>OX451741.1:116382691-117582691 GCA_948472305.1 Vicia faba
AAATTCGGTGGTGACTCTTGCTTACCGGGACATTTTTCGAATAAAAAAAACCGCAAAACACAAACCAGTAAAAACAGTCGATTCTGCCACCGTATCACAAAGGGGTCTTAAGGCACGATTCTTGATGCTTTAGAAAGATGAGATTACAAGATTTGAAATGGAAAAAGAATGAAATAAAATGGATACTTGAGCTGAAAGTTGCATTGAGTGAAAGTTGGGGAAAAAAGTTGACTTTCCATACTTAGAAATGTTTCAACTTTTCCTTCAAAAGTGACCTATAATGTTTTGCATCCAACCATGGCCTTCCTCTTGGAATTTGATCATGAACAATGAAAAATGGCATGAAATAGACCTCTTGAATGACATTTTGAAACTTGAACCATATAAAATCTCCAAAAATTGAGAGAGTTACGGATTGTTAAAGTTGGCAAAAAATCATGAAATGACCTATAATCTTTTGTATCCTTAGCGAATCTTCCATCCATTTTCTCACTTTTCACATAAAATAAGGAATAAAGTTAACATACTCAATATCATTATGGAAAAATAGTGGGCTCAAGGTGATAAAAATTGACCAAGTTATGATCATTAGAAGTCACACATAGGAAATGGGGGTTCATCTGGAGGAGTTGTAATCTTTCTTCACCATCAAGTTTCTTCCACATGAAAAATCCTTGGAACTTTTGAAGTGATTTGTTTATAACCTTTTAAAGAGAAGGATGTCTTTGGAATCACTCTAAAATAACAAAATATGAGCAAGATATGCTTCTTTAAAGTTCAAAACCCTAACTCCTAGATAAAGAAAAATGCCTTGAGGAACTTTGACAATTTTGAACAAAATTCTTGTACCAACACAAATGCTTTGTAAATATAAGTTGTTGAGGATGATAATGAGAACTCATAGCAACCACAACAACTTCTATATCTTGAGAATTGAGAGATATATACATTTATGACCAATGGGAACAAAGCCTTGTCCAATCATGACAACTTCTTCAATCAATCCCTTGTACTTTTGAACCAATTTAACAATCTTGAAATGTGGTGAACCAAAATAACCTTGCCTTTCCATTTCCTATAAAATAAATCAAATGGTGAGGTTTGAAATTCTCAAGCTTTATTGACTAGGGCACGGAAATAAACTCATGAACCCATGGAGCAACTTGCTGAATCTTATTGCTTTTACCTACATGAGTAATAAGCAAGACAAACCAACATTGCGTTTTATTAATTAACAGAAGAGATCAAGACAAAAAATATTCATGATCACAAAAGAACACAAGTCAAGGTGCTTGGTGATTCCTCAAAGAGAAAAGCTAAATATAGGGAGGGGAACCAAGAATCCTAATGTGATCTTGTTGTGATTGAATCAACATGGTATGATGAAGGGATCTTAGGGAAATAATTAGAGTACAACAACTGCCCTTATTTAAGTTTATTCTATCCGGAGATACGAAGGTTGAAAATATTCGTGTCGACACGAACGAAGATACTTAAATATAAAACAAACCCTATTTTTGACCCTAAGATGCCATGCAATGCTTATGAGCATGAATGCATATGAACAAGACCAAAGAGACGCAAAACACCATTGGGGATGTAACAAAATAAAGAAACAGGAAAGCAACCCGACCAGGAAAATAAATCACCGGTGGATCAAAATACCCGACTTAGAGAGGGTGGTAAAAAAAACGGTCAAAGGATACACCAACCCCTACTGAAGGAGAAACTACCAACGTTCACTGAAGGTAGAGAGAAAATATATCATAGCACCACCGTTCACTGACGATGAACTACCAATGTTAACTGAAGGTAGAAAAAAGATAACAATCACCAACTTTTACTAAAGGTGACTGTGATACGGTGGGAGAACTGACTTGAGGGTTTTGCGTTTGATCGCAAATGTTGCGGCTAGAAAGAGTCACCACTGACTTTTCTTTTATCCAAAAAGAAAAGGTGAAAAAGCACAAGAAATACCTTTGAGATTATTTCTTGATTTTTGGGGGTAGATTATGAAAAGGGAAGGTATTAACATCCTTTTCATCCATGGTTTTCCATGGGCTCTTAGTTACTTGCTAGATCACTTGCTTTTGTTTGAAATTGTGCTTTGTGTGGTTTTTGAAAGTATTTTGTAAAAAGGCCATTGTTTAGGAAATCTTTGTAATGATTCTCATTCGTAAGAATGTATACAAAGATGTTGATCTTTTGAAAATGTTTTCAAGTTTTGTAAGATGTTTTTGAAAGTGTAGGTGATTATTTTGAAAATAGCAAGGATGTTTGTTTAAAATTGAGCAAGTAATTAGGATAATTCTACCTACTCAAAAAAGTCTTTCTTGTAAATTTTCCTTTTCCTTTGACATTGTTGTTTTACCATTGATTTGGTAGGTAAACCTATCTTTGGATGTAAACGGAACGGGCGTGGGTCATCGTATAACCATGATTAGAATTTTTTTTAAGTATCTTAGAATTCTTTTTGAGGGACTAAGATCATTTGAAAGGAAACTTAGATAGCGTCATCGAGGGACTATGATCTTGTATTTGTTTGTTTTTGTTAAGATACCTCACATGCGTAATATGGCCATTTTGTATAAGGCAACCAAGTGGAATAATGCTAGGGGTGATTTTGTGCAAGTGTATTGTTTTCATGCTTGATTTTTTCTTGAATTAGGGTTTTCTAAGTTTTGGTTTTAGTCTTTCCATACAAACCCTAATTACTAGCATTTGTATATAAAAGCGATAAATTGAGGAATTTAAAGTTACTACGCTATTACAACATTTGTGGGGGGGGGGGGGGGGGGGGGGGGGGGTGTACAAATTGAATGGGGATTGAAAGAATTTAAAGCCTAATTAGTCTATTAAAACCATATTGAATTGATATCAATCTAAGGAAATAAATAAATACAACGTACAAAATAAATAAATGTACCAAAAATGAAAAATGTAAAGAAAATGTGTCTTTGTTTGATTTTCATGAAAAAAAGAATTTTGTCTTAACCTAATTAAATAAAGAAGATAATTAATTAAATTTGAATTTTATTAAGAAAATATTTTAAATAAAACCCTAGTTCCATTAATTAATCAAAAGAAAATAAGTTTAAGAAAAATATTTTTTGGCATTTTTCATCTAAAAAAATATTTATAGCATTATAAAATATTTTTGGCCTTTTTTTAATAATAAAAATAATGTATTTTAAATGGTGTGAAAAATAAATAAATAAAAACAAAATGTTAATTAAGTTTACAATATTAGTTAACAAAAATTAATAAAGTATAATAAATAAAAATATTTTTTGTGAGAAAAATAAAATAAAATAAGCCAAAATATAAATCTATTGTTTTTTTATTTTTATGATTTTTAATATTTAGAAAATATATTTAAGAAAATAAAAACAAGCCAGGGGTGCCATTAGTCAACAGGGAGGTCAGCTAGTAAAAAAAAAAACAAGCCAGGCCCAAAGGGCCCAGCGCCTGCCAAAAACAAAAACAATCAGCAAGTAAAAAAATATGAAAAATGAAAAGGGTACCACTGGGGCTCGAACCCAGGTCCCATAGGTTACATGCGCGCGCTTCTACTACCGGGGTGGCTATACATCTGTTAACATAAGCAAATTAATAAATATACAAGGCAAAACCCGCCCTGAAGACTTCATCTTCAACCTCCAGCCAGACCAACTGTAACTTGCTCATTTCTCATCAAAAATGAAAACTGTAAACATGAAACTTGTAGCAAATTTTCTCCCGATTCCAGAAATGTAAAGTATTAAAACTATAGATAAAAGATAAGCATGAATTTTAATGGCCCTAATCTGAACCCTAAAAATCTCAAAAATTCAAGTTTCAAAATTCTCTAAGCTCAAGCAAAATTAATGGAAACTATGGACATGGTTAGCTTCAAGGCAATGATATCTACTTGTTTTATTCAGAAATAAACTATTGATGATGCCTGTATGAAGAGTTTCAAGTTGAGAAAACTTACCTCAGAACTGGAAATCGTGTTTTGAGTTTGAGCTTGTTTCAAGTGATGGTGATGATCAGGTTAGCTCCCTTGAGGTCCTAGGAAGCTAATGCAATGGTTTGCTTGAGTTGAGAGTGGCTAAAATGACTTGGAGAAGTCAATGTGCAATTCTCTATTTTTGGTTATGGAGGGTATGGTAAATGATGTTACAGTAATGAAACAGGGACAAGGATAGGTTACACTTGATGTAAGGAAGCTTTAGAAACTAAAAGGCCAAGAAACGCACGAGGGAAATGTGAGTTTGATGTTCAAGGTCAGAAACTGTGCAACAATGGAGTTTTTAGGAAATTTATGATTTGAGAGAGTTTTGGTGTATTTCAGGGTGCTTAAGCTTGTCCTATAGCTCACAAATAGTGACTCTATTTATAAGCAACAAGTTTGGAGACCTCTTGTTGATCATAATTTAAAATCACAAGTTTATGCATAACATGTGATTTTTGAGAATTTCAAGTTTCAAAGCCTTGTGTACTTGCTAAGATAGAGTGGTTATGCTTTAAACAAGCTTGCTTCTGACTTTGTGGATGGAGTGTGATCAGAGGGAACAAGTTAGAGGCTCATGAATGAACTTTATGCAAAAATCTTGCTTTACAAGAATGGCAATGTTAACTTTGTGCCATTAATGGAAATGCAACTTGGATAATAGCTCAATTGCTTGGATCAAACCCTTAAAAACTGTGTAATCATTTAATTATGGAGTGACAAACAAGTTTGAGGCCTGAAAAGCAAAGATTATGCAGCCTAGCATGGATTTGGTTCATGTGTTCATCAAAAATGACTTGTAATTCAAGTGACAAAACCCTAACTTCATCTCTTCGATTCTCCTTACTCAAGAATGATCTCAAGGAGTTCTTGGACATTTTGGAAAGCTTACAATGTGATATACAACCCATATTTGAATTTATTTTGATGATTACCCTTGGAAATATATGAAAAAGTTCCATGAAGTTGGGTCAAAATCCTGACCAAATTAGGGCAAAATTTCACTAAGTGTTTAGTTTCATGACCACATGTTCATTAAATTATAACTTGAGATCCAAGAATTTTTGGAAGGAGTTGTGTAAAGAAAAGTTGTAGATTTCATGGGGATATACAACTTTCATGTTGGAAGTTTTCCTTGAATCATCTTGTATCATGGTGAAAATTTTGTTCAAAGTAATGAAAAGACATGAAATTTCCAACACTAGAAAAATTTCTAAGTTTAGAAATTTTGACTTTTCAAAATGAAATCTTGACTTTTTGATTTCTTGATGAATAATTTTCATATTTTGACATGTTTTGATGAATTATGATCTTTGGCACTTGAATTTGACCAAAAAGTCAAAGTTTGACTTTTCAGTATACAATTGACTTTTGATCAGTTGACTGGAAAATTCATCTGTCAATCCAATGGACTTGCAATGTTTTGAACCATGCCATTAGGTCAAAATTATTTAATTGGACTCTTGAGATAATTCCTTAAACCAATTGACCATTTTCTAGGTCAAAAATCATAAATTGCCCTTTCTTAGTCAAAACCCTAATTTTGACCATTTTGCCCTTTTAATGATCTGATCAATTTTCTTGAGGAATTGTGGTCCAAACTTGATCAAATGATAGATATGAGTTTATAATGTTTATGTGGATAAAAATGATGGAGTTTGACTGTAAATTGGCCATGATTGACTTTTTTTCAAATACAACTTATTTTTAGGTCAATTGCTCAATTGACTGAGCCAAAATGTGATCCAAGGCTTTAAACTTGACATGAGTGATATTGGGGGTCCATGATGATCCATGAAAGTCATATGTGGCATAGAAAGTTCAAAGATATTTGTGCAATCTCAAACCCTAATTTTGGTCATCAGTGCATAAGGAGGTGTCTTGAGTTGATCAAACCCTAGTGCAGTGTTGAGCCCAAGGAGATCTTGTGAGAAAAATTCTTGATAAGTGAGAGGGAAAATTTTAGGGTACAACATCTGCCCCTGTTCAATCTTCTTAAACCTGAAGAGTTAGATTGGCGGGTTTCTCCATTTGTGACTCGAAGGTGGAAGATGATTGGACACTTGAGTGCCCAGAAATTTGCACTCGGTGATGCGATGGTAGAGGAAATGGGCTTAAAGATGCCATTTGGAGAGATGATAGAAAGTTATTGGAGATGGGATTGTAGATGCCATCCAAAAATTATTGATGAATCTGTAAGAGAATCTGAATGAGTATCAGAATGGCGTCCGTGTCTAGAGCGTATCTGTATTGTATCTGAGAAAGAATCTGAATGAGTATCAGAAAGGCATCCATGTCTGAAGCATATCTGAAATGTATCTGATAGCTGAAATTGAAAGAGTATCAGAATAGAATCCGTGGCTGGAGCATATTTGAATTGTATCTGAAAGTTAAAAATTGAATGAGTATCAGAATGGCATCCGTGTCTGGAGCGTATCTAAACTGTATTTGGGAGTTGAATCTGAATGAGTATCAGAATGGAATCCGTATCTGGAGCGTATCTGAACTGTGTCTGAAAAGTGGATTCTGAATGAGTATCAGAATGACATGTGTGTCTGGAGCGTATCTGAATTGTATCTACAAGCTGAGTCTGAATGAGTATCAGAATAGCGTCTGTGTTTGGAGCGTATCTGAACTGTATCTGAGAATTGAATGAGTTTCAAGATGGCATCCGTGTCTGGAGCGTATCTGAATTATATCTGAAAGCTTTGAATCATTGTTAACGGTAGCTGTTGATTAATCTTATCCTGAAAAGAGTAAAATGTTAGCTAAAATGCAATGTTATGTTGTATGAAATGCATGGTATAATGCATTTGTGTTATCAATGTTTATGATATATGGGTGCAATGTATGCGTATGTGAGCTAATCTGCTACGCTGCGGTTGGATTGGGGAAAATAAATCTCTGACTTTTGTTGAGGATATGGGGTATAAGTCTTCATGTTATGAATTCTAAGTGTTGATGAATTTCTGCTTGGAGAAATAAACTCTGTTGTAAGGGAAATGCCGTGTACTGCTTGAAGAATCCGGTCGGGAAATCTTGAAAAATCAAATGACTTCTACTAGGGATTGATAATTGGAAGGTTTGTTCCGCTGGGGATTAAACTGCACACTGTGGGGGGATTTCATGGAAATAGCTTAGAGATTTTCCTACCTCTTAAGGCCATCCGTGATTGTCTTTCTATTTTGTTTATTTGTAAACAGTAATTATGTTCAAATGCATATGTTCAACAATCAATCATTGGACATTTTTGTAAACAAAGCACAAGAGTAAAGAAAAACAAATAGTTTTACACTTTCAAAGGGATATCTTTGTATTGACTTTGAGTAAGTATTTTTGTACAATGAAACAAGCATTCTAGTAAGAGAATACTGTCGTAAAAAATGAAATTTTCGATACAAAGAAAAGATAGCTATGTGCAATAATCTCATAGGGTTCCCATTCTGCTATAGCCTTCGTATCTCTGAGCATCTTGTCTATTTGTTGCCTTGTCTAAAGATGATTGAATTGATCAGAACCTCTGAGTTTGTCAGTTGAAGCCAAAGGTTGTTTGTAAGGTAATTCAACAGAACATAGTCACATGCTTTAAATCCCTAACTTTTGCCTGGACCACCCTTTTGGGTTTTCAGTCCACCGGGATATCCTTTTTTGCCCAAGCCCCCGTCTTGGGTTTTCAGCTTGCCGGGTGTACAGATTTTTTGTTTTATCCCTAATTTTTTCCCGAACCTTTTTGGTTCGCCGGGATGCCCTTGTTTTTCCTAGGTGCGTCAACCTAGCGGGTCTCTTATGTGTAGTATCTTTTGACTATGTCTGTGTTCGCAGGGTGTGGCAGGTCGTCACCATTCATGGTGGTCTGAATCATTGCTCCACCAGTGAATATGTTTTTGATCACAAATGGTCCTTCGTATGTAGGAGTCCATTTGCCCCTGGAATCACCTTGCAGAAGTATGATACGTTTGATCACCAAATCCATGACTTGATACACTTGGCGTCTGACCTTTTTGTTGAAAGCCTTGATTATCCGTTTTTGATACATTTGACCATGACAGACAACAGTAAGCCTTTTCTCATCAATCAATTTTAGTTGATCAAGTCGAGTCTGGATCCAATCGTCTTCATTCAACCCTGCATCTGTCATAATTCTCAGAGAGGGGATCTAAACCTCAATAGGCAAGACAGCCTCCATGTCGTATACCAGAGAATATGGTGTTGCCCCGGTTGATATGCGCGTTATGGTGCGATACCCGTGGATAGCGAATGGTAGCATCTCATGCCAGTCTTTGTATGTGACTGGCATTTTCTATATGATCTTTTTAATGTTCTTATTCGCGGCTTTGACAACACCATTCATCTTGGGCCGATAAGGGGAAGAATTGTGATGCTAGATCTTGAATTTCTCGCACAAGGCGGTGATCACAGTATTGTTCAAGTTTGTACTATTTTCTGTAATGATCCTCTTCGGGATACCGTAACAACATATGAGGTTCTTCTTGATGAATCAGCCGACAACATTATTGGTAACGGAAGCGAAAGAAGCTTCTTCAACCCACTTGGTAAAATAGTCAATAGCCACCAAAAAGAAGCGGTGTCCATTGGATGTTGTTGGCTTGATTTCCCCAATCATATCAATCCCCCACATAGCGAAGGGCCAAGGAGCCGTCAAGACATTTAGAGGAACCGAAGGTACATGCACTTTGTCAGCATAAATCTGACACTTGTGGCAGGTTCAAGAGTGTTGATAGCAATCTTCTTCCATGGTAGACTGGTAATAGCCTGCCCGTAGGATTTTCTTTGCCATCGTATGCCCACTGGAATGGGTGCCAAAAGTGCCTTCGTGTAATTCAGCCATGATCCCTTCACCTTCAACCTTATCTGCGCACCGAAGTAACACAGATTCATGGTTGCGTTTGTAAAGAATTCTATTATTAAGGAAGAATTTAGCAGAGAATTTCCTTAAGAACTTCTTGTCATTTACTGAAGCCCCTTTTGGATATTCTTGGGTTTCGAGATACCTCTTGACTTCGTGAAACCAAGGCTGGTCCACTACTTTTTCAGTATTAATCTCGTGACAGTGTGCTGGTTCTTCCCTTCGTTCAATGGTGATCTGGGGATCCTCGTTATCCCATTTAAGTTTAAACATAGATGACATTGTGGCTAGTGCGTCTGCTAGCTGATTTTCTTCTCGCGGGAAGTGCTCAAAGGTAATCTTCTCAAAATGTGGATGAAATGTCAAAACATGTTCTTTGTAAGGGATAAGGTTGGGGTGTTTGGTGTCCCATTCTCCTTTGATCTGACTGATAACCAAAGCTGAATCTCCGAATACATTCAACGATTTAATCCCCAAGTCTATGGCAGCTTTGAGACCAAAGATGCACGCTTCGTATTCCGCCATGTTATTTGTACAATTGAAGCAGAGTCTTTCCGTAAAAGGAGTATGACACCCTTCCGGAGATATAAGTACAACACCAATACCATTGCCGAGTGCTTTAGATGCCCCATCAAAAACCAGGGTCCATCGGGATCCTTATTCAGGTCCGTCATATGGCCTGAGTTCTTCACAATTGTTTACCATCATGATATCTTCATCTGGGAATTCAAACTTCATGGACTGGTAGTCTTCTACAGCTTGGTAAGCAAGGTGATCAGCTAATACACTGCCCTTTATTGCTTTCTGGGTAGTATACTGTATGTCATATTCGGTCAGGATCATCTTCCATCTCGCTATTCTCCCAGAGAGAGCAGGTTTCTCAAAGATGTATTTTATTGGATCCATTTTAGATATCAACAAGGTAATATGGGTCAGCATATACTATCTTAGCCAGCGAGCAGCCCATGCCAGAGCGCAACAAGTTTTATCGAGCAGTGAATATCTTGTTTCACAGTCGGTAAATTTTTTTCTCAGGTAATAAATAGCATGCTCTTTTCGGCCAGACTCGTCATGTTACCCCAGCACACACCCCATTGAATTTTCCAAAACAGTCAGATACATGATCAATGGCCTTCCCTCGACTAGTGGCATCAAAACAGAAGGCTCTTGCATGTACTCTATGATCTTGTCAAAAGCAGTTTGGCATTCATCACTCCATTTGACTACTTGATCTTTCTTCAGTAGTTTGAAGATTGGTTCATAGGTAGTTGTTAGGTGAGAAATGAATCTGGCAATGTAGTTCAAGCGTCCCAAGAATCCTCTGACTTTCTTCTCTGTACGAGGAGCAGACATCTCTTGTATAGCTTTCACCTTGGTAGGATCTAATTCAATACCCTTGTTGCTGACGACAAAGCCTAGGAGCTTACCAGACCTTACTCCAAACGTACATTTATTTGGGTTCAACCTCAGCTTGTACTTCTTTAATCTCTCAAACAGTTTCTGTAAATGATCAAGATGCTCTTCTTCTGTTTGATATCTAGCTATCATGTCGTCCAGATAGACCTCTATTTTGTGATGTATCATGTCGTGAAATAGAGCGACCATGGCACGCTGATAGGTTGCCCCAGCATTCTTCAGTCCGAATGGCATCACCTTGTAGCATAATGTGCCCCACTGTGTGACAAAAGTTGTCTTCTCTATGTCTTTAGGCGCCATTTTGGTTTGGTTGTAGCCTGAGAAACCGTCCATGAAGGAGAACACTTTGTGTTGTGCCGTATTGTCAACTACGATGTCCATGTGGGGGAGTGGGAGATCATCCTTAGGGCTTTCCCTATTTAAATCTCTGTAGTCCATGCACATTCGTACCTTGCCGTCCTTTTTGGGCACGGGAACAACATTTGCAACCCATTGCGGGTAAGAGGTGACAGCCAAGAATCTAGCGTTGAATTGCTTTATGACTTCAGCATCAATCTTTTCTGACATATCTAGTCGCATTCGACGGACCTTTTGATTTACTGGTGGGTAATCCTCTTTTGTAGGTAGACGATGTACCATAATATCTGCATCAAGTACTGGAATGTCTTCATACGACCAGGCGAAGACCTCAACATTCTCGTGTAGCAACTGAATCAAACGCTCCTTGACACTGGGTTCCGGATTGGAACCCACCTTTACTTCTCTTTTGTCTTCTTTGGTACCTAGATTAATGGTGTCCACCGGTTCCTCGTGGGGCTGAATGGTTCTCTCTTCTTGTTGTAATAATATGGAAATTTCCCCCGGTACTTCAAAATCTTCCTCACCTTCATCTTCGGCTTGGTAGATTAGATTTTCAGAGTCACAAAAGGCCATAGCAGAACCGTTATCCACGGGATCCCGAATGGATGTAGACCTGCATTGTGAGTGTGTGTAAGAGTATAGCTATCTTTGAAAGAAATGAAAATGTAAAAAGAAAAAACAATGATCACAAAGTTTGTATGCAAAAACGTCCATGATTCATTGATGTCATATGGAAAAGAGATAATAACCCTTACAAATGGACCATTATTCCTTGGGTAAGACACAAGGTTTTAAGAGTCTGAATTGTTTTAATATTAAAGATCCAACAAAATGTAAAGATAAATTACTGTGGGATAAAGTGATCGGGACAAAATCTCTAGCCTTCTAGTTGTTGAGCCCTCCACTAACAGTTGGGAAAATCCAATCCTCCAGGTTGTATTTGTCTTCATCATCCTCTACCGTGTTGACTTCACGGTTGCTGATCTTCAATGGTGGTCCTCCGGCACGAGCGCGACGTACAACCTTCTGGGCACCTGAAGTGAAACCCAGGCCAAACTTGTCAGATTTGTATGGGATATCTGGGAGTTGTCCCCAAATAGTGTACCCACCTTCTTCTATCACTACCTTGGCATCCTTCAAAGATGACATTCTGAGTGGAGGCCTTGTGATCTTGGGAACTTGAGTCACATCCTTGGTCACTGCCACATCTCGTGTGACTTCTTCAAAGTGCTGAGTTTCAATAAATTCACCATCTAATTCCACATATCCGAAGGAATTGAGATGGCTGATCATATACTCTTCTTCTCCATGAACGGTGATGATTTTCCCTTGAATCAGATATTTCAGCATTTGGTGCAACGTCGAAGTAACAGTGCCAACATTGTGGATCCATGGTTGGCCTAGCAAGCAGGAATATGAAGGGCACATATCCATTACATTAAAAGTTGAATCAAATGTTTGGGTTCCAACCTTTATGGGGATATCCACTTCCCCATGCACCATTCTTTCGGAGCCGTCAAAATCCCTCACTACTATATTGCTTGGTTTCAATGTCAATCCCTCACAGTCAAGCCTATCAAGAGCCTTTTTAGGCAATACATTCTAAGACGAACCAGTGTCCATCAAAACATGAGCCAAGGTTGTTCCCCTGCATTCCACTGAGACATGTAATGCCTCATTATGCTTCCTTCCTCTTGGCATTAAATCAGCATCTGAAAAACCTAGACCATTATCTGCAATCAAGTTGGCTACGCAGTCTTGGAACTGATCGCAGATGTTTCTTGGGGTGCATGAGCAATTTTCAGGAATTTTACCAAGGCTTTTGCATGCGCCTCAGAACGTAGTAGTAAATCCAGCATGGAAATTTTAGATGGAGTTTTCCCCAGTTTCTCGACTACATTGTAGTCGCTCTTTTTTATGATCTTTATAATTTCCTCCATCTCTTTCCGAGAGGTCTCAGAGATAGCCAATGATTGTGTATTCATCCGGACAGGCTCAATCAGAATATTTTTACCTCAAGTCTCGGTTGACTCTACAGCAGGAACGTCAGTAGGAGTGATAACAAGGGTTTTATCAGCTTTGTCAGTTGGAGTATTAGCAGAGATGATTGTAGGACTGGGAATAGCCTCCGAAGGAGAAACAACAACAGGAATGATTACGGGTCCAGAAGCTGCTTTTGGGGGAGCAATTTCTGGAGAGAATATCCTTCTGCTTCAGATAATCTTGTTAGTCCCTGCAATATTACTGATATTGAGGTCAATCTTCTCAGAACTTGAATCTTCGGCAGCTGGCCAATCTTGTTTGATACCGTGGTAGTAGACATCCCCTTCATAATTCCATGGTACGGTTTTGTATGACAAATACAGGACTGGTCCAGGCATTATAATTATCAAAGGGGTTACTTTAGGAATTGATGTAATTCTAACGGGTCTTTTGGTGCAGATCCTGGAAGAATTGTCGGAAATGGTCACAATGGAAACATCATTATAAGAAACAAGTGTAACAAAATTCTTTTTGAACAAAATCTCCTTGTTATCTATTAGGCACTGAATGCCTGCTTTCAACAAAAGACATCTAGTTGTTGAGGTCAAAGAGGAATAACAGCCTTCATCACAACCTGGGAATACACCAACATTCAATAAGTTCTTTTTGATAGTTAGGAGTGGGGTCAAAATTCATCAACTGAAGTAACAAACATATCTTCCTCAATAGCATGGGCATTATGGCCATGTTTAGGCATAGGGGAAGAAATGACATTGGGCTTTTCTGGCGCATCGAATTCAATCACTTTGGCTTCAAGGAGGTCTTATACTTTGTCCTTTAGAGCCCAACCGTTGTTGGTGTCATGGTAGGGACTCTCAAAATGGTATGCGTAGGGGGCATTAGGAGGATAGTGAGGAGATGTTGTGTTAGGTTTCTTTGGATCTTCTTTCAAGGTCACTAGATTGGATCTTAACAGATGTGGCAATAGCTGAGATATGGTCATATTAATTTGGGTGAACTGTCTGAATGGTCTTTCCATTCTTGGTTGGTTGTTTCTTTGCTGATCAGGCGCATGTTTAGGAATCATAACAGCCCCCACCATTGGACGGCGTTCGGCCCTATCTTAATTTCTCTGAGGATATACAACAACCACTTCTTTCTTTCCGATGAAAGGCTTCTTTACAGCAGCAGATGATGCATCTTTTTGAATCTTTCCATTCTTTATCCCAGCTTCTACCCTTTCTCCGGTCAATATCAATTCAGTAAAACCTGCCGATGAACTCCCAATTAAATGATTGATGAAAGGACCAGACAAGGTACCCAAAAACATGTCCATTAATTCTCTTTGAGATATGGGTGGTTGAAATCTTCCGGCCAAGTCTCTCAATTTTTGCGCATGGTCCTTGAAGCCTTCACTTGAAACCATGGCCATACTCTGGAGTTGAGTACGGGTAGGCACTAGATCAGTGTTGTATTGGCAATTTTTGTAAAAGGCTGCAGCAAGATCTTCCCAATTATGAACATTGGCTCTTTCTAACTGTTAAAACCAATCAAGTTGAGTTCCAGACAGAATGTCTTAGAAGAAGTGTACCCATAAATCCTTGTCAGCGGTATGGGGCTGGATTTTCCTCACATAGGACAAGAGATGCATTTTGGGACATGAGACTCCGTCATATTTGGCGAACACAGGTGCTTTGAATTTTGGAGGAATGACAAATCCTGATACCAGTCCCAACTCCTCAAAGTCCAATCCAGACACTTTTTGGATTTCCATTGCACTCAACCGTTCTTCTAGATGCTTATACTTGTCGTCGGCTGGAGGGTATTGTTCTTCAGAATAGTCTTCTTCTTCCTCTTCCTCTTCTGAATCAGACTGAACAACTGTTTCTTTGCCTTTCCCATCTTGATTGTCTTTCTCACCGGATGTCGTTGAAAAGTCTAAGGCCCTTCTTGTATTCCCTTGGAATCTTCTTCCCATGTTTAGAATTCTGGTTATTTTCTTCGTCTTCTTTTTCTTCTCCTTAACCAGCAAGGTCTTCAACTCTTCTTGTCCTTTGGCCAGAGTTAAGAAAAATTGTTGGAACTGTGCATTCTGAGCTTGGAGGTCCTTCACCGTTTGCTCGAGATCCATCTTACTGAAATAAACAGTAGAGAGATGAGGAGACTTGTTGCAAGAAACCTTTTTATGTTTATGATGAATGGTAAATGCGTATGCAATGATTTCAAGGATTTTAAGATTCAAATTTGTTTTAGACAAAAAGGAAACGCACGTTATATTAATAAATTAAAGCTTGAGTACATCAATGCCTCCTTGGGCAAAACAAATACATGAAACTCTAAGATAGAAAGGTAGTACGCATCCTCTTTGGTGCAATGTAGGCATTCAGAGTCTGCTCCTCGTGAAGTAATCTAGTGAGTTCCAAAACCTTCTTCTCGCTTGCGTAGAATTGGGCTTCGAAAGTATCTCGCTCCCCCTTGAGTTGTATCCAATCCCTTTGTAGGTCTTCAAGAGAAGTGGGAATGTCAGGATGTAGGATAGTGTATGGAACATCTCCTTCCATGACAGGCTCAATGATTATTGGGAGAATGGAGGGGTAAGGCATCATAAGATTCTGAGCACGAGTTCGTACCCTAAAGTCTTGCTATCTACCTTGTTAAACATCCTCCATGCTCGGATAAATCTCTGGCAAAGACCTTGATCGTCGTTCTCGTAGTCAAATACCAAACCTTGAATCAGCATCTCATTCGGGCCATCCCTTCGGGCGTAACCAAACTGTCTTAAAGCTAAACAGGGATTGCAGGTGATACCTACCCTAATGCCAAGTAAAGGGACATTAGGAAATTCTCCACAACGGTTGACAATAATAACATTCTCTATGGATCGGGAGCACCAATGAATGTCTGAATATTTGAGCGTCATCAACCTTTGTGACCACCTTGAGCCTTGCTCGTTCTTTAACACAGATTGGGGAAGATACAAAATAAACCATCTTGCCAAGAGAGGAGTGCAACACATAAGGACACCTCTTTTCCTCATTGTGCGAGTGTGAAAAGAGTGTAGGATATCCCCTAGCAATGTAGGCACTGGGTTGCGGGATATGAAGATTTTAACGGCGTTCACATCTATGAGTTAATCAAGATTTAGAGACAAAACCATCCCATAGATGAGGAGAGCCAAAATTTCCTCAAAAGCTTGCAGGTCCAAAGAATTCCAGCAGTTTTGGGCTTTCTCAAACAAGAACTTTTCTAGGAAACCCTTGACACCACTCCTTGTTTCCCAATTAGTTGTGACATCAGATGATTGCAAGTGTAGAGCTTGAGCAATATCTTCCGGCTTTAGATCTCTCTCTGTACCGTTGAAAGGTAGTTGATTGAAAATGGGAATTCTCAAGATTCGGGAGAATTCTTCCAAATTAGAAACAAGTTGGTAGTCGGGAAATGTGAAGCAATGGTTTAAAGGATCAAAGAACTGAAAGAGCACCTTTAACATGTTCTCATCTGTGTTGGAGGTGACCAAGTTGAGTAGCCGACCATGTCTCTCGGTGAATGGAAAGTTTTCATGAATCCTTGAGGCTAGCTCCTTAATTTGTGGGGGGATCCTTACAAGGTTGACTTGAATAGTTTTCCTGCGAAGAGAATCCATATCCTACAAAACAAGAACAAAGATGAATCCCAAAATCCTTGAAATGGTTAGTGAATGTGTATGATGTTATGATAACAAGTCCTTAGTTTTAGGCTTGTATGGAGTTTTACAGGTAAGTACCCTCTTGAAGTTTAGTTGGCTCAAACTTGTCCTAGTAATAGTAACCGGGTTCTAAGAAGCTCAATATCACTGGTTTGTTTCCTTGGTCATTGTTTCAGCACAAGCCTCTTTAATAGCGACCGAAATATCTCAAGAAACCAAACCTCAATGAGTGCAGTATCGAGTATCTACCAACTTTGGATTACACCAAAGCCGGTCATCTCACTACATCCTAAAGGCCAAGTTGGTAAAGTAAATGTTCTAAAAGTTCATTAGTGCTTCATGACATAACTCAGCGGCCCCGTATTCTCCTTGATTAACTCAAGGGCTACCGGTACCCACAAATATGTCACACTAATGTAGCTATTGCTTAGACCATGTCGGTATACCCCGCACAATTTCCATAACGTATTTCTACTTACCTATAATGTATCCCAAATCCGGGTAGAGGATTCAAACCCAAACAAAGAACCATAATGTAAAGCATACAAGTCAAACAATGAAAGCAAATAAATATAATCTAGCCCTAAGGTAACCCAACTTTTAGAATTATCCCCAGCAGCGTCGCCAGTTCTGTGATACAGTGGGATAACTAACTTGAGGGTTTTGCGTTTGATCGCAAATGTTGCGGTTAGCAAGAGTCGCCATCGACTTTTCTTTTATCCACAAAGAAAGGTGAAAAAGCACAGGAAATACCTTTGAGATTATTTCTTGAGTTCGGGGGGTTGATTATGAAAAGGGAAGGTATTAGCACCCTTTTCATCCATGGTTTTTCATGGGCTCTTAGTTACTTGCTAGATCACTTGCTTTTGTTTGAAATTGTGCTCTGTGTGGTTTTTGAAAGTATTTTGTAAAGAGGCCATTGTTTAGGCAATCTTTGTAATGATTCTCATTCGTAAGAGTGTATACAAAGATGTTGATCTTTTGAAAATATTTTCAAGTTTTGTAAGATGTTTTTGAAAGTGTAGGTGATTATTTTGAAAATAGCAAGGATGTTTGTTTAAAATTGAGAAAGTAACTAGGAGCATTCTACCTACTCAAAAAAGTCATTCTTGTTCATTTTCCTTTTCCTTTTACATTGTTGTTTTACCATTGATTTGGTAGGTAAACCTATCTTTGGGTGTAAATGGGACGGGCGTGGGTCATCGTATAACCATGATTAGCAATATTGTTAAGTATCTTAGCATTCTTTTTTAGGGACTAAGATAATTTGAAAGGCAACTTAGATAGCGTCATCGAGGGACCATGATCTTGTATTTGTTTGGTTTTGCTAAGATACCTCACATGCGTAATATGGCCATTTTGTATAAGGCAACCAAGTTGAATAACCCTAGGGGTGCTTGTGTGCAAGCATATTATTTTCGTGCTTGCTTTTGTCTTGAATTAGGGTTTCCTAAGTATTGGTTTTAGTCTTTCCATATAAACCCTAATTACTAGCATTTATATATAAAAGCGATAAATTACGGAATTTAAAGTTACTATGGTATTACAACAGTTGTGGGGAGGGGTATACAAATTGAATGGGGATTGCAAGAATTTAAAGCCTAATTAGTCTATTACAACCATATTGAATTGATATCAATGTAAGGAAATAAATAAATACAAAGTATAAAATGAATAAATGTACCAAAAATGCAAAATGTAAAGAAAATGTGTCTTTGTTTGATTTTCATGAAAAAAAGAATTTTGTATTAACCTAATTAAATAAATAAGATAATTAATTAAATTTGAATTTTATTAAGAAAAGATTTTAAATAAAACCCTAGTTCTATTAATTAATCAAAATAAAATAAGTTTAAGAAAAATATTTTTTGACATTTTTTATCTAAAAAAATATTTATAGCATTATAAAATATTTTTGGCCTTTTTTTAATATTAAAAATAATGTATTTTAAATGGTGTGAAAAATAAATAAATAAAAACAAAATGTTAATTAAGTTTACAATATTAGTTAACAAAAATAAATAAAGTATAATAAATAAAAATATTTTTTCTGAGAAAAATAAAATAAAATAAGCCAAAATATAAATCTATCATTTTTTGTATTTTTATGATTTTTAATATTTAGAAAATATATTTAAGAAAATAAAAATAAAATAAATAATAAAAAATAAATGAACTTGGGCCAAGGGTGCCATTAGTCAACAGGGAGGTCAGCTAGCAAAAGGGCGCAGAGCCTGCCAAAAACACAAACAATCAGCAAGTAAAAAAATATGAAAAATGAAAAGGGTACCACTGGGGCTCGAACCCAGGTCCCATAGGTTACAGGCGCGCGCTTCTACCACTGGGGTGGCTATACATCCGTTAACATAAGCAAAATAATAAATATACAAGGCAAAATGCGCCCTGAAGACTTCATCTTCAACCTCCAGCCAAACCAACTGTAACTTGCTCATTTCTCATCAAAAATGAAAACTGTAAACATGAAACTTGTAGCAAATTTTCTCACGATTCCAGAATTATAAAGTATTAAAACTATAGATCAAAGATAAGCATTTTAACGACCCTAATCTAAACCCTAAAAATTTCATAAATTTCAGTTTCAAAATTCTTTAAGCTCAAGCAAAATTAATGGAAACTATGGACATGGTTAGCTTCAAGGCAATGATATCTACAAATAAACTATTGATGACGCCTATATGAAGAGTTTCAAGTTGAGAAAACTTACCTCAGAACTGGAAATCGTGTTTTGAGTTTGAGCTTATTTCAAGTGATGGTGATGATCAGGTTAGCTTCCTTGAGGTCCTAGGAAGCTAATGCAACGGTTTGCTTGAGTTGAGAGTGGCTGAAATGACTTAGAGAAGTCAATGTGCAATGCTATGTTTTTGGTTATGGAGGGTATGGTAAATGATGTTACAGTAATTAAAAAGGGACAGGGATAGGTTATACTTGATGTAAGGAAGCTTTAGAAACTAAAATGATAAGAAACGCACGAGGGAAATGTGAGTTTGATGTTCAGGGTCAGAAACTGTGCAACAATGGAGTTTTTGGGAAATTTCTAATTTGAGAGAGTTTTAGTGTATTTCAGTGTGCTTAAGCTCGTCCTCAAGCTCACAAGTAGTGACTCTATTTATAAGCAACAAGTTTGGAGACCTCTTGTTGATCAGAATTTAAAATCACAAGTTTATGCATAACATGTGATTTTTGAGAATTTCAAGTTTCAAAGCCTTGTGTACTTGCTAAGATAGAGTGGTTATGCTTTAAACAAGCTTTCTTATGACTTTGTGGATTGAGTGTGATCAGAGGGAAAAATTTAGAGGCTCAAGAATGAACTTTATGCAAAAAGCTTGCTTTACAAGAATGACAATGTTAACTTTATGCCATTAATGGAAATGCAACTTGGATAATAGCTCAATTGCTTGGATCAAACCCTTAAAGGTTGTGTAATCATTTAATTATTAAGTGACAAACAAGTTTGAGGCCTGCAAAGAAAATATTATGCAGCCTAGCATGGATTTGGTTCATGTGTTCATCAAAAATGACTTGTAATTCAAGTGACAAAACCCTAACTTCATCTCTTCGATTCTCCCTACTAAAGAATGATCCAATGAGTTCTTGGACATTTTGGAAAGCTTGAAATGTGCTATACAACCCATAATTGAATTGATTTTTAAGATTCCCCTTGGAACTATATGAAAAAGTTCCATGAAGTTGGGTCAAAATCCTGACCAAATTAGGGCAAAATTTCACTAAGTGTTTAGTTTCATGACCACATGTTCATAAAATTATAACTTGAGATCCAAGAATTTTTGGAAGGAGTTGTGTAAAGAAAAGTTTTATATTTCATGGGGATCTACAACTTTCATGTTTGAAGTTTTCCTTGAATCATCTTTCATCATGGTGAAAATTTTGTACAAAGTTATGAAAAAACATGAAATTTCCAACACTTAGAAAAATTTCTAAGTTTAGAAATTTTGACTTTTCAAAATGAAATCTTGATTTTTTGATTTCTTGATGAATAATTTTCATATTTTGACATGTTTTGATGAATTATGATCTTTGGCACTTGAACTTGACCAAAAAGTCAAAGTTTGACTTTTTAGTATACAATTGACTTTTGATCAGTTGACTGGAAAATTCATCTGTCAATCCAATGGACTTGCAATGTTTTGAACCATTCCATTAGGTCAAAATGATTCAATTGGACTCTTGAGATAATGCCTTAAACAAATTGACCATTTGCTAGGTCAAAAATCAGAAATTTCTCTTTCTTAGTCAAAACCCTAATTTTGACCTTTTTGCCCTTTTAATGACTTGATCAAATTTCTTGAGGAATTGTGGTCCAAACTTGATAAAATGATACACATGAGTTTATAATATTGATGTGGATAAAAAATTATGGAGTTTGAATGTAAATTGGCCATGATTGACTTTTTTTCCAATACAACTGATTTTTAGGTCAACTGCTTAATTGACTGAGCCAAAATGTGATCCAAGGCTTGAAACTTGACATGAGTGATCTTGGGGGTCCATGATGATCCATGAAAGTCATATGGGACATAGAAAGTTCAAATATCTTTGTGAAATCTCAAACCCTAATTTTGGTCATCAGTGCATAAGGAGGTGTCTTGAGCTGATCAAACCCTAGTGGAGTCTTGAACCCAAGGAGATCTTGTGAGAAAAATTCTTGATAAGTGAGAGGAAAAATTTTGGGGTACAACAGTGACCTACCAACTTTCACTGAAGGTAGAGAGAAAATATATCATCACCGTCGTTCACTAACGATGAACTACCAATGTTCACTGAAGGTAGCAAAAAGATAACAATCACCAACTTTCACTGAAGGTGACCTACCAACTTTCACTGAAGGTAGAGAAAAAATATATCATAGCACCGCCGTTCACTGACGATGAACTACCAACGTTCACTAAAGGTAGCAAAAAGATAACAATCACCAACTTTCACTGAAGGTGACCTTCCAACTTTCACTGAAGGTAGAGAGGAAATATATCATTGAACCGCCATTCACTGACGATGAACTACCAAAGTTCACTGAAGGTAGCAAAAATATAACAATCACCAACTTTCACTAAAGGCGACCTACCAACTTTCACTGAAGGTGACCTACTAACTTTCACTGAAGGTAGAGAGAAAATATATCATAGCACCGCCGTTCACTGACGATGAACTACCAACGTTCACTGAAGGTAGCAAAAAGATAACATTCACCAACTTTCACTAAAGGTGACCTACCAACTTTCACTGAAGGTAGAGAGAAAATATATCATAGCACCGCCGTTCATTGAAGATGAACTACCAACATTCACTAAAGGTAAAAAAAAGATAACAATCACAAACTTTCACTGAAGGTGACCTATCAACTTTCACGGAAGGTAGAGAGAAAATATATCATAGCACCGCCATTCACTAACGATGAACTACCAACGTTCACTGAAGGTAGTAAAAAGATAATAATCACCAACTTTCACTGAAGGTAGTAAAAAGATAATAATCACCAACTTTCACTGAAGGTGACCTACCAAATTTCATTGAAGGTAGAGAGAAAATATATCATAGCACCGCCTTTCACTGACGATGAACTACCAACGTTCACTGAAGGTAGCAAAAAGATAACAAGTTTCCCCAAAATTCTGGCATTTCACCTAGAAATGGTCTCAACTTATTCTTTAACCGAGGCACTCTTCCTGGAAAGGGTAATATATAAACTATCTCAAATAAAGAGACTATCACCTGCAAAGATTTCACAATGAACCTTCTCTGAATTTGAAAGTCTTGCCACCCACTAGCGTAAATCGATAATGGACTGCAAACTATCCACTCATAGAGGAGATAGCAAAAAAAAGTTACGTCGACTTTTACAGTGAAGCACAAGTTGCCCAAATAAAGAGATCTGTTACTTGTTGTCATGGAGGATTGTAAAAAGAAATGACTTTCTGGGGAGAGAAATATGGCTTCCTGGGGAAAGAAATATGGCTTCCTGGGGAAAGAAATATGGCTCCCTGGGGAAATGCCACTATATTCCTGTTGAGGAGATAAAGTTTTCTCGTGCAAAATAAATGCACAAACCAAAACTCTGAGCTTTCAGAAAACCAGAGTAAATAATATTGTTATGGAACCCAAGATTCAAACCAGAAATAATTTGGAATGAAACAGTAAACCAAAATATATCCTTTGAGAAATAAACTCAAGAGGGAAAACCAAATCCATCCAAACAAGGAGCTGTACAGGAAGGATAAAGCAAAAATCTTCCACGAGGGATAACTCAGTGGGGAAATTGAAAGAATATATGCTTTCTGCTTAAGGCCAACACTCTATTGAAGAGAGGACAATGTAACTCTGCAAAATTGGGTGATATGTCAACAAAAATATTAACAAATGTTAATGAATAATGATTTTCCAATTTTAGCTATGCATGATGTATGTATGAATGTATGAGTGTTATCGTGCGTATGCTGACAAAACAGATATATAACGCTGGGAGTAACCAGGAAAAACCACCTCGTGCACAAACAACACTCGACTAAATCACATCCAAGATGATCATTCCAAAAAAAAGTAAATGCCAACTGAGGAAACAAAACCTACTGCCTGCTTTAGCTTTACTAGGGAGAAGCATAATCCGGAAGTAAACAAAACAAAGTGACAGAATAGTACAGATACAGAGATAGAACATCCTTCTCCAGGCTTCACCGGGGAAACAAATGTTTTCAAAAGCAACACTTCTATTGGGGATTGCAAAACCAATCTCAAGTAAAGAAGATGGACACCAAATCATCAAAACATTCACTAGGGAATTCAGGCCCACTTTATTGGGGAGGTTAACACCACATCCTCAAAGGGAAAACCACAATACGTTCTTCACTAGAGAAACCGGGGACTTGCGTTCTTCAAGAGTGATTATGGTACCAACTTCTCTGGAAAAGGAACTTCCATTAGACCGAACGAAAACTTCACTGGAGAAATCTCGGATTGAAACTTCACATCATGAAAACTCAGAAAAGAGGAGGAATGAATCCAAACTTGACCGAGGATACCAGAGTCACGAACCCAATACGGCGAATCATCCTGAGTAAACCTTCCCGAGGGGAAAAAAAACTTCTTAAAACAACTGAAGTTTATCCATTCCTGGGATCACCATTTTTGTTGTTTTCTCCTGCGTCACAAATTTTAAAGTAAAAGAAAATTGTAAATTTTTTTTGAAAATCCATTTTTTTATTTAACCTTTTCACTTTGAAAGTTATTATCAATAATAAATGGAGTCTTTGCAAGCTAAATAAAATAAGAAATACAAAGAATTGGGTAAAAGCTCAAATTTCATTAATAGAATGGTAGTCTGCGAATGGCCAGACTCCATGGATGATTAAAAAGTTCGGAAAATGGTAATATATAATGGAAAAGATACATTGAGATACAATGACCACTATCCCCTCTAACAACTTTTGAAATCCCGAGCAACAACTTCTATTTGAAGTATGATGAGGAACTGAGAAGATTGTTGCTTCAATGTTCAAATCTTGTTCGATGTAGTTACTTGCCAAGAAAGTCCCTAACTTTTTCCTAAGCTGCCCTTGCGGGTTTTCAACTAGCGGGAAATTTATTCTGTTTATGTCTCTAATTTTTGCCTAGACCGCCCTTCTGGGTTTTCGGCCTACTGAGATGCTCTTTTTTTCCTAAGTCTCCCTTTCAGATTTTCAACTTAGCGATTTGTTCTTTTATTTCTTTAGGTGAAGTATTTCTTGATTGCATTAGCATTCATGGGACGTGGGAACTCCTCGCCATCCATAGTTTCAAGAATTAATGCACTGCCAGAGAAGGCTTTCTTAACAACATATGGGCCTTCAAAATTGGGAGTCCACTTGCCCCTAGAATCAGTGTTGAAAGACATGATCTTCCTGAGCATGAGGTCACCTTCTCTGAATTCACGAGGCTTGACCTTCTTATCAAATTCAATTGGTCAACTGTTCCGGACCCATTCAGCCTCTGTCAACTTGGTTTCCATTATCACACGCAAAGAGGGGATCTCAACCTCGATTGGGAGTACAGCTTCCATTCTATACACAAGGGCAAACATGGTTGCTTCTGTTGACGTGCAGACATATGTTCGATATCCATGCAAAGCAAAAGGGAGCATTTCATGCCAATCCTTATAAGTAACAACCATCTTCTGGATGATCTTCTTGATATTCTTATTAGCAGCTTCAACAACCCCATTCATCTTTGGCCTGTACGGAGAGGAATTATGAGGGACAATCTTAAATTCTTCATACAATTATGTCATCATTTTATTATTCAGATTCGAGCCATTGTCGGTGATAATTCTGCTCGGCACACCATACCAACATATAAGATTATTCTTGATTAAGCGCACAACCATTTGCTTAGTGACATTAGCATATGAAGTAGCCTCCACCCACTTGGTGAAGTAATCAATTGCTACCAGGATAAAATGATGTCCATTCGAAGCTTTGGGTTCTATCATCCCAATCATGTCAACACCCCGCATAGAGAAAAGCCACAAGGAAGAAATGATATTGAGAAGTTTCGGAGGCACATAGACCTTATCTGCATAAATCTGGCATTTATGACACTTCTTTGCAAATTTATAACAATCATATTCCATTGTCAGCCAATAGTAACTTGCCCTTAGCATCTTTTTAGCCATCAAATTTCCATTGGCATGAGTGCCAAATGAACCTTCATGAACCTCATGCATCAACATGACTGCTTCGTGTCTATCCACGCATCTGAGCAAGACCATGTCATAATTTATTTTATACAACACATTTTCACTGAGGAAGAAACTGTCGTCCAATCTTCTCAATGTCTTTCTATCCTTCTTCGATACACCGATCGGGTATTCCTGAGTCTGAAGAAAATGCTTGATGTCATAATACCAAGGTTTTTCATCTGCTACCTCTTCTGTTGTAAACACATGAGCGGGCCTATCCAGTCACCGAACCATAATTTGAGGTATATCCTTCTAAGTATTCACTTGATACATAGAAGTCAGAGTTTCCAGAGCATCCGCCATCTGATTTTCATCTCTAGGAATGTCATGGAATTCAACTTTATTGAAGAAGGGTAACAATCTTCTAGCATAGTCTTTGTAAGGGATCAAGCTGGGGTGACGAGTATCCCATTCTCCTTTAATCTGGTTTATTACCAAAGCTGAATCACCATACACAACTAGAATTTTAATTCTGAGATCAATAGCTTCTTCGAGACTCATGATGCAAGCCTCATATTCTGCCATATTATTAGTACAATCAAATGTCAGCCTTGCAGTAAAAGGAATGTGCGATCCATGTAGAGTGACAATCACAACACCAATTCCTTTACCATAAGCATTCACAGCTCCATCAAATATCATACTCCAACGAGATTCAGGGTCAGGACCTTCCTCGGGCAATGGTTCATCACAATCTTTCACTTTCATGAACATCACATCCTCATCGGGGAATTCATACTCTACATACTGATGATCCTCCACTGGTTGGTGAGCAAGATAATCAGCCAACATACAGCTTTTAATAGCTTTTTGAGTGTGGTACGATATCATATTCAGATAGAAACATCTGCCAGTGGGCAATTCTCCCAGTAAGAGTAGGCTTTTCAAAAATGTACTTGATTGGATCCATTTTGGAGATCAACCAAGTAGTGTGATTCAACATATACTACGGCAAACGTTTCGTCGCCCAGGCTAGAGCACAACATGTCTTTTTCAGCATGGAATACCGTGACTCATAATCAGTAAACTTTTTACTGAGATAATAGATGGCATACTCTTTCTTCCCTGTTTCATCTTGTTGTCCCAGAATACAACCCATGGATTTATCTAACACTGTCAAATACATAATCAACGGTCTTCCTTCGACAGGAGGGAGCAAGATAGGAGGTTCAAGCAGATATTCTTTAATACTTTCAAATTCCCTTTAGAAGTCATCCATCCATACACAACCTTGATCTTTCTTTAACAACTTAAAGATCGGTTCACATGTTGCAGCCATGTGGGAAATGAACCTGGAAATATAATTCAAACGCCCGAGGAACCCTCTGACTTGCTTTTCAGTTCTTGGCGCTGGCATCTCTTGAATTGCTTTGACTTTATCAGGGTCAACTTCAATTCCTTTCTAGCTAGCAATGAAACCCAACAATTTTCCTGATCGAACACCGAAGGTGCATTTATTTGGATTCAAGCGGAGACGATACTTCTTCAAATGCTGAAACAACTTCAACAAATCTTCTACATGCCCTTCTTCAGTATGGGATTTAGAAATCATATCATCAACATATACCTCGATTTCGTTGTGCATCAGATCATGGAATAGGGTTGTCATAGCCCTCTGGCACGTTGCACCAACGTTCTTCAACCCGAAGGGCATCACTCTGTAACAAAATGTTCCCCGGGGTGTGATAAACGTTGGTTTTTCCATGTCCTCCGACGCCATTCTTATTTGATTATAACTAGAAAATCCTTCCATGAATGAGAAAACTTTGAATTTTGTTGTGCTATCCACTAACATATCAATGTGTGGCAATGGAAAATCATCTTTTGGACTAGCTTTATTTAGATCTATGTAATTTACACACATGCGGACTTTTCCGTATTTTTTCGGTAATGGGAAAATATTGGCAATCCATTAAGGATACACTGACGTCACAAGAAAACCATCATTAATCTGCTTTAGAACCCCCTCTTTGATCTTTACTTCCATATCTGGGTGAGTTCTTCTCAACTTCTGTTTGATTGGCGGACACTCTAGTTTCAACGGTAAACAGTGCTCCACAATATCTGTATCTAGACCAGGCATATCTTGGTAAGACCAAGAAAAAATATCCACATACTCTTTCAATATCTCAATCAACATGCTCTTCCCATCAGGATGCAGCGATGCTCCAATATTGACTTCTTTCGGATCTTCTTCTGAACCCAAATTGATCACTTCCAATGGCTCTTTATATGGCTGAATGGTATTTTCCATGTGCTCAAGAAACCGTGAGACCTCTTCTGGAATATCATCATAGTCTTCTTCTTCGGCCCCATACACAGGACATTCAAAGTTGGGAGAGGGTGCAGGGTTATTGTATTCAACGGTTTTTTTAATTAATCTGCACATATGATTTATGATTGGTTTTAGAAACTGACACATATAACAAGTGATCATGCAGATTAAATTTCAGTTATTATTTATTTTGAAAGGTTTTTTCTGATTACCATTTTCCAAGAAAAAGTAGAAAATAAAGACACAATTTGGGAAACAAAGGCAACTTTTATTATTGATTTTAAAAGCCACATCAAACAGATAAGCCCTACAACATTAATACTTCCACCTTGGGCAGAGTGAAAGCTTTTCAAAAAGATTAACAAAACAAATTACTTTGAAACATGTATGCAAGAGGGAACATCAATGGTGATCCAGTTCTGAACCCTAACTCCGTGCGTCACATAATTCAGCATTTCCTGCTCTGCTTCATCTTCCACAATGGCATTAATACCGGAAACAGTTGGATGAAGATAACCCCCACTACAGAAGATGTCTTAATACTTGCTTACAGCAGACTCAGATTCATGCTCTTACCTTTGTAATTCTTCAAAGAGAACCTCAAGCCGACTCTGTTCTTGTTTACAGGTGGATCCACAATCTGTCCCCATACCTCGCTATGACCCTTTCGCACAACTTGTTTGGCATCCTTAAGAGAAACCATGGAATTGTCATTTCCTCTTATGTTGTAAATTGATAAGGCTTGGAACTGGGTTCCAACAGAAGCTTCATCCACCTCCACAATGCTGAAAGAGCACAAATGAGATATCAATAATGCTTGTTCCCCATTTATGTTTACTACTTTCCCTTCACGTACGAATTTCAGTTTCTGGTGTAAAGTTGAAGTGACAGCCCCTACCTCATGAATCCACGGTCATCCCAACAAACAACTATAAACGGGAACAATGTCCATGACCTGGAAAGTTATCTGAAACAAATGTGGTCTTGTATGAATAGGCAAGTCCACTTCACCAATAATAGATTTCCTTGATCCATCAAACTCTTTCATAATGATGCCACTTGGGCGCATAGGCGTTCCTTGATATTTCAACTTCATAAGAGTGCTCCTCGGTATAACGTTCAAAGCGGGTCCATTATCAATCAGCACATTGGATAATGAATCATTCTTGCAATTCATAGAGATGTGGAGGGCCAGGTTGTGATTCCTTCCTTCATATGGAAATTCATCATCGCAGAAACTCAGGTTATTACATGACGTAATGTTCCCTATTACACTACTGAATTGGTCTATTGGCATATCACTCTCCACAAAAGCTTGGGCCAATACCCTCATCAAGGATTCTCTGTGAGCAAATGAGTTCATCAATAAAGCCAAGATAGATATTTTTGAAGGAGTCTACAGTAGCTGATCTATAATTTTGTAGTCGCTCATCTTAATTATCTTCAAAATATGATCCACTTCTTTCTCTAACGTAACCCCACTAGTCTCACCCGTAACCTTCTTAGGTTCAACGTTCTCAGCAATTTTCTTTCCAACACTAAAATTTTCTCGAACAACTGGTGGAAACACACGACTGTTGCGGGTCACTCTACTATTTTCAGCAATATTTCCAACATCAGGAATTGGATGGATGGGAACTTCCACTCCATCTCCTAAGATTGTAGCATGGTATTTGCAAGGCACAACCTTATCTGACTTGTAGGGGATAAGACCCGACAAACTAATCACCAATGGGGTAACAACTGGCTTGCTATAATATTCAACTTCAAGATGGGCGGGTGCCCCAAAACAAGGTACAATGACGTTTACCCCTTCTTCAACATAATCAGTCAGCACAGAGTCATCTCTGAAAAACAAAACTTCATTTGAGGAGAAATACTCATCTGCAGAGGCATACTCTGCATCCTACTCGTCTCTAGTCAAATAAACCTCAACCAAATCAACTTTATGGTAATCATCCCTTTAACATGTAACCTTGATGGTTCCATTATCTAACAACAACTGAACACCTTCCTTCACAATTGAACATCCTCTGGAGTCTCGACAGCAAATTCGGTAAGACCCATACTGGTGTTCCACCTGACTAGCCATATGGCAGAAAGTAGCATGCAATTGCACAAGGTCCTCATTCATATACTCTACATCAAATAATTTGAATTCTCTAGGACATCCATAAACCATATTCACCTCCTCTTCATACTCTTCCCTAGGGCTGATTATGTGGATGAGGCCCTCATCCATCATCTTCTGTAAGTCAGCCTTTATCTTATCGCAACCCTGTATGTTTGTACTGCAAATAGCACAACCAGAATGGTCATGCATATAGTAGCTAAATTCAGAGGTCTGCATGCATTTTCACCAAATCTCCTCTAACCAGATTAATATCAAAAATCTGGAAGTCGCCTGGATATCCGACCACCATATTCACAGCATTTACTCCTCCATGCTTGGGTAGAGGATTGTCTTTCACATTAGGTCCCACATCCTTGAAAGATAGAATACCAGACTTCACCAATTTCCGCACCTCAGTCTTCAAAGGATAACAATTCTCAACATTATGCCCTAGTGCTCCTTGATGAAAAGCACATGTTTGGTCTGCCTTGTAATACCAAGGCAATGGTGATAGTACAACAGGAGGTGGTCAGGTCTGAACCAACTTCTTCTGAATCAATATCGGTAGTAACTCTGTATAGCTTATAGGAATTTGGTCATAACTCTCCCTTCTCTGATTATACCCTTGATTCCCCTGCTGGGATAATCTCTGATGAGCAAAGGTAGTTGGAGCTGCACCCACAACTAGAGTAACTGAGGCGACTTGCTGATGATGCTGATAATTCCCTGTAAGAGTATTAACCCTTCTCTCTTGCATAACATCATTTGCATCCCCTTCCTTCTTCTTGGTAAACCCATAAGATGGCTTCTTCACACCTCCAGATCCTTCACTTCTCGTTAAACGACCCTCTCGTATAGCCTCTTCTAAGTGGATACCCATTCCTACCATTTCAGTAAAGTCACTTGGCGCACTTGCTACCATCCTTTTGTATTAGAAAGCACCCAGAGTTTTCAAGAAAATCTGAGTCATCTCCTTCTCTTCCATGGGAGGAATCACTTGGGTGGCTACCTCACGCTATCTATGTGCATATTCTTTAAATGATTCCCTGTCTTTATGAACCATGGCCCTGAGTTGATCACGATTAGGTGCCATGTCCACGTTGTACCTGTATTGTTTGATGAATTCTTCTCCTAAATCATTTAAAGTATGGATGTTAACACTGTCCAAACTCATATACCACTTCAGCGCAGCACCGGTCAAACTATCCTGAAAAAGTGAATCAGCAGACGCTGATCATCAGTTTGGGTAGTCATTCTCCTTACATACATCACTAGATGAGCATGAGGGAAAGTGTTGCCCTTGTACTTCTCAAACTCCGGGACCTTATACTTAGCAGGTATCTTAACATTTGAGACCAAGCACAACTTATTCACATTCTGCTCGAATAACTCTTTTCCCCTGAGGGCCTTCATCCCCCTTTGCATCCTGTCGAATTGCTCTTGAAAATTATCCATTCTGTCATAAAGACCCAAGTCTTCACTCGGTGGAGGGAAAGGACGACACACACCATCGTTAACAAACAGAACCATATTCACCGAAGGAGGTGCAGCAGGAGCAGCATGCGCCATAGGAGGTGCCAGAGTAACAATAGTCTGAACAATTGGAGTATCTTGAGGACCAAGGTTGAAACTTTCAGGTGCAAAATTATATGGCATTCCTCAAGGGTAACCTTGAGGCATGTGATTTTGAATAATAGCTGAAGTAGCAAATACCGGAACAGCCGGAGCTTCAGTAGTAACACTTGTTGACTGAGGTTGAACAATCGGTGGCTGATTTTGAGCAGCAACCAGAGATTCCATCAGAGCAGTAAGATTGGCCATATCGGCCTTTAAAGCAGAAACCTCCTCGCGCAGCTCGCGATTCTCTTGTTCTAAGTTGTCCATCTTCTTTCTGAAATTAGCCCGAGTGTTGTAGTGATGAGTCAGCTTGCTGAAAGAAGTAAAGAAGCTTGGTAAGACACCTGGATATGCATAACAAATGCAAGAAATATGTGCAATATGATGCATGATGTGCAATGCACATGATTTTATTTTATTATTTAATATTTCAAGGGACTTAAAATTTATGGACATATTGCAAATATCAAAGTAATAATGCATTTGAAATACTGAAAATTTTTATTATAACAACTCCAAAATGGATTACTAGTTTCAATGATCCCACGTACAAGATGAAAATAAAATCTAAAACCCTGAGAAGTAAATCTGATGGAGATCACTCTATACGCTGGCACTTCCCTGTGAGCCTGGCAACCTGAGCCTTCAACCTCTGGTTTTCTTCCGCATATCTGGCGGCAACCTCCTTCCAATCACCTGAATAAGGAAGTGAGAAAATGGCATCTGACTGAGGCTTAGGAGAAAATAAATCCCCTTGCCTCTCCATGGTCTCTACAGTCCGTCTCTCAAGAATCTCAATCAAGTCGTCTTTCTCCTTCAAATCTGCTCTATAAGAAATCTCTAAAGTTTGGCACTTGTTCTTCCAAGCATCCTTTTCCTGTTGTATCCTGACTAAAGTAAGTTGTAGATCTTCTAGATCATCCAATAAGGGAGGAGTGGTCTTCACAAACAAATTAGGCATAGGTGTTTCCCGAGAATACAACATCTTCAACTGAATAACTCTCGTTTGGACCCATTGAAGATATGGCTCCAAAGAAACAACACCCCTAGGTCCCAAATCCTTCCTACTCTTCTTATGAATTTGACATCGGGCCTTCACAATCTGCTCCTATCTTCCCTATGGTCTTCTCCCTCCTTCAAAATGAAACTACTCAAATGAATACTATTTGGTTTATCCCTCATCGGATAATCGAGCTGTCGTCGTGCAAGAACAGAGTTATAGTTAATTCTTCCCTTTGTACCAAGAAGAGGTACATTGGGGAAACTACAACAATTGTCAATAATATCTATATCCTGGTAAGCTCGATGGTACCAATCAATATCCGAGTGAGTAAGTGCCATGATCTTAGGAGCCCAATGGGGTTCCTTCTTGACATCCCAAAAAGCATCAGACTGAGACATATGAGAGATAAACCACCGGTACAACAGAGGCGTGCAACAGATAATCATCCCCCCATGGTAAGAATTCCGAAGATGAATAGAGTAATAAGCATCACCTAATAATGTAGGAACTTGGTTTTCGAGCATGAAGATCCTGATAGCATTAATGTCAACAAACTTGTCCACATTAGGAAATAAGAACAACCCGTAAGCAAGTAGAGCAAAGATGGCCTCAAAAGCGACTGTACTCTTCATCCTGGAAAGGTAGCGAGCTTTCTCCAATAAAAACTGAGCTGGTAATCCTCTAATAACTCCTTTAGTAGTCATATGGGCTTCAGCCTCGGACTTTCCTAGATGGATCAAAGCAGCAATCTCATGTGATTTTGGCTCATCCTCCAAGCCAGTAAAAGGAACACGATCGCTAACAGGTAAATCTAATAGATAAGAATACTCCTCTAGTGTAGGCATTAACTAATAGTTGGGAAAAGTAAAGCAATGATACATCAGATCATAGAACTGGACCAAGGTCGAGAGAATACCCTCCTTCATCTTCAGCTTCATGAGAGGAATTAGACTGATCACCTCATCTATCTTGGGATCCTTGAAACTGTATTTCCCGATCTTTCTTTTTCCAGAATCCATGGTTAAAAAGTACCTAAGATATTCACAAATGGTCAACTTTTAAATCCCTTCAAATAAGATCTCTTCAAAATATGCTTATGAGTGCATTGGTGCATGATGCAGCAATCACACACAAGATCACACATATAGGGTTCATAGGTTTAACGTCACGAGCATGAGTTCGAAGGTACTACCCATAAGGTATTGGTCTAAAAGTTATCACCTGCCGAACAAGGTTCTAGAGGTTCCCAGAGTCTACATCCTTCCATCAGATATTACCAACTTCCTGATTAACTCGGTAATTAGTAATATCCTCAAGAAAGACTCGTCCGAGCGTAGCATCACATGACAACTATTTTCGGATTACTCCGTCATAGCTTCCGCACTACACCTAAAAGGCCAAGATGGGTTAAGTATTCTATGGTGCTCAGCTTCAGCAGGCTCTCAGGTCGAAAGCAGTACGTCTTCCCAATTACTCGGTAAATGACACTACAGTCAAACGGGCCTCCACTGAGTGGGGGATCTCATGCCTCCTTTTTTTTGGATTACTCCCTCAAAGATAACATGACTATACCTCCCGTCCTATCTTAAAGTTTTCCCAAGTCCGAGTATAGGACTTATAAGTTATCACCAAGCACCCTGAAAACCAGGAAAATCCAGATAAACATATATACAACATATAACACATAAACAACAATAGCACATATACAGATATAAAAAAAGATAGGCTCAACCCACTTAGGGATGGACCAGAAAGAGGTCAATTTGTCCCCAGTGAAGTCGCCATTTTTTCTGTAGCGGTAGAAATATTTAAGACTAAGCCATGGGATTGACTAGACTTGTACAAATCAAAATAAAATCGCAACTGTGCTTTATTGTTTCCAAAGGAATGGGTAAAGAGAGAATAACCCAAAAAGAGGGGGAAAGATTCAAGTTAAGGGGGTTGGTTATGTAAAGGGAAGGTATTAGCACCCTAAACATCTATGGTACTCCGCATGAACCTCTTTGTAAAATCTGTATATTTTGGCTATGAAATGGTGTATAACAAAATGGATGGTGGAGGTGAGAAAAGAAATATATTTTCATGGTTTTTGCACCCGCCGCGATTGCGAACCTTTATTGCCTACGTACCACCTTTCCGTGCAATAGGGGATCAGGGTACACATAGTTCCTCTTTAAAAATTTTAAAATATAAGTGTGTTGGTTAATTTTTATGAGATAAAACATCATCGTCATTGTCCATGTGGAAAACATACCTACTACCAACAATCATGAGAAAAGAGAATTTACATCATCTCAAAATGGAGGATATGGCTTAGATTTTAAAATAAAAAATGCCTCACTCAACACCCAAGTGGAAAATATCTCTCTTCACTACATATTCTATTAGTATAGTTGTTTGCATCACTACAAGGATTGATAAGAGTCTAATCTTTTGAGAAGGGTTTTAAAATAAGAAAGCCAAAGTTGCAAAAAAATGATTTGAAATGAGATTGATTGACTTTTAGTCTTCTAAAAAAATGATGTCAAAATATTATTAAGTTGATTGAATTTTATTTATGAAAATGTTTTGAAAATGCATGGACATAAGTCCAAGTTTATTATGAAAGTGGTTCAAGTTTAAAAAAACAAGAATAGTTTTCAAAAGGAGGGAGAAGATTTTTGAAATTAAAGAAAATGGGAGGAGAAGAAGAGACTATCCTAAAGCATAAGGTAAAATCTAGGGATAGGAACCATCTAACCAATAAGAAGCCAATACTTGACATTATGAGCCAAGATAGAATTATCATTCTTTGGATTGAAACCAAGAAAGCAAAGATACTAGACCTCTTGAAAGAACCAAACTTCAAGTGTATTAAGTCTTCACAAAAAATTGGGCAGAGTAACAGCTGTATATGGGTGAATTTCAGATTACAAACAAAGAGTGTAATCACAATAACTTGCATACAAAACAAACAAACAACCCAATGTCTTGAGGTAAACCTCAAGAGCTCCAGACAAAATAATCATATAAGGTCACAAGGTCTCCAATCATAGGGCAAGGTTTCTAATCCTAAGTCCAAGAAGTCCAATGCTCCATAATGCCAAGGATAGTATCCAAATAGTCCAAGTATCATTAAGGATTTTATGGTTCATATTGATTATTAAGTATCTTAAGAAAAGAAAATAAAATCTCAAGTGAGCAAAATAAAAATGACAAGAAAGTAAATACTCAAATGAGCAAAGATGAAAATGACATGAAATGTAAATGCTAAAAGTAAGTAGTGCATAAAAATAAAGGGGAATATAATAAAAATACAGGATAAAGCCAATTATTAGTGATTAGTGGTTAGTTGGATGATCATCTTGAAACTTGCATTTGGAACTCATTAGAGGATTGGTAGAACCAAAGTCTCCACACAACAAGTTGCAATTGCTTTTTGTCAAGTATATCGTCCATTTAGAATCCTCATAAGTAGCATTTAATGATCAACGATCTTTAAGTGATCCGCATTGACCAAAGGTGTTGTATATCCATTAGAGGATTGGTAGAACCAAAGCCTCCACACAATGAATCTCAAGGTTATTGGATCAAAGAGATCAAATTAACATACTTGGGCTTGCAAACATAAGTTTGGGCCACGAATGATTATTTATTCGAATCGGGACAAAATTTAGCGCTATGTTAAGCAATCGTAAGTGGACTTATATAGAAGTCACACCTATTTTAAGGCCGGTCAATAGCAATCTATGCACCATTTGTTTTGAGACATGATATAGAGATCATGCTCCAATAACACTTAGTGCAATAAGAAATGGATGAGATGGAGAGGGGTGGGGAGGAATATACAAACCACATTTGAATTAAAATTTAATCAAACTATTATTAAAATCATTCATCCATTTTTGTGGAGTTAAACTCAACACCATGAATCCAATGATGTTAATAAAGCTCATGATAAAAAATTCAACCCAAGATTAGCCATAAAATAATCACAAAATAATATTGCATTTTAATATATACATTAAAAAAGGTTTTAGAAATATTTAAAATAGAAATAAGGGAGAAAAATATAAACTATGTTCAAATTAATCAAGAAATAAAAAGTAAGACCATAGAAAAATTAGAAATGGACTCAAATATTTTATAAATTTTTTTGATAATTTTTTAAAGTCAGTAACTATAAAAATTAAAAGAAATGAGTAAAATAAACCAAAAATGTTAAAAAATAACAAAGTCAGAAACAAAAATAAAATAAGGTCACCAATATTTGTCACGATATCATTGGATCATTCCATAATATTTTCAGAATTTAAAAATGCATAAAAGTATTTTTAAACATTTAAAACAAATCAAATAAAGTGAAAATTTATAAAAAATACCAAAACAGAAAATAAAATTGTGAAAATATAAAAATCAGAAAGAGAATAATCAAAAATATTTTTCATAATTTTTTTCATATTTTTTGGACTTCAAATGAATTTTGTATGATTTTTTGAAGTTTAAAACAATTAAATATAAAATCAGAAAAGAAAATAAAAGTAAAAAATATGTGGACCACTGGGTGAGAGTCAAAACACGTTAGTAATCAAATCCAAGGGATCTGGCGCGTTGTGCATATCATGGTCATTAGTGAATAAAGCACTAAATCAAATGTAAATCAGAAATTAAAAAAAAAAACAAATGGCATTGTTTCATTGGTTGAATGATGACACCTTGATCATCTTCAACCTCCAGCAAGTCCGAAAACCAGGTTGCTCAATCTGTAAAGTTAGAGCAGGAGACCTATGTCATTCGTTTTGTCTCTTCAAAACGAAGACAACCACACCCTCGCGACAAATTTATATAAACTGTAGCTCAAGAAATTTGGAAGGAAAGTTTTGAAAAGGGATTTGAAATTTCATGGTCAAAACGTGTTTCCAGTAAAAAGCAAGTGTTACAACTAGAACCAGGGCAATGAGAGCATTACAATGATATCAAAATTTTGAAGAATTGATGAAGGAATTTACCTATTGGAGTTGAGTTGCAGAGCTCTGAAACTGGACTTCTATGGAGCAATATGGGGCACGATTCTTGAATGTAATTACATGGTTAGCTTCAGGGAAAATCAAGGAAGGTGAATTGATGGAAAAATAGGATTGAAAAAGGCTTGAGAATAGATATTGAAGTTGCTGAATTTTGAGTTATGGAACAAGTTTGGCACGGTGATTCTGGCTATCCAAGCTTGAGGAAATGAATGGGGGATGACCCTCTTTTTATAGGGAATCAAATGGAATGTCCAAGCGTGTGAAATGATGAAGTTTGGATGGAAATCGTGTGAAGTTGCAAACAAGAAAAGTGTGACTTCTAATTTGATCAAAACTTATCCAAAACGTGCGTTTTGTTGTGCTAATCAATTCTGGAACATCACTAAACATGTTTAGAGGCAAAAACGCATGGAAAACTTGTGATTAGAAGCCAAAACAAAGATTTCAAATTCTGACTTATGAAGAAACTTCAGTTCCAAGTTACCAAGTTCAATCCAATGGCATTCTAAGCTCAAGGGGTCTTAAGGCGTGATTCTTGATAATTTAGAAAGATGAGGTTATAATATTTGCAATGGAAAAAGAATGGAATCAAATGGATGCTTGAGCTGAAAGTTGCATTGAGTCAAAGTTGGGGAAAAAGGTTGACTTTCCATACTTAGAAATATTTCAACTTTTCCTTCTGGAGTGACCTATAATGTTTTGCATCCAAACATGGCCTTCCTATTGTAATTTGCTCTTGACCAAAAAAATGGAATGAAATAGACCTCTTGAATTACATTTTGAAACTTGAACCATCTAAAATATCCAAAAATTGAGAGAGTTATGGATTGTTGAAGTTGGCAAAAAATCATGAAATGACCTATAATCTTTTGTATCCTTAGGGCATCTTCCATCCATTTTATCACTTTGCACATAAAAGAAGGAATAAAGTTAACATACTCAAGATCATTATGGAAAAATATTGGGCTCAAGGTGCTAAAAATTGACCAAGTTATGATCATTTGAAGTCACACATAGGAAAATGGGGGTTCATCTAGAAGACTTGTAATCTTTCTTCATCATCAAGTTTCTTCCACATGAAAACTCCTTGGAACTTTGGAAGTGATTTGTTGATAATCCTTTAAAGAGAAGGATTTCTTTGGAATAACTCCAAAATACCAAAAGATAAGCAAGATATGCTTCTTTGAAGTTCAAAACCCTAGCTCCTAGATCAAGAAAAATGCCTTGAGGAACTTTGACAATTTTGAACAAACTTCTTGTACCAACACAAATGCCTTGTAAATATAATATGTTGAGGATGATAATGAGAACTAATAACAACCAGAACCACTTCCATATCTTGAGAATTGAGAGAAATATACATTTGTGACTAATGGGAACAAAGCCTTGTCCAAGCATGACAACTTCTCCAATCAATCCCTTGTACTTTTGAACCAAATTTGATAATCTTGAAATGTGGTGAACCAAAATAACCTTGCCATGCCATTTCCTCCAAAACAAATCCAATGGTGAGGTTTGAAATTCTAAAGCTTTATTGACTAGGGCATGGAAATAAACTCATGAACCTATGGAGCAACTTGCTGAATCTTATTGCTTTTACCTACATGAGTAACAAGCAAGACAAACCAACATTGCATTTTATTAATTAAGAGAAGAGATCAGGACAAAAAAATATTCATGATCACAAAAGAACACAAGTTAAGGTGCTTGGTGATTCCTCAAAGAGAAAAGCTAAATATAGGGAGGGGAACCAAGAATCTAATGTGATCTTGTTGTGATGGAATCACAATGGTATGATGAAGGGATCTTAGGGGGGGAAATAGGGGTACAACAATGCGCCACATAGGATACATAATATTATCTTGAATATTCTTCTTATGTTAAGAACAAACTGAATCTCATTAATCCAGCTCAGCAAGCACGATATCAAGACATCTTCTTTGACATGTTGTTCCAGTTGTTGAAAAAGTTCAACACAACATGTTCTGACATTGAATAGGACTTCTTGTTGTACCTGTTCTTCTTAACAAGTTTATACATCCTATTCTACATTACATTATTGCTGCTATTATTTTTTTTACAAAAATTTAGCCAATCCTAAAACAAGAGAACTAAGAATCTCCCTCTTTAGCAAATTTTAGCTAAAACAAATAATCTAAAAACAATTGCAATAGAGAAGATATCTAAAAACAATTTCAATCTAGGAGATTTCAGCAATTCAGAAGCTACTGCACACAACAATAGATCTTCAGTTGAAAATAATGTCTCAACATCTTGTTAGACATCTTCTTTGCAGCACTCTGAAGAACTCAATTGCATCAACACCAACGAACATCAGTTTCAGGATAAAAGGAAGGAAAGTCCTGAAGTTTGGTTGATGCACAAGAGGAAGAAGATAGCAGAATACAACCTGTACTTCCCCTCAATGCAGGAACATCTTCTAAACATAGAAGACCAATGGTGGAAAAATAGAACTCTCAACAACTCCTTAAGACCAAATCAACCACCGCCCCTGATAACTCAGAACACATATCACAAATGTGTTCATAACTCAGATCACAAGTCACAAATATATGTCACAGAAATAATAACTACTTGAGATCTTATTTTGACATTTGTGAACATTAATAATAACCACTTGTGGAAGCAGCAGCAACATCTGAGCTAATTCACATTTTATCTCCCCTTTTTTAGCCAAAACATGGCAAAGAATACCTTCACAATACCATACCCAAGCACAACTTACCCAAACTCGAATAAAAGCCATAAGAATTATGGACTCAAGAAGCTCACGGGGTTACAGAGAAACATAGAACTCTCTATAAATAACTGGGATTTTTACTTGGAAAATAACGATCCTAGATTGTAGCATCAATCTTGGTCAAAAGGAAACGATATTTGAGGAGAAAACTTCAAGTATCAATGTGCACCGTCCATAATGGCTTTGAATGCTATAGCTACTTTCTGTATATACACGTGCATAGTCAGAAAAAAATTTCTCCCCCTATTTACAGCCACATGTTTGAGCACATAGGCCACTCCACTCTATGTTTACCATGCATGAACATCTCCTGTATAATGTCCTGACACTTAGTCAGACATTGTCTTCTTATTTCAGTGATCAACACATCTTCTCCCACCAATCAGGGATGCTTCACCAGATTATCCACCTGTTCATACTGGATTCTAAGTGTTCTTATTTCACTTAGACTTAGTGACATATACTAAGATAATAAAATATCACATTTGTGACACCTCTTCATAATATAGACCCTCAAGGAGTCTTTTTGAAATCTATAGAGGGAAAAAAATTCTCCCAGACTTCCCAATAAACTTCTAAGAGATATGTGATCTTATGATCTTCACCGGGCTTTTCATAATTAGAAACCACCATGTATTGTTATGTTTATCCATAGCTTCATAATGTCACAACATGTTGTTTCGACATCATTTCCTCATAGAACCTTTACAAAAGTGAACAATATTCTGCCTTGACAATACCTGCATCATTGCAGCAACAATTTACAAATATCCACATGACTCCCTTTGTCATGAGTAACTAATGCTCCAACTAAAGATGAAGACTAGATGAGAAACCTCAGCACTTCCTGCATATGCTAAACCTTGACTCCCTTAGTAGAGTCAAACCAGAGTCATATATTCTCACTCCTTGAGAATACTTCCAGGAACCCTGACTTCTTCACAACACAAGGATACATTTGATCACTGTCTTATCATAACCACACTATGTATAATGACCTTTTGAATAGGAAAGATGTCATGCATAACATGTGTGAAGTCACTCACAAACTCCAAAAACTCTTAGTTTCTCCAAATCACCAAACCTTTTCTGGAGTGACTTACAGCAAAAAAATACACCTTAAGTATTTGTTAGCAGCCTTCTGCCTTATATCCACTAGTAGTTGCTGATACTAGTGGAGTCTTCAACAAAATAGTCATGCATTCATCAAGCATGTTACTATAGACAAGATTAGGCTCTCCATATTCTAATCCACATAGTCAGAAATTCCACTTCTCACAATAATGCTTAAGCATCCAACTTCACATGAACAATACCAAGCATTAAACAAAACAGCCATCAACAATCATCATGTTAAGACATCATGTGGTATATCAAGTTCATAATACAGAACCTAATCAAACTGGTTCACAATCATTTAAAGGACTCATTGTGCATAGAAATCCTTTAAGAAGCTCCCATTAGAACACACAACTGGTGCACAGGTTCCTGCATGTTTTACAGTCTGGTTTGTATTAATGGCTTTGCACACCTGATTATCAGTCACATCTGAATCATAATAATCATCTTTAGACCTTCCCAGATAACTATTGATCATAGAAAGGGAAAAATCAACACAAACACCTTCCTATATTCCAAGCCAGAAAAATAAATCGGCTCCATAATCTCTTTGCACTCCAGTGCACCTGCTCCCAATTCTCTTTCAAGGGAAATTCTTCTTTGAAACACATATTTCCATTTTTCAGCATTGCTAATAGAATGGAGGGAAGTGTTCTCAAGAGGAGCATCAGGCACCCTGACTGAAAGCTTCTTGCTTGTATACTTCTTCAAAGTAGAGATGTCTTGGACATCATCCTCGATATCATAACCGAAGTCAACATCTTCTAACAACCAGCATAATAGTCTTCTTTATCCCATTTACTACTGCAGAGAAAAATAAATTCTCGCAGAACTAACACATCCTCTTGGAGAAGGATGGTATACTCTAGCAACATTTGGCTAGAGTCTTCAGAGACTCTTAAGGACATAAGCAACTACATCTTATAGCAACATGTCTCAGCAAGTTATCCAACATCATCTTCATTGTAGAGAAATAACTTTATATGCTTGAATATCACAAGCTCCAAAAAAACCAATTAGTCCACTGACTCCTTGTAACACCCCAATTCTACCTGGCAATTATAAATGTAAATCAGAGTTATAAGATTCATACAACTGAATCAGGATGCCATAAATTCAACTTAAAAATACATTGCATTCAACATGGATACATAACACTTTTAAAACTTCAGATGAACCAACCACAAAATAATTTAATCTCTTAATTCAACAACTTGAACAACTACACATCGGAATCATAATAACATCTTTGTCCAACATTACAGCAACTTCAAAATAACACATACTTATCAACAATCAAATTAAAGTTCAACAACTGAAATAATCAATAACTAAAAGCAACGGGTGTTCATCCCCCCGAGTGTTACATATCATAGAAATGACACTGACTCGAACTATTGAAGGTATACAACCTTCACTATGGATTACCTGCACGTTACCAACGTAAGGGTAACATTCAAACATAAAGGGTGAGATATCTAACAATATAATAAAATGTATGATAAATAATATATTAAATCAGATCATATGATATCACCACTTCACATCTTATAAACAACAATAATCACAACCGAACATCAATAACATACAACATTACCGCATCAATACACAACTTCTTTATGCAATCATATAATGCGACTCAATACTATGTAAATGCATGTGGTACCATTGGAGCAGGACTCCCATCTCAAAATAATTTCCAATAAATAGAGGCATCAACAAGGCATAAGCCTTCATTTTAATATTCGCCAATACATGCCATCTTAACGAGCATCAGCTCCATCTTGATATGCAATGTATGTGACACAATCATGAATGTAGTAATAACAACCACAATTAACAAAATCTCAACACAACATCATCGTTGGCCAGAAGCCTACATCTTAATAGTTGCCAATTATTAGAGGCATCTTAACATCATTCATCAACATAATTCATCAACATGATTCGTCAACATAATTTATCAACGTAGTTCATCAACATAATTCATCAACATAATTCATCAACATAATTCCACAACAACTCAGCCATAACAACAATACAATGACAGATCGGCAATCCCTCAACGTTGGCCATAGGCCTACAACATGGTAATGCCTATAATTAATTAATCATCTAAGGTTTTTCTCTAATTGCCAAACCTCTACATATTATTATTCTATAATACTACATCATTATAATTATAAATCTTACTGTTATGAACCAAGCGATAATCTAAGATCGTCTTATCCTCAGCATACTTCACAAAATCATCATAGTGATTAACTCGGGAAGCTAACTCTAATCCTAATTTGGGTACTGGGATTATTCTTCTTATCCTTAATTTTAATAATTAATAATGAATTTCATCACGTTAGATATCCAACGCTTCAAACGACACCTTAAACGGAGTCCGGAAACTCAAGTTACAGCCTTTGGATGAATCTGTCAAAAATCAGACTGCATGAGTCGATGCATACTTCTTTGAGTCGACACGTACTAGGTTGAAATCCTGCATGAGTCGACGCGTAATCCCCTTGTGTCAACTCATACTGAGTCTGAACCACTGCATGTATCGATGCATGATCCTATGTATCGACTCATCCTGAGTCTTAATTCCTACATGTGTCGACGCATGGTCTTTGAAGTCGACTCATATTGACCTGTGCTGAATATTTTCTGCGATTTCAATGCGTTTTCACTATGATTTCCCTGTCCTAAGTCCTAAAAACATCATATATTCATAGGTAATCCTCAATTATAATGGTCCTATGTTTCTACATCAATTATACAGCATTAGGGCATCCTTATTCATCTCTAAATCATTGGTCCTCATCAAACAACAATATATATATTTCAATCATAAACAAAACAACTTTTCAAATCCAATCCCACATACTACTCATTATAAACCCAATTATAGAGTCAGAACCCCAACCTTACCTTGGATTGAAGGTTTCTCTACGGTTCTTTTCCGATTGAATTATGTTTTTCTCTTTTCCTTCTTTTCTACAACTATCACGTTCTCTTCCAACCCTTATTTCCTTCTCTTCTTACATCTACTTATTTTTCCTTATTAATTCTAAACAACTAATATAATAATCCTATAATTCTCATTATGTCTTAATGGGCTCAAACTCCCACACCCCCCTTTCTACTACTTCTAATCATTAAAAAAATAAGCCCACATCAAATAATAGAATTATTCTAATATTATTCCACAACATAATAGAATAGATTAATTCAACTAATCACACACAACATCTATCATCGTAACACAACTTCATAAATAACCCAAAAATAATTTAATTAAATAATTAATTAAATTATGGGCGTTACAACTCTCCCCCACTTAGAATATTTTTGTCCTCGAAAATTTACCTTAATCAAACAACTCAAGATAATAGTCTCACATCTTGCTTTCCAACTCCCAAGTCATGCATTCTCCGACAGCTCCTAGCCAAACCACTTTAACCAAAGAAATCTCTTTTCCCCTCAGAGTCTTTATTTCACGATCCGTGATATGTACAGGCATCATCTCTACAGTAAGATTATCACGTACTTGCACATCATCCATATGAATCACATGAGATGGATATGAAATATACTTCCGGAGTTGCGACACGTGAAACACATCATGCAAATTCAAAAGATTAGGAGGTAAATCCACCCTATAAGCAACATTCCTCACTCTTTCTGAAATCTGATATGGTCCAATAAAACGAGAAGTGAGCTTCTTAGACTTCAATGCTCGTCTAACACCAGTCAAAGGTGTAACTCTCAAAAACACATGGTCACCCGCTTGAAATTCTAAGTCCTTCCTTCGCTTGTCATGATAACTCTTCTGTTTACTTTGGAAAGCTTTCATCTTTTCTTAAATTAACTTCACCTTCTTCGTAGTCTCACAAAAAAGTTCAGGTCCAAGTACTACACTTTCTCCAGATTCATGCCAACATAAAGGAGTTCTACATCTTCGACCATACAATTATTCAAAAGGTGCCATCCCAATACAAGAATGGTAACTTTTATTATAAGTGAACTCTATCAACGGAAGGTAAGTATCCCACGAACCTCCCTGCCCAAGAACACATGCCCTCAACAAATCTTCCAACGATTAAATAGTACGTTCTGTCTGACCATCTATCTGAGGATTATACGCCGAACATAACCTCAACTTAGAACCCAACGCTTCTTGCAAACTCTTCCAAAAATCAGAAGTAAACCTCAGATCTCTATCCGACACAATGCACAAAGGAACACCATGTAGCTTCACGATTACACTAGCGTAAATCTTAGCCAACTTCGAAACTAGAAAAATGATGTTAATAGGAATGAAATGAGCGGACTTTGTAATCCTATCAACAATCACCCAGATCGAATCATGTCCTCTTAAAGTATTAGGTAACCCTGTCACAAAGTCCATCGAAATGCTATCCCATTTCCATTCTGGAACTTCTAACGGTTGCATTAACCCTGCAGGCTTCTGATTTTCAACTTTCGACTTCTGACAAGTCAAACATGCATACACAAACTGAGCCACAACACTTTTCATCCCAGGACACCAAAGTAAACCTTTCAAATCTTGATACATCTTTGTAGCTCCTGGATGAATACTCAGCTTACTTCTATGACTCTCTTCGAGTATCATTTTCTTCATCTCTGCATCATCGGGAATACAAATTCGGTTACGAAATCTCAACACACCTTGCACATCTAACTTAAAATCATTATTCTCAGACTGATCGATCCCAACCATCGAATCTACCAGTTTCACATCCAACTTTTAAGCTTCTCTGATACTGTCTAGAAATTCATTATTAATCTTCAACATACCCAACGTAACACTCTGCGGTGTCACCTCATAAACTAAGCTCATATCTCTGAACTGTTCAATTAATTCCAACTCTTTAACCATCATTGTCGACATATGTAAAGTCTTTCAACTCAATGCATCAGCTACCACATTCGCTTTTCCTGGATGATAATTCAAACCGAAATCATATTCCTTTAACAATTCCAACCATCTTCGTTGTCTCATATTCAATTCCTTCTGATCAAATAAATATTTTAAGCTCTTATGGTCACTAAACACTTCAAATCTAGAACCATAAAGGTAATCCCTCCAAATCTTCAATACAAATACAACTGCAGCAAGCTCTAAATCATGCGTAGGATAGTTCTTCTCATGAGTCCTCAACTGCCTTGACGCATAAGCAACTACCTTATCATTATGCATAAGCACACCTCCTAAACCCATCTTATAAGCATCACAATATACCACAAAAGGTTCTCCTAGATTAGGCTATGTCAAAATCGGAGCCGACGTTAATCTCTTCTTCAATTCTGTAAAACTTCCTTCGCACTGAACATCCCACACAAAAGCTCTATCTTTACAAGTCAAATTAGTCAACCGAAGTGCCAACTTAGAAAAACCTTCAATAAACCTTCTATAGTAACCAGCGAATCCCAAAAAGCTTCTAATCTCAGTAGATGACTTCGGAGTTTCCCATTGCAACACAACATTAACTTTCGATGGATCTACAACAATGCCACTACCTGAGATCACATGACCAAGAAAACTAACCTCCTTTATCTAGAACTCACACTTGGACAGCTTTGCGTACAACTTCTTCTCTTTCAAAACTTGCAATACTACCCTTAAGTGTTCTGCATGCTCTTCTTTTGACTTAGAGTAAATCAAAATGTCATCAATGAACACCACTACAAACCGATCCAAATAAGTATGAAAGATACGGTTCATGTATTCCATGAATACTCCTGGCGCATTAGTAACACCGAAAGGCATCACCGAATACTCATTATCTCCATAACACATCCTAAAAGCCGTCTTCTGGATATATTCATCCTTCACCTTAATCTGATGCTAACCCGGCCTCAAATCAATCTTACTGAACACACGAGCATCGACCAATTGGTCCATTAAGTCATCTATTATTGGAAGCGGATACTTGTTCTTAATCGTCACTTTATTCAACTGTCTATAATCAACACAAAGCCTCATACTATATTTCTTCTTTACTAACAACATTGGAGCTCCCCACGGTGATACGCTTGATCTTAAAAACTTCTTTTCGAGTAACTCTTCCAATTTCTTCTTTAACTCTGACAATTCAGATGCAGACATCCTGTATGGTTCCATAGACATAGGTCTGGTACCAGTTACAAGATCAATAGCAAATTCAACTTCCCTCTCCGGTGGTACATCAGGAATTTCATCAGGGAAAACTTCAAGAAATTCATGCACCACCTGTAATTCCTAAATTATAGCTTGAGTCGCAATAGATAGCGATGCCATCAACGAGAACATCTGTACTTCTTCTCGCATCAACTTCCTCAACTGTCTAGCAGATAACAGACTATCTTCCTCTTCCTTAGGAGTATAAAACCTCACAGACTTGTCATAACAGTTCATATGAACATAGTTATGCTCTAACCAGTTCATACCCAAAATCACATCCAACCCACTTAACAGCAAACAAACCAAATCAACAACATATTCTCTGTCGAAAATCGACAAAGGGAACTTTAAAAACACAAAAGAAGTAGTCACCGACCCCTTGGCTGGAGTGTCGACGACCATCTCTCCATTCAAAGAAGACAACATGAGACCCAATCTTTCAACATAATCAGCAGCAATAAAGAAATGAGTAGCACCAGTATCAATAATAGTAATTAAAGGAGTACTATTAATGAAACATGTACCTCTGATAAGTCTGTCCTCAACAGCTTCCTGATCCTCAACCAAAGCGAACACTTTACCACTTGTTTGCGCCCTCTTTGATTTCTAACACTGACTACCAATGTGCCCTTCTTCACTATAATTGAAACAAATCACCTCCTTATGCTTGCACTTAGATACAATATGTCTAGTCTTACCACAACGGAAACACCTCTTTACCTCAGCAGCACACACATTACTCTTATGCCCAGGTTTTCCACATTTGAAATAAACCACGCCAGCAGGAGCATCTCCCCCACTAGTCTTCAGACCCTGAGCAACTTTCTGTTTACCTTTACCAGCTGGGTTATCATAAGGCTTACCATAATTCTATTGGTGCTTACCCCTCTTCTCACTGATAATCTTGTAATGAGCATTATTATCCTCTTCATAGATTCTGCAACTGTCAATCAAATCAACAAAGACACGGATCTTCTGGTATCCAACTGCCTTTTTGATCTCTGGGTGCAACCTATTTTCAAACTTGATGCACTTCGAAAACTCAGCATCTGCCTCACCGTAGTGCAGATAAAACTTAGCCAACTCAGCAAACTTTGCAGCATACTCAACAACCGACATATTCCCTTGCTTCAGTTCAAGGAACTCAATTTCCTTCTTACCACGAACGTCTTCAAGAAAGTACTTTCTCATAAATTCCCTACAGAACATAGCCCAAGTGACATTTTCACCTGCAGCTTCCAACCTCTGACATGTCTCTAGCCACTAGTCATCAGCTTCGACTGCTAGCATATGAGTACCATACCAAACCTTCTAGGCTGGAGTGCAGTCCATCACACGAAAGATTCTCTCAATCTCTTTTAGCCAATCCAATGCTCCATCAGGATCATACTTGCCCTTGAAGGTACGCGGATTCTCTATCTGGAAAGTCACCAAACTACGAGATCCATCATTCCCGTCAACATTCGGCTGATTCTCCATACCTTGCGTCATAGCTTCTAAAGCAGCAGCAAGTGCAGCATCATTCGTTCCAGCCATCTCAACTTATCACTACAACAAAAACAATGATTATAACTCAAATTAACAATACTCGATTGTTAGACAACTATGACTCGACAACATGGTCGGACGGACCAACCTTTGCTCTGATACCAACTTTGTAACACCCCAATTCTACCCGGCAATTATAAATGTAAATCAGAGTTATAAAATTCATACAACTGAATCAGGATGCCACAAATTCAACTTAAAAAGACATTGCATTCAACATGGATACATAAAACTTTTAAAACTTTGGATGAACCAACCGCAAAATAATTTAATCTCTTAATTCAACAACTTGAACAACTACACAGCGGAATCATAATAACATCTTTGTCCAACATTACAACAACTTCAAAATGACACATACTTAGCAACAATCAAATTAAAGTTCAACAACTGAAATAATCAATAACTAAAAGCACCGAGCATTCATCTCCCCGAGTGTTACGTATCAGAGCAATGACACCGACTCGAACTAGTAAAGGTATACAACCTTCACTCTGGATTACCTGCACGTTACCAACGTAAGGGTAACATTCAAATAGAAGGGGTGAGATATCTAACAATATAATAAAATGTATGGTGAATAATATATTAAATCAGATCATATGATATCACCACTTCACATCTTATAAACAACAATAATTGCAATGGAACATCAACAACATACAACATTACCGCATTAATACACAACTTCTTTATGCAATCATATAATGCGACTCAATACTATGTAAATGCATGTGGTACCATTGGAGCAGAACTCCCATCTCAAAATAATTGCCAATAAATAGAGACATCAACAAGGCATAAGCCATCATCTTAATATTCGCCAATACAGGCCATCTTAACGAGCACCGACTCCATCTTAATATGCAATGTATGAGACACAATCATGAATGTAGTAATAACAATCACAATTAACAACATCTCAACACAACATCATCGTTGGCTAGAAGCTTACATCTTAATAGCTGCCAATTATTAGAGGCACCTCAACATCATTCATCAACATAATTCATCAACATGATTCATCAACATAATTCATCAACGTAGTTCATCAACATAATTCATCAACATAATTCATCAACATAATTCCATAGCAACTCATCCATAACAACAATACAATGACAGATCGATAATCCCTCAATGTTGGCCATAAGCCTACAACACGATAATGCCTATAATTAATTAATCATCTAAGGCTTATCTCTAATTTTCAAACCTATACATATTATTATTCTATAATACTACATCATTATAATTATAAATCTTATTGTCATGAACCAAACAATAATCTAAGATCGTCTTATCCTCAGCATACTTCACAAAATCATCATAGCGATTAACGCGGGAAGCAAATTGTAATCCTAATTTGGGTACTAGGATTCTTCTTCTTATCCTTCATTTTAATCCTTAAGAATGAAGTTTATCTCGTTAGATATCCAACGCTTCAAACGGAACCTAAAACGGAGTCCAAAAACTCAAGTTACGACCTTTGGAAGAATCTGTCAAAAATCAGACTGCATGAGTCGACGCATACTTCTTTGAGTCGACGCGTACTAGGTTGAAATCCTGCATGAGTCGACACGTAATACCCTTGTGTCGATGCATACTGAGTCTGAAACACTGCATGTATCGACGCATGATCCTATGTATCGACTCATGCTGAGTCTTAATTCCTGCATGTGTCGACGCATAGTCTTTGAGGTCGACTCATACTGACCTATGCTGAATATTTTCTGCGATTTCACTGTGTTTTCACTGCGATTTCCCTCTCCTAAGTCCTAAAAACATCCTCTAATCATAGGTAATCCTCAATTATAATGATCCTATGTTTCTACATCAATTATACAACATTAGGGCATCATTATTCATCTCTTAATCATTGATCCTCATCAAACAACAATGTATATATTTCAATCATAAACAAAACAACTTTTGAAATCCAATCCCAGATACTACTCATCATAAACCCAACTATAGAGTCAGAACCCCACCCTTACCTTGGATTGATGGTTGCTCTACGATTATTTTCCGATTAAATTTTGTTTTGCTCTTTTCCTTCTTTTCTGCAACTTTCACGTTCTCTTCCAACCCTTATTTCCTTCTCTTCTTACTGCTACTTCTTTTTCCTCATTAATTCTAAACAACTAATATAATAACCCTATAATTCTCATTATGTCTTAATGGGCTCAAACTCCTACACCCCCCTTTCTACTACTTCTAATCATTAAAAAAATAAGCCAACATCAAATAATAGCATTATTCTAATATTATTTCACAACTTAATAGAATAGATTAATTCAATTAATCACACACAACATCTATCATCATAACAAAACTTCATAAATAACCCAAAAATAATTTAATTAAATAATTAACTAAATTTCGGGCGTTACACTCCTTCTGTCATAGACAATCAAAACTTTATTATGGAGAAAACACAACACTAAACACCCACTAGTTCACTGGGAATAACTCCAAGTACCCTGAACTAGTCACATAACAAGCACACCTCTAATTCATGCCCTTGCACCTTCACAGATATTATCATGACTCTTTGGATGGCTAAGATGTCATGCAACCATAGTCTGAAACCAACTTCCAATCATTTCTTAGTGTGCTTAAAAGCTTTACTAAGATTCAGACTCTCCTACAGAAAGAGTACCCCTTAACCAATGTGCTGATTAAAACCTCCTTATGCACATTACTAGTATTTGCTGACACTAGTAAATTCTTCAAACCAATATAGTAGTTATACATTACTTGAGCATAATTCTCCTTCAATCAGAATCTCCTTATTCAACACCATAGACAGAACTTCCACTAATGAGCTTGGAGTTTGAATATTGAGATTCATAGTTCCAAGTATCTTTAATAGACTCTCATAAAAAATGATGTTCCAACATCATTTGAGACATCAGCAACATTACCACAAAGATTATCTTCTTTGATTCTAGAATCATCATCCAAGGGACTTATTTCCATCCATGCCCTTTAACAAACTCCCCATTCTCATAAGAGGATCTCACAAGGTCTCACAACAGAAATATTCTCTCACTATATTCTGTAGTAAGCTTCTCACACTAGATAAAATTGACATCTTTCTTCTTCACACATGGCAGCTAAAACATTCCAGGTTAGGTCAGTGACTTGACCTTAAGCTCAACCATTGGAGAACAAAGAATATACTAGCTTCTCCTGAATAGAACCACATAGACTCAACAAGGGCATAGACATCTACACCTAGTATCCATAGGTCATAACATGTTGCTTGTAATCTTCACAAGCTCCATAACTACTATAAAAATAACCATTGATAGGTTCTAAGCTCCCTCTATCATGGACAAACAAGGCTTCTGTTGAGGATGAACACTTGGACACCAGAAGGAAAACAAGAGACTTCACACACTCACTGAAACATATTCATACTCTTATGAAAATAACTCATCCTGAATCTGATATACCAACTCCAGGTCTTCAGTTTTTTACAAGGTCATGTCTGATACATGACCCTACATAACCACACAGATATCCATACCTCTTTGGATATCAAAGATATCGTGAACACATACTTGGACAAACACAAGCCCTCAAATAGCTTGTTTTAAGCACACCAGGCTGACATACTTGCAACAGAGGAAAACCACCTTCTTCAAATTCCTTTACTCTAACCATTACTAGGAATTGCTGGTACTAGTGAAGTCTTCAACATAGTAGTTATGCAGTCACCAAGCATACTACTAAAGATAGGATCGGGATCTTCATCTTCTAATCCATAAAGTTGGAACTTCTTCTTTTGACAACCATGTTGATCCCCAATCTTCCATAATCACAATACCAAACTTTCCTTTATAAAATGATGTTACAACATCATTTAGGACATCAACATTTCTTCACATATCCCAATAATTCAGTTCTTGATTTATCAACCAAAGATATTATTATGCTTTATAGTCTTTTTAGGAGAAGATCACAAAATATTACATCTTTTGCGACTCATTCAGGTTGATACAGCCAACTGATCACCATAGAGAGAAATAAACTCTCAACAATATCTGAATCATCAGTTCAGATAGTAGATTTACATTCATACCTCAGATAAGTACTCAGCTCCCGACAAGGTCTTTATCATCAATAACATGCACATCTTCACAAGATCAGACTTATACTTAGCTCCCGACAAGATATTTGTCATTAGAGGAAAAACTTCCCCACATATAACTGCAGATGATACTCCTTTTCAACAGATATTAGAGCACTTGAACTGACATCCTTCTTCTTCATCGTTCAACACAAGAGGGTCCTTTCAACATTCTAGACTTTGTCAGAGACTGGTCTTCAGTTCCATCATGATCAAACATTCCAACTTTGAACTTCACTGGTGAACAACATTACTCACCTCATGATCTACACAACAACTTCCTTTTTAGAGGAAGCACACACCTAGAAATGATGTCCCGATATCAGATACGACATCATCCATTCTTACTATGGTTTAGGGGGTAACTTACATAGTAACTTATAATCAACTCTTGTGGGGGTTAACACAAGGAAACAAACCAACAACAAATGACCAAGCTTCAGGATCAGACTACCAGCATATGCAGGGGATTACACGAGCCACATCTCAATAAGATTTTATTTAGACCTCATGTCTGACTTTGAGTTGATGGATGCCATTGTCTGTACCTATAGAGGAAATTCCCTCTATTAGGTCTCTGGAATAGACTCTGCTAGGCATGACAAAAAAAGAGACTTTTCAAAGCATTTGTTTCCTTTGATTCTTCAAAAACAATTCCCTTCAAATTTTAACATCTTCAAAGATATCACGAAATTCTGTCTGACATCATATCAACCCTTGACAAGGGGATCTTTTTCAACAACATCTGAGATTACACAAAGAGAATTACAATTTCTCTTCCTCAAGGGCAATCAAAACAATACTCAGGAGCATCAAACACTGTGGTTGGATCACAATAATCCTCTTCAAACATAACAGGATTCCATGAATCTGGTTCCTTTGATCAAAAGGATCTTCCAGATACGAGCTCATCTCATATACATAAAGGGTATTGTGGAGATTCCTTTATGAGTTCTTCTCAAGAGCATGGAGTTCAATCTCCATACTCCCATAAGCCTGACACATGGATTAGATAAACTATTAATCGTGTCCTAATCAACATGCACAAGCCAGATACTTCTTCTTCCAAATCAGGAGTAGGTTCCAAATATAAAGTATTTATAATATTTTTGTTCAGCACCCAAAGCATTTGTTCTTCAACTGGTGGTTGCATACCTGCTGAAGTAATGTTCTAACATCCCATAGAACATCAGTTCCTTCTTCTTGGAACATACCATCTTTGACAATCTTTAAGGTCAATATGCAGATGTATATGAGCATCATTGATCAATTTATTCTTACCAACCTTATTGATAAACTTCTTTATGAGTGGACTTGAGGAAAATCTCAAGTATCTTTGACACTTTTAATACGGTTGAAAATGTCAGCATATATTATGTTGAGGGTGACAACCCTAGCATCATTCTCCTACTTTTAGGGTTATATGCAGCGGAATATAACGAACTCCTCAACAATATTTAGAAACACCACTATCCAAGTACAAGCATGGAAACCTAGTATTAAAAAATAAACCCTACAAACAACAACTTCCCACTAAGTTGCAGGCCTGATGGCAACACCCAGGAACCCTACCTTTCATATATAACCAATGATCCTTGCCAAGAGATCATCCATACAGTAGTATGAATTGTCCAAGTTCATACCTATTTTCAGTAAATAATTTCTTCCTTTCCCATGACTAGAAAGTATCTTCCCAGGATCTCACCTAGAGCAGAACAGGATGCCTGCTTTTATACCAATTGAAATTCTAGTACAACAGACTCAGATGTCCTACAAGGATGTCGAGACATCTGATCTGACATAAACACGCATGCAAGATAAAATAGTACTGAAAATATAAATAATACACCAGATTTGTTTGCCTAGTTCAATGTACAACAACACCTACTCTGGGGGCTACTAAGCCAGGAATGAAGTCCACTATCAGTAGTATCAATTTGTAGACCCTACAGCCAACACACCCGCTGATGATCTACGCACTTAATTACTACCCAATGACCCTTCTACCTAGATTTGGAATACCCCTATCCCACTTCCAAACATCGCAATAATGTCTAGCAGTCAACACCTCAGTCACTGCATTGGAAGACACACTTCCATGACAATTTAGCTAAGTCTCCAAGCCAAACTCCACTGTTTGTTAGCTCTACTCGTCACTAAGAACACATCCTGGAGTTGCTTCAAAGCTTCCTCCAAGAATAATACACCTCTTACCTACAGGATTTGAGGTGAACTTGGTAACCTTCCTGTTGTACCCTAAAATTTCCCTCCCATTTTCACACAAGACATACTCCTAGAGGTCCTCAATTGCTCAAGGTTGACCAAGAATTGATCAGACAAATTCTCCTCCTAAGCATTGGCCGTCCAACTAGGGTTTCATTTTTCACCAAGATGTGTGAGCTCCAAAGGTCTCAAATGTCTTACATGGTCCTAATATGTCTTCAATATTATCCATGACAAATTTCATGCCTTGCACAACAAGTTTGCTCAATCAACTACCCAAATGCCTGAAAATCAAGTGTACTTGGTCAAAAGTCAACTGTGACCCACTTGCAGTCAAAATTCAAGGTTTTTGGTCAACATCAGCATTTTTAAGTGATATCCATCATTTGATCAAGGGTTGATCATGATTCCTCAAAAAATGCTCCTAATTCATCAAAAGTCAAGAATGGCTAATTAGGATTTCTATAGGAAAAGTCAACCAAACTTTGACTAGACATAACATTCATATAACTCATCCATTTTTCCCCAACCAAAGCTCATCTTGCAGATAATCGCATTCCTTACAACTTCTCTTCATCCCTCAAGTCCAAGAAATGCACCATTTTAAAGATACAAGCTCATACATTACAGGTCATTTTCAAAAAGTCAACAAAAGGCACTTTTTGTCAAGACCACTTACATCAAGATAAATTCTTCAAATACAAAATTGGTCAAAATAAAGATTGAAGTAGATATCTTGAGCTTTCCAAAAAGTCAAATATCATCATCATGGGATAAAAATTGAGCAAGTTATGGCTTGCCCATTTTGGGAAAATTTTGGAAATTTCAAGAATGGTGCATTGAGCAAATTTGTGATTTTAAGTTATTGGGCCTAACTTTTTGGAGTTCAAATATGTTCATGATGTGTCCAAGGACCTCTAAATATATACATGCATTTTTTTATTTATTTGAATATTTATTCATTTAAATATGAATTAAATCAAATAAAAACTAAATAAAATTGCATAAAATAGTAAATATTGGTTATGGTAATATGGGCTGATGGTTTGAATTATTTTTGGCTCCAAAATTTCGTGCAAAGAAGGCTAGGTGCATTGCACCTCAAAATGGGCAAGAATTTGCATTTTTGGAATTTTTTAATGTGTTTGATTTTGGTTTGAAAGAGGGCCATTATGGGTGGATTCTTACCATCTTTGCTAGCCGTATTCTTCCTCTATAAATACAAGACCAAGGCATGAGCAAAAGACAAAAATCATTGTTAGAGAGTTCCCACAAATTTCACAAAAAAAAGCATAAAAGTTGTGAAATTCGAAACTGAGTTTTTCAGCCATCATCCATCCATACTAACTGCTCATTCGTATTCCTAAGATTCCTAGGAACTTATTCCATCCATTCCCAAAGCTTGCAACATCTTAGATCACCGGATCCACGCATCACCGGTTGGTATGGTTTCATGAAACCGAAATTTCATATTCACGCCTTGTAAATACCTATTGCATCCATATTTGTGCTATTAACACTACTAAAAAAATGACATTTGAGAAAAGGTCTTTACATCAGGTATAAAAATATATGATATAAAAAATAAAATTAAAAAGCTTTTACATCATGTATTTATTTCCAATGATATAAACAATATTAAAAAAATATTTTTCACTGGCTACTACATCAGGCCAATTAATCCACCATGTAAAAGGTTTTGTAAAAAAAACACGGTGGCAGTTTTGTAAATAAAAAACTAGGTGGCAGATTGGTAAATAAAAAACATGCTAACCCTTACATCGGGCCTTGCCATCCACCGGTGTAAAAAACCTAAAAACCCTTACATCGGGCATTGCGATACACCGATGTAAAAAACCTGAAAACGTGACCATTACATCAGTCATTGATATGCACCGATGTAAAAACATGATTGTGAAGTAACCCTTGCATCGGGCTAAAATTTCCACCGATGTAAAAACTCCAATATATATTTAAGAAATAAACCCTATCTTCTCACTACTATACATTTCGTTTTTATTCTCTCCTCAAAACCAACTCTCCACCCTCCGCTCCGCCTACACAGTCCCTCTGTCTCCACCTACGAACGCCTTCTGCTTCGCCCTCCACCGTCTCCTCAAAGATCCGCGTCGTCCTACACGAAGACGTCCATCACAGGTCGCCGTCTCCCGCCGTGCACGAAGACATCCTCGAATCTCCAGCCGTCACAGCCTGCCTCCGTCTTCGAAGCCCCCGCTGCCGTCCAACTACGATTCCGATAAGAAATTTTCTAATTTGTTCAACTTCATTGTATATCTATGGATTTCTAATAGGTATTTATACAAAAAAGTTTTTAAGCTATTCTTGTTGCTTTGCTTGCTACTGAGATACATTATAAAAAATTAGAAGTACATATAAAAACAATTAGAATATTATACTAGATACTAACTCAGTGGCTTGGTGAATTCATTCCTTTGTTCATATCTGTTTTTTAATTACTAAACAATTTATTATTCTTAGAGAGGTTAATTAAGTCTGATTAGTTATAAATAGTATATATTTTGTATAGAGTTAAGAATATAGTGCATGTTGTGTATATGTCATTCTTTTTCATTAGAGAAATTGTCTCCTTAGAAACCTCCGAAAGAAACGTTAATGGTCCTCTCAGAAACACACAGTTTATATTTAACCTATAAAACTTAATAGAGTTATCACCTTGCCATTGAAATTTGATTCTATTTTTATTTCTCCGCAAAGTAGCGCAACTTGCAATCTCGGAATCTCCGTGAAGTATCACAGTCGCAGGCACACTTTTCGTCAGACCTTCCTCCGTGTGAACATAGTTATGGATCGTAGTTGGATGAGAGCTAATCAATTAAGTGACAAGTACGAACATGAAGTGATGGAATTTCTACAGTTTGCTGAAAGTAATTCTGAAAAAAGTCTTCTTGTGCTTTTTCTCTATCCATGTGTTCGTTGTGCAAATAAAGAACCAAAACATAGTAAGAAAGAAATCATGGATCATCTAATTTGTGTAGGGATTTGTCAAAGTTATACAAAATGGATATGACACGGTGAAGTAGTAGCAAAGTCAAATGTGTCTCAAAGAGATGATGTTAGTGTAGAAATGAATGATCGTCTAGAAGACATGATGCGTGGTATTGGACAAGATTTGTTTAAGAGGGCACATGCGTATGATACTCTATGCAGTGACAAGGATTAACTATTGTACCCGGGATGCAAAAAATTTACACGTCTGTCAGTCGTGTTAAAATTATTTAATCTGAAGGCAAAGAATGGGTGGACTGACAAAAGTTTTACCGAGTTGCTTGAATTGTTGACCGAAATGCATCCAGAAGGTAACATAATGCCAAGTCGTTATTACGAGGCGAAGAAAATATTATGTCCGATGGGTTTGGAGTATGAAAATATACATGCATGCCCTAATGATTGCATATTATACAAAAAAGAGTATGTAAACTATAATCATTGTCCGAAGTGCAAGGCTTCACGCTACAAAAAGAAAGATGGTGAATCAATTGATGATGAGGTTTTCAAAAAGGTTCCTCATGCGAAAGTGGCATGCAGAAGAAAGAAAATATGATGGACAAATTCGTCATGTAGCTGATTCTTTTCAATGGAACAAAATAGATTCTTTGTTTCCAAATTTTGGCAAAGAGTCGAGAAACCTTAGACTTGGACTTTCTACTGATGGAATGAATCCATTTGGTAATCTAAGTACTAACCATAGTTCTTGGCCTGTTCTCCTGATGATTTACAACCTATCTCCTAGGCTGTGGATAAAGCGTAAATATATTATGTTATTGATCATGATATCGGGCCCAAAATAACCTGGAAATGACATAGACGTTTATCTAAGTCCACTGGTTGATGATTTAAGAGTGTTGTGGGAGGAAGGGATGGATGTTTTTGATGCGTATTCTGGCGAACAGTTCAATATGCGTGCCATGTTGTTTTGCACCATCAACGATTTTCCGGCATATGGCAATTTGTCTGGGTATAAAGTTAAAGGGCATAAGGCGTATCCTATATGTGAAAAAGACACATGTTACCATCATCTTGAAAAAGGAAAGAAGACCGTTTATCTCGGGCATCAAAAATTTCTAAAATGTTATTGTGATACGGTGGGAAGAACTGACTGTTTTTTGGAATGCTGGTATGCGTTTTGTGCTTGTTTTCACAAAATGCCGCGGTAAGCAAGAGTCGCCACCGACTTTTATTTTATCCAACAAGGAAATGAAAAAAGCACAGAAAAATTCCTTTTTCGAGATATTTCTCGGGTTCGGGGGGTAGATTATAGAAAGGGAAGGTATTAGCACCCTTTCTATCTGTGGTTATCCACGGGCTCTTAGGTAATTGCTCAATTGTTTTCAAAATATTGCTTTCTTTGTGCTTGTGGGTTTGAAAAAGTTTATTATTTGAAAACTTCGATTTAACTCTTGCTTCTGTCCTCAAGAGCGTATGAAGTGTTTTTGAAAACTTTGTTCGAAAAGTGTAAGTGTGAAAAGTTTGTTTTGTTTTTTTGAAAGAGAGCAAGTATCTAAGAACCATCTACCTACTTGTAAAAAGAATCGTTCTATGCTATTTTCCTTTAGACAATGCTATCCTACTATTGATGAGTAGGTAGCACCATCGTTGGAGTTTTAGGGTCAATTCGAATGAGGGACATACGGTCACTAAAGCAATGTTAGGACGCCTTAGCGGTAACCCTAATGTCTTAGATCATTTGTTTGAGGCAACAATGTCCGAGGCAACCGTTTCGAGGCGACTATGATCTTTAGACAAGAGGGCGACCTCTAAAACAACCTATACTTAATGACCGCGTACAAAGGCAACCAAGTGGGGTGTACCCTAAGAGTGCGCATGTGCGAGTGTGTCGTTTTCAGTTAATTTTATCTTTGTACATGTTAATGGTGACCTAAGTTGATTTTAGGTTAAAACATTCAGTCTTGTCATGCCATCCTATTATCAAACATCTAACAATTATAATTTACAGAAAATAAAAGTGCGGAAATTAAATTACAAGGCGTCGGGTATTTACATCGCCAAAGACAAACCCTTTAAAAAATAAATAAAGCAATAAAATAAATAAAAGTCCTATTAAGCTATTACAATCCGGAATCAGATACATAAATGGATAAAAGAAAATAAATCGCGTGCGGGAAATTAAATCGAGTGCAAGCTTAGGGTTTTGACCCATTTTGTTAAAGAAAAGATTTTTTGTTGTTGTTTTTATTTTAAGAAAGAAACTAACCTAAATTAATTACTAAATTAATAAATTAATTAATTAATAAAAATAAATTATTTTTGGATTTTTGGTATTTTAAGAAAGAAATAAAAATTAATTGAATTAGTAAAAACCTAATTAAATCTAATTTAATTTTAATTATTTACAAAAATATGTTAAAGTTATTCTAATTAAAATCTAAGTTAATTTAATTAGTGTTTATTAATAAAATAAAAATAAAAAATTGATTTGATAAAGAAAATATTTTTGTGGTTTTAATTTTATAAAGAAAAGAATTTTTGTGATAGGTTAGAATTTAAACAAAAATAATAAAACAATTAAAATAAACAAAATAAATAAAATAGAAAGAGAGAGGGGTTTAGGCCTGAAATGGGGGCATGAATAGCAATGCTGAGGCCCAAAACACGCTGGCCTTGTTTGACTTTTTTGATTTGGTGTGCATGCGCTGACTTGGACCATGGTAGACCTTCAGATCTTGGCCACCAGATTTGGCCTTTGGCCATCTGGCCACTGGATGCTTGATGGTGTATGGTATGCTGCATGCTTGGATATGTACATGATGACCTGAAATGCAAAATCAAATAGAAATTGGGGGACCTGGGATTCGAACCCAGGTCCTGAAGGAGATTGGATGTGCACGCTTGCCACTAGGCTTCTTGGTTTCATTTGTAAGTAATATACAAAATAATAATAATAAAACAAAACAACGCTTATTGATCAGAAAAACAAAACGCGCGAAAAACATTCGAATGGGCCAATGAGTGAACTCCAGCTCTTCATCCCTGTCCTTCCACTACTGTAATTTTACCTACGGATTTGAATTTGCAGCTAAAAATGCAGCTCGATCCAAAAATCAATTCTAGGCAATAAGAATGACCTTCAAGGGCATGGTTGTGTTCGTCTCCTTCTCCTGAGTGCAACCATGCCCATTATATGGACCAATTTCACCTGAAATAAGAATCCCTAAAAACAAAAACGCAACCCTAGCTATGGTGTTTTGCAATACAGGTCATGTAAACAAAATTAAATAAAGCCAAAAGCTTGGAAATGTTGAGAGGATCACAAATATGTAGTTAGTTTGTTCAAATGATGCAAGAATGAGCCAAATCGAATCTAAGAACAGAGCTAGGTAACGAGGGACTTACAACGCGTTTGGGCGTATGAGCAAGCTTGCTTTTGATCCAGGAAGATTGAGTGGACACCCAGGAAACGATTGGGATAGGTTTTGGCTTCTGAAAACTCCTCTAGCTATAATTTCAAATTCAAGCTTTTGGTGACTTTTTTCAAACTTTGTTCTGCCTATGCTTGCACTTTCCAACCCTTGTTTCGTTCCTTGTGGCTTGCTTATGTATCATGCTTTGCATTAGGGTAGAAATTATGGACTGAATCTCTCTAAATCAATGCATACATATTTGATTTGATCTCCATTATTACCCTTTCCAAATTTGCCAATTTTCAATCTTTTTGCACATGGTTTGGTGTGATACGAATTTGATGATGTTAATGATGAGGATCCAATCCTGAAATAGCCAAAAAATCTCATGTAATCAAAGTTTGGGATTTTATATGATTTTATTTGATTAAAAATGAATAAATTCAATAAAAAATAAAATAAAATAATAAAAATAAAATATGAGCTCATGGCTGAGGCTAGGACACGTGTGTAACGATGCAAGCTTAAATCAAGTGGAAAAGAATGGGCCCATTTGACAAAATTTGAAGTTTTGGGGATGGTTGACTTTTGGCAATTTTGCAAAAATGCCCAACTTCAACAGTGCATAACTTCTTCAATTTTGAACTTTTGGAAGTGTTCTTTGACTTTTTAGAAAGCTTGAGATGTTCTCTAACCAACCCTTTTTGTCTCATCTCATTTTGATGTTCAATGCGCAAGTTATAAGCTTTGGAAAAACGGTGTTTTTGTTGACTTTCAAAAATTACCTATAATGTCCAAATTCATAACTTCTTGTGAGTGCATTTTTGATCTTCAGATATGAAGATGGATTGTAGGAAATTGCATCCTCTTAAAAATGAGCTTTGGATGGGTCATTTCTCATAAAGTATGAGAAAGTTATGCTTGGTCAAAGTTGTGTTGACTTTTCCTGCAAAACCTTAATTTAGCAACTTTTGAGTCTTGATGAATTTTGAACAATCCTTGATGAATCATGATCAACCCATGATAAAATGATTAAATATCCTTCAAAATGATAATGTTGACAAAAAATCTTGAAGTTTGACTGTATATAGGTCACAGTTGACTTTTGCCCTAGCACAATCGATTTTTGGACCTTTTGAGCAATTGACTGAGCAAACTTCCTCTTCAAGGCTTGAAATTTGGCATGGATGATCTTGATAACATATTAGGACATTGGGGAGCACTTGAGGTCATTTGGGTCCAAATATCTTGATGCAACACAAAACCCTAATTTGGGGTTGACTGCTTTAGGAGATGACTTATCTGACCCACTTTTGAGCAACCTTGAGCAACTTGGAGATTCTTCTTGCAATGTTTTGAGTAATATGAGAGGGAAAATTTTGGGGTACAACAGTTATCACCCATATCATAGATTGCGGAAAGCTTTCAATGGGGAATAAGAGCATGGTGTTGCTCCAGAGCCCTTGTCTGGAGAGGAAGTTTATCAGCGACAATAGGGACTTGATGTTGTCTTAGGAAAGTACCAAAAACGATCTACTGTGAAAAATTTATGGAAAAAGAGATCGATTTTCTTCGATTTTCCATATTGGTCTAGTCTTGATGTAAGACATTGTATTGATGTGATGCACGTGGAGAAAAATGTATACGATAGTGTAATCGAAACACTTCTCAAAATTCAAGGCAAGACAAAATATGGTATTAATGCTTGTGTGGATTTGGGTTTGATGGTTATACGAGAAGATTTAACTCCACAATATATTGGTAACAAGACATATTTTCCTCCTGCCTGCTACACTTTGTCTAAAAAAGAGAAAACAAGTTTTTGTGAGTGTTTACAAAGTATCAAAGTGTCAAATGGTTAATCATCAAATGTCAAGAAGCTTGTATCAGTTAAAGATCTTAAATTAGTTGGCTTAAAATCTCACGACTGTCATGTCTTAATGCAACAACTACTACCATTGACTATTCATGGGATATTGCCTAACAACGTTAAGAAGACTATAACTAGGTTGTACTTATTTTTCAATGCAATTTGTTGTAAAGCCATTGATCCACTAAAGTTATATGATTTGGAAAATGAGGCTGCAGTTATCTTGTGCCAGTTAGAGATGTATTTTCCTCCTTCATTTTTTGACATTATGGTTCACTTGATTGTTCATCTAGTAAGGGAGATTAGATTATGCGGTCCAATTTTTTTTACGGTGGATGTATCCAATAGAGCGATACATGAAGATCCTAATAGGTTATACAAAAAACCCACACCGTCTTGAAACATCGATTATTGAGAGGTACATTACAGAAGAAGCAATTGAGTTTTGTTCTAACTATTTGTCAGGAGTGGATGTTGTAGGGGTTCCCAAGTCTAGTCATGATGGAAGATGTGAGGGTGTGGGTACACAAGGTTGAAAGGTCAAGAGCTTAAGTATTTATGTGGTTGTTCAAGCGCATTTGTATATATTGAATAACATATATGAAGTTTAACCTTACTTATCTGCTCACAAAAGCATCATAAAGAAAAATTACCCCAAGAAGAATGAAAGAGGGTTGTTAAAAGAGCATAATAAGAGTTTCTCTGAGTGGTTTAAAGAAAGAATTTCTAATGAAGATAGCGATTCTAATATAATTAAGTGGTTTTCTTATAGACCTAAATGTAACATAATAACTTGGAGTGGATATGATATTAATAAAACCTCTTTTTATACAAAGTCAAAGGATGACCGTAGCACCACACAAAATAGTGGGGTAATGAATGTGGCCGAGTCCATGTACTTCTCTAGTGCTAAAGATAAAAACTCGGTTATGGCATCTACACCATACTTTGGGGTGATTGAAGAGATTTGGGAAGTTAATTATGTTGTGTTTAAAGTTCCTGTATTTAAATTCAAATGGATTGATATCAACAGTGGTGTAAGAATCAATGAATTTAGAGTTACACTGGTTGATCTTAGCAAGTTAGCTTATGCGAACGAACCTTTCATCATGGCATCTCAAGTAAAACAAGTGTTTTATGTCACAAATCCTTCTAATAAAAACTGGTCAGTGGTTTTACAAGGAAAGGTCCATGATAGTGAAGAAAATCATGATGAGAATCTTGATATTTCCGAAACTCATCCTTTATCAACAAATGTGACTACATTCATTGAAGAAAATGAAGGGGATGGTGTGCATGCTATTCGCATAGACCATGAAGAAGGGATATTGGAGGACTAATAAGATTTTTTTTTATAAGTTAATTCCATGTTACTTTAATTTCTAATTGTTTTTATTTTGTGCTTAATTTTATTTCTAATTGTTTTTATTTTGTGCTTAATTTTATTTCTAATTATTTTTATTTTGTGTAAATAGATACATGAGTGATTCAAACGATAACCCTTCTTCATCTAGTAACTCAAATAAAAGAAGAGTTAGAGGTCCCACTTTCATGACACAAATTGACAATGTTCATCAAACAGATGAAAAGATAAAGATCGAATTCAATCCAAGAACCTATGAATGTATTGGTGTTGGTAAAAATGCTACACATTTTAAGAGTTATATAGCATGTCTTTCTCGACAGTACTGTAGTATTGTGAAAAATGATTGGAAAGAAGTACATGAAGGCGTAAAAGATGCTATTTGGACTGATATTCAGGTATTTTAAATACAACACTTTATTATATTTTATAATCATATACTAATTAACAACATATGACATATACTATATTTGTAGGCTCATTTCACTATTCCAGAATGTAAAGATCCAAAGAAGGATATGTTGAAGAAAGAATGGATTAAATATGTGAGAGAGCGATGGAGAGGTTTTAAGACACAACTCATAGACATATATATTAATCATCCCATAGAAAATGATCCTCCTCCATATGTCAAGTATAACTTTATTACGAAATACGCATGGAAAGAGTTTCTCAAGATTCGAGATACCCCTGAATTTAAGGTTAGTAGGAGTTATATGTTTTTGTATGCATAACAGTTTTATTATATTTAGTGATTAATAACTTTTTGAGTTTGTAATAGGAAAAAAGTCAAAAGGGTAAGGATAATGTGGCTAAGAATGTATACCCACACTTATTGTCTCGTGGAGGGTATCGCTTGCTTGAGGAGAAAATTATGAAAGAAAAGTCATCATCGAGAGATGGTTCCATATTAGATGATAATGGTAGTCCATATCCACCATCACGCCATGAGTTATAGAAGAGAGCACGAAAAAATAAAGGAGGAGAATACACATCAAAATCTACACAAGAGGTTGCTGAAAAAATTGTAAGTAAATAATGAAAAATACTTCAAGTGTCATTATATTTGTGATTGATTAATTGTGGTTTTTGCATTTTGTAGGATTCTCTAGTTCAAGAATCTAAAAAAGGTGAAATTGTTCCAGATGGACGCAACGATATCTTAACATTAGCCATTGGAACATCTGAGCATGTAGGTCGTGTTTGTGGTGTTGGAAAATGCCATAAACAAAGCACTTACTTTGGAATGTCACGTCAACAACAACATATTGACGTAAATGAACAACTTGCAACATTGGAAACAAAATTTAGAGCTGAAATTGAAGAAAAGTTGGTTTAAAAGCGTAAGATGTTTCAACAATTATTAATGGAGACACTTAAGTCTATGGGTTTATCACAAAGCATAAATAATATTAAATGCATTGAAAAAATGGAAATTGTTGATGGAAGCAGAAAAGGAAGTTGTTCAGCTGCAAAAGGAAGCACAAAAGACGTGGAAGTTGATGATGTTCAGAGATTGTTACTCATGGTTTTGAAAATGGATGACAACCATTTGGAAATACAATTAAGTCATTGTGCGAGTGTCTCTAATTTTTATATTTCAACTAAGTGTATCAGAGATTTATTGGTGGGTTTACTTCATTGGCTTGACGTGTCTATTTTGCAAATTTGGTGCATGTAAGTACATTTTATTCTTTTATTAAAGTCAATCTCTATTAATATGTTATATCTCTCATCACTTTGATTCTAATGTTTATTTCAAAATTATTCAGGTATATTCATCGTGTATGTCTTGAGAATTCCATTTCAGAATTATATGGATTTATGGACCCTGCTAGGTGTATTTATAATGATAACGGAGCGAAATCTCAAGAGGATGTTAAAAATTACATACTAGAAAAGTTACGTGATGAAAACAAAGTGTGCCACTTACTACCATTAATTCATGGGTAAGAATTTTTATGAAATTGTGTTTTATATTATTTAATTTTGATAACATATATATTTTATGTGTCTTTTCTGTTTCCACACACACGTACAGGAGACATTGGAAATTAATAGTCATGTGTACAAGAGACAATTTAGTTGTCATATTTTGTTCACTTCATCGGGAAATTGACCAGAACACGAAGAAAATTATTACAAAGTAAGTTTAGCTTTCATGTGATTTTTCATTGGCGAGTTAATTTAGTTATGTGATGTTTATATTTATGTATTAGTTCTTTTGGGATTCATCAAATGGCAAATGGAAATAGAAAAAAGGCTACATGGCTTCATCCCAATGTAAGTGTGATGTAAATTGTAATTCTATAGTTAAATTTATGACAAATGTTCACTAATTATGTCATTCAATTGTAGACAAGGCAATAACATAACTCTAATGATTGTGGGTACTATGTGAAGAAAAATATGTTGGATATTGTCTCTGCCAATATAACCGAGAATTGGATGCAGGTAATAAAAGTAACTTTACTTTGTTATTTACTTTGTGTTTTGCAACTTAATATGAATTTTTAAAGAATAACTCTATATTGTTATATTTATGTATTATAGGTATTTGATGATCCAACAGAATTAACACAAGATGATTTGAATGACTTGTGACTCCATTGGGAAAAATGTTTCTTTGAGTTATATAAAAATTAGGCTTTATCTGGTGAGTTTTATAGAATTGTCTAAGTTGTGGTTTTTGCACATAATTGTTATTATTGAGTTTTTGCACATTACATGTAGTTTTTGCACATGTATTGAGTTTCTTGATATTTTTTGCTGATGTTAGTTGTTATTATTTATTGTCAGGCAATGTGATTTTGGTGTTGTCTATCGAAGCTATAACCCATCTACTTGTGGATTTTATATTGGTAATTCAAGTTTGGAAAAAGACTTATAAATGGTTGAATATTTTTGTATGTTTTATAAAGAATATATATTTGTAAGTTTGTTTGTTGTGAGTTTGTTTGTTGTAATACAATTGTATGTTTGTTTGTTGTTAAGAATATATATTTGTAAGTTTGTTGTGAGTTTGTTTGTTGTGATACAATTCAAGTCTGCAATACAATTGTTCATTTTGTAAGTTTGTTGTGAAAAATATGAAAATATCGCCTACATGTGGTCTATGTGATGTGGGAAAGCTATGACATATATATAGCAACCTAAATATAGTCTGTGTGATATTGGAAAAATATGAAAAAATGGGTACCAATTTTTTTTTTACAGGGAATCATCCAAAAAATAAATAATTTATTCAAAAAAAATTGCTTACATTTTACATCGGTCATTACTTCTAACCGATGTAAAAACTGTCAAAATTGTATCTATTACATCGGGCGAAAAGCAAAACCGATGTAAAAATGGTATCTTTTACATTGGTCCACAAATGTAAAATGTTGCGTCAATTTTGTTTTAAAATAATGTTATAATTGTTTTTTGAATCAGGCTTAGCTTATAACTGATGTGTTAACTGTCTTTTTCACATCGGACCCAGAACCGATGTAAAAAGTCCATGATTTACTTATCGCCTGACTTTAGATCGGACCCAGAACTGATGTAAAAAGTCAGTTTCGCCCGATGTAAAAAGTCATTTCTGCACTAGTGTAACAATCATTGTGAATATTTTAACGTGTTTCATGTGAGGGCAGGGGTTCGACCCCTGCCTCTTGCATTTTGTTTTTTCCTCTAAATTTTACTTGCAGGTCCAATATTCAAAAGCCAAGCGTATGCACCATATACTATCAGATCACCACCACCCAATCTAGATCTAGTGCTCTCAACGTGCAGTCAATTATGCACCCTCAACAACCTCCCTCACTGAATCCAATAGCACCTTTGGGCTGACAGTAACTTGGGTTCAGCAAATTTCAAATCTTACACCCTCCTGTTTACTATTGCACATTTGGCTCAATTGTTTTTTTATTATTTGTTTTATTATTTACTTTCTTTTAAATCACTTTTTTTAATAACATATAATCAAAAAAACATAAAATATATTAGACTTAGGATTTTATAATTAATTTAATTAATTATTTTAACATTATTTTATTAATTTAAAATCAATTAGACTTAGATTTATTTCATTCAAATATTTTCTTAATAAAAACCCAAAAAATAATAGAATTAGTTTTATTTGAATTAATTTTAATTGACAATCATTTTTTCTTTTATTTAATTAATTAGAATCAGATTTTTCTCACTTTAATTATAAGTATTTTCTTGTGATACGGTGGGAGAACTGACTTGGGTGTTTTACGTTTGATCGCAAATGTTGCAGTTAGCAAGAGTCGCCACCGACTTTTCTTTTATCCAAAAGGAAAGGTGAAAAAGCACAGGAAAGACCTTTGAGATTATTTCTTGAGTTCGGGGGGTAGATTATGAAAAGGGAAGGTATTAGCACCGTTTTCATCCATGGTTTTCCATGGGCTCTTAGTTACTTGCTAGATCACTTGCTTTTGTTTAAAATTGTGCTTTGTGTAGTTTTTGAAAGTATTTTGTAAAGAGGCCATTGTTTAGGCAAACTTTGTAATGATTCTCGTTCGTAAGAATGTATACAAAGATGTTGATCTTTTGAAGTTTGTAAGATGTTTTGAAAGTGTAGGTGTTTGTTTTGAAAATATCAAGGATGTTTTGTTTTGAAAGTGAGCAAGTAACCAGGAGCATTCTACATACTCAAAAGTCTTTTATTTTCATTTCCTTTTTCCTATGACATTGTTATCTTACCATTGATTTGGTAAGTAACCCTATCTTTGGATGTAAACGGGACGGGCGTGGGTCATCGTATAACTATTATTAGCAATGTTGTAAGGTATCTTAGCATTCTCTTTTAGGGACTAAGATCATCTGAAAGGCAACTTAGATAGCGTCATCGAGGGACTATGATCTTGTACTTTGCTTGTTTTTGCTAAGATACCTCACATACGTAATATGGCCATTTTGTAAAGGCAACCAAGTGGATTTACCCTAGGGGTGCTTGTGTGCAAGTGTATTGTTTTCTTGCTTGATTTTGTCTTGAATTAGGGTTTTCTAAGCATTGGTTTTAGTCTTTCCATACAAACCCTAATTACTAACATTTGTATATAAAGCAATAAATTGCGGAATTTGAAGTTACTACACTATTACAATACTTGTGGGATGGGGTTGTACAAATTATAAATGGGGATTGCAAGAAAATAAACCTAGCTAATCTATTACAACCATATTGAATTGGTATAAGAATTGAATAAATAAATGTACAAAAATAGATAAATATGCAAGAATGTAAATGCAAAGAAAAATAGATATTTGTTTGATTTTTCATGAGAAAGGGGTTTTTTTATTTAACCTAATAATTAAAAGAAAATAATTAATTAAAATAATAAAAGTAAACCTAATTTTATTAAGAAAAGATTTTAAATAGAAACCCTAAAAATATTAATTGATAAAAAAAGAAATTAATTTTTAAGAAAAGTATTTTTGATATTTTTTGTCTTGAAAATAATTTATAGTATTATAAAATATTTTTGGCCTTTTTTATATTAGAATAATATATTTTAATTGGTGTAAAAGAAAATAAATAATAACCTAGTTTTAATTAAATTTACAAGAATAATTAGTAAGATAAATAAAGTAAGGATAAATAAAATATATTTTTTGTGAGAGAAATATATAAACTAAGTCAAAATATAAATCTACTATTTTTACATTTTTTGTGACTTTTTTTTAATATTAGAAAAATAAACCAAAGGACCTGTAACTTCATCATTTCTCAACCATTCATAAAACTTCCAACATCAAACTTGTTATAAATTTTCTCACGATTCTAAATATGTAAATAACTTAAACTAATTCTCAAAAATGAGCATGAATTTCTAATGGTACCAAATCCTGACCTAAATATTTTCAGAGGTTCAGATTCAAAATTCTAACTACTCAAGCAATAATAATGAAATCTAAGGACATGGTTAGCTTCAGGACAATGATATCTACATTTCTTATTCACAAATAAACCATTAATGATGCTTGTATGAAGAGTTCAAAGTTAGGAAAACTTACCTCAAAACTGGGAATCGTGTTTTGAGTTTGAGCTTGTTTTAAGTTATGGTGATGATCAGGTTAGCTTCCTTGAGGTCCCAGGAAGCTAGTGCAATGATTAGCTTGATCAACGGATGGCCGAAATGGCCTGGAGAAGTCCAACTGCAAAGCTTTGTTTTTGGCTATGGAAGTTATTGAAGATAAAGTTTCAGTTTGCAAATAGGGACATGGATGGTTTGTATTTAGTATGAGGAAGCTTTTGAAACAAAAAGGCCAAGAAATGCACGAGTGGTTTTGAAGATTGAAGTTCAAAATTAGAAATGACACAAAGATGGAGGTTTTTGTGCAATCTCTGTTTTCAGGGATTTTTTAAGGCTTGTTTAATCGTGTCCTTCTTGCAAATAACTTTTGTGGTTATATGAAAAATATTAGAGGACTTGAGGAGGTCAGAAAAGAAGGTTATATACTTATGGTTATGTTACTTGATTTTGAAGAAAAGTGATAATATAGTTCCAAGATGAAGTAAAAGCATGTTCTGAGTTTATGGGAGGCTCTAGACATGTTGCTTTTGCCTTTGAAATTTCTTATAAGGAACAAGTTAGGAGCTTTATGCATTGACATTGTGATTAAAGCCTCTTTACAAGAATGGAATGGTTACTTTGTGCCACAAATGGAACATTTTCTTGGATAAAGCTTGAATCAAGTGGATAATAGCTCAAAAGAAAGTGTAATCTTCTTATTATGGAGAGATATTGAGGTTTATAGGCCTGCAAAACAAGATTGTGCAGCATAGGTTTGAAATTGAATTCTTGTTCATCACAAAATGCCTTGTAAATCAAGTGATAAAACTCTAACTTCATATCTTCGATTCTCCCTACTCATGAATGATATCAAGGAGTTTTTGGACATTTTACAAAGCTTGCAATGTGCTCTACAACCCATCTTTGAATTGCTTTTTAAGATTTCCCTTGGAACTATATGAAAAAGTGCCATGAAGTTGGGTCAAAATCCTGACCAAATTAGGGCAAAATTTCACTAAGTATTTTGTTTCATGACCACAAGTTCTTAAACTTATAACTTGAGATCCAAGAACTTTTGGAAGAAGTTGTGTGAAGAAAAGTTGTATATTTCATGGAGATATACAACTTTCATGTTGGAAGTTTCTCTTGAATCACTTTGGATAATGGTGAAAATTTTGCTCAAAGTTATGAAAAAATAAGAAATTTCCAACACTTAGAAAAATTTATAAGTTTAGAAATTTTAACTTTTCAAAATGAAATCATGAATTTTTTGATTTCTTGATGAATAAGTTTCATATTTTGACATGCTTTGATGAATTGTGATCTTTGGCATTTGATTTTGACCAAAAAGTCAAAGTTTGACTTTTCAGTATACAGTTGACTTTTGATCAGTTGACTGAAAAATTCATCTGTCAATCCATTGGACTTGCAATGTTTTGAGCCATGTCATTAGGTCAAAATGATGCAATTGGACTCTTGAGATCATGCCTTAAACCAATTGATCATTTTCTAGGTCAAAAATCAGAAATTACCCTTTCTTAGTCAAAACCCTAATTTTGACCATTTTGCCCTTTTGAAGATTTGATCAAATTTATTGAGGAATTATGGTCCAAACTTGATCAAATGATATATATGAGTTTATAATGTTGATTTGGATAAACAATTATGAAGTTTGACTGTGAATTGGCCATAGTTGACTTTTTCCCCAATACAATTGACTTTTAGGTCAACTGCTCAATTGACTGAGCAAAAGTGTGATCCAAGGCTTGAAACTTTACATGCATAATATAGGGGGTCCATAATGATCCATGAAATTCATATAAAGCATTGAAAGTTCAATTATCCTTGTGCAATCTTAAACCCTTATTTGGTCATCAGTGCTTAAGGAGGTGTCTTGAGTTGATCAATCCTATTGCAGTTTTGAACCAAGAGAGATCTTTGTGAAAAAATAATTGATAAGTGAGAGGGAAAATTTAGGGGTACAACAACTGCCCCCGTTCAATCTTCTTAAGCTTAAAGAGTTAGATTGGCTAGTTTTTCCATTCGTGACTCAAAGGTGGAAGATGATTGGACACTAGAGTGCCCAGAAATTTGCACTCAGTGATGTGAAGGTTGATGGTATAGGGAATGGGCTTAAAGATGCCATTTAGAGAGATGATGGAAAGTTGTTGGAGATGGGCTTGTAGATGCCATCCAGAAATGATTGTTGAATCATATCTGTAAGCTGAAACTGAATGAGTACCAGAATTGCGTCTGTGTCTGGAGCGTATCTGAACTGTATCTGAAGGTTGAATTTGAATAAGTATCAGAATGGCATCCGTGTATGGATCATATATAAACTATATCTGAGAGTTGAATCTGAATAAGTATCAGAATGGCATCCGTGTCTAGAGCATATATGAACTGTATCTAAGAGTTGAATCTGAATGAGTATCAGAATGGCATCCATGTCTGTAGCGTATCAGAACTGTATCTGAGAGTTGAAATGAATGAGTAACATAATGGTATCCGTGTCTAGAGTGTATCTGAACTGTATCTGAAATCTGAATCTGAATGAGTATCAGAATGGCATCCGTGTCTAGGGCGTATCTGAACTGTATCTGAGGTTGAGTTTGAATGAGTATCATAATGGAATCTGTGTCTAGAGCATATCAGAACTATATCTGAAAATCCTTTGAACATTGTTAATGGTAGCTATTGATTAATCTTATCCTAAAAAGGGTAAAAAACATTAGTTGTATGCAATGTCATGATGTATGAAATACATGGTACAATGAGATTGTGACATATGCATTCGTGTTACCGATGTTTATGATATATGGATGCGATATATGCGTATGTAAGCTAATCTGTTGCACTGTTGTTAGATTGGGGAAAATAAATCCCTGACTGCTGCTGAGGATATGGAGTATAAGTCCTCATGTTTTGAAGTTGAAGTGTTGACAAATTTCCGCTTAGAGAAATAAACTTTGTTGTAAGGGGAATGTCGTATACTGCTTGTAACATCCTATTGGGGAATCCCGAGAAATTCGGCGACTTCTATCGGCGAGTGATAACTGGAAGTTTTATTCCGCTGGGGACTAAACTGCACACTTTGGGGGATTTCATGGAAATAGCTTAGAGAGATTTCCCTATCTCTTAAAGCCATCAGTGACTTTCTTTCTATTTTGTTTATTTGTAAACAGTAATTATGTTCAAATGCATATGTTCAAAAATAAATCATTGGACGGTTTTGTAAACAAAACAACAAGAGTAAAGAAAAACATATAGTTTTGCCCTTTCAAAGGGATATCTTTGTATTGATTTTGAGTAAGTATTTTTGTACAATGAGACAAACATCCTAGAAAGAGAATGCCGTCGTAAAAAATGAAAATTTGATACAAAGAAAATATAGCTATGTGAAATAATCCCACGGGGTTCCTATTCTGCTATAGCCTTCGCGTCTCTGAGCATTTTATCCATTTGTTGCCTTGTCCAAAGCTGATTGAATTGATCAGAACCGCTGAGTTCGTCAGTTGAAGCCAAAGGTTGTCCGTAAGGTGATCCAACAAGACATAGTCATACGCTTTAAATCCCTAACTTTTTCCTGGACCACCCTTTCGGGTTTTCAGTCCACCAGGATACCCTTTTTTTACCCAAGTCGCCCTTTCGGGTTTTCAACTTGCCGGGTGTACATATTTTTTTTTATCCCTAATTTTTTCCCGAACCTTTTTGGTTCGCCGGGATGCCCTTGTTTTGCCTAGGTGTGTCAACCTAGCGGGTCTCTTATGCGTAGTATCTTTTGACCATGCCTGCGTTCACAGGATGCGGCAGGTCGTCGCCATCCATGGTGGTCAAGATCATTGCTCCACCAGAGAATATGCTTTTGATTACAAATGGTCCTTCGTAGGTAGGAGTCTATTTGCCCCCGGGATCACCTTGCGGTAGTATGATACGTTTGATCACCAAATCCCAAACTTGATACACTTGTCGTCTAACCTTTTTGTTGAAAGCCTTGATCATTCGTTTTTAATACATATGACCATGACAGACAGCAGTAAGCCTTTTCTCATCAATCAAGTTCAGTTGATCAAGTCGAGTTTGGATCCAATCGTCTTTATTCAAACTTGCATCCTTCATAATTCTCAAAGAGGGGATCTGGACCTCAATAGGCAAGATAACCTCCATGTCGTATACCAGAGAGTAGGGTGTTTCCCTGGTTGATGTGTGCACCGTGGTACGATACTCATGGAGAGCGAATGGTAGCATCTCATGCCAGTCTTTGTATGTGACTGTCATTTTCTGTATGATCTTTTTAATGTTCTTATTTGTAGCTTCGACAACACCATTCATCTTGGGCTGGTAAGGGGAAGAATTGTGATGCTGGACCTTGAATTGCTCGCACAAGGCGGTGATCATAGTATTGTTTAGATTTGTACCATTGTCTGTGATGATCCTCTCCAGGATACCATACCGGCATATAAGATTCCGTTTAATGAACCGGGCTACAACATTCTTAGTGACAGAAGCGAAAGAGGCTGCCTCAACCCAATTTGTAAAATAGTGGATGGCCACCAACATGAAGCGGTGTCCATTAGAGGCTGTTGGTTTGATCTCCCCAATCATATTGATTCTCCACATAGCAAAGGGCCAAGGAGTCGTCAAGACATTCATAGGAACCAGAGGTACGTGCACCTTGTCAGTATAGATCTGACACTTATGGCAGGTTCAAGAGTGTTTATAGCAATCTGCTTCCATGGTAGACCAGTAACAGCCTACTCGTAGGATCTTCTTTGCCATCGTATGCCCATTGGAATGGGTTCCAAAAGTTCCCTCATGTAGATTAGCCATGATCTTTTCTGCCTCAACCTTGTCTACGCAACGGAGAAAAACAGAGTCATGGTTGTTATTGTAGAGAATGTCGTTACTAAGGAAGAACTTAACAGAGAATCTCCTTAAGAACTTCTTATCATTGACTGAAGCTCCTTCCGGATATTCTTGAGCCTCGAGATACCTCTTGACTTCGTGAAACGAAGGTTAGTCCACTACTTCTTCAGTATTAATCTCGTGACAGTGACCTGGTTCATCCATTCGTTCAATGGTGATCTAGGGAGCCTCGTTATCCCATTTAAGTTTAAACATGGATAACATTGTGGCTAGTGCGTCTGCTAGCTGATTTTCTTCTCGCGGGAAATGCTCGAAGGTAATATTATCAAAATGTTGGATCAATGTAAACACATTTTCTTTGTAGGGGATAAGGTTAGGGTGTTTAGTGTCCCATTCCCCTTTGATATGGCTGATGACCAAAGCTGAATCTCCGAATACATTTAAGGATTTGATCCCCAAATCTATGGCAGTTTTGAGACAAAAAATGCATGCTTCGTATTCTGCCATGTTATTTGTACAATTGAAGCAAAGTCTTGCCGTAAAGGGAGTATGACATCCTTCAGGGGATATGAGTACAACACCTATACCATTGCCTAGTGCGTTGGACGCCCCATCAAAAACCAGGGTCCATCGGGATCCTTGTTCAGATCCGTCATATGGTATGAATTCTTCATAGTTGTTTACCATCATGATGTCTTCATCTGGGAATTTGAACTTCATGGACTGGTAGTCTTCCATAGCTTGGTGAGCAAGGTGATCAGCTAGTACACTTCCCTTTATTGCTTTCTGGGTAGTATACTGTATGTCATATTCTGTCAGGATCATCTGCCATCTTGCTATTCTCCCAGAGAGGGCAAGTTTCTCGAAGATGTATTTTATTGGATCCATTTTAGATATCAATAAGGTAGTATGGGTCAGCATATACTGTCTTAGACGGCGAGCAGTCCATGCCAGACCGCAACAAGTTTTCTCGAGCAGTGAATATTTTGTTTCACAGTCGGTAAACTTTTTGCTCAGGTAATAAATAGCATGCTCTTTTCGGACAGACTCGTCATGCTGCCCCAGCACACACCCCATTGAATTTTCCAAAACAATTAGATACATGATCAATGGTCTTCCCTCAACTGGTGGCATTAGGACAAAAGGCTCTTGCAGGTACTCTTTGATCTTGTCGAAAGCAGTTTGGCACTCATCATTCCACTTGACTACTTGATCTTTCTTCAGTAATTTTAAGATTGGTTCACTAGTAGCTGTTAGGTGAGAAATAATTCTGGCAATGTAGTTTAACCATCCCATGAATCCTCTGACTTCCTTCTCGGTACGAGGAGCAGGCATTTCTTGTATTTCTTTCACCTTGGCGAGATCTACTTCGATACCTTTATTGCTGACGACAAAGCCTAGGAGTTTACAAGACCTTACCCCAAACGTGCATTTATTTGGGTTCAAACTCAGCTTGTACTTCTTTAGTCTCTCAAAGAGTTTCTGTAAATGCTCAAGATGCTCTTCTTCTATTTTAGATCTAGCTATCATGTCGTCCATATAGACCTCTATTTCATGATCTATCATGTCGTGAAATAGAGCTACCATGGCACGTTGATAGGTTTCCCAAGTGTTCTTCAGCCCGAATGGCATAACCTTGTAGTAGAATGTGTCGTACTGTGTGACAAAGTTGTTTTCTCCATGTCTTCAGGCGCCATTTTGATTTGGTTGTAGCCTGAGAAACCGTGCATGAAGGAAAACACTTTGTGTTGTTCCGTATTGTCAACTAGAATATCAATGTGGGGAAGTGGGAAATCATCCTTAGGGCTCGCCCGATGCAAATATTTGTAGTCCATGCACATTCGTACCTTGCCGTCCTTTTTAGGCACGGGAACAACATTGGCGACCCATTGTGGATAGGAGGTGACGGCCAAGAATCCAGCATTGAATTGTTTCATGACTTCTGCCTTAATCTTCTCCAACATGTCTGGTCGCATGCGACGGACCTTTTGTTTCACTAGTGGACAATCTTCTTTTGTTGGTAGACGATGTACCACAATATCTTCATCAAGTCCCGACATGTCTTCATATGACCCGGCAAAGACCTCAACATAATCGTGTAGCAACTGAATCAGACGCTCTTTGACACTGGGTTCCAGACTGGCACCCACCTTGACTTCTCTTTTGTCTTCTTTGATACCTAGGTTGATTGTGTCCACTGGTTCCTCGTGGGGCTGAATGGTCCTCTCTTCTTGTTGTAGTAACCTGGTGAGTTCCCCTGGTACTTCACAATCTTCCTCACCTTCATCTTCGGCTTGGTAGATTAGATTTTCAGAGTCACAGAAGGCCATAGCAGAATCGTTACCCGTGGGATCCTGAGTGGATGTAGACATGCATTGTGAGTGTGAGTGTGTGTAAGAGTATAGCTATATTTGAAAGAAATGAAAATGTAAAAAGAAAAACAATGAGCGCAAAGTTTGTATGCAAAAATGTCCATGATTCATTGATGTCATATGAAAATGAGATAATAACCCTTACAAATGGACCATTATGCCTCGGGTAAGACACAAGGTTTTAAGATTCTGAATTGTTTTAATATTACAGATCCGACAAAATGTAAAGACAAATTACTGTTGGATGAAAGTGATCGGGACAAAATCTCTAGCTTCCTAATTTCTGAGCCCTCCACTGACAGTTGGGAAAATCCAATCTTCTAGGTCATAGTTGTCTTCATCATCCTCCACGGCGCTGACTTGGTGGTTGCTGATCTTCAAGGGTGGTCCTCCGGCACGAGCGCGGCATACAACCTTCTGGACACCTGAAGTGAAACCCAGACCAAATTTGTCAGATTTGTATGGGATATCTGGGAGTTGGCCCCAAATAATGCACACACCTTCTTCTATCACTGTCTTGGCATCCTTCAAAGATGGCATCTTGAGTGGAGGCCTTGTGATCTTGGGAACTTGAGACACAACCTGGGTTACTGCCACAGTCTGCGGGACTTCTTCAAAGTGCTGGAATGGAGTTTCAATAAATTCACCATCTAGTTCCACATATCTGAAGGAATTTAGATGGCTGACCATATACTCCTCTTCTTCATGAACGGTGATGATTTTCCCTTGAATTGGATATTTCAGCATTTGATGCAACGTAGAAGTAACGACACCAGCATTGTGAATCCACAATCGGCCTAATAAACAGGAATATGAAGGGCAAATATCCATTACATAAAAAGTTGAATCAAATGTTTGGGTTCCAACTTTTATAGGGATGTCCACTTCCCCATGTACCATCTTTTTTGAGCCGTCAAAGGCTCTCACTACTATATTTCTCTATTTCAATGTCAATCTTTCATAGTCAAGCCTATCAAGAGCCTTTTTAGGAAACACATTCAGAGACGAACCAGTATCCACCAAAACATGAGCCAAGGTCGTGCCCCTACACTCGATTTAGACATACAATGCCTCGTTATGATTCCTCCATCTTGGCGTTAAATCAACATTCGAAAAACCTAAACCATTATCTACGGTCAAGCTGGCTATGTAGTCTTAGAACTGATCGGCAAATGTTTCTTGGGGTACATGGGCAGTTTTAAGGAATTTTACCAAGGCCTTTGCATGAGCCTCGGAACACAGTAATAAAGCCATCATGGAAATTTTTGATGGAGTTTTCCCCAGTTGCTCAACTACATTGTAGTTGCTTCTTTTTATGATCTTTAGAATTTCCTCCATCTCTTTGTGAGAGGTCTCAGGGATATCCATTGATTGTGCCTTCGTCTGGACAGGCTCAACCAGAATACCTTTTCCTTGAGTCTTGGTTGACTCGGCAGTAGGAATATCAGTAGGGGTGATAACAGGGATTGTAACAGTTTTGTCAACAGGAGTATTAGCAGAGATGATTGCAGGACTAGGAATAGCCTTTGGAGGAGCAACAGCAACAATAATGATTGCGAGTCCAGAAATAGCTTTGGGAGGAGAAATTTCTGGAGAGAAAACCTTTCCACTGAGGGTTATCTTGCTAGTCCCTGCGATGTTACTAATATCGGAGTCAACTTTCTCAGAACTTGAATCTTCAGCAGCTGGTCAATCTTGCTTGATACCGTGGTAGTAGACATCACTTCCATAATTCCATGGGACGGTTTTGTCTGACGAATACGGGATTGGTCCAGGCATTGTAATTATCAACGGGGCTACTTTAGAAACTGATGTAATTCTAACTGGTCTTTTGGTGGAGACCCTGGAAGAATTTCCGGAAATGGTCATGATGGAAACATCATTAAAAGAAACAATTGGAATTGAAGTCTTCTCGAACAAAATCTCCTTGGTATCTATTAGGCATTGAATTCTTGCTTGTAACAAAGGACAGCTGGTTGGTAAGGATAAATAAAAATGACAGCTTTCATCACAACCTGGGAATACACCGGAATTCAACAAGTTCTTTTTGATAGTTAGGAGTGGGGTCACAAGTTCATCAACTGAGGTAACAAACATATCTTCTTCAATGGCGTTGACATTATGGTCGTGCTTGGGCATAGGGACAGTGATTACATTGGGAATTTCTGGTGCGTCGAATTCAATCTCTTTGGCTTCAAGAAGGTCTTGTACTTTGTTCTTCAGAGCCCAACAGTTGTTAGTGTCATGGTCGGGACTCTCAGAATGGTATGCATAGCGAGCACTAGGATGATAGTAAGGAGAGGTTGTGTTAGGATTCTTTGGAGCTTCTTTCAAAGTCACTATATTGGATCTCAACAAATGTGGCAATACTTGAGAAAGTGTCATGTTAATTCGAGTGAACTGTCTGACTGGTTTTTCCGTTCTTGGTTGGTTTCTTCTTTGATGAGCAGGTACGGGTTTAGGAATCATGACAGTCCCCACCATTGGACGGCGTTCAGCCCTATCTTGATTTCTCTGAGGATATATAGCAACAACTTCTTTCTTTCCGATGAATGGTTTCCTTACAGTAGCAGAGGATGCATCTTTTTGAATTTTCCCATTCTTTATCCCGGCCTCTACTCTTTCTCCGGTCAGTATCAATTCAGCAAAACCTGCTGATGAAATCCTAATTAAGTGGTTGAAGAAAGGACCGGACAAGGTGCCCAAGAACATGTCTACTAACTCTCTTTCAGATAGGAGAGGCTGGACTCTTCCTGCTAAGTCCCTCCATTTTTGCACATAGTCCTTCAAGCATTCACTTGAAACCATGGCCATACTCTGGAGTTGAGTACGGGTGGGCGCAAGATCAGCGTTGTATTGGTATTGTTTGTAAAAGGAAGCGGCCAGATCTTCCCAGTTACGAATATTGGCTCTTTCTAGCAGATAAAACCAATCAAGTTGAGTTCCAGACAGACTGTCTTAGAAGAAGTGTACCCATAAATCATTGTCAGCGGTATGAGGCTGGATTTTCCTCACATAGGATTGGAGATGCATTTTGGGACATGAAACTCCGTCATATTTGGCGAACACCTGTGCTTTGAATTTTGGAGGGATGACAATCCCAGATACTAACCCCAATTCCTCAAAGTCCAATCCAGACACTTTTTGGATTTCCATTGAACTTAACCGTTCTTCTAGATGCCTATACTTATCGTCGGCTGGAGGATATTGTTCTTCAGAATAATCTTTTTCTTCCTCTTCCTCTTCTGAATCTGGATGGACAACTGCTTCTTTACCAGATGATGTAGCAAAGTCTTAAGTCCTTCTTGCTTGTCCTTGGAATCTTCTTCCCATGTTTAGAACTCCGGTTATTTTCTTTTTCTTCTTTTTCTCTTCAACCAGCAAGGTCTTCAACTCTTCTTGTCCTTTGGCTAGAGTTAAGAACATCTGTTGAAATTGGGCATTTTGTGCTTGGAGGTCCTTCACCGTTTACTCGAGATCCATCTTACTGAAATAAACAGTAGAAAGATGAGGAGACTTGTTGCAAGAAACCTGCTTATGCTATGATGAATGGTAAATGCATATGCAATGATTTCAAGGATTTTAAAGATTCAAATTTGTTTTAGACAAAAAGGAAACACACGTTATATTAATAAATTAAAGCTTGACTACATCAATGCCTCTTTGGGCAATACAAAAACTATAAGATAAAAAGGTAGTACGCATCCTCTTTGGTGCAATGTAGGCATTCAGAGTCTGCTCCTCATGAAGTTGCTTAGTGAGTTCCAAAACCTTCTTCTCGTTAGCGTAAAATTGGGCTTTGAAAGTATCTCGCTCCCCCTTGAGTTGTATCTAATCTCTTTGTAAGTCTTCAAGATAGGTGGGCATGTCAGGATGTAGGATAGTGTATGGAACATCTCCTTCCATAACAGGCTCAATGATTACCAAGAGAATGGAAGGATAAGGCATCATAAGACTCTGAGCACGAGTTCGTACCCATTTGAGGTAAGGCTCAAGAGGGATGGAATTCGTATGCCCCAATGTCTTGCTATCTACCTTTTTTAACATCCTCCAAGCTCGGATAAACCTCTGGCGAAGACCTTGATCGTCGTTCTCATAGTCAAATATCAAACCTTGAATGAGCATCTCATGAGAGCCATCCCTTCGGGCGTAACCAAACTGTCTTAAGGCTAAGCAGGGGTTGTAGGTGATACCTCCCCTAATGCCAAGTAAAGGGACATTAGGGAATTCTCCATAACGGTCAACAATAGTAACATTCTCTATAGATCGGGAACACCAATGGATGTCTGAATGTTTGAGCGTCATCAACCTTTGTGACCAACTTGAACCTTGCTCGTTCTTTAATACAGATTGGGGAAGATGCGAAATAAACCATCTTGCCAAGAGAGGAGTGCAACACATAAGGACACCTATTTTCCTCATAGTACGAGTGTGAAAAGAATGTAGGATGTCCCCTAGCAAAGTAGGCACCGGGTTACGAGACATGAAGATCTTGACGGTGTTCACATCTATGAGTTGGTCAGAATTTGGAAACAAAACCATCCAATAGATGAGGAGAGCCATAATTTCTTCAAAAGCTTGCAAATCCAATGAGTTCCAACCGTTTCGGGCTTTCTCAAACAAGAACTTTGCTATGAAACCTTTGACACCACTCCTTGTTTCCCAATTGGTTGTGACATCAGATGATTGCAAGTGTATAGCTTGAGCAATATCTTCGGCTTTGGATCTCTTTCCATACCGTTGAAAGGTAGTTGATTGAGAATGGGAATCCTCAAGAGTTGGGAGAATTCTTCTAGAGTTGGCACAAGTTGATAATCAGTAAATGTGAAGCAATGATGTAAAGGATCAAAGAACTGAAGAACACCTTCATCATGTCTTCATCAGTGTTAGAGGTGACCAAGTTTAGTAGGCGACCATGTCTTTCGGTGAAAGGAGAATTTTCAGGAATCCTTGAAGCTAGATCCTTAAGTTGTGGAGGGATGCTTACAAGATTGACTTGAATGGTTTTCCTGCAAATAAAATCCATGTCCCACAAAACAGAACAAAGATAAATCCCAAAATCCTTGAAATGGTTAGTGAATGAGTATGATGTTATGATGGTCATGGTGTTATGTACAAGTAAATATACACAAACAAAGCAAACAAGTCCTTAGGTTTAGGCTTGCATGGAGTGTCATAGGTAAGTACCCTCTTGAAGTTTAGTTGGCTCAACCTGTCCTAGCAATAGTAACCGGGTTCTAAGGAGCTCAATATCACTGGTTTGTTTCCTTGAGCATTATCTCAACACAAGCCTCTTTAATGGAGACCGAAATATCTCAAAAAACCAAACCTCAATGAGTTTAGTATCGAGTATCTACCAACTTCAGACTGCACCGAAGTCGGTAATCTCACTATGTCCTAAAGGCCAAGTTGGGCAAGTAAAGGTTCTAAAAGTTCATTAGTGCTTCATGACATCACTCAGCAGCCCCATATTCTCCTTTATTAACTCAAGGGCTACCAGTACCCACAAATATGTCGCACTAACGTAGTTGTTGCTTAGACCATGTCGGTATACCCCGCACATTTTCCATAATGTATTGCTACTTACCTATAAGGTAACCCAAATCCAGGTAGAGGATTCAAACCCAAAAAAAGAACCATAATGTAAAACAAACAAGTCAAACAATGGAAGCAAGTAAATGTGATCTAACCCTAAGGTAACCCCACTTTTAGAATCTTCCCCAGTAGAGTCGCCAATTCTATGATACAGTGGGAGAACTGACTTTGGTGTTTTGCGTTTGATCGCAAATGTTGCGGTTAGCAAGAGTCTCCACCAAATTTTCTTTTATCTAAAAGGAAAGGTGAAAAAGCACAGGAAAGACCTTTGAGATTATTTCTTGAGTTCAGGGGGTAGATTATGAAAAGGGAAGGTACTAGCACCCTTTTCATCCATGATTTTCCATGGGCTCTTAGTTACTTGCTAGATCACTTGCTTTTGTTTGAAATTGTGCTTTGTGTGGTTTTTGAAAGTATTTTGTAAAGAGGACATTGTTTAGGAAAACTTTGTAATGATTCTCGTTCGTAAGAATGTATACAAAGATATTGATCTTTTGAAAATGTTTTCAAGTTTGTAAGATGTTTTGAAAGTATAGGTGTTTGTTTTGAAAATAGCAAGGATGTTTTGTTTTGAAAGTGAGCAAGTAACTAGGAGCATTCTACCTACTCAAAAGTCTTTTATATTCATTTCCTTTTTCCTTTGACATTGTTATCTTACCATTGATTTGGTAAGTAACCCTATCTTTGGATGTAAACGGGACAGGCGTGGGTCATCGTATAACCATGATTAGAAATGTTGTAAGGTATCTTAGCATTCTATTTTAGGGACTAAGATCATTTGAAAGGCAACTTAGATAGCGTCATCGAGGGACTATGATCTTGTAATTTGCTTGTTTTTGCTAAGATACCTCACGTGCGTAATATGGACATTTTGTAAAGGCAACCAAGTGGATTTACCCTAGGGGTGCTTGTGTGCAAGTGTATTGTTTTCATGCTTGATTTTGTCTTGAATTAGGGTTTTCTAAGCATTGGTTTTAGTCTTTCCATACAAACCCTAATTACTAACATTTGTATATAAAGCGATAAATTGTGGAATTTAAAGTTACTACGCTATTACAATACTTGTGGGAGGGGTGTATAAATTATAAATGGGGATTGCAAGAAAATAAACCTAGTTATTCTATTACAACCATTTTGAATTGGTATAAGAACTGAATAAATAAATGTACAAAAATAGATAAATATGCAAGAATGTAAATGCAAAGAAAAATAGACATTTGGTTTATTTTTCATGAGAAAATGGGTTTTTGATTTAACCTAATTAATTAAAAGAAAATAATTAATTAAAATAATAAAAGTAAACCTAATTTTATTAAGAAAAGATTTTAAATAGAAACCCTAAATCTATTCATTGATAAAAAAAAATTAAATTTTAAGAAATGTATTTTTGGTATTTTTTGTCTTGAAAAGAATTTATAGTATTATAAAATATTTTTGGCCTTTTTTATATTAAAACAATATATTTTAATTGGTGTAAAAGAAAATAAATAATAACCTAGTTTTTATTAAATTTACAAGAATAATTAGTAAAATAAATAAAGTATGGTTAAATAAAATATATTTTTTGTGAGAAAAATATATAAACTAAGTCAAAATATAAATCTACTATTTTTATATTTTTTTTGACTTTTTAAAATATTAGAAAAATAATTAAGAAAATAAATAAAATGAAAATAAAAAAGAAAATAAAATTGGGCCAGGGGTGTTAAAAACAGTCAGGAGAATGGAAGGCTAGCAAAAATAACAAGGCCCAACTGTCGAGGCCCAGCGCATCTGTTGTGTGAGAAAAACAAGAAAAATATGAAAAAATGGCAGCGCTGGGGCTTGAACCCACGCCCTTAGCATGAAATGCGCGCTGTCTTACCACTGGGGTGGCTATACATCCGTTGATATAAACAAAACAATAAATATATAATACAAAATGCACCCTGATTACACTTCATCTTCAACCTCCAGCCAAAGGACCTGTAACTTCATCATTTCTCAACCATTCATGAAACTTCCAACATAAAACTTGTTAGAAATTTTCTCATGATTCTGAATATGTAAATAACTTAAGCTAATTCTAAAAAATGAGCATGAATTTCTAATGATACCAAATCCTGACCTAAATATTTTCAGAGGTTCAGATTCAAAATTCTAACTACTGAAGCAACAATAATGAAATCTAAGGACATGGTTAGCTTCAGGACAATGATATCTATATTTCTTATTCACAAATAAACCATTAATGATGCTTGTATGAATAGTTCAAAGTTAGGAAAACTTACCTCAAAATGGGAATCGTGTTTTGAGTTTGAGCTTGTTTTAAGTGATGGTGATGATCAGGTTAGCTTCCTTGAGGTCCCAGGAAGCTAGTGCAATGATTAGCTTGAGCAATGGATGGCTGAAATGGCCCGGAGAAGTCCAACGGCAATGCTCTATTTTTGTCTATGGAAGTTGATGAAGATGAAGTTACAGTTTGCAAATAGGGACATGGATGGTTTGTATTTGGTATGAGGAAGCTTTTGAAACAAAAAGGCTAAGAAATGCACGAGTGGTTTTGAAGATTGAAGTTCAAAATCAGAAATGACACAAAGATGGAGGTTTTTGTGCAATATCTATTTTCAGGGAGTTTTTGAGGCTTTTTTAATCGTGTTCTTCTTGCAAATAACTTCTGTGGTTATATGAAAAAGATTAGAGGACTTGAGGAGGTCCGAAAAGCAAGATATAGACTTATGGCTATGTTACTTGATTTTGAAGAAAAGTGACAATATGGTTCCAAGATGAAGTGCAAGCATGGCCTGAGTTTATGGGAGGATCTAGACATGTTGCTTTTGCCTTTGACATTTCTTATCATCAGAAGGAACAAGTTAGGAGCGCTATGCATTGACTTTGTGATTAAAGCCTCTTTACAAGAATGGAATAGTTACTTTGTGCCATAAATGGAAAATTTTCTTGGATAAAGCTTGAATCAAGTGGATAATAGCTCAAAAGAAAGTGTAATCTTCTAATTATGGAGAGATATTGAGGTTTAGAGGCCTGAAAAACAAGATTGTGCAGCATAGGTTTAAAATTGAATTCTTGTTCATCACAAAATGCCTTGTAATTCAAGTGATAAAACCCTAACTTCATCTCTTCGATTCTCCTTACTCATGAATGATCTCAAGGAGTTCTTGGACATTTCGGAAAGCTTGAAATATGCTCTACAACCCATATTTGAATTTATTTTGAATATTCCCCTTGGAACTATATGAAAAAGTTCCATGAAGTTGGGTCAAAATCCTGACCAAATTAGGGCAAAATTTCACTAAGTGTTTTGTTTCATGACTACATGTTCTTAAAATTATAACTTGAGATCCAAGCACTTTTGGAAGAAGTTGTGTGAAGAAAAGTTGTATATTTCATGGAGATCTACAACTTTTATGTTGGAAGTTTATCTTGAATCACTTTTCATCATGGTTAAATTTTTTCTCAAAGTTATGAAAAAATAAGAAATCTTGAATTTTTTGATTTCTTGATGAATAAGTTTCATATTTTGATATTCTTTGATGAATTTTGATCTTTGGCATTTGATTTTGACCAAAAAGTCAAAGTTTGACTTTTCAGTATACAGTTGACTTTTGATCAGTTGATTTAAAAATTCATCTGTCAATCCATTGAACTTGCAATGTTTTGAGCCATGTCATTAGGTAAAAAATGATGCAATTGGAATCTTGAGATCATGCCTTAAACCAATTGATCATTTGCTATGTCAAAAATCCGAAATTGCCCTTTCTTAGTCAAAACCCTAATTTTGACCATTTTGCCCTTTTGAAGATTTGATCAAATTTCTTGAGTAATTGTGGTCCAAACTTGATCAAATGATACATATGAGTTTATAATGTTGATATGGATAAAAAATTATGAAGTTTGACTGTGAATTGGCCATAGTTGACTTTTTCCCCAATATAGCTGACTTTTAGGTCAACTGCTCAATTGACTGAGCAAAAGTGTGATCCAAGGCTTGAAAATTGACATGAGTAATCTTGGGGGTCCATAATGATCCATGAAAGTCATATGAAGCATTGAAATTTAAATTATCCTTGTGAAATCTCAAACCCTAATTTGGTCATCAGTGCTTTAGGAGGTGTCTTGAGTTGATCAATCCTAGTGCAGTTTTGAACCAAGAGAGATCTTTGTGAGAAAATAATTGATAAGTGAGAGGGAAAATTTTGGGGTACAACATTTCTCAATAAACACAAAAACAACAAAAAAAATTTCATTCTTAGGATTTCTTAGATGTTTCTTTATTTCGCGCGCGTTATTTACCTTCGTATCTTTTATATTCATGTAACTGCTTATGGGATGTAATAGTCTAGGTTTAAATTACGCACTTTACTTTCTTGAATTTTTTTTATGTTACTGTCCCAAAGCATTGTAATAGTGTAGGATTTAAATTCCCGCACTTTAAATTTCTGCAAAATATTAACTGTTAGTAACTAGGCTTGTATGGAAAGACTAATAACAAAATGCGAGAAAACTTAAATTCAAAGACTAAAATAACTGAACATGACACACATGCACATATACACCTCTAAGGTACTCCCACTTTGGTTTCCTTCAGAAAAGCAGTCATGTCCCTCAAGAATAGGGACACTTTAGCAAAAGACCCGTAAATCAAAAGATCATAGTCCCTCGATGACCCTATAGTTGTCTTTCAGTAAATGATCTAGACCCTTAAACAAAATTTCTAAAGCGTCTCTATATGTTCCCTTTATGACTGTAAGTCCCTTCGAGTGTCCATCAAACATCCAACGATAGGGCTACCTACTCACTAATAGTAGGATAGCATTGTCTAAAGGATAGGGGGAAAAGGACAAACCTTTCGAGTATAAGTAGATAGTTCATAGATGCTTGCTCAAAAATAAAACTTTCACACTTACACAAAACATTTAAAAACACTTTTAAAAACATTCTCTTTGTTAACACTCTTGAGGACTAATACAAGATTTATCATAAAGCGAATCGCTGCACTAAGGCATTTTCAAAATGATTTTTCAAAACACCCAAAGCACAAGAAATTTTCAAAACATGAGCTAAGTATCTAAGAGCCCGTAGAAAACTACGTATGAAAAGGGTGCTAACACCTTCCCTTTCCATAATCTACCCCCTTACTCAGAAAATTCTCGAAAAGGACTTTTTATGTTCTTTTCACCCTTTCCTTAATTTGGATAAAAGAAAAGTCGGTGGTGACTCTTGCTTACCGCAACATTTGCAAATACAAAATGCAAAACTAGTATTAAACAGTTGGTTCTACCACCGTATCACAGAACTGGCGACTCAGCTGGGGAGTTAAAAAGTGGGGTTACCTTAGAGTTTTAGTTCATTATTTTAAATGCTTTATTGTGTGTTTGCTTGCTTTATCTTTGAGGGTTTGTTGGGGTATTCTTGTAAAGATCCTACACCCAGATCTGGGGCACCTTTTAGGTAAGTAGAAATAAATCATGGAGGTTGTACGGCGTAGAACGATACGGACGAAGTGGTGGCTACGTTAGAGCGATACTCTGGATTGTACTAATGTTCCATGAGTAAGTCAAGGATAACATTAGGCTTCCTCATAGTGTCACTAAGTGCTAACTGACCTTTAGAACCTTTAATCGACTCATCCTAGCCATTAGAAAGTAGTGAGATAACCGGCTTTAGTTACGATCGAAGATTGGTTGATACTCGATGCTACACTCATTGAGACGGGACTTTCGGGATTTTTTGGCCGCAATACTTTGGTGCGTGAGCTCAAACAATTCCTGATGGAAATGTCAATGATATTGAGACTCCTTAGAACCCGGTTACTATTAATAGGACAGGTTGAGCCAACTGAACATTCAAGAGGGTACTTACCTACAAACCTCATGCAAGCCTAAACCTAAGGCTGCTTGTGTGATTTGTTTGCTTTCAACTTGAGCTACTTGAAGGGTTTTTATCTAACAACATGATCTCTTTGAAGGATTTGTTTACAGTCATTATCCAGTAACCTGGACTTCTTAGACTCACTTGTCTTCATCACCTTACATGTTTGCTTAACGCATAGCATACACATCATAACATCATGCCACAACATTTCCTTAACCATTTCAAGGATCTCAAGGGTTTGTGATGCAGGTTATGATAAATCAGACGACTAGCAAGGGGCAAGGGGATTTATTTTCCTCTAGCCAATGTCGTTAAAAGATCAAAACTCAACAACTTGACTTAGGGGCTATGACCCAGTTGAAATGGTGAGCTTAACTCTCGTAGAAGGACACTCAATGATACGGAGTTCTACAATCAAAGCTGCAAATTTTAACCTCTGACATTTTCTTATTTACCCCGCGAGATCTTGAAAACATTGCATGCATGCCATTTCATAACAGGTCTTCCAGTACAGGTTTCTCATATTTTCGCTATTTATTTCAGCAAAAGAAATGGCCCTTGAACAAACAGTAAAAGACCTTCAAGCTCAAAACGCTCAGTTCCAACAAATGTTCATGGCTTTGGCCTAGGGGGCAGGAAGACCTAAAAGCTCTTGTCATCAAAGAGAAGAACAAGAAGGCAAAGAAACCGGCTGGCATCTTGAATATGGGAAGAAGACTCAGAGGACCGGTTAAACGAGCTCTAGATCTCACAACTCCATCAAACGAAGGGGATAATCATGAAGAAGTCAACAACCCTGAGGCTGATGAAGAAGAAGCTGATTACTCTGAGGAACAATAACCTCCTGCTGATGATAAATATAAACAATTGGAGGATCGTCTCAAAGCTATGGAGATTCAGCAGGTACCTGGCTTGGACTTTGAAGAGTTAGGGCTAGTTCCTGGAGTGGTCATCCCACCAAAGTTCAAGGTTCCCACATTTGCTAAGTATGACGGTGTCTCCTGCCCTAAGTTGCACTTAAGGTTATATGTCAGGAAGATCCAGCCTCACACTACTGACCAAAAGTTATGGGTCAATTTCTTCTAAGAAAGTTTAGATGGAACACAACTGGAGTGGTTCTATTAGCTAGAAAGAACAGACTTCATACTTGGGAAGACTTGGTCGTTGCTTTGTACAAGCAGTACCAATACAATGTTGACTTCTCTCTAACTCGTACACAACTTCAAAGCATGTCTATGGGTTCTAGCAAAGGATTCAAGGAATATGCCCAGAAATGGAGGGATCTAGCTGGCAGGGTACAACCTCCTCTTAATGATCGGGAAATGGTAGACATGTTCATGGGAACTCTGACAAGCCCGTTCTTTAATCTGCTGGTTGGGAGTTCCTCATTCGGGTTCACAGAGATGGTTCTTACATGAGAAAGGATCGAAAGTGGTATCAAGAGTGGGAAGATCCTGATGCCTGCATCTTTTAATGCTGAGAAGAAGCCATTTGCTGGTAAGAGGGAAGCCAATGTTGTGTATGGCCAGAAGGGTCATAATAAGGCAGACTACCACTAATTTGTAGGGCAATGCTGGTCTCTAATCCGGCACGTATGCAACAACCACAACAACAGGGTAATCAGCGAAGGCAAGACGAGCCTAAGAGATAGTTTACCAAGATCAACATGTTGTTGTCTCAAGAATTACAACATATGTTGAGGATGCATTTGATTACGTTGATAGGACCTCATCCAAACCCTAAGACTTCTTCTCCTAACTACAATCCTGATGCAAGATGTGCCTATCATTCTGGCAGCCCTGGGCACGATACTAATGATTGTTGGGCATTGAAATACAAGATTCAAAATATGATTGACACCAAGGAGATTGGGTTCGACCCTCTTGAGACTCCCAACATGATCACTGCTCCCATGCCAAATCATGGCCAGGATTGAGAGCATTTTTGTTCATTTGAATTCTAAAGTTGTATTTTCTTTGTTTGTTCAAACAATTATTGTCATGTCAAACTTTGTTATTTCAATAATGCATTGCACATGTTTGTCTTAAATTAATTTGTTTTCATTATGCTTAAACTACTTTCTTACTTCCCTTTTGTGATATTCAACTCTTGATTAAAAGGTCTAAGCCTTTAGAGGGAGGATGACGAGAATGATACCACAATCTCTATAGTATACTTTTGAACAGACCCCGCTGACGATGTACAAGAGTTGTTTCAAATCCTAAACAGTGGAGTTATAAGGAAGATAATCCCTAGTCAACCCCTTTAAGCCTAAGAAGTAGGATTTTTATTTTCACACAAATTAAAACCTGGGACATGGTAGTTTTCTCAGTTAATTCAGATGTGCATTCAGTCGTAAGCTTTCCCTTCATACACGACAAATAATGTAGAAGATGCTCTCCAAAAGATGGTTATGGTTCCATATAATCATTAAGAATAGGAAGCCATTATCTCTCAAAATAAAATCCCATTATGTCAAAACCTATGAAGGAGACTTAAGAAAAAAACTGGGGCGTCCCACTGGTCGTAATCACAAAAGAAACAGTTCAGGCAAAAGACAAGGATAACAAAATAAATAAAAAGAGGTCCTACAAATCCTCAACAAAAAAAAATGTTACCAAAATGACTGCATTCTCAAACAAACGTTCAATTCCTGAACCATCACCAATTATCAGAGCAAAGATTCCAGACTCAATTGGGATCTAAGTGCACAATTAGCTGAGTATAGGATTGAAGAACATCACGAAGAACGGGTGGGTACAAATAAATTTTGAGCCTTTATCCTTTGTTTCTTAAATCGTGAACCAGACCATGTTATAACCCTTAAAAGTCCTAGCTGAAGCATAGGTTAGTTCGAGAGAATACTGTTACAAAGGTATCCTGACTGTTGTAAGGTTTGCTATAAATCATGAGTTGATATCACATTCTTGCAAATTTTGTTTTACTACAAAAAATGAATTTTCAAAAAATTTCAAGACAGAAATAAGGTTTGCATTCTTTAAATGACATTATTTGCATATGGTTAATTGTTCAAATGGAAGAGAAATTCACACAATGAATATTCAGTGAACGAAGCCCCCTCAATGGGCAGAATCACCTCAGAAGAAAAAAACATTCCCAATAACAAGCCTTTCAGAATCAAGGGGCATGACATGGTGTCTAATTAATCTGGGGCAGTCAAGCCAATATGCAAAGAATCACTCCAAAAATGTTGAATAGCAAGGGGAAGATCTCCATCTGAATCACTCGGGGGCTGTTACATTGATCCGAGATTCCAGTAAAAAATCACTGCAATTTGAATATTTGGTACCACCAAATTACTTGTCAGTGCCAGTAGTATCAGATGGTGTTAGTATCATGTCTTCGAATCCTTCCATGACAGTTCTTAGAAAAGATACCTAGGAAATTCAAGACTATCAGAAACTTGATCGAACATCAGGTGCACCAGATTCATCCTGAAGCAGCCCCACACATGCTCCCACGTATGAAAGGGCACATACGATCACATAAACAGTTTCTGGCATTTCTACAACACTTTTTGTCATGGACGGTGACAACTCTCCACATCCTATGAACACAGACATAGTCAGAAAATACTGCGCATGAAAAAGACCTGCTAGGCTGACAGGCCTAGGCAGTATTAAGGGCATCCCGACGAACCAAAAGAGTTCAGGAAAAAATTAGGGATATATACAAAACAGTTGTACACCTGGCAAGTCGAAAACCTGAAAAGGCAGCTTGAGCAAAAAAAGGGTATCCCAGTGGACTGAAAACCCAAAAGGGCGGTCTAGGCAAATGTTAGGGATTAAAAACTTACGACTATGCCTCGTTACGTTTCCTCCCTCTAGGTGTTAGGTCAGCATCAGAAAAGCCTAAACCATTGTCTGCTGTTAAACTGGCCACACAGTCTTGAAATTGATCAGCAGAGGTTTCTTGTGGCACATGGGCAGTTTTAAGAAATTTCACCAAGGCCTTCGCTTGAGCCTCAGAGCACAACAATAAAACCAGCATGGAGATCTTTGATGGAGTCTGCCCTAGCTGTTCGACTATGTTGTAGTCGCTTATCTTTATAATTTTCAGAATTTCTTCCATCTCCTTTTTAGAAGCTTCTGGGATAGATACTAATTGCGCCTTCATCCGGACAGGCTCAACCATAATGCCTTTGCCCCAAGTCTCGGTTGACTCGGTGGTAGGGATATCAGTAGGGGTAACCATGGGAATTGTAGTAGTAGTGTCAACATGAACCAAAGCAGGGATGATCACAGGACTGGTAACAATTTTCAGAGGAGCAGTCTCTAGGGAGAATATTCTTCCACTTTGGATTATCTTGCTGGTTCCCGTAATGTTGCTGATGTCGGGGTCAGCCTTCTCAAAAAATGAGTCTTCAACAGCCAGGCAATCCTATTTGACGCTGTGATAGTAGACGTCACCCCCATAGTTCCATGGGACAGTTTTATCTGAGGAGTACAGGATCGGCCCTGGCATATTAATTATCAGTGGAGTCACTTTAGGAACTGATGTAATCCTAATGGGTCTTTTGGTGGAGACCCTGGAAGGATTGGCGGAAATGGCTACTATTGAAACATCATTGTAAGAAATGGTTGGAACAGGAGTCTTTTCAAATAAAATCTCTTTGTCATCCATTAGGCGTTGGATACTTGCTTTCAATAAATGACAACCAGTTGGTAAGGATAAACAAAGGTGACAGCTTTCGTCACAGCCCGGAAATGAACCTACTTTCAACAGGTTCCTCTTGATAGTCAGGAGAGGAGTAACAAGTTCATTAACAGCAGTAACAAACATATCATCTTCAACTGCGTTAACATCACGGCCATGCTTGGGCATAGGAGCGGTGATAACATTTGGGATTTCAGGAGCATCGAATTCAATTTCTTTTGCTTCGAGAAGGTCTTGCACCTTGTTTTTCAAAGCCCAACAGTTGTTGGTATCATGGCCTGGACTTTCTGAATGGTAAGCACAACGAGCATTAGGGTGGTAATAAGGAGAGGTTGTGTTGGGATTCTTCGGGGATTCCTTCAAAGTCACCAGATTAAATCTTAATAGATGTGGCAGGACTTGAGACAGCATCATATTTATCTGGGTAAATTTCCTTACTGGTCTTTCTGTTCTAGGCTGGTTGCTCCTTTGTTGAGTAGGTGTAGGCTTAGGGATCATGATGGCCCCTACCATTAGACAGTGTTCAGTTCTATCCTTATTCCTTTTAGGGTACACAACACCAACTTCTTTTTTCCCAATAAATGGTTTTCTCACGGCACTGGAGGATGCGTCTTTTTGGATCTTCCCACTCTTAATCCCAACCTCCACTCTTTCCTCGGTCAAGATTAGTTTAGTGAAGCTTGTCGAGGAGCTTCCAATTAGTTGATTGAAGAAAGGACCTGACAGGGTACCCAAAAACATATCTACTAGCTCTCTTTCAGACAGGGGAGGCTGGACTCTTCATGCTAAGTCCCTCCATTTCTGAGTGTAGTCTTTGAAACCTTCACTTGAAACCATATCCATACTCTGGAGTTGAGTACGGGTGGGAGCAAGGTTTGCGTTGTACTGATACTGTTTATAAAAAGCAGCGGCAAGGTCCTCCCAGTTATAGATATTGGCCCTTTCCAGTTCATAGAACCAATCAAGCTGAGTCCCGGATAGACTATCTTGAAAGAAATGGACCCACAAATCTTTGTCCGTAGTGTGAGGCTGTATCTTCCTCACATAAGATCGGAGATGCATCTTGGGACACGAAACCCCGTCGTACTTAGAAAATACAGGTGCTTTGAACTTTGGTGGAATAACAACCCTAGAGACCAAACCCAACTCTTCAAAGTCCAGCCCAGGCACTTTCTGAATCTCCATTACACTTAGACGTTCTTCCAAATGTTTGTATTTATCGTCGGCCGGAGGATACTGTTCTTCAGAGTAACCCTCTTCTTCTTCCTCTTTAGATTCTGGCTGGGCAGTCACTTCCTTGCCTTTCCCTTATCTTTTTCACCAGATGATGTTGTAAAGTCAAGGGTCCGTCTGGCTGGCCCTGGGAACCTTCTTCCTAGATTCAGAACACCGGTTGCTTTCTTTACTTTCGTCTTCTTTTCTTCGATCGACAAAGTTTTCAAATCCTCTTGTCCTTTGGCTAGAGTCAAGAACATTTGTTGAAATTGAGCATTATGCGCCTAGAGGTCTTTTACTGTCTGCTCAAGATCCATCTTACTGAAATAAACAGTAAAAAGATGAGGAGACTTGTTGTAAGAAACCTGCTTATGTCGTGACGAATGGAGATGCATATGCAATGATTTCAAGGAAATTAGAGATTTAAATTTGCTTTAGACCAAAAGGGAACACACATTATATTAATAAATCAAAGTTTGAGTACATCATACCTATTTTGGGCTTACAAAGAAATACAAAAACTCTAAGATAAAAAAGTTGAGCGCATCCTCTTTGGTGCGACATAGGCGTTCAGGCTCCGCTCCTCATGAAGTTAATTGGTAAGTTCCAAAACCTTTTTCTCACTGGCATAGAATTGGGCCTCGAAGGTGTCTCGCTCCCCCTTAAGCTGTATCTAATCCCTTTGCAAGTCTTCAAGAGAGGTGGGCATGTCAGGATGCAGGATAGTGTATGAAACATCTCCTTCCACAATAGGCTCTTTCATAACCGGGAGAATGGGGAGGTTAGGCATCATAAGACTTTGAGCACGAGTTCGTACCCATTTGAGGTAAGGCTTAAGAGGGATGGAATTCTTATGCCCCAATGTCTTTCTATCTACCTTGTTTAACATCCTCCAAGCTCGGATAAATCTCTGGCGGTAACCTTGATCGTCATTCTCGTAGTCAAATACCAAACCTTGAATAAGCATCTCATGTGGACCATCCCTTCGGGCGTAACCAAACTGTCTTAAGGCTAAACATGGGTTGTAGGTGATACCTACTCTAATGCCAAGAAAGGGAAATTAGGGAAATCTTCACAACGATCGCCGATAGTAACATTCTCTATAGATCGGGAACACCAATGAATGTCTGAATCTTTGAGCGTAATCAACCTATGTGACCACCTTGAACCTTGCTCGTTCTTCAATACAGATTGGGGAAGATGCAAAATAAACCATCTTTCCAAGAGAGGAGTACAGCACATAAGAATACCTATTTTCTTCATAGTTCAAGTGTGAAAAGAATGTAGGATGTCTCCTAGCAAAGTAGGCATCGGGTTACGAGACATGAAGATTTTGACGGCGTTTACATATATGAGTTGGTGAGAATTTGGAAACAAAACCATCCCATAGATGAGAAGAGCCACAATATCCTCAAAAGCTTGCAAGTCTAAGGAGTTCCAACAGTTTTGGGCTTTCTCAAACAAGAACTTGGCTAAGAAACCTTTGACACCACTCCTTGTTTCCCAATTAGTTGTGACATCAGATGGTTGCAAGTGTAAGGCTTGAGCAATCTCTTCTGGTTTTGGATCTCTTTCCATACCGTTGAAAGGTAGTTGGTTTAGAATGGGAATCCTCAAGAGTTGGTAGAATTCTTCCAAAGTTGGCACAAGTTGATAATCAGGAAATATGAAGCAATGGTGTAGAGGATCAAAGAACTAGAAGAGCACCTTCACCATGTCCTCATCAGTGTTGGAGGTAACCAAGTTTAGTAGGCGACCATGTCTTTCGGTAAATGGAGAATTTTCAGGAATCCTTGATGCTATCTCTTTAAGCTGAGGAGGGATCCTTACAAGATTGACTTGAATGGTTTTTCTGCGAATAGAATCCATGTCCTACAAAACAGAACAAAGATAAATCCCAAAATCCTATAAATGGTTAGTGAGTATGAGTATGATGTTTATGATGTTTATGATGTTATGTACAATTAAATATATACAAACAAAGAAAACAAGTCCTTAGGTTTAGGCTTGCATTGAGTCTCATAGGTAAGTACCCTCTTGAAGTTTAGTTGGCTTAAACTTGTCATAGTAATAGTAACTGGGTTCTAAGGAGCTCAATATCACTGGTTTGTTTCCTTGGGCATTATTTCAGCGCAAGCCTCTTTAATGGCAACCGAAATATCCCAAAAAACCAAACCTCAATGAGTATAGTATCGAGTATCTACCAACTTCGGACTGCACCAAATCCGGTCATCTCACTACGTTCTAATGGCCAAGTTGGTCAAGTAAAGGTTCTAGAAGTTAGTTAGTGCTTCATGACATCACTCAGCAGCCTCGTATTCTCCTTGACTACTCAAGCGCTACCGGTACCCATAAATATATCACACTAACGTAGCTATTACTTAGACCATGTAGGTATACCCCACACAGTTTCCACAATGTATTGCTACTTATCTATAAGGTATCCCAAATCCGTGTAGCGGATTCAAACCCAAACAAAGAACCAAAATATAAAGCATACAAGTCAAACAATGAAGGCAAATAAATATGATCTAGCCCTAAGGTAACCCCACTTTTAAGATATTCCCCAGCAGAGTCGCCAGTTCTGTAACACGGTGGGAGAATTGACTTGGTTGTTTTGTGTTTGATCGCAAATGTTGCGGTTTAATAAGAGTCTCCACCGACTTTTTGTTTATCCAAAAGGAAAGGCTTAAAAGAACAGGAAAGACCTTTGAGATGTTTTCTTGAGTTTGAGGGTTAGATTATGAAAAGGTAAGGTATTAGTATCCTTTTCATCCATGGTTTTCCATGGGATCTTAGTTACTTGCTTGCTCACTTGCTTTTGTTTGAAAATGAGCTTTGTGTGGTTTTTTGAAAGTATTTTGAAAAGGTTCCGTCGTTTAGGAAAACTTTGTAATGATTCTCGTTCGTAAGAATGTATACAAAGGTGTTGATCTTTTGAAAATGTTTTCAAGTTTGAAAGGTGTTTTGAGAGTGTTGGTCTTTTGAAAATAGCAAGGATGCTTTGGTTTTGAAATTGAGCAAGTAACTAGGAACATTCTACCTACTCAAAAGTCTTTCATGTTCATTTCCTCTTTCCTTTGACATTGTTATCTTACCATTGATTTGGTAAGTAACTTTATCTTTGGATGTAAAAGAGACGGGAAAGGGTCATCGTATAGCCATGATTAGCAATGTTGTAAGATATCTTAGCATTTTCTTTAGGGACTAAGATCATTTTGAAAGGCAACATGGATAGCGTCATCGAGGGACTATGATCTTGTATTTTGTTTATTTTTGCTAAGATACCTCACATGCATAATATGGCTATTTTTGTAAGGCAACCAAGTGGATTTACCCTAAGGGTATTTGTGTGCAAGTGTATTAATTTTCATGCTTGATTTGTCTTTGATTAGGGTTTTCTATTTGTTGGTTTTAAAAGTTTCCATACAAAACCCTAATTACTAGCATTTGTATATAAAGCATATAAATTGGGGAAAAATAGAAATATTAAGCTATTACATCATTTAGGGGAGGGGTGTACAAATTACAAATGGGGAATTGTAAGAAATTAAAACCCTAATTATCTATTACAACCATATTGAATTTGAATAAATGTACAAAAATGAACAAATAAAATACAAGAATGTAAATGTAAAAAGAAATGTGATTTTTATTTGGTTTTCATGAAAACGATTTTTTGACCTAATTAATTATAAAATAATTAAACTAAAAATAAGAAAATTAAGATTGAGTTAGTAAAATAAATTAATTTAAAGAAAACAAGTTTTTTTAGGGTTTTTGTGAATTTAATTAAATTAGTAAATAAAAATAATTAAAAAAAAGTCCTAAATTCTAGATTGGTTTTAATTTACAAGAAAAATAATATAATATAATAATTAAAATTTATTATCTAAGTATTTAAAAAAGGGAAATTAATTAAATCAAATGTTTTTGTTCTTTTAGTTTCATGAAGAAAAAATAAACTCAATAAAAATAAATAATATAAATATAAATATTTTTTTTGATTTTTATTAATGAAAATAATAATAATAATAATAATAATATTAATAATAATAATAATAAAAGATGAAATAAAAGTAAAATAAAAATAATAAAGTCAGGGAGGTTAAAAATTGAACTTCGAGGTTTGTTAGCAAAACAATTTTTTTTGAATCTGGCCCAAATGAAGTTTTTTGTTTGGAAATCAGAAAAATAAAAAGGGGTATATGGGCTGCGTTGCATGAGCAAACAGGGGGGTTAGACTGAGCAAAAAATGCAAAGCCCAGGAGGGAAAGGCCCAAGAGCTTCATGTAACAAAAACATACCAAAACAATGTGAAAAATGCAAAAGGCAGCGCACTGAGGTTCGAACCCATGAACTCTTAATTACCAGCATGTTGCCTTACCACTGGGGTGGCTATACATCCGTTAATATAACTGAAATAATAAATATATAACACAAAACAAGTCCTGAATACACTTCATCTTCAACCTCCAACAAGACCACCTGTAACTTCACCATTTCTCAATAAAAATGGAAAATGCAAACACGAAAGTTGTTCCATTTTTCCATACGAATCCAACCATATAAACATCATGAACTATAAATCAAAGACGAATAAGAATTTTTGAAAGTACCAAATTCTGACCTAGTTATTTTCAAAGGTTCAGATTCAAAATTCTAACTACTCAAGCAACAATAATGAAATCTAAGGATATGGTTAGCTTCAGGACAATGATATCTACATTTCTTATTCACAAATAAACCATTAATGATGCTTGCGTGAAGAGTTAAAAAGTCAGAAAGCTCACATTGCAAGAGGGTATCATGTTTTGAGTTTGAGAAGCTTTTGATGAGTTCCAGTGATTGGATTAGCTTTCTCAAGTTCCCAAGAAGCTAATGTGATGCTTGGCTTGAGCTGAAAGTGGCTGAGGAGTTTTGGAGAAGTCAAGGTGCAAGGTGTTGTTTTTGAAAATGGTGGATGATGATGGAGGTGTTACAGTCGTGTTGTAGGTGTTGGAATTGTTTTTATATGTTATTTAGAAGCTTTTAAAAGTAAAAGGCCAAGAAACACACGAGCAAATTTGGAGATTGGAATCAAAACTCAGAAATGGCAAGTTTTGAGATGTTTTTGGTTTTTATGTGTTTTAGGAGGTTTCAGGGCTTGAGCATGAGTGTGTTTTCTTACAAATGGCTTGTGTATCTATAAGCAAAATGTTGGAGAGGTTTTGCACAAAGGATTTCTGAGTTATAAAGTTATGGCTAGGTTGCTTGATTTTGAAGAAAAGTGAGAAATGTAGTTTCAAGGTAGCAAGTACAAGCATGTAGAGTGGTTACCAACTTTAAACATACTTATCTGACTTAGTAGAGGAAGCTTGTGCAAAAGGTACAAGTGCAAAGCTCAATGCAAGTTGACTTTGCATAAAACTTGCTTTATGTAAATGACAATGGTGCCTTTGTGCAATTAATGGAAAATTAACTTGGATAAAGCTTGAATCAAGTGGATAATAGCTCAAAAGCAAGTGTAATCTTCTGATCATTGAGAGATCTTGAGGTTTAGAGGCCTGCAAAGCAAGATTGTGCAGCATAGGTTTGAGATTTGAATTTTGTTCATCACAAAATTTGCCTTGTAAAACAACTTGAAACCCCAACTTCTGAACTTCGATTCTCCTTGCTCATAAATGATCTCAAGGAGTTTTTGGACATTTTGGAAAGCTTGTAATATGCTCTACAACCCCTATTTGAACCACTTTTGCAAAATCCAAATGGAACTATGTGAAACTTGGGTCAGAAGTTAGGTTAAAATCCTGACCTAAAATGTTTAAAATTTTACAAAGTGTTTTAGTTTCATGACCATGACTTCATGGATTAATAACTTGAGATCCAAGAATTTCTAGAAGAAGTTATGTAAAGCAATGTTTTAGATATCACGGAGATCTACAAATTTCATGTTGAAAGTTTCTTTTGAATCATCTTGCATCATGGTGAAAAATTGGCTCAAAGTTGTGAAAAAATATGAAGTTTTCAACACTAAGAAAATTTCTAAGTTTGAAAACTTTGACTTTTCAAAATGAAATCTTGACTTTTTGATTTCATGATGAACAAGTTTCATATTTTTACATCTTTTGATGAATTGTGATCTTTGACATTTGATTTTGACCAAAAAGTCAAATTTGACTTTTCAGTATACAATTAACTTTTGATCAGTTGACTGAAAATCAATTATCAATCAAATGACCTTGAGCAATGTTTTGAGTCATGCCATTAGGTCAAAATGATGCAATTAAATTCTTGAGATCATGCCTCAAACCAATTAACCATTTGCTAGGTCAAAAATTCAGAAATTGCCCTTTCTCAATCAAAACCCTAATTTTGACCATTTTTCCCTTTTGATGATCTGATCAAATTTCTTGAGGAAGTTTGGTCCAAAATTGATCCAATGATACATATGAGAAATGACCCATACAAAGCTCATTTTTAAGAGTATGCAATTTCCTACAATCCATCTTCATACCCCAAGATCAAAAAATGCACTCACAAGAAGTTATGAATTTGGACATTATAGGTCATTTTTGAAAGTCAACAAAAACACCTTTTTTGTCAAAGCTTATAACTTAAGCATGGAATATCAAAATGATATGATACAAAAAGGGTTGATTAGAAGACATCTCAAGCTTTCTAGAAAGTCAAATAACATCTCCAAAAGTTCAAAATTGAAGAAGTTATGCATTGTTGAAGTTGGACTTTTTTGCAAAATTGCCAAAAGTCAACTATCCCCAAAACTTCAAATTTTGTCAAATGGGCCCTTTCTTTTTAAATTGATTTGAGTTTGCACTATAACCCACGTGCCCTAGCTCCAGCCATGTGCCCATATCTCATTTTTATTATTTAATTTGATTTTTATTTGAATTTATTCATTTTTAATCAAATAAAATCATATAAAATCCAAGGAATTAATAACTCATGATTTTATGATTGTTTTAGGCTTTGTTCACAGCTAGCATCACCATCAAATTCGTATCAAATCAAATCATGTGCAAAAAGATTGAAATGAATTAAATTTGGAAAGATTTAATGGAAGAATGAAATCCACATCAAAGTCATTGATAGAGGGAGATTTGTACCAAGTTTGTAAACCTAATGCACTGAGTGATACATAAGGAAGCAAAATCACACGAAATAAGGGTTGGCAAGTGTTGGAAGAGGCAGAACAAGAATTGAAAAAATCACAAAAAAGCTTGAGATCAAAATCCAGGTTAGAGGCAGTTTCAAGGATCGAGAGTTATTCCAATCGCTTCCTGGACATTCACACAAGCTACCTGGATCAAAACCACGCACCCTTAGGCCTCTATACGCGCTGTAAGTCTCATGAAAACGACCCATGTTCTTGAATTCGATTTGATTTGTTCTTGCATCATTTGAGAAAACTAATGGCATATTCATAATCACAAGAACATTTCCAAACTTTTTGCATCATTTGATTTCATTTATATGATCTGTATTGCAAATCAACATTGTTAGGGTTTGGTCTGCATTTTTGGGCATTTTTATTCCAGGTACAATTGACCCCCATAATGGACATGGTTGTGACCGGGAGGGTGAGACAAACACAACAATTCCCTTGAAATTCATTTTTGCGGCATGTAGCAGATTTTGGAGATGGACATTCCTGTAGCTACGGACTTCTGTCCGTTGGTATAGGTATTTGGCGTTTTAGCCACGGACGAGAGGTTGGGGATGATGCGTGGCATCCTATTACTGTACCATTCAAATATTACGGGCGTTTTTATTATTTTCTGGAAATGGTTTGTTTTTTATATAATATATATCATTCATATTGTTATAACAAACACAACAACATGCCCCAGTGGTCAGCACATCAACTTCCAAGGTGTTAGTGGCTGGAGGTCAGGGGTTCGATCCCTACCTCTAGCACTTTGTATTTTCTTATTTCTTTTCAGGTTATCACATGCATACGCTAGCTTGCAATCCACCGTACATCCTCACCTATCCAAATGCCAGATGGCCAAGAGCCAGATCTGGTGGCCAATGACTGAAGGTCCACTAAGAGCCAGGTCCATGCGCCCACACTAGATCACACAAAGTCAAACAGGCTAGCTGATAATGGGCCAAGAATTTGCTCCTCACACCCCTAAAATAGGCCCAACACTCCTCTCTGTTTATTTATTTTGTCTTGATTAATTGTTTTATTTTATTTATTTAAATTTCTAACCAATCACAAAATTATTTTTTTTTATCAAATAAAACCACAAAAAATATTCTTTTTATCCAATCAAATTTTAAAATTTTTATTAATAATTACTAACCAATTAATTTAGGTTCTAATTCTAGAAAACTCTAACTTATTTTTGTAAATAATTAAAATTAATTAGATTTAATTAGGTTTTAATTACTAATTTAATTAATTTTATTTTCTTTCTTAAAATAACAAAAATCCAAAATATGTCATGATTTATTTTTTTCATTAATTAATTTAATTTCTTATTTAGTAATTAACTTAGGAATTAATTTCTTTTCTCAAATAAAAAACAACAAAAAGATGGCATTTTCCTTCAAAAGGGTCAAAACCCTAAAATTCGCATTCGATTCAATTTCCCGCACGCGTTACTTATTTTTATCCAATAATGTACCTGCTTCCGGATTGTAATAGTTAAATAGGACATTTAATTATTTTTATTCGCTTTATTATACTTTTCAAAGGGTTTTTCTTTGGCGATGTAAATACCCGACGCCTTTTAATTTAAATTCCGCATTTTATTTCGGCAAATTACAACTGTTAGATGTTTGATAATAGGGTTTGCATGATAAGACCGAATGCTTAATCTAAAATCAAATTATATCACCCTAAACATGTGAAAAGATAAAAATAACTGAAAACAACACACTCGCACATGCGCACTCTTAGGGTACACCCCGCTTGGTTGCCTTCGTACACGGTCATTTAGTATAGGTTGTTTTAGAGGTCGCCCTCTTGTCTAAAAGATCATAGTTGCCTCAAAATAGTTGCCTTGAAACGGTGGCCTCGAATAAATGATCTAAGACATTAGGGTTACCGCTAATACATCCTAACATTGCTTTAGTGACCGTATGTCCCTCTTTCGAATTGACCCTCAAATTCCAACGACGGTGCTACCTACTCACTAATAGTGGGATAGCATTGTCTAAATGAAATTAGCATAGAATGATTCCTTTTTCGAGTAGGTAGATAGTTCTTAGATACTTGCTCATCTGAAACAAAAACTTTTTTTCACACTTACACTTTTACAAACAAGTTTTCAAAAACACTTCATTACACTCTTGAGGACAGAAGCAAGAGTTAAGTCGGAGTTAAAACAAAAACTTTTCAAAACCCACAAGCACAAAGAAAACAATTTTGAAAATGATGAGCAAGTACCTAAGAGACCGTAGATAACTATGGATAAAAAGGGTGCTAATATCTTCCCTTTCAATAATCTACCCCGCATACTCAGAAATATCTCGAAAAAGGAATTTTTTTGTGCTTTTTTCCTTTCCTTGTTGGATAAAATAAAAGTTGGTGGCGACTCTTGCTTACCGCGACATTTTGCAAGCACAAACGCAAAACGCAAACCAGCATTCCAAAAAACAGTCAGTTCTTTCCACCGTATCATAGTGATCATGTGTTTCTGAGAGTAACACATGTGACTGGTGTTGGGCGAGCTCTGAAGTCTAAGAAGCTCACTCCTTGTTTTATTGGTCCCTGTCAGATATCGAATAGGGTTGGGAAGGTTGCGTACTGAGTGGCGTTACCGCCAAATCTTGGTAATTTGCACGATGTGTTTCATGTATCGCAATTCTGGAAGTATATTCCCGATCTGTCTCATGTGATTCAGATGGACGATGTGCAAGTACGGGATAATCTCACGGTGGAGACGATGCATGTGTGAATCGCGGATCGCGAGATAAAGATTCTAAGAGGAAAATATATTGCATTAGTGAAAGTTGTCTGGTTAGGAGCTATTGGAGAGAGTATGACCTGGGAGTTGGAGAGAAAGATGCGAGACTCATATCCCGAGTTATTTGAACCAGGTAAACTTTTATTTTCGAGGACGAAAATATTCTAAGTGGGGGAGAGTTATAACGCCCTGATATTTAATTATGGGTTAATACCTATTTTCACCCCTGACATATGGGGTGTATTTGAAAAACCCCCCTGCCAAAAAAAAAGTTCCAATTGTTACCTTGACAAATTTTAAAAGTTTCAGTTTTTACCTTGAGGATGCCACATCACCTAAAAAGTTCCAATTGTTACCTTGACAAATTTTAAAAGTTTCATTTTTTACCTTGACAAATTTTAAAAGATTCAGTTTTTACCTTGAGGATGCTACAAAAATATAAGCCACATCAGCCTTTTAGGTGATGTGGCATCCTCAAGGTAAAAACTGAAACTTTTAAAATTTGTCAAGGTAACAATTGGAACTTTTTTTTTGGCAGGGGGATTTTTCAAATACACCCCATATGTCAGGGGTGAAAATAGGTATTAACCATTTAATTATTTATTCAATTAAATATTTTTGAATATTTTATATTAATTCGAATTTTTATCGTCGTAGTCAGAATTATTTTATTAAGTTGAAATAATAATTAATCGAATTAATTTGGTGGAATTAAGTTGAAGTATCATTTTATTATTAAGCTTAAATATGATATTGGGCTTAAATTGGTGGTGTTGTGTAGTAATAAGGGGGTATATCATTTAGGCCCATTTAAGTTTACTAAAGATTAAATAAAATAGGAGTATTATATTGTATAATGGGATTAGAGGAAAAAAAAGAGTGTAGAGCTATCAGGAAAGAAAGAAAAGAGGAAACAGGATTTTGTGATAAGAGAAGAAGAACAAGGAAATTGCTTCTAGTGCCAAATTTCTCAGAAATTCGGTTGAATTTTCTTAGAGCTGCACTTAATCCAAGGTAAGGGTGGGGTTCTGACTCTATAATAGGGTATATGATGTATGGTATGTGGGATTGGGTTTGAAAAATTGTTTTTGTTTGTGTTTGAAATTGATATATTGTTGAAATTGAGGGATAAATTAAGAACCTAATTTGATATTTTACATACTGTAGCGTCACTTTTGATACTGTAGCACTGCTTGGATATAAGCATGTTTCTATATTAGTTTATTCTTATATAAGTATGTATATTTCTTGACATACTGTAGCAAAAGAATACAAGTTCATATGCTTGGATACTATAGCGAAAATTGAGAGATAGGATTACAAATTGTTAAGGCATGTTTGGTCAAGAAACAAAATGAAAACTTGTTAAATCTAGTACTGTAGCGAAAGAGATGGAATGCAAGTACTATGTATATATATTCTCCATCTACTGTAGCGTGAATGAGTTAATGAAGAATAAGTTTCAATTACTGTTATAATTTTTCATTAGTATATTAATAATAATAATGGTTAATATTATTAGTATAATTTTTAGAAGTTTTTAGTTAGAGTCAATTGAGTTGTCAATAGGGTCGTTCGAGTTGTCAATAGTGTTGTTAAGATTATCAATAGAGTTGTTTGTATCATTAAAAATCACTTTTTATTTGTTTTGCGTGATTCTGACATGTTTATAATTGTCAGGAGGGTTAGTTATTTTGCGCAGTTCTTATTCTATATATATATATATATATATATATATATATATATATATATATATATATATATATATATATATATATATATATATATATATATATATATATATATATATATATATATATATATATATATATATATATATATATATATATATATATATATATATATATATATATATATATACACACTAAGCATTTATGTTACCGTAGCTTTAATTATAAATTGGGAATTATAAATTGAGAAATATATTAGTTGGTTGTGTTGACTTTTCCTGCAAAATCCTAATTTAGCAACTTTTGAGTCTTGATGAATTTTGAACAATCCTTGATGAATCATGATCAACCCATGATCAAATGATTAAATATCCTTCAAAATGATAATGTTGACAAAAAATCTTGAAGTTTGACTGTATATAGGTCACAATTGACTTTTGCCCTAGCACAGTCGATTTTTGGACCTTTTGAGCAATTGACTGAGCAAACTTCCTCTTCAAGGCTTGAAATTTGGCATGGATGATCTTGATAACATATTAGGACATTGGGGAGCACTTGAGTTCATTTGGGTCCAAAGATCTTGATGCAACACAAAACCCTAATTTGGGGTTGACTGCTTTAGGAGATGACTTATCTGACCCACTTTTGAGCAACCTTGAGCAACTTGGAGATTCTTCTTGCAATGTTTTGAGTAATATGAGAGGGAAAATTTTGGGGTACAACAGTTATCACCCATATCATAGATTGCGGAAAGCTTTCAATGGGGAATAAGAGCATGGTGTTGCTCCAGAGCCCTTGTCTGGAGAGGAAGTTTATCAGCGACAACACGGACTTGATGTTGTCTTAGGAAAGTACCAAAAATGATCTACTGTGAAAAATGTATGGAAAAAGAGATCGATTTTCTTCGATTTTCCATATTGGTCTAGTCTTGATGTAAGACATTGTATTGATGTGATGCACGTGGAGAAAAATGTATGTGATAGTGTAATCGAAACACTTCTCAAAATTCAAGGCAAGACAAAATATGGTATTAATGCTTGTGTGGATTTGGGTTTGATGGTTATACGAGAAGAGTTAACTCCACAATATATTGGTAACAAGACATATTTTCCTCCTGCCTGCTACACTTTGTCTAAAAAAGAGAAAACAAGTTTTTGTGAGTGTTTACAAAGTATCAAAGTGTCGAATGGTTAATCATCAAATGTCAAGAAGCTTGTATCAGTTAAAGATCTTAAATTAGTTGGCTTAAAATCTCACGACTGTCATGTCTTAATGCAAAAACTACTACCATTGACTATTCATGGGATATTGCCTAACAACGTTAAGAAGACTATAACTAGGTTGTACTTATTTTTCAATGCAATTTGTTGTAAAGCCATTGATCCACTAAAGTTATACGATTTGGAAAATGAGGCTGCAGTTATCTTGTGCCAATTAGAGATGTATTTTCCTCCTTCATTTTTTGACATTATGGTTCACTTGATTATTCATCTAGTAAGGGAGATTAGATTATGCGGTCCAATTTTTTTTACGGTGGATGTATCCAATAGAGCGATACATGAAGATCCTAATAGGGTATACAAAAAACCCACACCGTCTTGAAACATCGATTATTGAGAGGTACATTACAGAAGAAGCAATTGAGTTTTGTTCTAACTATTTGTCAGGAGTGGATGTTGTAGGGGTTCCCAAGTCTAGTCATGATGGAAGATGTGAGGGTGTGGGTACACAAGGTTGAAAGGTCAAGAGCTTAAGTATTAATGTGGTTGTTCAAGCGCATTTGTATATATTGAATAACATATATGAAGTTTAACCTTACTTATCTGCTCAAAAAAGCATCATAAAGAAAAAGTACCCCAAGAAGAATGAAAGAGGGTTGTTAAAAGAGCATAATAAGAGTTTCTATGAGTGGTTTAAAGAAAGAATTTCTAATGAAGATAGTGATTCTAATATAATTAAGTGGTTTTCTTATGGACCTAAATGTAACATAATAACTTGGAGTGGATATGATATTAATAAAACCTCTTTTTATACAAAGTCAAAGGATGACCGTAGCACCACACAAAATAGTGGGGTAATGAATGTGGCCGAGTCCATGTACTTCTCTAGTGCTAAAGATAAAAACTCGGTTATGGCATCTACACCATACTTTAGTGTGATTGAAGAGATTTTGGAAGTTAATTATGTTGTGTTTAAAGTTCCTGTATTTAAATTCAAATGGATTGATATCAACAGTGGTGTAAGAATCAATGAATTTAGAGTTACACTGGTTGATCTTAGCAAGTTAGCTTATGCGAACGAACCTTTCATCATGGCATCTCAAGCAAAACAAGTGTTTTATGTCACAAATCCTTCTAATAAAAAGTGTTCAGTGGTTTTACAAGGAAAGGTCCATGATAGTGAAGAAAATCATGATGAGAATCTTGATATTTCCGAAACTCATCCTTTATCAACAAATGTGACTACATTCATTGAAGAAAATAAAGGGGATGGTGTGCATGCTATTCGCATAGACCATGAAGAAGGGATATGGGAGGACTAATAAGATTTTTTTTATAAGTTAATTCCATGTTACTTTAATTTCTAATTGTTTTTATTTTGTGCTTAATTTTATTTCTAATTGTTTTTATTTTGTGCTTAATTTTATTTCTAATTATTTTTATTTTGTGTAAATAGATACATGGGTGATTCAAACGATAACCCTTCTTCATCTAGTAACTCAAATAAAAGAAGAGTTAGAAGTCCCACTTTCATGACACAAATTGACAATGTTCATCAAACAGATGAAAAGATAAAGATCGAATTTAATCCAAGCACCTATGAATGTATTGGTGTTGGTAAAAATGCTACACATTTTAAGAGTTATATAGCATGTCTTTCTCGACAGTACTGTAGTATTGTGAAAAATGATTGGAAAGAAGTACATGAAGGCGTAAAAGATGCTATTTGGACTGATATTCAGGTATTTTAAATACAACACTTTATTATATTTTATAATCAAATACTAATTAACAACATTTGACATATACTATATTTGTAGGCTCATTTCACTATTCCAGAATGTAAAGATCCAAAGAAGGATAGGTTGAAGAAAGAATGGATTAAATATGTGAGAGAGCGATGGAGAGGTTTTAAGACACAACTCATAGACATATATATTAATCATCCCATAGAAAATGATCCTCCTCCATATGTCAAGTATAACTTTATTACGGAATACGCATGGAAAGAGTTTCTCAAGATTCGAGATACCCCTGAATTTAAGGTTAGTAGGAGTTATATGTTTTTGTATGCATAACAGTTTTATTATATTTAGTGATTAATAACTTTTTTAGTTTGTAATAGGAAAAAAGTCAAAAGGGTAAGGATAATGTGGCTAAGAATGTATACCCACACTTATTGTCTCGTGGAGGGTATCGCTTGCTTGAGGAGAAAATTATGAAAGAAAAGTCATCATCGAGAGATGGTTCCATATTAGATGATAATGGTAGTCCATATCCACCATCACGCCATGAGTTATAGAAGAGAGCACGACAAAATAAAGGAGGAGAGTACACATCAAAATCTACACAAGAGGTTGCTGAAAAAATTGTAAGTAAATAATGAAAAATACTTCAAGTGTCATTATATTTGTGATTGATTAATTGTGGTTTTTTCATTTTGTAGGATTCTCTAGTTCAAGAATCTAAAAAAGGTGAAATTGTTCCAGATGGACGTAACGATATCTTAACATTAGCCATTGGAACATCTGAGCATGTAGGTCGTGTTCGTGGTGTTGGAAAATGCCATAAACAAAGCACTTACTTTGGAATGTCACGTCAACAACAACATATTGACGTAAATGAACAACTTGCAACATTGGAAACAAAATTTAGAGCTGAACTTGAAGAAAAGTTGGTTTAAAAGCGTAAGATGTTTCAACAATTATTAATGGAGACACTTAAGTCTATGGGTTTATCACAAAGCATAGATAATATTAAATGCATTGAAAAAATGGAAATTATTGATGGAAACGGAAAAGGAAGTTGTTCAACTGCAAAAGGAAGCACAAAAGACGTGGAAGTTGATGATGTTCAGAGATTGTTACTCATGGTTTTGAAAATGGATGACAACCATTTGGAAATACAATTAAGTCATTGTGCGAGTGTCTCTAATTTTTATATTTCAACTAAGTGTATCAGAGAGTTATTGGTGGGTTTACTTCATTGGCTTGACGTGTCTATTTTGCAAATTTGGTGCATGTAAGTACATTTTATTCTTTTATTAAAGTCAATCTCTATTAATATGTTATATCTCTCATCACTTTGATTCTAATGTTTATTTTAAAATTATTCAGGTATATTCATCGTGTATGTCTTGAGAATTCCATTTCAGAATTATATGGATTTATGGACCCTGCTAGGTGTATTTATAATGATAACGGAGCGAAATCTCAAGAGGATGTTAAAAATTACATACTAGAAAAGTTACGTGATGAAAACAGAGTGTGCCACTTACTACCATTAATTCATGGGTAAGAATTTTTATGAAATTGTGTTTTATATTATTTAATTTTGATAACATATATATTTTATGTGACTTTTCTGTTTCCACACACACGTACAGGAGACATTGGCAATTAATAGTCATGTGTACAAGAGACAATTTAGTTGTCATATTTTGCTCACTTCATCGGGAAATTGACCAGAACACGAAGAAAATTATTACAAAGTAAGTTTAGCTTTCATGTGATTTTTCATTGGCGAGTTAATTTAGTTATGTGATGTTTATATTTATGTATTAGTTCTTTTGGGATTCATCAAATGGCAAATGGAAATAGAAAAAAGGCTACATGGCTTCATCCCAATGTAAGTGTGATGTAAATTGTAATTCTATAGTTAAATTTATGACAAATATTCACTAATTATGTCATTCAATTGTAGACAAGGTAATAACATAACTCTAATGATTTTGGATACTATGTGAAGAAAAATATGTTGGATATTGTCTCTGCCAATATAACCGAGAATTGGATGCAGGTAATAAATGTAACTTTACTTTGTTATTTACTTTGTGTTTTGCAACTTAATATGAATTTTTAAAGAATAACTCTATATTGTTATTGATCTGACCTGATTAGAAATGGACCGTCACGGCTGGCTCCGAGCAGAAAGCTTTTTTGAACGAGGTGGGGGGGGGTACCTGCAAGGCACTTCGATGCTGAAGTAAGTAGGAGTACGAGCAGATAATAGTAAGTTGAGGTTAGAATGATCAATACCTGACCCTCTGGAAACAGAGGGTATTTATAGCCCCCAGCGCTGGGCCAAGGTTCCTCCATTGGGCCGGGCGGATTTGGCCCAATGGAGGAACTGCCAGGTTCTACGTGGGTAGTGGGGACCCGCACGTGGTCCCCTTCCTGGATGTTCTGCGTGAAGTGCGGGCGGACGGAGACGCGGTCTTTCCGGAGTTTCGTTGGGGGAACGGTGGACTGAGTCTGCCCTAGCTGGGTTGCTCGAGACAACGTCGAGCTGGAAAGCAAGGTGTCGAGCTGGACGTTAGGACGGGGGGCTGGACGGCAGGGTGTCGAGCTAGACGTCAGGACGTCGAGCTGGACGGCAGGAGGTGGAGCTGGACATCATCACGTGGAGTTGGACAGCGGAATGTCGAGCTGGACATCAGGATGTCGGGCACGGATGTGACCCATTTGCTCGGCGTGGTCCTCAGTAAGTCCCTTTGGATTGGGCCTTAGTAATGCTTTTGGGCCTGTCGGGCCCAGTCCAGAACAGGAGCCCCCCAAGTCGTGGTTCCTTTGCGAGGAGCCATGACTTGAACCCAAGTTATTCCATCGTTGAGGTCTCGTGCCCGGGATAGAGGTGTGGGCCCTCGAGGGGCCTCCTCGTGGCGTGCTCGGAGACGTCCTCGGAGGTGGATGCGCGGAGGATCCTTACCGGGCGCGTCGGTCGAGCCCACGAGGTATCTTTCGGGAACTGCGTCGCCACCCTATGGGGGTAGGGCCATCATTGCGTTGGGAGCAGCGCGTCAAGGAGATGGAGTCCGTGGTTGCCCGAGGTGACGTTTGGTATTGCACGTCATCACTATAAATAGGAACCTTGGGCCCCATAATACGTTTTCTGCTCTCTGTGCTCTCTCTGCCGCTGCTCTTCCAGACTTTCTCCAGTTGCGACTTCTCGTCACAGATTCTTCCATCCAAGTAAGTGATCTATGTTCTTCATTTTTCTGTTTAGAATGCATGATTTCTGGCGTTTATAGATGTTTTAGGACCGTGCGCGTAGGATTAGCCCGGTAAACTCGTGCTTGGCCCGCCACATTCATGTCTAGGACCGGCAAACGCATGTTTGTGGCCGGCACATTCATAGTTTAGGTGATAAACTTCAGAGCTGCCCGGGGTATTCATGATCCAGGGCGCCTGATTCATGATCGCGCCCGGTATGTTCATGGTCTTGGCCATGGGCTTCATGGTGCGGCTCGCCATGTTCATACCTCGGGTCGACATGCTTGCGGAGTGGCCGCGTAGTTGGTTTGAGGAAGAACACCGGGTTCAGGACGTCGGGGAGGCAACCATTCGTGGAAAATGGACTCATGTAGTCGTGTATGGGACGACATGATTTTGTCGAGCGTAGGACTTCGTGCTCAACTGACTGGTTTCCCGTGCTCTGCAGGTAACCATGGCGGACGAGCCGAGCTCTTCCGGACGCCGCGACCGTGACGAACAGAGTGCCGACGAGTCGGTCACCCTGATTGATACCGTGACCGACCCTTCGCTGGAATGGGTGGGTGTCGAGCCGCAGGGGATAGCGTCGGTATACAGCCGGGACGACCGACATCCATTCGATGTCGTTGAAGAGGGTCAAGACCAGCCCGGCTTCCAGAAAAACTTTGTAGTTATGGTTCTGTCAACTCGGGCAAGGATTTGCTCGGTCTATCTGAATTACAGCCTCGCGATGTATGAGATCGCGTTCAAAGACCTAGGGCTGCGGCTGCCATTCACTGATTTTCAGGCCGGGGTCTTTATGCACTTGGAGCTGGCCCCGTCCCAGCTACATCCAAACTCTCTCGCCTTCATTCGGGCGTTTGAGTTGACGTGTCGCTACCTGAGGATCGGGGCGACCATCCCTCTTTTCTTCCGGGTATTTCACCTGCAGCGTCAGTCCCGAGGAGGGAAACATAGCTGGGTCTCCCTGAAGCAGTCGAGGAGACTCTTTAAGATGTATATGGACTCCGTGAGGGGGTTTAAAGACAAGTGGTACGTGGTACGGCCAATTACCGACGCTGCTTTAAATTCCCTTTTCGAAGAGGAGGGGCCAGTGAGCGACGATGATGGGGAAACGATGATGAGCGACGATGGGAGCCCTGTGTTGGGTCGTAGGGCTAAAATCCCGGTGTACTGGATGTCCCGACATTACGAGCATGGGACCGGTTATTACCATACCGCCGTCGGGGACATGTGCGCGGAAGATGAGCGGGCGTACAACGCTCTTTGCCGGTTTGTCGACAGTTTCCATCCCGCCCGATGGGTTACGCGGGAAGGGGATGATATCCTGGACAAAGATGGTTACCCGACGTTCGAGTCCCGTCCGATCGACACCAAGGCGCTGGTGGAGTGTCCGACTTACAGGCAGGCTGCCCGCCTGTTAGGTTGTTTGCTTGAAATTCTTTATTCGTCACTTACTCATGAAGTTTGCTCGATACTGACTTTTCCTTTATTTCGTGCAGGTACGATGGCTAGCCGACATGAAAGGCTCCTGAAATTATCTTGCGACCAGAGGCGGGGCAGGAGGGTCGTGAAGGCCCCACAGGCGACGAGGATGGGTCCCCCACCTGGTCCAAATGTTCCTCAGCCGGTGAGGGTGGACTCGCAGTCGAGCTCGGGACCCGCGTCGGATCCAGAGGTCGAGGAGATTGACCCCAGTGCCGTTTTGACGCAGAGGAAGAGGACCCGTGTAGAAGGTGGTCCGACTGTCGGCGAGGACGCCGGCGCTGTTAGATCTTTCGCCTTCCCCCCTTGTTTCGAAGAGGCGGGCTTTTTCGAGCGATTCCCCCCGACAGTGGTTGCCCATGAAGCTGAGGCCATAAAAAAGATGAGCAAAGAGGAAAGGAAGGCGTATCTGGCCGCCAGCATGGATGGGCTGGTAAAAATGGCCGAGATGGCCTTGGTGCTGTCTGAGGATGGAGGGGATGCTGCCCGTGTTGAAGAACTCGAGCAGGAGAAGGCAACCCTGGCCGCGAGCTCGCGGAAGTTGAAGGTCGCTCTGGAACGCTCCGAGGGGATGTTCCGAGAGCAGACAACGATGCTCGATGCTGAGAGGGAGATGTTGACCCTGGAGAAGGAGAAGTCGGGGAAGCTGACTGAGGAAGGGGAGCTTCTTCGGGCAGACAGAGATCGCCTGACGGCTGAAGTCGAACGCTTGGGCAAACAGGTCGAGGAAATGAATGCTGCCCTGCAACCTGCCGAAGATGAGCCCGAGGACATAGTAGCTTTGAAGAGTCGGGTGGAGCTGGTCGCCCACATCCGGCTCCTCGAGGTGGACTGCGTCGGTGCCCTGGAGGACGGGTTCAATTTTGCGGTCGATCAACTCTCCTTGCTAAACCCTGGCTTGGTCACTGAGGGTATCAGTCACACACACCGGATTGTAGGTGGCATGATCGTTCCTCCGCCCGACTCTCCGAACGCCGACAATGATGATTCCGTGGAAGTCTGAGTAGGATAGCGGGCCTGCGTGCCCTTGATATTTGTATTCTTTGGGCCTACGTGCCCGTTTCTTGTATGTTATGAACATCGTCGGCCTTCTTGGTCGGTTTACTATTGTTTTGTTGCCTTCGGGCATTTATATCAATGTTGTTTTACATTTTGGATTTTTGCCCTTGTTTGAAATCATATGCTTGTATGAATTTAGCCTAAGCCACGGGCCCGAGGAGTGCCCGTAAGTGGCCTTGATTTGGCGAGCGAATACGCTCGACTTCGTTTGTATGCGTTCCCGGCCCTATTTCGATTGGCCAGAACCACCTAAGTGTTGCGCTCGAGGGGAGAGATTTTCTTTTGACCCTTGTAGATGGCCCGTTATTCTTGATGGAATGTCGGGCATTTCGGAGCGAGGTTGCTCAGTCGGGCGTGGAGCCCGTTAGGGACGATTCGCCCTTGGCGTGAACTGCCCATCGCGAGCTAGGTGTTCTGCCTTATGGGTACAACGACGGTGGGGCTCGATACAGCCGTCCACGTCGGGCACTATCGATCGTCATCGTTTACCGCGCGATGCTGTGCTATTTTGGTCGTACGTCGGGCTTGTACCTTAGCCTTATACGAAATTGGACGTTTTTCCTCGTTGACCGAGCGCAGGTGCTGCTGGTCGAGGGTCCCAGGTGTTGACAGTTTCTAACTGTAGTACTGCTTTAGCTTAGCAGCATTCCAAGGTCGTGGTAATGGCTCTCCGTCTAATTGCTCGAGGTAGTACGCCCCGGTACCCGTGGTGCCGTGGACGCGGTAAGGTCCTTCCCAGTTCGCGGCCAACTTCCCTTCGCGGGAGTCTTTCTAGTTCCTGCGTAGTACCAGGCTGCCTATTTCGAACTCGCGCTTGATGACCTTGTCGTTGTGGCGTAGAGCCACTCGTTGTTTTAGGGTGGCTTCGCGCAGGGCAGCCCCCGATCGGATTTCCTCGACTAGGTCGAGTTCATCCCTTAGTGCTTCGTCATTCATTTCTTCGTCGAGGGGTTCCTCCGTTCGTCGGGATGGTTCCATGATTTCGACCGGGATGACAGCTTCGGTGCCGTAGGTCAGTCGGAATGGTGTTTCCCTAGTCGTTGAGTGGGGTGTGGTGCGGTATGCCCACAGGACGCTGTGGAGCTCCTCGACCCATCCTCTTTTGGCTTCGTCGAGTCGACGCTTGAGCCCTCGGAGGATGAATTTGTTCGCGGCTTCGGCTTGCCCTTTGGTCTGAGGGTGCTCGACCGACGTGAAATGTTGTTTGGTCCCCAGTTTGGTGACGAAGCCTCGGAACCCGTGGTCGGTGAACTGGGTACCGTTGTCGGTCACCAGGGCCTGCGGAATTCCGAATCTGGCGAGGACGTTTCTTTTGTAGAAACGGAGGATATTGTGTGAGGTGATTTTTGCGAGTGCCTCGGCCTTGATCCACTTCGTGAAGTAATCCACGGCGACGATTAGAAATTTGTTCTGGTAGGTTCCTTGCACGAAGGGCCCGAGGATGTCCATACCCCACCAGGCGAACGACCATGGGGACGACAATGTATTCAGCTCGTGCGGGGGGGCGAGATGCATATCCCCGTGCTTCTGGCACTTGTCACATTTTTTCACGTGTTCCTTGGTGTCCTGTTGCATCGTCGGCCAGTAGTATCCTGCTCGGAGGGCTTTCCTTGCCAAGGATTTACCGTAGTCGAGGGTGGTTCGATACTCGGACGTGCCAGAGATTCCTGGATGACGGATTTATTCCTGCCCTTCTTTCGTGTGCTCGCGAGTTTGGACAATATGTCCGCCCTCGTGTTTTGCTCGCGGGGAACATGAGAAATTTCTGTACGTACGAACTTTGCCATGTGTTTTTTGACTAAGTTCAAGTACTCAATGAGGTTGTCATTTTTGGCTTGGTAGCTTCCCTGTACTTGGGAAGCGACGAGCTGGGAGTCGGTGTAAATTTGAACTTCGCGGGCTCCTAGGTCCTCGGCTAATCTCAGTCCTGCGAGCAGGGCTTCGTATTCTGCCTGGTTATTTGACGTCGGGAAGGAGAGAACCAAGGAGTGCTCGATTACCACACCTTCTTCGTTTTCCAGGAGGATCCCTGCGCCGCTTCCGGACGAGCTGGAGGCTCCATCGACGAAGATGGTCCACTTGTGTTCCTTTCCCGGGGGAATGTCGTTAGTGGTCATCTCCGCGACGAAGTCGGCCAAGGCTTGTGCTTTCAGGGCCTTCCTGCTCTCGTACTGAATGTCGAATTCGGAGAGTTCCAAGGACCACTTCAGCATTCTGCCCGCCATATCTGGCCGACCCAGGAGTTGCCTCACCGGCTGATCGGTTCGCACGATGATGGTGTGCGCTAGAAAGTAGTGTCTGAGCCTCCTCGCAGCGTTGACGAGGGCCAGAGAAACCTTTTCTATCTGTTGATACCTGCTCTCGGGGCCTTGTAAGGCTTTGCTCGTGAAGTAGACAGGTTTCTGACCGTCAGGGGTCTCGCGGACAAGAGCTGCGCTGATGGCTTCGTTTGAAACTGCCAAGTATAGGTATAGTGGCTCGTCGTCATCTGGTCGGGACAACACGGGCGGTTGAGACAGGCTCTGCTTCAGATGGCGAAGTGCGTGTTCGCATTCCTCGGTCCATTCGAAGGCTGCTTCCTTTCGAAGGAGTTTGAAGAAGGGAAGGGTGTGCTGAGCAGACTTCGCGACGAAGCGCGATAGTGGCGTCAACATGCCGTTCATGATTTGTATCGACTTCTTCGACGTTGGTGTCGGGAGGTCGGAGAACGCCCGACACTTGTCGGGGTTGGATTCAATCCCTCGTTCTGTTAGATAGAATCCGAGGAATTTTCCTGCCTTAACCCCGAACGTGCACTTCTCGGGGTTGAACCTCATTTTGCACTGTCTTGCTTGGGCGAAGATTGTCTTGAGATGAGCTGCGTGATCGGTGTCTGCTCGGGATTTGACGATCATATCGTCCATATATACCTCGAGCATGTCGCCAATCTGTTTGTTGAACACTTTGTTCATCATGCGTTGGTAAGTCGCACTGGCGTTCTTCAGTCCGAAGGGCATTACGTTGTAGTAATAGTTGCCCGAGCTGGTCATGAACGCCGTGCAGCATTTGTCGCCCAGAGCCATTGGGATTTGATTGTATCCCGAGTAGGCGTCCATGAACGACAAAGTCTTGTAGCCGGCCGAATTGTCGACCAGCATGTCAATGTTAGGTAGAGGAAAAGCATCCTTCGGGCAAGCCCGGTTGAGGTCGGTATAGTCAACACACATTCTCCATTTTCCATTATTCTTTTTAACAAGTACAACGTTTGACAGCCAGGTGGAATACCGGGCTTCAGAAATAAAATTTGCCTCTAGGAGGTCTTTTACAGCTTTTTCAGCAGCCTCCGTTTTTTCTGGAGACTGCCTACGCCTACGTTGTACTACGGCCTTGGCGGCTGGATCAATGGCGAGGTGATGACAGGCGACCTCATGGTCGAGTCCGGGCATCTCTGCAGCACTCCAGGCGAAGAGATCAGCATTCTCGCGCAGACAGGCCCTGATTTGCTTCCTGGCCAAGTCGGGGAGGTCTTTGCCAATCTTCACTCCCTTGGTCGGGTCTGCTCCGAGGGGAACGAGTTCAAAATCGCCGTCCGGAATAGGTCGGAGAGGGATTTGCTCGCTGATGGATGGCTCGTCTTGGTCGAAGCGGGCGTCGAGGGCTATGGAGTCGACCTTTGGTGGAGCCTTCTGAACTTCTACCTCGGGGGATGCTCTGTCGGGCTCTTGCTTTGTCTTCTTGGTGGGTCTGATACTGGTACCCACGTCGACGGTATCCCGTCCCCTTGAAGCGGTGTTGAAGCACCTGCGGGCAGCGGCGAGGTCTCCCTGGATGGTGGCTACCCTTGCCCTTTTGGTATAGAACTTCATTTTTAGATGGACAGTTGAGGGCACCGCTGTCAGCTCCTCCAATGTCGGCCTCCCCAAGATGCAATTGTATAGGGACGGGCAATCAATGATGAGGAAGCGGACCTTCACCTGTCTTGTAGCCGTTCCTTCCCCGAACGTCACCAGGAGCTCGACATAACCCCAAGGTTTGGAAGTCGAGCCGTTGAAGCCTTGAAGGTCTGAACCCACATACGGAGAGAGGTGTGAGTCGTCCAGTTGCAAGGTCCGGAACAGCTGGCTGTACATCACGTCGACGGAACTCCCTTCGTCGACCAGGATGCGATGCACGTCAAAATTGGCCATCTTTGCCCTTATCAGCAAGGGGATGACTGCGTTCGGTGCTCCGCCGGGGAGCTCTTCTAAGTAGAAGGTGATGGGTTCTGATCTGCCCTTCACCCTTTCGAACGTCACAGTTTGTGGAGGAGCTGCGTCGACCAGTTCGTCCAACTTCCTCTTGGCTGAATTGATGGTGAGGTCGTTGAACCCGCCCCCGTTGATGACCATGGCGGAGGGGAAGTATTCCCACCTGCTGTGTGTCGTCAGGGGCTCCTGCAGGAGCTCGGGAATTTCGAAATCCTCGGGCCTGGTTACCGAGAAGGCGGTCTGGATTGGTACCGACTCGTCAGATGGTCGGGCATCTTCTTCGGGCTCCTTAGCTTCATGGGCGTCACGATGGGGAGCGTCGTTTCGCCTGTACTGTGCGAGCCTCCCTCCTTTGATGAGGGTTTCAATGGCGTCCTTGAGGTGGACGCAGTCCTCTGTCAAATGACCATGACTCCTATGGTATTGACAGTATTTATTTTTGTCTACCCCTGGCTTGGTAGGAGCTGGCCGGGGACGCTTGACGCCACCGTCTTTGAACTCTGTGCTAGCACACTCCGCCAAAATACGCTCGCGGGAAGCCGTGAGCGGAGTGTACTCGGTGAAACGGCCCGATGGGCCCCTTTGTTCCCGGACCTCCCGGGGTCGATCTTCCTTCCTTTTCTCCCCGGTACGTCGGGGAGGAGGGTCTTGTCGCGAGCTGCTGCCGTGATTGGGAGCGTGAGCCCTGGAGTCTCGTGCCCTGTTGGCAGCTTCTCTCTCCTCGTAGTCCATGTATGCTCGAGCTTTGTCGAGGAGAGCGTCAAAAGTTGCAGGTGGCTCAATACCCACAGCTTTTCTGAATTCTGTGCCGGGGAGGAGGCCCCTCTCCAGCAAATATCTTTTCATACGGTCCGCGCAGGGGACCTGTATTGCTTCCCGGTTGAAGCGGTTGATGAATTCCCTCAAGGTTTCATCCTGTCTTTGAATGATGGCCTCGAGGGCTGCCTCAGTCTTCGGGTGGCGCCGAGAAGCTGTGAAGGAACTGATGAACTGGTTCTTCAGGTTCCGCCACGATGTAATTGAGCCCGGGGCGAGCCCTTTATACCAGTCCATGGCCGCCTTCCTGAGAGTTGTGGGGAAAAGGCGGCATTTGATGGCCCCCCCGACATTATGGTAGTGGAGCATGGCTTCGAACCCGTCAATGTGGTCGACCGGGTCCGCTACTCCATCATACTCCTTCAGATGCGGGGGTTTCTCCATCCCCGGGGGGATAGGTGCATCCATGATGGCCTGCGACAGGGGACCGCGGGGGTCGTCCTCGTCGCTCCTCTCCGGAGAAAGAGAAGGGGTCCTGTAGTTATGTCTGGCACGATGGTCGTGCTGATATTCCCTCGAGCGTGATGCTCGGTGGTTGAAGGTCACCCGACGGTCTCCGGCGTGCCTCCTGTCGTGCCTTGAGGGGTCGCGACTGGGTTCTTCGGTAGGGATGACGGGTTGTCTCTCATATTGGGGCCGCCTCTGCTTTGGCCGGGGAGAGGGGCTCCTGGATTTCTCCCTATAGTGTCTCCGCGGGGGAGAAGGGTGTCGAACTTCTTCGACCCGAGGAGGTGGAGAAGGTGGCCTCTGGTGCCTCCTCGGGGGTCGTCGATCATTTTCTAGTGCCCTTAGTCTTTCTCCCTGGGCGAATATGAGATAATTTGTCTGGTTGATGGCCGCGAACAGTGCCTGAGTCGTGGCATCTGCCCCGGCAGGAAATGGGACTTCATAGAACCGGGCAGCTCTGCGATAAGTGAGAGCTTCCGGGTCGTCTCCGAGTGCTGGAGGGGTCGTAGAGGACGACGCAGTAACCCCGTCCCTGTGGGAGGTAGGTCCAGGGGCGGTTGTCACAGGGATGGCATTGTGGCCGGGATCACCGGGATTGTCGAGGTGTCCATTCTTGTCCGCGGGACCGTTATTGGTGTCGGCTACACGGACGTGCTGCTCTTCGCGAACTGGATCAGCCATGACAGGTAATTGAATTGAGCTTTGGTCCTTAGAATTGTTCGTTAGACGGGGAAGCTGTTTCCCACAGACGGCGCCACTGATCTGACCTGATCAGAAATGGACCGTCACGGTTGGCTCCGAGCAGAAAGCTTTTTTGAACGAGGTGGGGGGGGGGGGGGGTACCTGCAAGGCACTCCGATGCTGAAGTAAGTAGGAGTACGAGCAGATAATAGTAAGTTGAGGTTAGAATGATCAATACCTGACCCTCTGGAAACAGAGGGTATTTATAGCCCCCAGCGCTGGGCCAAGGTTCCTCCATTGGGCCGGGCGGATTTGGCCCAATGGAGGAATTTCCAGGTTCTACGTGGGTAGTGGGGACCCGCACGTGGTCCCCTTCCTGGATGTTCTGCGTGAAGTGCGGGCGGACGGAGACGCGGTCTTTCCGGAGTTTCGTTGGAGGAACGGTGGACTGAGTCTGCCCTAGCTGGGTTGCTCGAGACAACATCGAGCTGGACAGCAAGGTGTCGAGCTGGACAGCAAGGTGTCGAGCTGGACGTTAGGACGGGGGGCTGGACGACAGGGTGTCGAGCTAGACGTCAGGACGTCGAGCTGGACGGCAGGAGGTGGAGCTGGACATCATCACGTGGAGTTGGACAGTGGAATGTCGAGCTGGACATCAGGATGTCGGGCACGGATGTGACCCATTTGCTCGGCGTGGTCCTCAGTAAGTCCCTTTGGATTGGGCCTTAGTAATGCTTTTGGGCCTATCGGGCCCAGTCCAGAACAGTTATATTTATGTATTATAGGTATTTGATGACCCAACAGAATTAACACAAGATGATTTGAATGACTTGTGACTCCATTGGGCAAAATGTTTCTTTGAGTTATATAAAAATTAGGCTTTATCTGGTGAATTTTATAGAATTGTCTAAGTTGTGGTTTTTGCACATAATTGTTATTATTGAGTTTTTGCATATTACATGTAGTTTTTGCACATGTATTGAGTTTCTTGATATTTTTTGCTGATGTTAGTTGTTATTATTTATTGTCAGGCAATGTGATTTTGGTGTTGTCTACCGAAGCTATAACTCATCTACTTGTGGATTTTATATTGGTAATTCAAGTTTGGAAAAAGACTTATAAATGGTTGAATATTTTTGTATGTTTTATAAAGAATATATATTTGTAAGTTTGTTTGTTGTGAGTTTGTTTGCTGTGATACAATTGTATGTTTGTTTGTTGTTAAGAATATATATTTGTAAGTTTGTTGTGAGTTTGTTTGTTGTGATAAAATTCAAGTCTGCAATACAATTGTTCATTTTGTAAGTTTGTTGTAAAAAATATGAAAATATCGCCTACATGTGGTCTATGTGATGTGGGAAAGCTATGACATATATATATAGAAACCTAAATATAGTCTGTGTGATATTGGAAAAATATGAAAAAATAGGTACCAATTTTTTTTTACAGGGAATCATCCAAAAAATAAATAATTTATTCAAAAAAAATTGCTTACATTTTACATCGGTCATTACTTCTAACCGATGTAAAAATTGTCAAAATTGTATCTATTACATCGGGCAAAAAGCACAACCGATGTAAAAATGGTATCTTTTACATTGGTCCACACGGTCCACTGATGTAAAATGTTGCGTCAATTTTGTTTTAAAATAATGTTATAATTGTTTTTTGAATCAGGCTTAGCTTATAACGGATGTGTTAACTGTCTTTTTCACATCGGACCCAGAACCGATGTAAAAAGTCCATGATTTACTTATCGCCTGACTTTACATCGGACCCAGAACTGATGTAAAAAGTCAGTTTCGCCCGATGTAAAAAGTCATTTCTGCACTAGTGTAACAATCATTGTGAATATTTTAACGTGTTTCATGTGAGGGCAGGGGTTCGACCCCTGCCTCTTGCATTTTGTTTTTTCCTCTAAATTTTACTTGCAGGTCCAATATTCAAAAGCCAAGCGTATGCACCATATACTATCAGATCACCACCACCCAATCTAGATCTAGTGCTCTCAACATGCAGTCCATCATGCACCCTCAACAACCTCCCTCACTGAATCCAATAGCACCTTTGGGCTGACAGTAACTTGGGTTCAGCAAATTTCAAATCTTACACCCTCCTGTTTACTATTGCACATTTGGCCCAATTATTTTTTTATTATTTGTTTTATTATTTACTTTCTTTTAAATCACTTTTTTTAATAACATATAATCAAAAAAACATAAACTATATTAGACTTAGGATTTTATAATTAATTTAATTAATTATTTTAACATTATTTTATTAATTTAAAATCAATTAGACTTAGATTTATTTCATTCAAATATTTTCTTAATAAAAACCCAAAAAATAATAGAATTAGTTTTATTTGAATTAATTTTAATTGACAATCATTTTTTCTTTTATTTAATTAATTAGAATCAGATTTTTCTCACTTTAATTATAAGTATTTTCTTGTGATACGGTGGGAGAACTGACTTGGGTGTTTTACATTTGATCATAAATGTTGCAGTTAGCAAGAGTCGCCATCGACTTTTCTTTTATCCAAAAGGAAAGGTGAAAAAGCACAGGAAAGACCTTTGAGATTATTTCTTGAGTTTGGGGGGTAGATTATGAAAAGGGAAGATATTAGCACCGTTTTCATCCATGGTTTTCCATGGGCTCTTAGTTACTTGCTAGATATCTTGCTTTTGTTTAAAATTGTGCTTTGTGTGGTTTTTGAAAGTATTTTGTAAAGAGACCATTGTTTAGGCAAACTTTGTAATGATTCTCGTTCGTAAGAATGTATACAAAGATGTTGATCTTTTGAAGTTTGTAAGATGTTTTGAAAGTGTAGGTGTTTGTTTTGAAAATATCAAGGATGTTTTGTTTTGAAAGTGAGCAAGTAACTAGGAACATTCTACATACTCAAAAGTCTTTTATTTTCATTTCCTTTTTCCTATGACATTGTTATCTTACCATTGATTTGGTAAGTAACCCTATCTTTGGATGTAAACGGGACATGCGTGGGTCATCGTATAATCATTATTAGCAATGTTGTAAGTTATCTTAGCATTCTCTTTTAGGGACTAAGATCATCTGAAAGGCAACTTAGATAGCGTCATCGAGGGACTATGATCTTGTACTTTGCTTGTTTTTGCTAAGATACCTCACATGCGTAATATGGCCATTTTGTAAAGGCAACCAAGTGGATTTACCCTAGGGGTGCTTGTGTGCAAGTGTATTGTTTTCTTGCTTGATTTTGTCTTGAATTAGGGTTTTCTAAGCATTACTTTTAGTCTTTCCATACAAACCCTAATTACTAACATTTGTATATAAAACAATAAATTGCGGAATTTAAAGTTACTACGCTATTACAATACTTGTGGGATGGGGTTGTACAAATTATAAATGGGGATTGCAAGAAAATAAACCTAGCTAATCTATTACAACCATATTGAATTGGTATAAGAATTGAATAAATAAATGTACAAAAATAGATAAATATGCAAGAATGTAAATGCAAAGAAAAATAGATATTTGTTTGATTTTTCATGAGAAAAGGGTTTTTTTATTTAACCTAATAATTAAAAGAAAATAATTAATTAAAATAATAAAAGTAAACCTAATTTTTTTAAGAAAAGATTTTAAATAGAAACCCTAAAAATATTAATTGATAAAAAAAGAAATTAATTTTTAAGAAAGGTATTTTTGATATTTTTTGTCTTGAAAATAATTTATAGTATTATAAAATATTTTTGGCCTTTTTTATATTAGAATAATATATTTTAATTGGTGTAAAAGAAAATAAATAATAACCTAGTTTTAATTAAATTTACAAGAATAATTAGTAAGATAAATAAAGTATGGATAAATAAAATATATTTTTTGTGAGAGAAATATATAAACTAAGTCAAAATATAAATCTACTATTTTTACATTTTTTGTGACTTTTTTTTAATATTAGAAAAATAATTAAGAAAATAAATAAAATGAAAATAAAAAGTAAAATAAAATTGGACCAGGGGTGTTAAAAACAATCAGGAGGGTGGAAGGCTAGCAAAAATAACAAGGCCTAACTATTGAGGCCCAGCGCATCTGTTGTGTGACAAAAACAAGAAAAATGTGAAAAAATAAGGAAAAATGGCAGCGCTGGGGCTTGAACCCAATCCCTTAGCATGAAACGCGCGCTGCCTTACCACTGGGGTGGCTATACATTCGTTGATATAAACAAAACAATAAATATATAATACAAAATGCGCCCTGATTACGCTTCATCTTCAACCTCCAACCAAAGGACCTCTAACTTCATCATTTCTCAACCATTCATAAAACTTCCAACATCAAACTTGTTATAAATTTTCTCACGATTCTAAATATGTAAATAACTTAAGCTAATTCTCAAAAATGAGCATGAATTTCTAATGGTACCAAATCCTGACCTAAATATTTTCAGAGGTTCAGATTCAAAATTCTAACTACTCAAGCAATAATAATGAAATCTAAGGACATGGTTAGCTTCAGGACAATGATATATACATTTCTTATTCACAAATAAACCATTAATAATGCTTGTATGAAGATTTCAAAGTTAGGAAAACTTACCTCAAAACTGGGAATCGTGTTTTGAGTTTGAGCTTGTTTTAAGTTATGGTGATGATCAGGTTAGCTTCCTTGAGGTCCCAGGAAGCTAGTGCAATGATTATCTTGAGCAACGGATGGCCGAAATGGCCTGGAGAAGTCCAACTGCAAAGCTTTGTTTTTGGCTATGGAAGTTATTGAAGATAAAGTTTCAGTTTGAAAATAGGGACATGGATGCTTTGTATTTGGTATGAGGAAGCTTTTGAAACAAAAAGGCCAAGAAATGCACGAGTGGTTTTGAAGATTGAAGTTCAAAATTAGAAATGACACAAAGATGGAGGTTTTTGTGCAATCTCTGTTTTCAGAGAGTTTTTGATGCTTGTTTAATCGTGTCCTTCTTGCAAATAACTTTTGTGGTTATATGAAAAATATTAGAGGACTTGAGGAGGTCAGAAAAGAAGGATATAGACTTATGGTTATGTTACTTGATTTTGAAGAAAAGTGACAATATAGTTCCAAGATGAAGTAAAAGCATGTTCTGAGTTTATGGGAGGCTCTAGACATGTTGCTTTTGCCTTTTAAATTTCTTATAAGGAACAAGTTAGGAGATCTATCCATTGACATTGTGATTAAAGCCTCTTTACAAGAATGGAATGGTTACTTTGTGCCACAAATGGAAAATTTTCTTGGATAAAGCTTGAATCAAGTGGATAATAGCTCAAAAGAAAGTGTAATCTTCTTATTATGGAGAGATATTGAGGTTTATAGGCCTGCAAAACAAGATTGTGCAGCATAGGTTTGAAATTGAATTCTTGTTCATCACAAAATGCCTTGTAATTCAAGTGATAAAACTCTAACTTCATATCTTCGATTCCCCCTACTCATGAATGATATCAAGGAGTTTTTAGACATTTTACAAAGCTTTCAATGTGCTATACAACCCATCTTTGAATTGCTTTTGAAGATTTTCCTTGGAACTATATGAAAAAGTGCCATGAAGTTGGGTCAAAATCCTGACCAAATTAGGGCAAAATTTCACTAAGTATTTTGTTTCATGACCACATGTTCTTAAACTTATAAATTGAGATCCAAGAACTTTTGGAAGAATTTTTATGAAGAAAAGTTGTATATTTCATGGAGATATACAACTTTCATGTTGGAAGTTTCTCTTGAATCACTTTGGATCATGGTGAAAAATTTGCTCAAAGTTATGAAAAAATAAGAAATTTCCAACACTTAGAAAAATTTATAAGTTTAGAAATTTTAACTTTTCAAAATGAAATCATGAATTTTTTGATTTCTTGATGAATAAGTTTCATATTTTGACATGCTTTGATGAATTGTGATCTTTGGCATTTGATTTTGACCAAAAAGTCAAAGTTTGACTTTTCAGTATACAGTTGACTTTTGATCAGTTGACTGAAAAATTCATCTGTCAATCCATTGGACTTGCAATGTTTTGAGCCATGTCATTAGGTCAAAATGATGCAATTGTAATCTTGAGATCATGCCTTAAACCAATTGATCATTTTCTAGGTCAAAAATCAGAAATTGCCCTTTCTTAGTCAAAACCCTAATTTTGACCATTTTTCCCTTTTGAAGATTTGATCAAATTTATTGAGGAATTATGGTCCAAACTTGATCAAATGATATATATGAGTTTATAATGTTGATTTGGATAAACAATTATGAAGTTTGACTGTGAATTGACCATAGTTGACTTTTTCCCCAATACAACTGACTTTTAGGTCAACTGCTCAATTGACTGAGCAAAAGTGTGATCCAAGGCTTAAAACTTTACATGCATAATATAGGGGGTCCATAATAATCCATGAAATTCATATAAAGCATTGAAAGTTCAATCTTCTTAAGCTTAAAGAGTTAGATTGGCTAGTTTTGCCATTCGTGACTCAAAGGTGGAAGATGATTGGACACTAGAGTGCCCAGAAATTTGCACTCGGTGATGTGAAGGTTGATGGTATAGGGAATGGGCTTAAAGATGCCATTTAGAGAGATGATGGAAAGTTGTTGGAGATGGGCTTGTAGATGCCATCCAGAAATGATTGTTGAATCATATCTGTAAGCTGAAACTGGATGAGTACCAGAATTGCGTCCGTGTCTGGAGCGTATCTGAACTGTATCTGAAGGTTGAATTTGAATAAGTATCAGAATGGCATCCGTGTATGGATCGTATATAAACTGTATCTGAGAGTTGAATCTGAATAAGTATCAGAATGGCATCCGTGTCTAGAGCATATCTGAACTGTATCTGAGAGTTGAATCTGAATGAGTATCAGAATGGCATCCGTGTCTGTAGCGTATCAGAACTGTATCTGAGAGTTGAAATGAATGAGTAACATAATGGTATCCGTGTCTGGAGCGTATCTGAAATTTGAATTTGAATGAGTATCAGAATGGCATCCGTGTCTGGGGCGTATATGAACTGTATCTGAGGTTGAGTTTGAATGAGTATCATAATGGAATCCGTGTCTGGAGCGTATCAGAACTGTATCTGAAAAGCCTTTGAACATTGTTAATGGTAGCTATTGATTAATCTTATCCTGAAAAGGGTAAAAAACATTAGTTGTATGCAAAGTCATGATGTATGAAATACATGGTACAATGAGATTGTGAAATATGCATTCATGTTATCGATGTTTATCATATATGGATGTGATATATGTGTATGTAAGCTAATCTGTTGCATTGTTGTTAGATTGGGGAAAATAAATCCCTGACTGCTGCTGAGGATATGGAGTATAAGTCCTCATGTTTTAAAGTTGAAGTGTTGACAAATTTCCGCTTAGAGAAATAAAATTTGTTGTAAGGTGAATGTCGTATACTGCTTGTAACATCCTATTGGGGAATCCCGAGAAATTCGGCGACTTCTACCGGCGAGTGATAACTGGAAGTTTTATTCTGTTGGGGACTAAACTGCACACTTTGGGGGATTTCATGGAAATAGCTTAGAGAGATTTCCCTATCTTTTAAAGCCATCAGTGGCTTTCTTTCTATTTTGTTTATTTGTAAACAGTAATTATGTTCAAATGCATATGTTCAAAAATAAATCATTGGACGGTTTTGTAAACAAAACAACAAGAGTAAAGAAGAACATATAGTTTTGCCCTTTCAAAGGGATATCTTTGTATTGATTTTGAGTAAGTATTTTTGTACAATGAGACAAACATCCTAGCAAGAGAATGCCATCGTAAAAAATGAAAATTTGATACAAAGAAAATATAGCTATGTGAAATAATCCCACGGGGTTCCTATTCTGCTATAGCCTTTGCATCTCTGAGCATTTTATCCATTTGTTGCCTTGTCCGAAGCTGATTGAATTGATCAGAACCGCTGAGTTCGTCAGTTGAAGCCAAAGGTTGTCCGTAAGGTGATCCAACAGGACATATTCATACGCTTTAAATCCCTAACTTTTTCCTGGACCACCCTTTCGGGTTTTCAGTCCACCAGGATACCCTTTTTTACCCAAGTCGCCCTTTCGGGTTTTCAACTTGCCGGGTGTACATATTTTTTTTTATCCCTAATTTTTTCCCGAACCTTTTTGGTTCGCCGGGATGCCCTTTGTATGTGACTGTCATTTTCTGTATGATCTTTTTAATGTTCTTATTTTCAGCTTCGACAGCACCATTCATCTTGGGCTGCTAAGGGGAAGAATTGTGATGCTGGACCTTGAATTGCTCGCACAAGGAGGTGATCATAGTATTGTTTAGATTTGTACCATTGTCTGTGATGATCCTCTCTAGGATACCATACCGGCATATAAGATCCGTTTAATGAACCGGGCTACAACATTCTTAGTGACAGAAGCGAAAGAGGTTGCCTCAACCCAATTTGTAAAATAGTCGATGGGCACCAACATGAAGCGGTGTCCATTAGAGGCTGTTGGTTTGATCTCCCCAATCATATCGATTCTCCACATAGAAAAGGGCCAAGGAGTCGTCAAGACATTCATAGGAACCGGAGGTACATGCACCTTGTCAGTATAGATCTGACACTTATGGCAGGTTCAAGAGTGTTTATAGCAATCTGCTTCCATGGTAGACCAGTAACAGCCTACCCGTAGGATCTTCTTTGCCATCGTATGCCCATTGGAATGGGTTCCAAAAGTTCCCTCATGTAGATTAGCCATGATCTTTTCTGCCTCAACCTTGTCTACGCAACAGAGAAAAACAGAGTCATGGTTGCTATTGCAGAGAATGTCGTTACTAAGGAAGAACTTAGCAGAGAATCTCCTTAAGAACTTCTTATCATTGACTGAAGCTCCTTCCGGATATTCTTGAGCCTCGAGATACCTCTTGACTTCGTGAAACCAAGGTCAGTCCACTACTTCTTCAGTATTAATCTCGTGACAGTGACCTGGTTCATCCATTCGTTTAATGGTGATCTAGGGAGCCTCGTTATCCCATTTAAGTTTAAACATGGATGACATTGTGGCTAGTGCGTCTGCTAGCTGATTTTCTTCTCGCGGGAAATGCTCGAAGGTAATATTATCAAAATGTTTGATCAATGTAAACACATGTTCTTTGTAGGGGATAAGGTTAGGGTGTTTAGTGTCCCATTCCCCTTTGATATGGATGATGACCAAAGCTGAGTCTCCGGATACATTTAAGGATTTGATCCCCAAATCTATGGCAGTTTTGAGACAAAAAATGCATGCTTCGTATTCTGCCATGTTATTTGTACAATTGAAGCAAAGTCTTGACGTAAAGGGAGTATGACATCCTTCAGGGGATATGAGTACAACACCTATACCATTGCCTAATGCGTTGGACGCCCCATCAAAAACCAGGGTCCATCAGGATCCTTGTTCAGATCTGTCATATGGTCTGAATTCTTCACAGTTGTTTACCATCGTGATGTCTTCATCTGGGAATTTGAACTTCATGGACTGGTAGTCTTCCACAGCTTGGTGAGCAAGGTGATCAGCTAGTACACTTCCCTTTATTGCTTTCTGGGTAGTATACTGTATGTCATATTCTGTCAGTATCATTTGCCATCTCGCTATTCTCCCATAGAGGGCAAGTTTCTCGAAGATGTATTTTATTGGATCCATTTTAGATATCAATAAGGTAGTATGGGTCAGCATATACTGTCTTAGACGGCGAGCAGCCCATGCCAGACCGTAACAAGTTTTCTCGAGCAGTGAATATTTTGTTTCACAGTCGGTAAACTTTTTACTCACGTAATAAATAGCATGCTCTTTTCGGCCAGACTCGTCATGCTGCCCCAGCACACACCCCATTGAATTTTCCAAAACAATTAGATACATGATCAATGGTCTTCCCTCAACTGGTGGCATTAGGACATAAGGCTCTTGCAGGTACTCTTTGATCTTGTCGAAAGCAATTTGGCACTCATCATTCCACTTGACTACTTGATCTTTCTTCAGTAATTTGAAGATTGGTTCACAAGTAGCTGTTAGGTGAGAAATAATTCTGGCAATGTAGTTTAACCATCCCATGAATCCTCTGACTTCCTTCTCGGTACGAGGAGCAGGCATTTCTTGTATTTCTTTCATCTTGGCGGGATCTACTTCGATACCTTTATTGCTGACGACAAAGCCTAGGAGTTTACCAGGCCTTACCCCAAACGTGCATTTATTTGGGTTCAACCTCAGCTTGTACTTCTTTAGTCTCTCAAAGAGTTTCTGTAAATGCTCAAGATGCTCTTCTTCTATTTGAGATCTAGCTATCATGTCGTCCACATAGACCTCTATTTCATGATCTATCATGTCGTGAAATAGAGCTACCATGGCACGTTGATAGGTTGCCCAAGTGTTCTTCAGCCCGAATGGCATAACCTTGTAGTAGAATGTGTCGTACTGTGTGACAAAGTTATTTTCTCCATGTCTTCATGCGCCATTTTGATTTGGTTGTAGCCTGAGAAACCGTCCATGAAGGAAAACACTTTGTGTTGTTCCGTATTGTCAACTAGAATATCAATGTGGGGAAGTGGGAAATCATCCTTAGGGCTCGCCCGATTCAAATATTTATAGTCCATGCACATTCGTACCTTGCCGTCCTTTTTAGGCACGGGAACAACATTGGCGACCCATTGTGGATAGGAGGTGACGGCCAAGAATCCAGCATTGAATTGTTTCATGACTTCTGCCTTAATCTTCTCCGACATGTCTGGTCGCATGCGACGGACCTTTTGTTTCACTAGTGGACAATCTTCTTTTGTTGGTAGACGATGTACCACAATATCTTCATCAAGTCCCGACATGTCTTCATACGACCAGGCAAAGACCTCAACATAATCGTCTAGCAACTGAATCAGACGCTCTTTGACACTGGGTTCTAGACTGGCACCCACCTTGACTTCTCTTTTGTCTTCTTTGGTACCTAGGTTGATTGTGTCCACTGGTTCCTCGTGGGGCTGAATGGTCCTCTCTTTTTGTTGTAGTAACGTGGTGAGTTCCCCTGGTACTTCACAATCTTCCTCACCTTCATCTTCGGCTTGGTAGATTAGATTTTCAGAGTCACAGAAGGCCATAGCAGAATCGTTACCCGTGGGATCCTGAGTGGATGTAGACCTGCATTGTGAGTGTGAGTGTGTGTAAGAGTATAGCTATATTTGAAAGAAATGAAAATGTAAAAAGAAAAATAATGAGCGCAAAGTTTGTAGGCAAAAATGTCCATGATTCATTGATGTCATATGAAAATGAGATAATAACCCTTACAAATGGACCATTATGCCTTGGGTAAGACACAAGGTTTTAAGATTCTAAATTGTTTTAATATTACAGATCCGACAAAATGTAAAGACAAGTTACTGTTGGATGAAAGTGACCGGGACAAAATCTCTAGCTTCCTAATTTCTGAGCCCTCCACTGACAGTTGGGAAAATCCAATCTTCTAGGTCATAGTTGTCTTCATCATCCTCCACGGCGCTGACTTGGTGGTTGCTGATCTTCAAGGGTGGTCCTCTGGCACGAGCGTGGCGTACAACCTTCTGGACACCTGAAGTGAAACCCAGACCAAATTTTTCAGATTTGTATGGGATATCTGGGAGTTGGCCCCAAATAGTGCACACATCTTCTTCTATCACTGTCTTGGCATCCTTCAAAGATGGAATCTTGAGTGGAGGCCTTGTGATCTTGGGAACTTGAGACATAACCTTGGTTACTGTCACAGTCTGCGGGACTTCTTCAAAGTGCTGGAATGGAGTTTCAATAAATTCACCATCTAGTTCCACATATCTGAAGGAATTTAGATGGCTGACCATATACTCCTCTTCTTCATGAACGGTGATGATTTTCCCTTGAATTGGATATTTCAGCATTTGATGCAACGTAGAAGTAACGACACCAGCATTGTGAATCCACAGTCAGCCTAATAAACAGGAATATGAAGGGCGAATGTCCATTACATAAAAAGTTGAATCAAATGTTTGGGTTCCAACTTTTATAGGGATGTCCACTTCCCCATGTACCATCCTTTTTGAGCCGTCAAAGGCTCTCACTACTATATTTCTCGATTTCAATGTCAATCTTTCACAGTCAAGCCTATCAAGAGCCTTTTTAGGAAACACATTCAGGGAAGAACCAGTATCCACCAAAACATGAGCCAAGGTCGTGCCCCTGCACTCGATTTAGACATACAATGCCTCGTTATGATTCCTCCCTCTTGGCGTTAAATCAACATCCTAAAAACCTAAACCATTATCTGCGGTCAAGCTGGCTACGTAGTCTTAGAACTGATCGACAACTGTTTCTTGGGGTACATGGGCAGTTTTAAGGAATTTTACCAAGGCCTTTGCATGAGCCTCGGAACACAGTAATAAAGCCATCATGGAAATTTTTGATGGAGTTTGCCCCAGTTGCTCAACTACATTGTAGTCGCTTCTTTTTATGATCTTTAGAATTTCCTCCATCTCTTTGCGGGAGGTCTCAGGGATAGCCATTGATTGTGCCTTTGTCTGGACAGGCTCAACCAGAATACCTTTTCCTCAAGTCTTGGTTGACTCGGCAGTAGGAATATCAGTAGGGGTGATAACAGGGATTGTAACAGTTTTGTCAACAGGAGTATTAGCAGAGATGATTGCAGGACTAGGAATAGCCTTTGGAGGAGCAACAACAACAAGAATGATTGCGAGTCCAGAAATAGCTTTGGGAGGAGAAATTTATGGAGAGAAAACCTTTCCACTGAGGGTTATCTTGTTAGTCCCTGCGATGTTACTGATATCGGAGTCAACTTTCTCAGAACTTGAATCTTCAGCAGCTGGTTAATCTTGCTTGATACCGTGGTAGTAGACATCACTTCCATAATTCCATGGGACGGTTTTGTCTGACGAATACAGGATTGGTCCAGGCATTGTAATTATCAACGGGGCTACTTTAGAAACTGATGTAATTCTAACTGGTCTTTTGGTGGAGACCCTGGAAGAATTTCCGGAAATGGTCATGATGGAAACATCATTAAAAGAAACAATTGGAATTGAAGTCTTCTCGAACAAAATCTCCTTGTTATCTATTAGGCATTGAACGCCTGCTTGTAACAAAGGATAGTTGGTTGGTAAGGATAAACAGAAATGACAGCTTTCATCACAGCCTGGGAATACACTGGAATTCAACAAGTTCTTTTTGATAGTTAGGAGTGGGGTCACAAGTTTATCAACTGAGGCAACAAACATATCTTCTTCAATGGCGTTGACATTATGGTCGTGCTTGGGCATAGGGGCAGTGATTACATTGGGAATTTCTGGCGCGTCGAATTCAATCTCTTTGGCTTCAAGAAGGTCTTGTACTTTGTTCTTCAGAGCCCAACAGTTGTTAGTGTCATGGTCGGGACTCTCAGAATGGTATGCATAGCGAGCACTAGGATGATAGTGAGGAGAGGTTGTGTTAGGATTCTTTGGAGCTTCTTTCAAAGTCACTATATTGGATCTCAACAAATGTGGCAATACTTGAGAAAGTGTCATGTTAATTCGAGTGAACTGTCTGACTGGTTTTTCCGTTCTTGGTTGGTTTCTTCTTTGCTGAGCAGGTGCGGGTTTAGGAATCATGACAACCCCCACCATTGGACGACGTTCAGCCCTATCTTGATTTCTCTAAGGATATATAGCAACAACTTCTTTCTTTTCGATGAATGGTTTCCTTATAGCTGCAGAGGATGCATCTTTTTGAATTTTCCCATTCTTTATCCCGGCCTCTACTCTTTCTCCGGTCAGTATCAATTCAGTAAAACCTGCCGATGAACTCCCAATTAAGTGGTTGAAGAAAGGATCGGACAAGGTGCCCAAGAACATGTCTACTAACTCTCTTTCAGATAGGGGAGGCTGGACTCCTCCTGCTAAGTCCCTCCATTTTTGCACATAGTCCTTCAAGCCTTCACTTGAAACCATGGCCATACTCTGGAGTTGGGTACGGGTGGGCGCAAGATCAGCGTTGTATTGGTATTGTTTGTAAAAGGAAGCGGCCAGATCTTCCCAGTTACGAACATTGGCTCTTTCTAGCTGATAAAACCAATCAAGTTGAGTTCCAGACAGACTGTCTTAGAAGAAGTGTACCCATAAATCCTTGTCAGCGGTATGAGGCTGGATTTTCCTCACATAGGATCGGAGATGCATTTTGGGACATGAAACTCCGTCATATTTGGCGAACACCTGTGCTTTGAATTTTGGAGGGATGACAATCCCAGATACTAACCCCAATTCCTCAAAGTCCAATCCATACACTTTTTGGATTTCCATTGAACTTAACCGTTCTTCTAGATGCCTATACTTATCGTCGGCTGGAGGATATTGTTCTTCAGAATAATCTTTTTCTTCCTCTTCTTCTTCTGAATCTAGCTGGACAACTGCTTCTTTACCAGATGATGTAGCAAAGTCTTAAGTCCTTCTTGCCTGTCCTTGGAATCTTCTTCCCATGTTTAGAACTCCTGTTATTTTCTTTTTCTTCTTTTTCTCTTCAACCAGCAAGGTCTTCAACTCTTCTTGTCTTTTGGCTAGAGTTAAGAACATCTGTTGAAACTGGGCATTTTGTGCTTGGAGGTCCTTCACCATTTACTCGAGATCCATCTTACTGAAATAAACAGTAGAAAGATGAGGAGACTTGTTGCAAGAAACCTGCTTATGCTATGATGAATGGTAAATGCATATGCAATGATTTCAAGGATTTTAAAGATTCAAATTTGTTTTAGACAAAAAGGAAACACACGTTATATTAATAAATTAAAGCTTGACTACATCAATGCCTCTTTGGGAAATACAAAAACTATAAGATAAAAAGGTAGTATGCATCCTCTTTGGTGCAATGTAGGCATTCAGAGTTTGCTCCTCATGAAGTTTCTTAGTGAGTTCCAAAACCTTCTTCTCGTTAGCGTAAAATTGGGCTTTGAAAGTATCTCGCTCCCCTTTGAGTTGTATCTAATCTCTTTGTAAGTCTTCAAGATAGGTGGGCATGTCAGGATGTAGGATAGTGTATGGAACATCTCCTTCCATAACAGGCTCAATGATTACCAGGAGAATGGAAGGATAAGGCATCATAAGACTCTGAGCACGAGTTCGTACCCATTTGAGGTAAGGCTCAAGAGGGATGGAATTCTTATGCCCCAATGTCTTGTTATCTACCATTTTTAACATCCTCCAAGCTCGGATAAACCTCTGGCGAAGACCTTGATCGTCGTTCTCATAGTCAAATATCAAACCTTGAATGAGCATCTCATGAGAGCCATCCCTTCGGGCGTAACCAAACTGTCTTAAGGCTAAGCAGGGGTTGTAGGTGATACCTCCCCTAATACCAAGTAAAGGGACATTAGGGAATTCTCCATAATGGCCAACAATAGTAACATTCTCTATAGATCGGGAACACCAATGGATGTCTGAATGTTTGAGCATCATCAACCTTTGTGACCACCTTGAACCTTGCTCATTCTTTAATACAGATTGGGGAAGATGCGAAATAAACCATCTTGCCAAGAGAGGAGTGCAACACATAAGGACACCTATTTTCCTCATAGTGCGAGTGTGAAAAGAATGTAGGATGTCCCCTAGCAAAGTAGGCACCGGGTTACGAGACATGAAGATCTTGACGGTGTTCACATCTATGAGTTGGTCAGAATTTGGAAACAAAACCATCCAATAGATGAGGAGAGCCATAATTTCTTCAAAAGCTTGCAAATCTAATGAGTTCCAACCGTTTCGGGCTTTCTCAAACAAGAACTTTGCTATGAAACCTTTGACACCACTCCTTGTTTCCCAATTGGTTGTGACATCAGATGATTGCAAGTGTATAGCTTGAGCAATATCTTCGGCTTTGGATCTCTTTCCATACCGTTGAAAGGTAGTTGATTGAGAATGGGAATCCTCAAGAGTTGGGAGAATTCTTCCAAAGTTGGCACAAGTTGATAATCAGGAAATGTGAAGCAATGATGTAAAGGATCAAAGAACTGAAAGAACACCTTCATCATGTCTTCATCAGTGTTAGAGGTGACCAAGTTTAGTAGGCGACCATGTCTTTCGGTGAAAGGAGAATTTTCAGGAATCCTTGAAGCTAGATCCTTAAGTTGTAGAGGGATGCTTACAAGATTGACTTGAATGGTTTTCCTACGAATAAAATCCATGTCCCACAAAATAGAACAAAGATAAATCCCAAAATCCTTGAAATGGTTAGTGAATGAGTATGATGTTATGATGGTCATGGTGTTATGTACAAGTAAATATACACAAACAAAGCAAACAAGTCCTTAGGTTTAGGCTTGCATGGAGTCTCATAGGTAAGTACCCTCTTGAAGTTTAGTTGGCTCAACCTGTCCTAGCAATAGTAACCGGGTTCTAAGGATCTCAATATCACTGGTTTGTTTCCTTGAGCATTATCTCAACACAAGCCTCTTTAATGGCGACCGAAATATCTCAAAAAACCAAACCTCAATGAGTTTAGTATCGAGTATCTACCAACTTCGGACTGCACCAAAGTCGGTAATCTCACTATGTCCTAAAGGCCAAGTTGGGCAAGTAAAGGTTCTAAAAGTTCATTAGTGCTTCATGACATCACTCAGCAGCCCCGTATTCTCCTTGATTAACTCAAGGGCTACCAGTACCCACAAATATGTCGCACTAACGTAGTTGTTGCTTAGACCATGTCGGTATACCCCGCACATTTTCCATAATGTATTGCTACTTACCTATAAGGTAACCCAAATCCAGGTAGAGGATTCAAACCCAAACAAAGAACCATAATGTAAAACAAACAAGTCAAACAATGGAAGCAAGTAAATGTGATCTAACCCTAAGGTAACCCCACTTTTAGAATCTTCCCCAGTAGAGTCGCCAATTCTATGATACAGTGGGAGAACTGACTTTGGTGTTTTGCGTTTGATCGCAAATGTTGCGGTTAGCAAGAGTCGCCACCAAATTTTCTTTTATCTAAAAGGAAAGGTGAAAAAGCACAGGAAAGACCTTTGAGATTATTTCTTGAGTTCAGGGGGTAGATTATGAAAAGGGAAGGTACTAGCACCCTTTTCATCCATGATTTTCCATGGGCTCTTAGTTACTTGCTAGATCACTTGCTTTTGTTTGAAATTGTACTTTGTGTGGTTTTTGAGAGTATTTTGTAAAGAAGCCATTGTTTAGGAAAACTTTGTAATGATTCTCGTTCGTAAGAATGTATACAAAGATATTGATCTTTTGAAAATGTTTTCAAGTTTGTAAGATGTTTTGAAAGTATAGGTGTTTGTTTTGAAAATAGCAAGGATGTTTTGTTTTGAAAGTGAGCAAGTAACTAGGAGCATTCTACCTACTCAAAAGTCTTTTATATTCATTTCCTTTTTCCTTTGACATTGTTATCTTACCATTGATTTGGTAAGTAACCCTATCTTTGGATATAAACGGGACGGGCGTGGGTCATCGTATAACCATGATTATAAATGTTGTAAGGTATCTTAGCATTCTATTTTAGGGACTAAGATCATTTGAAAGGCAACTTAGATAGCGTCATCGAGGGACTATGATCTTGTAATTTGCTTGTTTTTGCTAAGATACCTCACGTGCGTAATATGGACATTTTGTAAAGGCAACCAAGTGGATTTACCCTAGGGGTGCTTGTGTGCAAGTGTATTATTTTCATGCTTGATTTTGTCTTGAATTAGGGTTTTCTAAGCATTGGTTTTAGTCTTTCCATACAAACCCTAATTACTAACATTTGTATATAAAGCGATAAATTGTGGAATTTAAAGTTACTACGCTATTACAATACTTGTGGGAGGGGTGTATAAATTATAAATGGGGATTTCAAGAAAATAAACCTAGTTATTCTATTACAACCATATTTAATTGGTATAAGAATTGAATAAATAAATGTACAAAAATAGATAAATATGCAAGAATGTAAATGCAAATAAAAATAGATATTTGGTTGATTTTTCATGAGAAAATGGGTTTTTGATTTAACCTAATTAATTAAAAGAAAATAATTAATTAAATAATAAAAGTAAACCTAATTTTATTAAGAAAATATTTTAAATAGAAACCCTAAATCTATTCATTGATAAAAAAAAAATTAAGTTTTAAGAAATGTATTTTTGGTATTTTTTGTCTTGAAAATAATTTATAGTATTATAAAATATTTTTGGCCTTTTTTATATTAAAACAATATATTTTAATTGGTGTAAAAGAAAATAAATAATAACCTAGTTTTTATTAAATTTACAAGAATAATTAGTAAAATAAATAAAGTATGGTTAAATAAAATATATATTTTGTGAGAAAAATATATAAACTAAGTCAAAATATAAATCTACTATTTTTATATTTTTTGTGACTTTTTAAAATATTAGAAAAATAATTAAGAAAATAAATAAAATGAAAATAAAAAAGAAAATAAAATTGGGCCAGGGGTGTTAAAAACAATCAGGAGGATGGAAGGCTAGCAAAAATAACAAGGCCCAACTGTTGAGGCCCAGCGCATCTGTTGTGTGAGAAAAACAAGAAAAATATGAAAAAATGGCAGCGCTGGGGCTTGAACCCACGCCCTTAGCATGAAACGTGTGATGCCTTACCACTGGGGTGGCTATACATCCGTTGATATAAACAAAACAATAAATATATAAATAACTTAAGCATTCATGAACCTTCCAACGTAAAACTTGTTAGAAATTTTCTCATGATTCTGAATATGTAAATAACTTAAGCTAATTCTAAAAAATGAGCATGAATTTCTAATGGTACCAAATCCTGACCTAAATATTTTCAGAGGTTCAGATTCAAAATTCTAACTACTGAAGCAACAATAATGAAATCTAAGGACATGGTTAGCTTCAGGACAATGATATCTGTATTTCTTATTCACAAATAAACCATTAATGATGCTTGTATGAATAGTTCAAAGTTAGGAAAAATTACCTCAAAATGGGAATCGTGTTTTGAGTTTGAGCTTGTTTTAAGTGATGGTGATGATCAAGTTAGCTTCCTTGAGGTCCCAGGAAGCTAGTGCAATGATTAGCTTGACAATGGATGGCTGAAATGGCCTGGAGAAGTCCAACTACAATGCTCTATTTTTGTCTATGGAAGTTGATGAAGATGAAGTTACAGTTTGCAAATAGGGACAGGGATGGTTTGTATTTGGTATGAGGAAGCTTTTGAAACAAATAGGCCAAGAAATGCACGAGTGGTTTTGAAGATTGAAGTTCAAAATCAGAAATGACACAAAGATGGAGGTTTTTGTGCAATCTCTATTTTCAGGGAGTTTTTGAGGCTTTTTTAATCATGTTCTTCTTGCAAATAACTTCTATGGTTATATGAAAAAGATTAGAGGACTTGAGGAGGTCCGAAAAGCAAGATATAGACTTATGGCTATGTTACTTGATTTTGAAGAAAAGTGACAATATGGTTCCAAGATGAAGTGCAAGCATGGCCTTAGTTTATGGGAGGATCTAGACATGTTGCTTTTGCCTTTGACATTTCTTATCATCAGAAGGAACAAGTTAGGAGCTCTATGCTTTGACTTTGTGATTAAAGCCTCTTTACAAGAATGGAATAGTTACTTTGTGCCATAAATGGAAAATTTTCTTGGATAAAGCTTGAATCAAGTGGATAATAGCTCAAAAGAAAGTGCAATCTTCTAATTATGGAGAGATATTGAGGTTTAGAGGCCTAAAAAACAAGATTGTGCAGCATAGGTTTAAAATTGAATTCTTGTTCATCACAAAATGCCTTGTAATTCAAGTGATAAAACCATAACTTCATCTCTTCGATTCTCCTTACTCATAATGTTCTCAATAAGTTCTTGGACATTTAGGAAAGCTTGGAATGTGCTCTACAACCCATATTTGAATTTATTTTGAAGATTCCCCTTGGAACTATATGAAAAAGTTCCATGAAGTTAGGTCAAAATCCTGACCAAATTAGGGCAAAATTTCACTAAGTGTTTTGTTTCATGACCACATGTTATTAAAATTATAACTTGAGATCCAAGCACTTTTGGAAGAAGTTGTGTGAAGAAAAGTTGTATATTTCATGGAGATCTACAACTTTCATGTTGGAAGTTTCTCTTGAATCACTTTTCATCATGGTGAAATGTTTTCTCAAAGTTATGAAAAAATAAGAAATTTCCAACACTTAGAAAAATTTCTAAGTTTAGAAATTTTAACTTTTCAAAATGAAATCTTGAATTTTTTGATTTCTTGATGAATAAGTTTCATATTTTGATATTCTTTGATAAATTTTGATCTTTGGAATTTGATTTTGACCAAAAAGTCAAAGTTTGACTTTTCAGTATACAGTTGACTTTTGATCAGTTGATTGAAAAATTCATCTGTCAATCCATTGAACTTGCAATGTTTTGAGCCATGTCATTAGGTAAAAAATGATGCAATTAGAATCTTCAGATCATGCCTTAAACCAATTGATCATTTTCTAGGTCAAAAATCCGAAATTTCCCTTTCTTAGTCAAAACCCTAATTTTGACCATTTTGCCCTTTTGAAGATTTGATCAAATTTCTTGAGTAATTGTGGTCCAAACTTGATCAAATGATACATATGAGTTTATAATGTTGATATGGATAAAAAATTATGAAGTTTGACTGTGAATTGGCCATAGTTGACTTTTTCCCCAATATAGCTGACTTTTAGGTCAACTTCTCAATTGACTAAGCAAAAGTGTGATCCAAGGCTTGAAACTTGACATGAGTAATCTTGGGGGTCCATAATGATCCATGAAAGTCATATGAAGCATTGAAATTTAAATTATCCTTGTGCAATCTCAAACCCTAATTTGGTCATCAGTGCTTAAGGAGGTGTCTTGAGTTGATCAATCCTAGTGCAGTTTTGAACCAAGAGAGATCTTTGTGAGAAAATAATTGATAAGTGAGAGGGAAAATTTTGGGGTACAACATTTCTCAATAAACACAAAAACAACAAAAAAAATTTCATTCTTAGGATTTCTTAGATGTTTCTTTATTTCGCGCGCGTTATTTACCTTCGTATCTTTTATATTCATGTAACTGCTTATGGGATGTAATAGTCTAGGTTTAAATTACGCACTTTACTTTCTTGAATTTTTTTTATGTTACTGTCCCAAAGCATTGTAATAGTGTAGGATTTAAATTCCCGCACTTTAAATTTCTGCAAAATATTAACTGTTAGTAACTAGGCTTGTATGGAAAGACTAATAACAAAATGCGAGAAAACTTAAATTCAAAGACTAAAATAACTGAACATGACACACATGCACATATACACCTCTAAGGTACTCCCACTTTGGTTTCCTTCAGAAAAGCAGTCATGTCCCTCAAGAATAGGGACACTTTAGCAAAAGACCCGTAAATCAAAAGATCATAGTCCCTCGATGACCCTATAGTTGTCTTTCGATAAATGATCTAGAACCTTAAACAAAATTGCTAAAGCGTCTCTATATGTTCCCTTTATGACTGTAAGTCCCTTCGAGTGTCCATCAAACATCCAATGATAGGGCTACCTACTCACTAATAGTAGGATAACATTGTCTAAATGATAGGGGGAAAAGGACAAATCTTTCGAGTATAAGTAGATAGTTCATAGATGCTTGCTCAAAAATAAAACTTTCACACTTACACAAAACATTTAAAAACACTTTTAAAAACATTCGCTTTGTTAACACTCTTGAGGACTAATACAAGAGTTATCATAAAGCGAATCGCCGCACTAAGGCAGTTTCAAAATGATTTTTCAAAACACCCAAAGCACAAGAAATTTTCAAAACATGAGCTAAGTATCTAAGAGCCCGTAGAAAACTACGTATGAAAAGGGTGCTAACACCTTCCCTTTCCATAATCTACCCCCTTACTCAAAAAATTCTCGAAAAGGTCTTTTTATGTTCTTTTCACCCTTTCTTTAATTTGGATAAAAGAAAAGTCGGTGGTGACTCTTGCTTACCGCAACATTTGCAAATACAAAATGCAAAACTAGTATTAAACAGTTGGTTCTACCACCGTATCACAGAACTGGCGACTCAGCTGGGGAGTTAAAAAGTGGGGTTACCTTAGAGTTTTAGTTCATTATTTTAAATGCTTTATTGTGTGTTTGCTTGCTTTATCTTTGAGGGTTTGTTGGGGTATTCTTGTAAAGATCCTACACCCAGATCTGGGGCACCTTTTAGGTAAGTAGAAATAAATCATGGAGGTTGTACGGCGTAGAACGATACGGACGAAGTGGTGGCTACGTTAGCGCGATACTCTAGATTGTACTAATGTTCCATGAGTAAGTCAAGGATAACATTAGGATTCCTCATAGTGTCACTAAGTTCTAACTGGCCTTTAGAACCTTTAATCGACTCATCCTAGCAATTAGAAAGTAGTGAGATAACCGGCTTTAGTTACGACCGAAGATTGGTTGATACTCGATGCTACACTCATTGAGACGAGACTTTCGGGATTTTTTGGCCGCAATACTTTGGTGCGTGAGCTCAAACAATTCCTGATGGAAATGTCAATGATATTGAGACTCCTTAGAACCCGATTACTATTAATAGGGCAGGTTTAGCCAACTGAACATTCAAGAGGGTACTTACCTACAAACCTCATGCAAGCCTAAACCTAAGGCTGCTTGTGTGATTTGTTTGCTTTCAACTTGAGCTACTTGCAGGGTTTTTATCTAACAACATGATCTCTTTGAAGGATTTGTTTACAGTCAGTATCCAGTAACCTGGACTTCTTAGACTCACTTGTCTTCATCACCTTACACTTTTGCTTAACGCATAGCATACACATCATAACATTATGCCACAACATTTCCTTAACCATTTCAAGGATCTCAAGGGTTTGTGATGCAGGTTATGATAAATCAGACGACTAACAAGGGGCAAGGGGATTTATTTTCCTCTAGCCAATGTCGTTAAAAGATCAAAACTCAACAACTTGACTTAGGGGCTATGACCCAGTTGATATGGTGAGCTTAACTCTCGTAGAAGGACACTCAACGATACGGAGTTCTACAATCAAAGCTGCAAATTTTAACCTCTAACATTTTCTTATTTACCCCGCGAGATCCTTGAAAACATTGCATGCATGCCATTTCATAACAGGTCTTCCAGTACAGGTTTCTCATATTTTCGCTGTTTATTTCAGCAAAAGAAATGGCCCTTGAACAAACAGTAAAAGACCTTCAAGCTCAAAACGCTCAGTTCCAACAAATGTTCATGGCTTTGGCCTAGGGGGCAGGAAGAACTGAAAGCTCTTTTCATCAAAGAGAAGAACAAGAAGGCAAAGAAACCGGCTGGCATCTTGAATATAGGAAGGAGACTCAGAGGACCGGTTAAACGAGCTCTAGATCTCACAACTCCATCAAACGAAGGGGATAATCATGAAGAAGTCAACAACCCCGAGGCTGATGAAGAAGAAGCTGATTACTCTGAGGAATAATATCCTCCTGCTGATGGTAAATATAAACAATTGGAGGATCGTCTCAAAGCTATGGAGATTCAGCAGGTACCTGGCTTGGACTTTGAAGAGTTAGGTCTAGTTCCTGGAGTGGTCATCCCACCAAAGTTCAAGGTTCCCACATTTGCTAAGTATGACAGTGTCTCCTGCCCTAAGTTGCACTTAAGGTTATATGTCAAGAAGATCCAGCCTCACACTACTGACCGAAAGTTATGGGTCCATTTCTTCTAAGAAAGTTTAGATGGAACACAACTGGAGTGGTTCTATTAGCTAGAAAGAACAGACTTCATACTTGGGAAGACTTGGTCGTTGCTTTGTACAAGCAGTACCAATACAATGTTGACTTCTCTCTAACTCGTACACAACTTCAAAGCATGTATATGGGTTCTAGCAAAGGATTCAAGGAATATGCCCAGAAATGGAGGGATCTAGCTGGCAGGGTAAAACCTCCTCTTAATGATCGGGAAATGGTAGACATGTTCATGGGCACTCTGACAAGCCCGTTCTTTAATAAGCTGATTGGGAGTTCCTCATTCGGGTTCACAGAGATGGTTCTTACATGAGAAAGGATCGAAAGTGGTATCAAGAGTGGGAAGATCCTGATGCATGCATCTTTTAATGCTGAGAAGAAGCCATTTACTGGTAAGAGGGAAGCCAATGTTGTGTATGTCCAGAAGGGTCGTAATAAGGTAGACTACCACTAATTTGTAGGGCAATGTTGGTCTCTAATCCGGCACGTATGCAACAACCACAACAACAAGGTAATCAGCGAAGGCAAGACGAGCCTAAGAGATAGTTTACCAAGATCAACATGTTGTTGTCTCAAGAATTACAACATATGTTGAGGATGCATTTGATTACGTTGATAGGACCTCATCCAAACCCTAAGACTTCTTCTCCTAACTACAATCCTGATGCAAGATGTGCCTATCATTCTGGAAGCCCTGGGCACGATACTAACGATTGTTGGGCATTGAAATACAAGATTCAAAATATGATTGACACCAAGGAGATTGGGTTCGACCCTCCTGAGACTCCCAACATGATCACTGCTCCCATGCCAAATCATGGCCAGGATTGAGAGCATTTTTGTTCATTTGAATTCTAAAGTTGTATTTTCTTTGTTTGTTCAAACAATTATTGTCATGTCAAACATTGTTATTTCATTAATGCATTGCACGTGTTTGTCTTGAATTAATTTGTTTTCGTTATGCTTAAACTGCTTTCTTACTTCCCTTTTGTGATATTCAACTCTTGATTAAAAGGTCTAAGCCTTTAGAGGGAGGATGATGAGAATGATACCATAATCTCTATAGTATGCTTTTGAACAGACCCCGCTGACGATGTACAAGATTTGTTTCAAATCCTAAACAGTGGAGTTATAAGGAAGATAATCCCTAGTCAACCCCTTTAAGCCTAAGAAGTAGGATTTTTCTTTTCACACAAATTAAAACCTGGGGCATGGTAGTTTTCTCAATTAATTCAGATGTGCATTCAGTCGTAAGCTTTCCCTTCATACACGACAAATAATGTAGAAGATGCTCTCCAAAAGATGGTTATGGTTCCATATAATCATTAAGAATAGGCAGCCATTATCTCTCAAAATAAAATCCCATTAAGTCAAAACCTATGAAGGAGACTTAAGAAAAAAACCGGGGCGTCCCATTGGTCGTAATCACAAAAGAAACAGTTCAGGCAAAAGACAAGGATAACAAAATAAATAAAAAGAGGTCCTACAAATCCTCAACAAAAAAAAAGGTTACCAAAATGACTGCATTCTCAAACAAACGTTCAATTCCTGAACCATCACCAATTATTAGAGCAAAGATTCCAGACTCAATTGGGATCTAAGTGCACAATTAGCTGAGTATAGGATTGAAGAACATCACGAAGAACGGGTGGGTACAAATAAATTTTGAGCCTTTATCCTTTGTTTCTTAAATCGTGAACCAGGCCATGTTATAACCCTTAAAAGTCCTAGCTGAAGCATAGGTTAGTTCGAGAGAATACTGTTACAAAGGTATCCTGACTGTTGTAAGGTTTGCTATAAATCATGAGTTGATATCACATTCTTGCAAATTTTGTTTTACTACAAAAAATGCATTTTCAAAATATTTCAAGACAGACATAAGCTTTGCATTCTTTAAATGACATTATTTGCATATGGTTAATTGTTCAAATGGAAGAGAAATTCACACAACGAATATTCAGTGAACAAAGCCCCCTCAATGGACAAAATCACCTCAGAAGAAAAAAACATTCCCAATAACAAGCCTTTCAGAATCAAGGGGCGTGACATGGTGTCTAATTAATCTGGGGCAGTCAAGCCAATATGCAAAGAATCACTCCAAAAATGTTGAATAGCCAGGGGAAGATCTCCATCTGAATCACTCGGGGGCTGTTACATTGATCCGGGATTCCAGTAAAAAATCACTGCAATTTGAATATTTGGTACCACCAAATCACTTGTCAGTGCCAGTAGTATCAGATGGTGTTAGTATCATGTCTTCGAATCCTTCCATGTCAGTTCTTAGAAAAGATACCTAGGAAATTCAAGACTATCAGAAACTTGATCGAACATCAGGTGCACCAGATTCATCCTGAAGCAGCCCCACACATGCTCCCACGTATGAAACGGCACATACGATCACATAAACATTTTCTGGCATTTCTACAACACTTTTTGTCATAGACGGTGACAACTCTCCACATCCTATAAACACGGACATAGTCAGAAAATACTGTGCATGAAAAAGACCTGCTAGGCTGACAGGCCCAGGATGTATTAAGGGCATCCCGACGAACCAAAAGAGTTCAGGAAAAAATTAGGGATATATACAAAACAGTTGTACACCTGGCAAGTCGAAAACCTGAAAAGGAAGCTTGAGCAAAAAAAGGGTATCCCGGTGGACTGAAAACCCGAAAGGGCGGTCTAGGCAAATGTTAGGGATTAAAAACTTACGACTATGCCTCGTTATGTTTCCTCCCTCTAGGTGTTAGGTCAGCATCAGAAAAGCCTAAACCATTGTCTGTTGTTAAACTGGCCACACAGTCTTGAAATTGATCAGCAGAGGTTTCTTGTGGCACATGGGCAGTTTTAAGAAATTTCACCAAGGCCTTCGCTTGAGCCTCGGAGCACAACAATAAAACCAGCATGGAGATCTTTGATGGAGTCTGCCATAGCTGTTCGACTATGTTGTAGTCGCTTATCTTTATAATTTTCAGAATTTCTTCCATCTCCTTTTTGGAAGCTTCTGGGATAGATACTGATTGCGCCTTCATCCGGACAGGCTCAACCATAATGCCTTTGCCCCAAGTCTCGGTTGACTCGGTGGTAGGGATATCAGTAGGGGTAACCATGGGAATTATAGTAGTAGTGTCAACAGGAACCGAAGCAGGGATGATCACAGGACTGGTAACAGTTTTCAGAGGAGCAGTCTCTAGGGAGAATATTCTTCCACTTCGGATTATCTTGCTGATTCCCGTAATGTTGCTGATGTCGGGGTCAACCTTCTCAAAAAATGAGTCTTCAACAGCCAGGCAATCCTTTTTGACGCTGTGATAGTAGACGTCACCCCCATAGTTCCATGGGACAGTTTTATCTGAGGAGTACAGGATCGGCCCTGGCATATTAATTATCAGTGGAGTCACTTTAGGAACTGATGTAATCCTAATGGGTCTTTTGGTGGATACCCTGGAAGGATTGGCGGAAATGGCTACTATTGAAACATCATTGTATGAAATGCTTGGAACAGGAGTCTTTTCAAATAAAATCTCTTTGTCATCCATTAGGCGTTGGACACCTGCTTTCAATAAATGACAACCAGTTGGTAAGGATAAACAAAGGTGACAGCTTTCGTCACAGCCCAGAAATGAACCTACTTTCAACAGGTTCCTCTTGACAGTCAGGAGAGGAGTAACAAGTTCATCAACAGCAGTAACAAACATATCATCTTCAACTGCGTTAACATCACGGCCATGCTTGGGCATAGGAGCGGTGATAACATTTGGGATTTCAGGAGCATCGAATTCAATTTCTTTTGCTTCGAGAAGGTCTTGCACCTTGTTTTTCAAAGCCCAACAGTTGTTGGTATCATGGCCTGGACTTTCTGAATGGTAAGCACAACGAGCATTAGGGTGGTAATGAGGAGAGGCTGTGTTGGGATTCTTTGGGGATTCCTTCAAACTCACCAGATTAGATCTTAATAGATGTGGCAGGACTTGAGACAGCATCATATTTATCCGGGTAAATTGCCTTACTGGTCTTTCCGTTCTAGGCTGGTTGCTCCTTTGTTGAGTAGGTGTAGGCTTAGGGATCATGATGGCCCCTACCATTAGACAGTGTTCCGTTCTATCCTGATTCCTTTGAGGGTACACAACACCAACTTCTTTTTTCCCAATAAATGGTTTTCTCACGGCACTGGAGGATGCGTCTTTTTGGATCTTCCCACTCTTAATCCCAGCCTCCACTCTTTCCTCGGTCAAGATTAGTTTAGTGAAGCCTGCCGAGGAGCTTCCAATTAGTTGATTGAAGAAAGGACCTGACAGGGTACCCAAAAACATATCTACTAGCTCTCTTTCAGACAGGGGAGGCTGGACTCTTCATGCTAAGTCCCTCCATTTCTGAGTGTAGTCTTTGAAACCTTCACTTGAAAACATATCCATACTCTGGAGTTGAGTACGGGTGGGAGCAAGGTATGCGTTGTACTGATACTGTTTATAAAAAGCAGCGGCAAGGTCCTCCCAGTTATAGATATTGGCCCTTTCCAGTTCATAGAACCAATCAAGCTCAGTCCCGGATAGACTATCTTGAAAGAAATGGACCCACAAATCTTTGTCCGTAGTGTGAGGCTGTATCTTCCTCACATAAGATCGGAGATGCATCTTGGGACAGGAAACCCCGTCGTACTTAGAAAATACAGGTGCTTTGAACTTTGGTGGAATAACAACCCTAGAGACCAAACCCAACTCTTCAAAGTCCAGCCCAGGCACTTTCTGAATCTCCATTACACTTAGACGTTCTTCCAAATGTTTGTATTTATCGTCGGCCGGAGGATACTGTTCTTCAGAGTAACCCTCTTCTTCTTCCTCTTTAGATTCTGGCTGGGCAGTCACTTCCTTGCCTTTCCCTTATCTTTTTCACCAGATGATGTTGTGAAGTCAAGGGTCCGTCTGGCTGGCCCTGGGAACCTTCTTCCTAGATTCAGAACACCGGTTGCTTTTGTCTTCTTTTCTTCGATCGACAAAGTTTTCAAATCCTCTTGTCCTTTGGCTAGAGTCAAGAACATTTGTTGAAATTGAGCATTATGCGCCTGGAGGTCTTTTACTGTCTGCTCAAGATCCATCTTACTGAAATAAACAGTAAAAAGATGAGGAGACTTGTTGTAAGAAACCTGCTTATGTCGTGACGAATGGAGATGCATATGCAATGATTTCAAGGAAATTAGAGATTTAAATTTGCTTTAGACCAAAAGGGAACACACATTATATTAATAAATCAAAGTTTGAGTACATCATACCTATTTTAGGCTTACAAAGAAATACAAAAACTCTAAGATAAAAAAGTTGAGCGCATCCTCTTTGGTGCGACATAGGCGTTCAGGCTCCGCTCCTCATGAAGTTAATTGGTGAGTTCCAAAACCTTTTTCTCGCTGGCATAGAATTGGGCCTCGAACGTGTCTCGCTCCCCCTTAAGCTGTATCTAATCCCTTTGCAAGTCTTCAAGAGAGGTGGGCATGTCAGGATGCAGGATAGTGTATGAAACATATCCTTCCACAATAGGCTCTTTGATAACCGGGAGAATGGGGAGGTTAGGCATCATAAGACTTTGAGCACGAGTTCATACCCATTTGAGGTAAGGCTCAAGAGGGATGGAATTCTTATGCCCCAATGTCTTGCTATCTACCTTGTTTAACATCCTCCAAGCTCGGATAAATCTCTGGCGGTAACCTTGATCGTTATTCTCGTAGTCAAATACCAAACCTTGAATAAGCATCTCATGTGGACCATCCCTTCGGGCGTAACCAAACTGTCTTAAGGCTAAACATGGGTTGTAGGTGATACCTACTCTAATGCCAAGAAAGGGAAATTAGGGAATTATTCACAACGATCGACGATAGTAACATTCTCTATAGATCGGGAACACCAATGAATGTCTGAATCTTTGAGCGTAATCAACATATGTGACCACCTTGAACCTTGCTCGTTCTTCAATACAGATTGGGGAAGATGCGAAATAAACCATCTTTCCAAGAGAGGAGTACAGCACATAAGAATACCTCTTTTCTTCATAGTGCAAGTGTGAAAAGAATGTAGGATGTCTCCTAGAAAAGTAGGCATCGGGTTACGAGACATGAAGATTTTGACGGTGTTTACATATATGAGTTGGTGAGAATTTGGAAACAAAACCATCCCATAGATGAGAAGAGCCACAATTTCCTCAAAAGCTTGCAAGTCTAAGGAGTTCCAACAGTTTTGGGCTTTCTCAAACAAGAACTTGGCTAAGAAACCTTTGACACCACTCCTTGTTTCCCAATTAGTTGTGACATCAGATGGTTGCAAGTGTAAGGCTTGAGCAATCTCTTCTGGTTTTGGATCTCTTTCCATACCGTTGAAAGGTAGTTGGTTTAGAATGGGAATCCTCAAGAGTTGGGAGAATTCTTCCAAAGTTGGCACAAGTTGATAATCAGGAAATATGAAGCAATAGTGTAGAGGATCAAAGAACTAGAAGAGCACCTTCACCATGTCCTCATCAGTGTTAGAGGTAACCAAGTTTAGTAGGCGACCATGTCTTTCGGTAAATGGAGAATTTTCAGGAATCCTTGATGCTATCTCTTTAAGCTGAGGAGGGATCCTTACAAGATTGACTTGAATGGTTTTCCTACGAATAGAATCCATTTCCTACAAAACAGAACAAAGATAAATCCCAAAATCCTATAAATGGTTAGTGAGTATGAGTATGATGTTTATGATGTTTATGATGTTATGTATAATTAAATATATACAAACAAAGAAAACAAGTCCTTAGGTTTAGGCTTGCATTGAGTCTCATAGGTAAGTACCCTCTTGAAGTTTAGTTGCCTTAAACTTGTCCTAGTAATAGTAACTGGGTTCTAAGGATCTCAATATCACTGGTTTGTTTCCTTGTGCATTATTTCAGCGCAAGCCTCTTTAATGGCAACCGAAATATCCCAAAAAACCAAACCTCAATGAGTATAGTATCGAGTATCTACCAACTTCAGACTGCACCAAATCCGGTCATCTCACTACGTCCTAATGGCCAAGTTGGTCAAGTAAAGGTTCTAGAAGTTAGTTAGTGCTTCATGACATCACTCAGCGGCCTCGTATTATCCTTGACTACTCAAGCGCTACCGGTACCCATAAATATATCACACTAACGTAGCTATTGCTTAGACCATGTCGGTATACCCCACACAGTTTCCACAATGTATTGCTACTTACCTATAAGGTATCCCAAATCCGTGTAGCGGATTCAAACCCAAACAAAGAACCAAAATGTAAAGCATACAAGTCAAACAATGAAGGCAAACAAATATGATCTAGCCCTAAGGTAACCCCACTTTTAAGATATTCCCCAGCAGAGTCGCCAGTTCTGTAACACGGTGGGAGAATTGACTTGGTTGTTTTGTGTTTGATCGTAAATGTTGCGGTTTAACAAGAGTCTCCACCGACTTTTCGTTTATCCAAAAGGAAAGGCTTAAAAGAACAGGAAAGACCTTTGAGATGTTTTCTTGAATTTGAGGAGTAGATTATGAAAAGGTAAGGTATTAGTATCCTTTTCATCCATGGTTTTCCATGGGCTCTTAGTTACTTGCTAGCTCACTTGCTTTTGTTTGAAAATGAGCTTTGTGTGGTTTTTTGAAAGTATTTTGAAAAGGTTCCATCGTTTAGGAAAACTTTGTAATTATTCTCGTTCGTAAGCATGTATACAAAGGTGTTGATCTTTTGAAAATGTTTTCAAGTTTGAAAGGTGTTTTGAGAGTGTTGGTGTTTTGAAAATAGCAAGGATGCTTTGGTTTTGAAATTGAGCAAGTAACTAGGAACATTCTACCTACTCAAAAGTCTTTCATGTTCATTTCCTATTTCCTTTGACATTGTTATCTTACCATTGATTTGGTAAGTAACTTTATCTTTAGATGTAAAAGAGACGGGCAAGGGTCATCGTATAGCCATGATTAGCAATGTTGTAAGATATCTTAGCATTTTCTTTAGGGACTAAGATTATTTTGAAAGGCAACATGGATAGCGTCATCGAGGGACTATGATCTTGTATTTTGTTTATTTTTGCTAAGATACCTCACATGCATAATATGGCTATTTTTGTAAGGCAACCAAGTGGATTTACCCTAAGGGTATTTGTGTGCAAGTGTATTAATTTTCATGCTTGATTTGTCTTTGATTAGGGTTTTCTATTTGTTGGTTTTAAAAGTTTCCATACAAAACCCTAATTACTAGCATTTGTATATAAAGCATATAAATTGGGGAAAAATAGAAATATTAAGCTATTACATCATTTAGGGGAGGGGTGTACAAATTACAAATGGGGAATTGTAAGAAATTAAAACCCTAATTATCTATTACAACCATATTGAATTTGAATAAATGTACAAAAATGAACAAATAAAATACAAGAATGTAAATGTAAAAAGAAATTTGATTTTTATTTGGTTTTCATGAAAACGATTTTTTTACCTAATTAATTAAAATAAAATAATTAAACTAAAAATAAGAAAATTAAGATTGAGTTAGTAAAATAAATTAATTTAAAGAAAACAAGGTTTTTAGGGTTTTTGTGAATTTAATTAAATTAGTAAATAAAAATAATTAAAAAAAAGTCCTAAATTCTAGATTGATTTTAATTTACAAGATAAATAATATAATATAATAATTAAAATTTATTATCTAAGTATTTAAAAAAGGGAAATTAATTAAATCAAATGTTTTTGTTCTTGTAGTTTCATGAAGAAAAAATAAACTCAATAAAAATAAATAATATAAATATAAATATTTTTTTGGATTTTTATTAATGAAAATAATAATAATAATAATAATATTAATAATAATTATAAAAGATTAAATAAAAATAAAATAAAAATAATAAAGTCAGGGAGGTTAAAAATTGAACTTCGAGGTTTGTTAGCAAAATAATTTTTTTTGAATCTGGCCCAAATGAAGTTTTTTGTTTGGAAATCAGAAAAATAAAAAGGGGTATATGGGCTGCGTGGCATGAGCAAACAGGGGGGTTAGACTGAGCAAAAAATGTAAAGCCCAGGAGGGAAAGGCCCAAGAGCTTCATGTAACAAAAAAATACCAAAACAATGTGAAAAATGCAAAAGGCAGCGCACTGAGGTTCGAACCCATGACCTTTTGATTACCAGCATGTTGCCTTACCACTGGGGTGGCTATAGATTCGTTAATATAACTGAAATAATAAATATATAACACAAAATAAGTCCTGAATACACTTCATCTTCAACCTCCAACAAGACCACCTGTAACTTCACCATTTTTCAATAAAAATGGAAAATGCAAACACGAAAGTTGTTCCATTTTTCCATACGAAGCCAACCATATAAACATCATGAACTATAAATCAAAGACGAATAAGAATTTTTGAAAGTACCAAATTCTGGCCTAGTTATTTTCAAAGGTTCAGATTCAAAATTCTAACTACTCAAGCAACAATAATGAAATCTAAGGATATGGTTAGCTTCAGGACAATGATATCTACATTTCTTATTCACAAATAAACCATTAATGATGCTTGCATGAAGAGTTAAAAATTCAGAAAGCTCACCTTGCAAGAGGGTATCGTGTTTTGAGTTTGAGAAGCTTTTGATGAGTTCCAGTGATTGGATTAGCTTTCTCAAGTTCCCAAGATGCTAATGTGATGCTTGGCTTGAGCTGAAAGTGGTTGAGGAGTTTTGGAGAAGTCAAGGTGCAAGGTGCTGTTTTTGAAAATGGTGGATGATGATGGAGGTGTTACAGTCGTGTTGTAGGTGTTGGAATTGTTTTTATATGTTATTTAGAAGCTTTTAAAAGTAAAAGGCCAAGAAACACACGAGCAAATTTGGAGATTGGAATCAAAACTCAGAAATGGAAAGTTTTGAGATGTTTTTGGTTGTTATGTGTTTTAGGAGGTTTCAGATCTTGAGCATGAGTGTGTTTTCTTACAAATGACTTGTGTATATATAAGCAAAATGTTGGAGAGGTTTTGCACAAAGGATTTCTGAGTTATAGAGTTATGGCTAGGTTGCTTGATTTTGAAGAAAAGTGAGAAATGTAGTTTCAAGGTAGCAAGTACAAGCATGTAGAGTGGTTACCAACTTTAAACATACTTATCTGACTTAGTAGAGGAAGCTTGTGCAAAAGGAACAAGTGCAAAGCTCAATGCAAGTTGACTTTGCATAAAACTTGCTTTATGTAAATGACAATGGTGCCTTTGTGCCATTAATGGAAAATTAACTTGGATAAAGCTTGAATCAAGTGGATAATAGCTCAAAAGCAAGTGTAATCTTCTGATCATTGAGAGATCTTGAGGTTTAGAGGCCTGCAAAGCAAGATTGTGCAGCATAGGTTTGAGATTTGAATTTTGTTCATCACAAAATTTGCCTTGTAAAACAACTTGAAACCCCAACTTCTGAACTTCGATTCTCCTTGCTCACAAATGATCTCAAGGAGTTTTGGGACATTTTGGAAAGCTTGTAATGTGCTCTACAACCCCTATTTGAACCACTTTTGCAAAATCCAAATGGAACTATGTGAAACTTGGGTCAGAAGTTAGGTTAAAATCCTGACTTAAAATGTTTAAAATTTTACAAAGTGTTTTAGTTTCATGACCATGACTTCATGGATTAATAACTTGAGATCCAAGAATTTCTATAATAAGTTATGTAAAGCAATGTTGTAGATATCATGGAGATCTACAACTTTCATGTTGAAAGTTTCTTTTGAATCATCTTGCATCATGGTGAAAAATTGGCTCGAAGTTGTGAAAAAATATGAAGTTTTCAACACTAAGAAAATTTCTAAGTTTGAAAACTTTGACTTTTCAAAATGAAATCTTGACTTTTTGATTTCATGATGAAAAAGTTTCATATTTTTACATCTTTTGATGAATTGTGATCTTTGACACTTGATTTTGACCAAAAAGTCAAAGTTTGACTTTTCAGTATACAATTAACTTTTGATCAGTTGACTGAAAATCAATTATCAATCAAATGACCTTGAGCAATGTTTTGAGTCATGCCATTAGGTCAAAATGATGCAATTGAATTCTTGAGATCATGCCTCAAACCAATTAACCATTTGCTAGGTCAAAAATTCAGAAATTGCCCTTTCTCAATCAAAACCCTAATTTTGACCATTTTTCCCTTTTGATGATCTGATCAAATTTCTTGAGGAAGTTTGGTCCAAAATTGATCAAATGATACATATAAGTTTATAATGTTGATATGGATAAAACATTATGAAGTTTGACTGTAAATTGGCCACAGTTGACGTTTTCCCCAATACAATTGATTTTTAGGTCAACTGGTCAATTGACTGGGCAAAAATGTGATCCAAGGCTTGAAACATGACATGAGTAATCTTGGGGGTCCATAATAATCGATGAAAGTCATATGAGGCATTGAAATTTCAATTATCCTTGTGCAATCTCAAACCCTAATTTCAGTCATCAGTGCTTAAGGAGGTGTCTTGAGCTGATCAATCCTTGTGCAGTCTTGAACCCAAGGAGATCTTGTGTGAAAATATTTGATAAATGAGAGGGAAAATTTTGGGGTACAACAGTATTCATTGATGACATTCTGATTTACTCTAAATTGGAAGAAGAACATGAAGAGCACCTAAGAGTTGTATTTCAAGTTTTGAAAGAGAAAAATTTGTATGCGAAGTTGTCCAAGTGTGAATTCTAGTTACAAGAGGTTAGTTTTCTTGGCCATGTGATCTCAGGTAGTGGCATTGGTGTAGATCCATCGAAGGTAGATGTTGTGTTGAAATGGGAAACTCCTAAGTCGGCTACCGAGGTTAGAAGCTTTCTGAGATTAGTTGGTTATTATAGAAGATTTATCGAAGGTTTCTCTAAGTTGGCACTTTTGATAACTAAGTTGACTTGTAAGGGTAAAGATTTTGTATGGGATATTCGATGTGAATAAAGTTTTACCTAGTTAAAGAAGATATTGATGTCGGCTCCAGTTTTGACTTTTCCTAATCTAGGAGAGCCTTTTGTTGTGTATTGTGATGCTTTTCTGATGGGGTTAGGTGGTGTGCTCATGCAGAACAGTAAGGTGGTTGCGTATGCGTCGAGGCAATTGAGCACTCATGAAAAGAATTATCCTACGCATGATTTAGAATTGGCTGCAGTTGTCTTTGTGTTGAAAATCTCGAGGCATTATCTTTATGGTTCTAGATTTGAAGTGTTTAGTGACCATGAGAGTTTGAAGTACCTTTTTGATCAGAAAGAGTTGAATATGAGGCAGTGAAGGTGGTTAGAGTTGTTGAAGGATTATGATTTCAGTTTGAATTATCATCCAGGAAAAGCGAATGTGGTAGCTGATGCGTTAAGTCGAAATACTTTACACATGTCGGTAATGATGGTTAAAGAGTTGGAGTTGATTGAGCAATTCCGAGATTTGAGTTTGGTTTATGAAGTGACACCGCAAAGGGTTATGTCGGGAATGTTAAAGATTAATAATTAATTTCTGGATAGTATCAGAGAAGCTCAGAAGTTAGATGTGAAGTTGGTAGATTCGATGGTTAGGATCGATCAGTATGAGAATAGTGATTTTAAGTTAGATGCGCAAGGTGTGTTGAGATTTCGTAATTGAATTTGTATTCCTGATGATGCAGAGATGAAGGAAGTGATTCTTGAAGAGAGTCATAGAAGCAAGTTGAGTATTCATCCAGGAGCTACAAAGATGTATCAGGATTTGAGGAATTTGTTTTGGTGGCCTGGGATGGAGAGTGACGTGGCTTGGTTTGTGTATGCATGTTTGACTTGTCAAAATTCGAAAGTTGAACATTAGAAGCCTGCAGGGTTGATGCAATCGTTAGAGATTCCATAATGGAAATGGGATAGCATTTCAATGGATTTTGTAACGGGATTACCTATTACCTTGAGAGGACATGATTTAATTTGGGTGATTGTTGATAGGCTTATGAAGTAGCCACACTTTATACCTATTAACATCACATATCTGATTTCAAAGTTAGAAGAGATTTACACCAGAGTAATTGTAAAGTTGCATGGTGTTCCTTTGTGTATTGTGTCGGATAGAGATCCGAGGTTTACTTCTGATTTCTGGAAAAGTTTGCAAGAGGCGTTGGGATCTAAGTTGAGGTTGAGTTCAGCGTATCATCCTGAGACGGATGGTCAAACTGAGAGGACTATTCAGTCATTGGAGGATCTGTTAAGAGCATGTGTTCTTGAGTAGGGAGGTTTGTGGGATACTTATCTTCCGTTGATTGAGTTCACTTACAATAACAGTTACCATTCTAGTATTGGGATGACACCTTTTGAGGCGTTGTATGGTCAGAGGTGTAGGACTCTGTTGTGTTAGCATGAATCTGGTGAAAGTGTGGTACTTGGACTTGAGATTCTTCGAGAGACTATTGAGAAAGTGAAGGTTATCCGAGAGAAGATGAAAGCTTCTCAAAGTAGACAAAAAAGTTACCATGACAAGAGAAGGAAAGATTTGGAATTCCAAGCTGGTCATTGTTGTAGCCTAAAATTTCCCCTCCCATATTCCTCAAAACATTACAAGAAAAATCTCCAAGTTGCTCAAGATAGCTCAAGAGTTGGTCAGACAAGCTCTCTCCTAAGGCAGTCTACCTCAAATTAGGGTTTTGTGTTGCATCAAGATCTTTGAGTCCAAATGACCTCAAGTTCTCCCCAATATCCTAATATGTTTTCAAGATCATCCATGTCAAATTTCAAGCCTTGCAGAGGAAGTTTGCTCAGTCAATTGCTCAAAGGTCTAAAAATTGACTGTGCTAGGGCAAAAGTCAATTGTGACCTATATACAGTCAAACTTCAAGATTTTTTGTCAACATTATCATTTTGAAGGATATTTCATCATTTGATCAAAGGTTGATCATGATTCATCAAGGATTGCTCAACATTCATCAAGATTCAAAAGTTGCTAAATTAGGGTTTTGCAGGAAAAGTCAACCCAACTTTGACCAAGTATAACGTTCTCATACTTTATGAGAAATGACCCATACAAAGCTCATTTTGAATAGTATGCAATTTCCTACAATCCATCTTCATAGCCCAAGATCAAAAAATGCACTCACAAGAAGTTATGAATTTGGACATTATAGGTCATTTTTGAAAGTCAACAAAAACACCTTTTTTGTCCAAGCTTATAACTTAAGCATGGAATATCAAAATGAGATGATACAAATAGGGTTGATTAGAGGACATCTTAAGCTTTCTAGAAAGTCAAATAACATCTCCAAAAGTTCAAAATTGAAGAAGTTATGCATTGTTGAAGTTGGACTTTTTTGCAAAATTGCCAAAAGTCAACTATCCCCAAAACTTCAAATTTTGTCAAATGGGCCCTTTCTTTTTCAATTGATTTGAGTTTGAACTATAACCCGCGTGCCCTAGCTCCATCCATATGCCCATATCTCATTTTTATTATTTAATTTGATTTTTATTTGAATTTATTCATTTTTAATCAAATAAAATCATATAAAATCCAATGAATTAATAACTCATGATTTTATGATTGTTTTAGGCTTTGTTCACAGCTAGCATCACCATCAAATTCGTATCAAATCAAATCATGTGAAAAAAGATTGAAATGAATCAAATTTGGAAAGATTTAACGGAAGAATCAAATCCACATCAAAGTCATTGATAGAGGGAGATTTGTACCAAGTTTGTAAACCTAATGCACTGAGTGATACATAAGGAAGCAAAAGCACACGAAATAAGGGTTGGCAAGTGTTGGAAGAGGCAGAACAAGAATTGAAAAAATCACAAAAAAGCTTGAGATCAAAATCCAGGTTAGAGGCAGTTTCAGGGATCGAGAGTTATTCCAATCGCTTCCTGGACATTCACACAAGCTACCTGGATCAAAACCACGCACCCTTAGGACTCTATACGCGCTATAAGTCTCATGAAAACGACCCATGTTCTTGAATTCGATTTGATTTGTTCTTGCATCATTTGAGAAAACTAATGGCATATTCATAATCACAAGAACATTTCCAAACTTTTTGCATCATTTGATTTCATTTATATGATCTGTATTGCAAACCACCATTGTTAGGGTTTGGTCTGCATTTTTGGGCATTTTTATTCCAGGTACAATTGACCCCCATAATGGACATGGTTGTGACCGGGAGGGTGAGACGAACACAACAATGCCCTTGAAATTCATTTTTACGGCATGTAGCAGATTTTAGAGATGGACATTCCTGTAGCTACGGACTTCTGTTCGTTGGTATAGGTATTTGGCGTTTTAGCCACGGACGAGAGGTTGGGGATGATGTGTGGCATCCTATTACTGTACCATTCAAATATTACGCGCGTTTTTATTATTTTCTGGAAATGGTTTGTTTTTTTTTATATAATATATATCATTCATATTGTTATAACAAACACAACAACGTGCCCCAGTGGTCAGCACATCAACTTCCAAGGTGTTAGTGGCTGGAGGTCAGGGGTTCGATCCCTGCCTCTAGCACTTTGTATTTTCTTATTTCTTTTCAGGTTATCACATGCATACGCTAGCTTGCAATCCACCGTACATCCTCACCTATCCAAATGCCAGATGGCCAAGAGCCAGATCTGGTGGCCAATGACTGAAGGTCCACCAAGAGCCAGGTCCATGCGCCCACACTAGATCACACAAAGTCAAACAAGCTAGCTGATAATGGGCCAAGAATTTGCTCCTCACACCCCTAAAACAGGCCCAACACTCCTCTCTGTTTATTTATTTTGTCTTGATTAATTGTTTTATTTTATTTATTTAAATTTCTAACCAATCACAAAATTCTTTTTTTTTTATCAAATAAAACCACAAAAAATATTCTTTTTATCCAATCAAATTTTAAAATTTTTATTAATAATTACTAACCAATTAATTTAGGTTCTAATTCTAGAAAACTCTAACTTATTTTTGTAAATAATTAAAATTAATTAGATTTAATTAGGTTTTAATTACTAATTTAATTAATTTTATTTTCTTTCTTAAAATAACAAAAATCCAAAATATGTCATGATTTATTTTTTTCATTAATTAATTTAATTTCTTATTTAGTAATTAACTTAGGAATTAATTTCTTTTCTCAAATAAAAAACAACAAAAAGATGACATTTTCCTTCAAAAGGGTCAAAACCCTAAAATTCGCATTCGATTCAATTTCCCGCACGCGTTACTTATTTTTATCCAATAATGTACCTGCTTCCGGATTGTAATAGTTAAATAGGACATTTAATTATTTTTATTCGCTTTATTATACTTTTCAAAGGGTTTTTCTTTGGCGATGTAAATACCCGACGCCTTTTAATTTAAATTCCGCATTTTATTTCGGCAAATTACAACTGTTTGATGTTTGATAATAGGGTTTGCATGATAAGACCGAATGCTTAATCTAAAATCAAATTAGATCACCCTAAACATGTGCAAAGATAAAAATAACTGAAAACAACACACTCACACATGCGCACTCTTAGGGTACACCCCGCTTGGTTGCCTTCGTACACGGTCATTGAGTATAAGTTGTTTTAGAGGTCGCCCTCTTGTCTAAAAGATCATAGTTGCCTCAAAATAGTTGCCTCGAAACAGTTGCCTCGAATAAATGATCTAAGACATTAGGGTTACCGCTAATACATCCTAACATTACTTTAGTGACCGTATGTCCCTCTTTCGAATTAACCCTCAAATTCCAACAACAGTGCTACCTACTCACTAATAGTGGGATAGCATTGTCTAAAGGAAATTAGCATAGAACGATTCCTTTTTCGAGTAGGTAGATAGTTCTTAGATACTTGTTCATCCGGAAAAAAAACTTTTTTTCACACTTACACTTTTACAAACAAGTTTTCAAAAACACTTCATTACACTCTTGAGGATAGAAGCAAGAGTTAAATCGAAGTTAAAACAAAAACTTTTCAAAACCCACAAGCACAAAGAAAACAATTTTGAAAATGATGAGCAAGTACCTAAGAGACCGTAGATAACTACGGATAGAAAGGGTGCTAATATCTTCTCTTTCAATAATCTACCCCCCGTACTCAGAAATATCTCGAAAAAGGAATTTTTCTGTGCTTTTTTCCTTTCCTTGTTGGATAAAATAAAAGTCGGTGGCGACTCTTGCTTACTGCGACATTTTGCGAGCACAAACGCAAAATGCAAACCAGCATTCCAAAAAACAGTCAGTTCTTTCCACCGTATCATAGTGATCATGTGTTTCTGAGAGTCACACTTGTGACTGGTGTTGGGCGAGCTCTGAAGTCTAAGAAGCTCACTCCTTGTTTTATTGGTCCCTGTCAGATATCGGATAGGGTTGGGAAGGTTGCGTACTGAGTGGCGTTACCGCCAAATCTTGGTAATTTGCACGATGTGTTTCATGTATCACAATTCTGGAAGTATATTCCCGATCTGTCTCATGTGATTCAGATGGACGATGTGCATGTACGGGATAATCTCACGGTGGAGACGATGCATGTGCGAATCGCGGATCGCGAGATGAAGATTCTAAGAGGAAAAGATATTGCATTAGTGAAAGTTGTCTGGTTAGGAGCTACGGGAGAGAGTATGACCTGGGAGTTGGAGAGAAAGATGCGAGACTCATATCCCGAGTTATTTGAACCAGGTAAACTTTTATTTTCGAGGACGGAAATATTCTAAATGGGGGAGAGTTATAACGCCCTGATATTTAATTATTTATTCAATTAAATATTTTTGAATATTTTATATTAATTCGAATTTTTATCGTCGAAGTCAGAATTATTTTATTAAGTTGAAATAATAATTAATCGAATTAATTTGGTGGAATTAAGTTGAAGTATCATTTTATTATTAAGCTTAAATATGATATTGGGCTTAAATTGGTGGTGTTGTGTAGTAATAAGGGGGTATATCATTTAGGCCCATTTAAGTTTACTAAAGATTAAATAAAATAGGAGTATTATATTGTATAATGGGATTAGAGGAAAAAAAAGAGTGTAGAGCTATCAGGAAAGAAAGAAAAGAGGAAACAGGATTTTGTGAGAGGAGAAGAAGAACAAGGAAATTGCTTCTAGTGCCAAATTTCTCAGAAATTCGGTTGAATTTTCTTAGAGCTGCACGTAATCCAAGGTAAGGGTGGGGTTCTGACTCTATAATAGGGTATATGATGCATGGTATGTGGGATTGGGTTTGAAAAATTGTTTTTGTTTGTGTTTGAAATTGATATATTGTTGAAATTGAGGGATAAATTAAGAACCTAATTTGATATTTTACATACTGTAGCGTCACTTTTGATACCGTAGCACTGCTTGGATATAAGCATGTTTCTATATTAGTTTATTCTTATATAAGTATGTATATTTCTTGACATACTGTAGCAAAAGAATACAAGTTCCTATGCTTGGATACTGTAGCGAAAATTGAGAGATAGGATTACAAATTGTTAAGGCATGTTTGGTCAAGAAACAAAATGAAAACTTGTTAAATCTAGTACTGTAGCGAAAGAGATGGAATGCAAGTACTATGTATATATATTCTCCATCTACTGTAGCGTGAATGAGTTAATGAAGAATAAGTTTCAATTACTGTTATAATTTTTCATTAGTATATTAATAATAATACTGGTTAATATTATTAGTATAATTTTTAGAAGTTTTTAGTTAGAGTCAATTGAGTTGTCAATAGGGTCGTTCGAGTTGTCAATAGTGTTGTTAAGATTATCAATAGAATTGTTTGTATCATTAAAAATCACTTTTTATTTGTCTTACGTAATTCTGACATGTTTATAATTGTCAGGAGGGTAAGTTATTTTACGCAGTTCTTATTCTATATACATCATTATACACACTAAGCATTTATGTTACCGTAGCTTTAATTATAAATTGAGAATTATAAATTGAGAAATATATTAGTTGGTTGTGATATATCTTTATAATATTAGTATATAAACAATTCGATGGTTATTACTATACTATAAAATCAAATTTTTATAAATGTTAGTATATATTATTTAATAGAGTTACTAACATACTGGAGCGCTTATCATTCTTTAGTTTTGATAGAATAATAAGTTGGACTGTAACGACGATAATTACATTTCAGGATGTACTAATATATAATAATAATAATAATGATTATAATACTAATAATAATAAGTCATTTTTACTAACAAACTAATTTTTAGGAGTTTTAAGTAGAGATAATTATTTTTGATTAATTGATTATTTTAAGTTAGTCTCAATTTCGATAGCAGAACCATATTATTGACAGTACATGTTCTAATAATAGTGTAGTATTAATTTAACCGAGTCGTAATAAGAAATTTAGTATGAAGTAGAAATAATAGAATTTTTTACTGATGATTAATTAATCGGTTTTAGTCAAAATAGTCCGAATAATTATGCGGTTTTATTTGTAGCAATTTTTGGTTGATTCGTTGTATTGCGTTCTTCGCTAAAGAATGTGAATTTACTGATGATGTTATTGCCTCTATTTATTGGCTAAAACTAAGTTGTAGGCCTATGGTCAATGTTGAATTAAGTTGAATTATTATTTGTTGTTGTCGTTATTACGTTCATATTGGTAATGCATACATAGCATATCATGTTGGAGTTGATGCTCATTAAACTGGCCTTGATTGACAAATATAAAGTTGAAGGCTTATGCCTTGTTGACGCCTCTACTTATTGGCATATTTCTAAGTTGGGAGTTCTGCTCCATTGGTACCACGTGCATGTGCATAAAAACGAGTCGTATTTCATGTTGCATCCTGAGTTGTCGTATGGAGGAATTAATTATGTTAAATATTGATAAAAAGTTGTGAAGTGGTGAATTGTATGATCCATACTAATATATTATTTATTGTATATCCAATTATATGTTTCGATATATCATCCCTTTTGTTTGAATGTTACCCTCTGTTGGTAACGTGTAGGTAATAAAGAAGGATAGATGTTACCTTCGTTAGTTCGAGTCGATGTTGACGCTCTCATATGTAGCACTCGGGGGATGACGCATGTTTTATTTATTGTTTATTTTCATTATGTCGCTGAATTTTTAAGTTGTTTTTATTAAAGAATTATTGTCTTAAAGTCGTTTTGAGTTGGACAATATGTTATGGTATTTTCAGTTGAATTTTGTGAATCTGCTGCATAGTAATGAAAGTTGTTTTATTTTTAAAGACTAAACAGGTTGTTATCAGTTCATCCGAATTTCATGTGTTATGTATATGAACTATAGACGATTGAATGTCGTGGTTTTAAGTTGAAAGTGTAGCATTCCATTTGTTTGTTAGAAATTTTTATAACTCTGATTTTATTTAACTCGTTGGATAGAAATAGGGTGTTACACACTCAAGTAAACAAGAGTAAGCAGGACGGATGTCCATCATATAAAAAGTAGAGTTGAAAATTTGTGAACCAACTTTAATGGGGATGTCTACTTCTCCATGAACCATCCTCTTGGATCCATCAAAAGCCCTTACAACTATGTCACTTGGCTTCAACACCAGACCTTCGCGATCCAACCGATCTAAGGCACCTTTGGGTAAGACATTTAGAGAGGACCCTATATCCACCAAGACATGGGCCAGACTAGTTCCTTTGGATTCAATAGAGACAAGTAAAGCATTGTTATGATTTCTTGCAACTGGTGTCATGTCAGTATCAGAGAACCCCAATCCATTTTCGGCAGTCAAACTCGCCACACAATTTTCAAATTGATCGACTGTGGTCTCTTAAGGAACATGCACTTTCTTTAAAATTTTGATCAATGCTTGAGCGTGAGCATCAGAGCAAAGTAACAAAGATAACATAGAGATCTTGAAGGGGTTTTCTCCAACTTCTCTACTATCTTAAAATCACTCTTCTTTATGATCTTCAAAATCTCCTCCATTTCTTAGGTGGAAGGTTCCTCAGTGGCAATATCTTTGGCAGTCACCTCTATCCTAGTAGGCTCAACTATCTTTTCTTTGCCCCTAGTGTCAGTACTAGGTTTTTCCATTGTAATGTGAATTGGTGTAGTTGTAGTAGTTAGAAGTGAAATGTTAGGAGAGAAGATTCTCCTCATCCTTATCACCTTGCTAGAACCAGCAATATTGGTAACGTCGTCAGTTTTGTCTTTGTTAATCCTTTGGTAGTATACTTCAGCACCATAATTCTAAGGGACTGCCTTATTGGAAGAATAAGGAATTGTCCCGGGAGTAGTAATTATCAAGGGGGTAATATTCGGTTCATCGGAAATCATAATAGGACCTTTTAAAGAGATCCTAATAGGTTTGCTGGAAATGGTTATGATGGATATGTCTTCAGCTTTTTCAGTCAAACTTTTTATGGACGGAGTTCTTTCAAACAGGATTTCATGACTATCTATCAGGTGTTAAACACCTTTTTTCAGCCATTCGCGTCCATTCTTTTGTAGAGCACATCAATTACAGTCTTTTAAACAACCAGGGAAAACCCCAGCTCTCAGCAAATTTTCTTTAACAATGGTTAGTGGAGTAGTCAAATCTTCAGAGGAGGAAACAAAAGCCATGTCTTAAATTGCATTGACACATTTGCCATGATTTGGCATTGGTGCAGTTATAACATCCAGAGTTGTAGGTGGATCAAACTCAATGTTCTTGTTGTTGATGAGGTCTTGAATTTTTCATTTCAAAGCCCAACACTAATCAGTATCATGTCCGGGGCTATTGGAGTGATAAGCGCATTTGGCGTTTGGATTGTATTTCGGAGATGAAACATTGGGATTTGATGGTGGATCACGCAATGTTACCAAGTTAGCCTTCAACATGTGTTGCAAGGCTTGGGATAGCGACATGTTAATCCTTGTGAATTGTCTTCTTGGAACCTCAGGTCTTTGATGGTTGGTGTAATACGGTGGTAGAACTGAGTGTTATACTAGTTTTGCATTTTTGGTTGCAAATGTTGCGGTAAGCAAGAGTCTCCACTGAGTTTTCTTTTATCCAAATAAAGTAAAGGGTGAAAAGAACATAAAAAGACCTTTAAAGAGTTTTCTGAGTAAGGGGGTAGATTAAGGAACATGCACTCTTAAGCCTTACTTTTTTGTGTGTTTTTTAAAAGTATTTTTTGAAAGCGCCTTAGTGCGGAGATTTACTTCATGATAACTCTTATATCAGTCCTTAAGAGTTTTGATAATGCGTTTTTTAAAAATGTTTTAAAATGTTTTTGTATAGGTGTAAAAAGTTTGTTTGAGTAAGCATCTAACAGCTATCTACTTTACTCGAAAGGGTCGTTCTTTTCCTCCTTTCCTTTAGACAAGGCTATCCTACTATTAGTGAGTAGGTATCCATAGTCGTTTGGATTTATGAGGGACATTCAAAGGGACAATTTATAGTCAAAAAGGCAACTTGGCAAGGAATTTTAGTAACTACCCTAGGGTTCTAAGATCATTTTTTATCGAGGCAACATCGAGAGGGTCATAGAGGGCCTTATGATCTTTTGAACCGGAGGGTAGCCACTAAAATCTCTCACGTTTCGAGAGTTGTGACTATTTTCGAAGGCAACCAAAGTGGGAGTACCTTAGAGGTGCGTATGTGCAAGTGTGTTGTGTTTCAGTTATTCATCTTGATGTTTAATTTTCAAACGTTTTGTTTTATTATATTGTCATGCAATCCTATTTAACATACATCTAAGAACTTAATACATGTACGGGAATTAAAAGTACGGAAATGTAAAGTGCAGAAATGTAAAGTGCGTAAATGTAAATCCTAAACTATTACATGGCTTCGGGGAAGGGGAATTACAAACCAAAAAAATAATAAGAAAATGTAAAGGTCCTAGATTAAATTATTACGTTCCATAGGTAATTAGATAATATTTGAAAATAAAAATGTGATTAAAATAAATTACTACGCGGAGAAGAGAAAGTCCTAAAAATTACTAGGTGACAAAAGAAAGAAATATTTTTGGTTGCTTTGTATTTTCGGTTCAGAAACACTTGGGTTAAATTAAGAAATCCCTAAATCTAATTAATTAATTAAAAAAAGATTAATAAAAATTAATTTAATTAAAAAAACTAATTCTAATTATTTTTGTGTTTTTTGATTTTATGATTTTTTTTATATTATAAAAAAATAATTAAAGAAAAAGTTAAATAAATATAGTAAACAAGAAAAATAAGAAATGGGCCCTGTAATGTGAAGTTGAAAGAGGGGGATGGGAGATCTGGAATTTCTCTGGCCCAATCCAGGAGAAGCCCAGGTTGCGCCTGACTTCAGTGTTGTTGGCCCTTAGGGGGTGCACCATGGGCTGCATGTTGGAACGCCTGGATCTGCAAACAAATTTTAGAAAGAAAAAAAAATGAAAAGTGCCTGACCATGGATTTGAATCCAGGTTCTTTCTCTAATGCCCCTCTTCCTTTACCGTCTGAGCTAGCTGTTCAATCGAAAGGAATGACACTAACATTGAATCCTGCGAATTCTGTTAATTTAAAAAAATCACACGAAAACCTATCCCAATTGAAATCATCCCCTGAACCCAAATCTGGGGTTGTTTCGATTTGTAATTGTCTGTACCATGAGTTTCAAAAGTGACTATTTTTAAAGACCCTTGGCAATGGTATCCTAGCATCTGGGCGATGCAACTTACATATATTACATTAAATCATTCATAAACATTAACATGAATATGCAAGCAATGTGGATTCAAATTATAGATTGGATGAGATTGAAAATTTCATTAGCCGCTTGGAGGTGCTTCGATTTGGAATCCTGAGTATGGGAAAGCCTACAACGAGGGTTGTGGAAACTCTGGGATTCTTTGAAAATCTGATGAATTTTTGGTGCTCTTTGATGGCAAGCTGCGCGTGTGAGGCGGTATTTGTCTTGATTTTGTGTTTGTGTCTTGTATTTATAGGAGGTGGAGGAGACAAGGAAATAAGGAAAGAAACATGGCATTTAAGAACAAACCATTAAACATGGCTCTTAAAAACAAAATCAGGCAAATTGAAGAATTTCCATTTTGAGTTATTCATGCCATTTTTGAAATTTTGAATGAATCTGGACAAGTCATTTTTGGCACCTTGCACGAATTAAAATTACTCAGAATTTCCCTCACTAGAGCTTCTCCGATCAACTCTTGTTCTTGTGATGGTTCTAAGTTCCGATTCAAATTGCACATACTCTCGGCATCATGGATTCTTCGATCAGTTCCCTAAGCGTAACGTTCTTCTATTTCCCTTCTTTCAATTCAAACAAATCAAAGCATCAACTCCTCCTTTTTGACTGGTCAAATGCTGCTTCAGCTCTTTATCAATCGAAGGCTTTATAGAAGCCTCCTCACCTATTTGAAGTCCATCAATCGAAAACTTCCCAAAAGCCTTCTCATACATTCGAAGTCCATCACTCGAAGGCTTCCCAAAAGACTCCTCACACGTTCTAAGTCCATCAAATCGAAGGCTTCGAACAAGCCTCCTTCACATTCTAGAATCATCAAATCGAAGACTTCGAACAAGCCTTCTTCGTGTTCGAAAACTATCAAATCAAAGTCTCCATAAAAGGTCTCCTCATGAATTCGAACTTCACCAACTCGAAAACTTCATAAAAGTCCTCCTTATACGTTCCTTCGAATTGTTCTCACTTTGATCCAGTGTCAGTTATTCCAAACATGTGCAACCCTTGTTGGAAATCTAATGCTTAGGAGGAGAATTTATCTGATAAATATTGATCAACCTTGAGCAGTTGAGGATATTAATGAGCATGTCTTGAGTGGAACGGGAGGGAAAATTTTGGGGTACAACATCTGCCCCTGTTCAATCTTCTTAAACCTGAAGATTTAGATTGGCTTGTTTGCCTTTCATGATTTGAAGGTGGAAGATGATTGAACACTAGAGTGCCCAGAAATTTGCACTTGATGATGTGATGGTTGATTATGTAGGGAATGGGCTTAAATATTCCATTTTGGAGATGATGACTGAGAGTTGCTTGAGATGGGTTTAAGGATGCCATCCAAAGTAGATGTTGACTTCATAAAAGGTCCCTTTGTGGGGAATTCATGTTCCTGTTGTCTGAGGAGGAGCCCACTGGGGAAGGTTGATTTTTGTTGTTCTCTTGCTTGAGGAAGACTCTGTAGGGAATAGAGTCTAGGAAATTCAGTTATCCAAGTCTCTATTAAGGAATTATCTCTGGAAAAGTTTGTTGTTTTCTGGTTGAACTCCAGGCTTCATAGTAACTTACTGGGGAGGATGAAATTAACTATTGTCTGGAAATGTATTAGAAGGAGCCTATGTAGGGCTGCTTCAGGATGAGTCAGTGTTAGACTGCATCTAGAAATTAAGAAGGAATCCGTGTAAGATTTCTTCAGGATGAGTTTGTGTTCGACTGCATCTGGAGATTGAGAAAGAATCCGTGTGAGATTGCTTCAGGGTGAATCTGTGTTAGACTGCATATGGAGATCATGAGAAGGAACCCGTGTAAGATTTCTTCATATGATCATGTAGATAGTTTTCCTGTCTGGTTTCAGGTATTAATCTACAATCAGCCGTTCTCAGATAGTTATATTGTCTTGTTTCAAGTATTAATTCGGAACTTGCTTTTGTTGGTCATTGAGATAGTTGTCATGTCTGGTTTTAAGTATTAATCTCTTATCTTAGAAATAAAGATAGTTTTTCTGTCTAGTTTCAGGTATTAATCTTCAATCTTCTCATGTAGATAGTTTTCCAATCTGGTTTTAGGTATTAATCTACCATTAGTCATCTACAGATAGTTGTCATGTCTGGTTTCAGGTATTAATCTGAAACTTGTTTTTGTCGGTCGCTGAGATAGTTGTCCTGGCTGGTTTCAGGTATTAATATTTGACCTTAGAAAGAAATATAGTTTTCCTGGCTTGTTACAAGTATTAATCTTCAATCATCCGTCCACAGATAGTTGTCCTGGCTTGTTACAGGTATTAATATGGAACTTGTTTTTGTCAGTTGTTGAGATAGTTGTCCTGGCTAGTTTCAGGTATTAATCTATGACCTTAGAAAGAAAGATAGTTTTCCTGTCTTGGTTCCGGTATTAATCTTCAATCGATCGTCCACAGATAGTTGTCATGGCTAGTTACAGGTATTAATCTGGGATTTGGCAATGTTGGTCACATAGATAGTTCCCCGTATGGTTTTGGGCATTAATCTGTGGCCTGTTGTATTTGTTGGTAAACCCGTTTTGCTCCGGGAGTTCATACCACTTGGTCATGTAGATAGTTTCCTCGTCTAGTTTCGAGCATTAATCTTTGACCTGCTGTATAAGTTGATAGTATTTGTTTGTCTGCTAATTTCAACCTGAAAAGGTAAAGTCAAATTCATGCGATGTCGTGATGTATGAACTGCATGATGCTCTCAAAATACATGAGAATGTTATATGTGTTTCAGTTATGCATATGTTATGATGTATTGTAAATGTCATATGACTGTAATATATGAGCGTATCAGTTGCTCTATTGCAGTGTTGCAGAATTAGGGAAAATAAATCCCAGATTGTTGCTGGGAATGAAGAATGTAGGTCTTCAAATATGTTGAGGTTAAATGTTAGGAGATAGATTTCCGTTGTTAGAGAAATAAATATTTTTGGGGAAGGAAAACTTCGTGCAATGTATTTGTGAAATCCTGATGGGGAATCCTGAGAAGCTTGGTGACTTCACTGGGGAATTTTCCCTAGATGTCGGAGCAGTAGTCGGGGATTCTTTCTCCGCTGGGGATATGAGAACACCTGACATCATTAGGTTGTATGCCAAGGATATGGCAGTGACTTTATAGTAGGATGTCTCTACCTCTGTACCTGTTGGAGAAGGTATCTGCGGGGGTTTGCAGATGGCCTTTAGACATTGTCCTGTTTCTTAAAGCCATTATTAACTGTATTTTTATTTTTTATGCGTGTATTTGTAAGCAGTAATCACATTCAAATGCATATGTTCAAAAATAATCATTGGACATTTTCGCAAATAAAACAGAAAAATAAAAACAAATAGTTTTACACTTTTAAAGAGATAGTTTTGTATTAATTTGAATAAGCATTTTTTTACAAGGAGACAAATATCCTAGTAAGAGAATGTCGTAGTATGAATGAAAACTATACAAAAATAGTATACAAAGAAAAAACAGTTACGTGCAATAATCCCATTGGGTTCCCATTCTGCCATTGCCTTTATGTCTTTGAGTGTCTTATCCCTTCGCTGCTTGTCCGAAACTGATTGGATTGATTAGCACCATTTGAGCTTGATGGTTGTTACCGAAGATTGGTTGTAAGGTGATCCAACGGGACATAGTTATACGCTTTAAATCCCTAACTTTTGCTTGGACCTCTCTTTCGGGTTTTCAGTCCACCGGGATACCCTTTTTTGCCCAAACCGCCTTTTCAAGTTTTCGACTGCCGGGTGTACAAATTTTTCCATATGTATATCCCTAATTTTTTCCCGAACCCTTTTGGTTCATCGGGATGCCCTCATTTTTTCCTAGGCTAGTTAACCTAGGGGGTCTTTGTTCATGCGTAGTATCTTTTAACTATGTTCGCATTTACAGGGTGCGGAAGGTCGTCACCATCCATAGTGGTTAAGAGCATGGTTCCACCAGAAAATATGTTCTTGATCACAAATGGACCCTCGTATGTGGGAGTCCATTTACCCTTAGGATCACCTTGCCGCAGGATAATGCGCTTGATTACTAGGTCACCAGCCTGATATACCTGACGTCTAACCTTTTGGTTAAAAGCTCTAATCATACGATTTAGGTACATCTGGCAGTGGCCGACAGCCGCGGGCCTTTTTTAATCAATCAGGTTTAATTGGTCAAGTCGAGTCTGAACCCATTCGTCTTCATTCAAAACTACATCCTTCATGATTCTCAAGGAAGGGATCTGGACTTCAATGGGTAGGACAACTTCCATACTGTATACCAAAGAGAAAGGAGTTGTCCCTGTTGATATGCACATTGTGGTACGGTAACCATGACGAGCAAATGGTAACATCTCGTTCCAATATTTATATGTCACTGTTATCTTCTGTATGATCTTTTTGATATTTTTATTAGCAGCTTCTACAGCGCCATTCATCTTCGGTCGGTTAGGAGAAGAGTTATGATGCTGGATCTTGAATTGCGTGCAGAGCTCGGTGATCATAGTGTTATTGAGATTGGTACCATTATTCGTAATGATTATTTTTGGAATATTGTACCGATAGATGAGGTTATGTCTGATGAATCGGGCCACAACTTTCTTGGCAACAGAAGCAAATAAGGTCGCCGCGACCCATTTTGTGAAGTAATCAATGGCGACGAGGATCAAGTGGTGCCCATTAGAAGTTGTAGGTCTAATCTCTCAAATCATATCAATTCCCCACATTGTGAATGGCCAGGGAGAATTAAAAACGTTCAAGGGGACCTGGGGCACATGTACTTTATCAGCATAGATCTGGCACTTATGATAAGTCCACGAATGCTGATAACACTTTGCTTCCATAGTGGACCAGTAGTATCCTTCCCGTAGGATCTTTTTAGCCATTATGTGCCCACTGGAATGAGTTCAAAAGGTACCTTCGTGTAAATCTTCCATAATCTTTTGTACTTCACTCTTATCCACACACCAAAGCAGAGTGGAATCATGGTTGTGCTTGTAGAGGATTCTGTTAGTGAGGAAAGATTTGGCAAAGAACCTTCTTAGGAACTTCTTATCATTGATTGAAGCTCCCTTAGGATACTCTTGGGCTTCGAGGTATATTTTGATTTCATGGAACCAAGTTTTATCCACTACTTCTTCATTATCAATCTCATGACAGTATGCTGGTTTGTCCATTCTCTCAATAGTGATCTGAGGAGCTTCATTATCCCACCTGACTTTGAACATGGATGACATAGTAGCTAGCACGTCCGCTAGTTGATTTTCCTCTCGTGGAAAATTCTCAAAGGTAATTTCTTTAAAATGTGGAATTAGTGTCAACACATGCTCTTTGTAAGGGATGAGATTAGGATGCTTCATGTCCCATTCTCCTTTTATTTGAATGATCACTAGGGCCGAGTCTCCAAATACATTTAAGAATTTGATCCTTAAGTCGATAGTAGCTTTAAGACTCATAATGCATGCTTCATATTCAGCCATATTGTTGGTACAGTTGAAACATAGCCTGGCTGTGAAAGGAGTATGACAGCCTTCGGGAGATATGATCGCAACACTGATTCCATTTCCAAGAGCGTTGGAAGCTCTGTCAAAAACCATAGTCCATCGGGATCCTTTTTCAGGTCCTCCATCCAGTCCAAGTTCTTCACAATCGGTTACTAACATGATGTTCTCGTCTGGGAACTCAAAATTCATGGATTGGTAGTCATCCACAGCCTGATGAGCTAAATTATCAGCTAATACACTTCCCTTAATTGCTTTCTGGGTTGTATATTGAATGTCATATTCGGTCAGGATCATTTGCCATCTTGCTATTCTTCTGGACAGAGCGGGCTTCTCAAAGATGTATTTGATAGGATCCATTTTAGATATTGATAAGGTAGTGTGAGTCAACATATATTGTCTTAGTCGGCGAGTAGCCCATTACAAAGCGCATCAAGTTTTCTTGAGCAGTGAGTATCTTGTTTCACAGTCGGTAAACTTTTTGCTAAGGTAGTATATTGCATGCTCTTTTCGACCAGACTCGTCATGCTTCCATAACACACACCCCATTGAGTTCTCTAATACTATTAAGCACATGACCAGAGCTCTCCCTTCAACTGGAGACATCAAGATTGGAGGCTCTTGAAGATATTCCTTGAATTTGTCAAATGCGTTCTGGCAATCGCCATTCCACTCTATTGCTTGATCTTTCTTCAGTAACTTGAAGATTGGCTCACAAGTAGCGATCAGATGGGAAATGAACCTAGAAATGTAGTTTAGACGTCCCAAGAATCCCATGACCTCCTTCTCAGTGTGAGGAGTTGGCATTTATTGTATAGCTTTAACCTTTGCAAGGTCCATTCCAATGCCTTTGCCGCTGACAACGAAGCCAAAGAGCTTACCGGAACTTACTCCAAAGGTGCACTTATTTCGGTTCAGTCTCAATTTGTACTTTTTCAGCCTTTCAAATAGCTTATGTAGGTGATCAAGGTGCTCCTCTTCGGTCTGAGACTTGGATATCATATTGTAAACATAGACCTCTATCTCCCAATGGATCATATCATGAAACAAAGCTACCATGGCACGCTGATAGGTTACCCCGACGTTCTTTAACCCAAATGGCATAACCTTGTAACAGAAAGTGCCCCACTGTGTGACGAAGGTCGTTTTCTCCATGTCCTCGGATGCCATTTTGATTTGATTATACCCGGAGAAACCATCCATGAAGGAGAATATCTTATGTTGTGCGGTGTTGTCAACCAGAACATCGATATGGGGAAGCGGAAAATCATCCTTGGGGCTTTCCCTATTCAGGTCTCTGTAATCCACACACATACGTACTTTACCATCCTTCTTAGGTACTGGAACAACATTGACAACCCATTATGGATAAGAGATGACAGCTAAGAAACCAGTGTTGAATTGTTTCATGACTTCAGCCTTGATCTTTTCTGACATCTCTGGCCGCATGTGACGAATCTTTTGTTTCACTGGAGGGCAGTCCTCTTTTGTTGGTAGGCGATGAACCACAATATCAGTGTCAAGTCCCAGCATGTCTTCATATGACCAGGAAAAGACCTCAACATAGTCATGTAGTATCTAAATTAACCGCTCATTGATATTATGCTCCAAATCGACACCTATATTGACTTCTTTCTTATCCTCTGCAGTACCCAAGTTCATTGTCTCAACCGGCTCTTCATGAGGTTGTGTAGCCCTTTCTTCCTACTGTAACAGTCTGGAAAGTTCTCCTAGTACTTCACAATCTTCCTCACCTTCGTCCTCGGCTTGGTAGATCCTATTTTCAAAGTCATAATTGGAAATATAAGAACCGTTACCAATGGGATCCAGAGTGGATGTGGATTTACAATTTGATATGTGGGTGTGTGTAAGAGTATAGCTGTTTTTGATAAAGTAAAAAGGTAGAAAATAAAAACAGAGAGCGTAAAATTTGTATGTAACATGTCCAATGATTTATTAATGACATATGAATATGAAGAAATAACCCTCACAAAATAGACCATTGTGCCTCGGGTAAGACATAAGGCTTTAATGTTTCAATTGTTCAAATATTACATATCCCAAAAAACAAAAAGACAATTACTCTTAAATAAAATAGGCACAAAATCATTGGCCTCGCAATCGTTGAGTCCACCAGTGGTAGTTTGGAAGGTCCACGTGTCCATGTCGCAGTCGCTATCACTGTCCTCCAGAGCATTGATTCCATGGTTGCTTATCTGTAATGGTGGTCCCCCGGCGCAAGCACAACGAACAGCTCTCTCGGCTCCTGAAGTAAAACCCAAACCAAACTTGTCAGATTTGTAGTGAATGTTTGGAAGTTGGCCCCAAATGGTACACCCACCTTCTTCGACTAATACTTTTGCATCCTTCAGATAAGCCATTTTCAATGGAGGTCTGGTAGTCTTTGGAACACAGGTAGCAATCTTGGTTGCAACAACTGTTTATAGAACCTCCTCAAAGTTCTGACAGGGGGTCTCAATGAACTCGCCGTCCATTTCAACATACCTGAAAGAGTTCAGGTGGCTCACCATGTATTCCTCTTCACCATGGACTGTGATAATATTTTCATTGACTGGGTACTTCAACATATGATGCAGGGTAGAAGTAACAGCACCAGCCCCATGGATCCAAGGTCAACCTAATAAGCAGGAATAAGACGGGCGGATGTCCATCACGTAGAAATTTGAGTCAAAAGTTTGAGTACCAACTTTGATAGGGATGTCCACCTCCTCGTGCATCATTCTCTTGGAACCATCGAAATCCCTTACCACAATATTACTGGGCTTCAGTGTGAGTCCTTCACAATCTAACTTGTACAAAGTATTCTTGGGTAAGACATTCAACGATGAACCTGTATCTACCAGAACATGAGCTAGGATGGTTCCCCTGCACTCAATAGAGACATGCAGGGCATCATTATGCTTTCTTCCCTTGGGAGTTAGATAAGCGTCGGAAAAACCCAATCCATTATCAGCAGTCAGGCTGGCCACGCAATTCTCGAATTGATCAGCGGAGGTCTCTAGAGGCACATGGGCAGACTTCAGGAATTTTACCGAAGCCTTAGCATGGGCTTCAGAGCATAAAAGTAAGGCCAACATTGAGATTTTTGAAGGGGTCTTCCCCAACTGCTCCACAATGTTATAATTACTCTTCTTTATTATCTTAAGTAAGAAGATCAAGGGAGCAAAATTGGGAACAGATGTAATCCTGAGATCTATTCATCACCCTTCCTGGGCCAATACCATGACTAATAGATGTTCGCCTCGATAAGATCCTGCACCTTGTTATTTAAAGCCCAATAATCGTTTGTATCATGCCCCGAAGTTTCTAAATGGAAGGCACATCGAGCATTTAGGTTGTAGCGAGGACATGCAGTATTGGGATTCTTATGAGCCTCCTTTAGGATCACCAGTTTGGACTTCAGCAGGTGTGGAAAAACCTAAGATAAGGTCATGTTGATCCGAGTAAACTGTCTTCTAGGTGCATCCAGCCTGTGCTGATTGTTTCGTTGTTGGTTTGAAGTCGGATTGAAAATCAGAACAGCCCCTACCGTTGGACGATGTTCAGTTTTTTTTTTATTTCTTTGGCCATAAGCAGCACTAACCTTCTTCTTTATAGTGAAGGGTTTCTTTGTTGTGCCGGAGGATGCATCTCTCTGGATTTTATCACTTTTAATGCCAGCTTCTACCCGTTCACCAGTCAATATCAGTTCAGTGAACCCAACAGAAGAGCTTCCAATCAGATGGTTAAAGAACGGACCAGACAACATGCCCAAGAACATGTCCACCAGCTCTCTATCAGACAAAGGAGGTTGGAATCTTCCCGCAAGGTCTCTCCACTTTTGGGCAGAATCTTTAAAACCTTCGCCGGAACCCATAGACATACTTTGGAGTTGTGTACGAGTTGGGGCGAGGTCAGTGTTATATTGGTACTGCTTGTAGAAAGCAACAACTAGATCTTCCCAATTATGAATGTTGGTTCTTTCCAGTTGATAGAATCATTCCAGCTGAGTCCCTGCCAAACTTTCCTAGAAAAATGTACCCACAGATTCCTATCAGTAGTGTGGGGTTGAATCTTTTTGACATATGACCTTAAGTGCAACTTAGGGAAGGAGACACCGTCGTACTTAGCAAAGGTGGGGACCTTGAATTTATGCGGGATGCCCATGCATGAGATCAATCCTAGCTCTTCAAAATCCAACCCAGGTACCCTCTGAATCTCGATAGCATTGAGATGATCCTCCAGTTGTTTGTATTTATCATCAGCAGGAGGATATTGCTCCTCAGAATAGTCAGCTTCATCTTCCTCAGACCCTGGATTGTTGTTTTCTTATGTTGTCTTCTCTTCTTGATTGTCTCCCTCATTTGACGGGGTTGCAAAATCTAGAGCTTGCTTAGCCGGTCCTCTAAACCTTCTTCCTAAATTCAAGAACCAGCTGGTTTCTTTGCCTTCTTAATCTTCTCTTTGATGACCAGAGCTTTCAGATCTTATGCCCCTTGGCCAGAGCCAGGAACATTTGTTGGAACTGAAAATTTTGAGCTTGAAGATCATTTACTGTTTGTTCAAGAGCCATTTCTTTTGCTGAAATAAACAGCGAAAAGATAATAAACCTGTCTCGAAATACCTGCTTAATGTAATGATATGCATGATAATGTTTATGCAATGTTTTCAAGGACTTTTAAGATCTTAAATTTGCTTAGTCAAAGAGAGAACATACATTAATGGCATTCATAAGTTTGAAATATTACAGCGATTCCCCTTGGGCTTACAATGGAAGAGACAAAAGTGAAATAAAAACTCATAAATCAACCAGGACTCAGGCTTTCCATGAGCGTATCCTCTTTGGTGCAATGTAGGCATTCAAACTTTGTTCTTCATGCACTTGTCTTGTAAGATCCAAAACCTTTTTCTCGCTTGCGTAGAACTAGGCTTCAAAGGTATCTCGTTCCTCTTTGAGTTGAATCCAAGACCTTTGTAATTCCTCGAGAGTAGTCAGCATGTCAAGATGGAGAGTGGTATGAGGTACATCTGTATCTGCAATGGGTTCCATGATGATGGGTAGAATGGCGGGGTAAGGCATCATGAGATTTTAAGCACGTGCTCACACCCACTTAAGATAAGGCTCCAAAGGGAGGGAGTTCTTATTCCCCAATGTCTTGCTATCCACCTTGTTCACCATGCCCCGAGCTCGAACGAACCTCTGATGGTACCCTTGGACATCATTCTCATAGTCAAATGCAATTCCCTAAACCAATACATCATGAGGACCATCCCTCCTAGCATACCCAAACTATCATAACTGCAAACAAGGGTTATACGTGATTCCTCCCCTAATGTCTAGGAGAGGGACATTATGGAATTACCCACAGCGATCAATGATGGTGACGTCTTCTACAGATCGAGGGCACCAGTGAATATCTTAATGTGTGAGGGACGTCAACCTATTAAACCATCTTAAGCCTTGTTCGTTCTTCACAACAGACTGGGGTAGGTGCGAAATACACCACCTAGCCAACAGGGGAGTGCAACACATAAGGGCTCCTCTTCTCTTTATGGCGCGAGTGCATAATGTCTCCAAGCAAAGTGGGCACCGGGTTATAAAACATGAAAACCTTGACTGCATTCACGTCTATAAGTTGGTCTGGATTAGGGAACAGTACCATCCCATAGATGTGAAGGGCCAACACTTCTTCAAAGGCTTGTAAATCCAAAGTATCTCAGAAATAGTGAGCTTTCTCAAACAAGAACTTGGCTAGAAAACCTTTGACACCGCTTCTTGTTTCCTAGTTGGTCACAACGTCGTACCGTTGTAAATACAGGGCTTGAGCAATTTCCTCAGGCTTTGGGTCTCTTTCCATACCGTTGAAGGATAATTGATTGAGAATAGGCATACCCAATAACTGATAAAACTCTTCCATAGTAGGCACCAACTGGTAGTCAGGAAATGTAGAGCAATGATGTAACGGGTCAAAGAACTCAAAGAGAACTTTCACCATGTCTTCATCAGGACTTGAGGTGACCAAACTGAGGAGTCGACCATGTCTTTTAGTGAATGGAGAATTCTCAGGAACCCTTGATGCCAACTCTTTGAGTTTAGGAGGCACCCTTACGAGGTTGACTTGGATAGTATTTCTGTGAATGGGAGCCATGTCCTAAAAAACAGACACAAAGATAAGTCCTAAAAGTCCTTGAAATGGTTAGTGTGATATGCCAATGTTATGATGTTACGATGTTCTGTACAAACAAATATATATACAATCACGCAAATAGATCCTTAGGTTTAGGCTTGTATGGATTCCATGGGTAAGTACCCTCTTGAAGTATAGTTGGTTCAACCTGTCCTATCAATAGTAAGTGGGTTATAGGGAATCTCGATATCACTAATCTTTCTTCACCGGACATTGTTTCAGCATAAGCCTCTTTATTGGCAACCGAAATATCCTAGAAGTTAGATCTCAATAAGTGTAGTATCGAGTATCAACCAACTTCAGACTGCACCAAAGTCGATTATCTCACTACTTCCTAATGGCCAAGTTATTCAATTAAAGGTTCTAAGGTCAGTTGGTGCTTTATGACACCATACAGCGGCCCCGTATTCTCCTTGACTACTCAAGGGATACCGGTACCAACAAATGTGTCACACCAATGTAGCTATCGTTTCAACCGCGTTGGTATACCCCGCACAGTCCCCACGATCTATTGCTACTTACCTAAAAGGTGCCCCCAGATCCAGGTGTAGGATCTTTACAAGAAAACACAAGCAAAAACCCTTAAACATAAAGCAATCAAAACACACAATGTAAAGCAAAATGAAGAATGAACTAAACTCTAAGGTAACCCCACTTTTTTTATTTCCCCAGCAGAGTCACCAGTTCTGTAATACGGTGGCAGAACCGACTATCATACTGGTTTTGCGTTTGTGTTTGCAAATGTTGCAGTAAGCAAGATTCGCCATCTACTTTTCTTTTATCCAAATAAAGGAAAGGGTGAAAAGAATAGAAAAAGACCTTTCGAGAGTTTTTTGAGTAAGGGGGTAGATTATGGAAAGGGAAGGTGTTAGCACCCTTTCCATCTGTAGTTTTCTACGGGCTCTTAGATGCTTAGATCATTTTTAAAATACCTTATGCTTTGTGTCTTTTTGAAAAGTATTTTGAAAGCCCCTTAGTGCGGCTATTTTCTTCATGATAACTCTTGTATCAGTCCTCAATTGATAAAGCATTTTTTTGAAAATGTTTTGAAATATTTTTGTGTAGGTGTAAAAAGTTTGATTGAGCAAGCATCTAACAACTATCTACTTTACTCGAAAGGGTCGTTCTTTTCCTCCTTTCCTTTAGACAAGGCTATCCTACTATTAGTGAGTAGGTATCAATAGTCATTTGGATGTATGAGGGACATTCGAAGGGATGATTTATAGCTACAAAGGCAACTTGGCAAGGAATTTTAGTAACTACCCTAGGGTTCTAAGATCATTTTTTACCGAGGCAACATCGAGAGGGTCATCGAGGGACTTATGATCTTTTAAGCCGGAGGGTAGCCACTAAATTCTCTCACGTTTAGAGAGTTGTGACTATTTCCGAAGGCAACCAAAGTGGGAGTACCTTAGAGGTGCGCATGTACAAGTGCGTTATGTTTCAGTTATTCATCTTGATGTTTAATTTGCTAAAGTTTTGTTTTATTATATTTTCATGCAATCCTATTTACCATACATATAAGTAGTTAATACATGTATGAGAATTAAAAGTGCGGAAATGTAAAGCGCAGAAATGTAAATTGCTGAAATGTAAATCCTAAACTATTACATGGCTTCAGGAAAGGGGAATTTCAAACCAAAACAAGAATAAGAAAATGTAAAGGTCCTAGATTAAACTATTATAATCCATAGGCAATTACATCATATTTGAAAATAAAAATGCGAATGAAATAAATTACTACGCGGAGAAGAGAAATCCCTAAAAATTACTAGGTGACAAAAGAAAGAAATATTTTTGGTTGCTTTGTATTTTTGGTTTAGAAACACTTGAGTTAAATTAAGAAATCTCTAAATCTAATTAATTAATTAAAAAATATTAATAAAAATTAATTTAATTAAAAAAACTAATTCTAATTATTTTTGGGTTTTTTGATTTTATGATTTTTTTTATATTATAAAAATAATAATTAAAGAAAAAGTTAAATAAATACAATAAACAAGAAAAATAAGAAATGGGCCTTGTAATGGGAAGCTGAAAGAGAGGGGGTGAGATCTGGAATTTCTTTGGCCCAATCCAGGAGAAGCCCTGGCTGCGCCTGACTTCAGTATTGTTGGCCCTCAGGGGGGCACCATGGGCTGCATGTTGGAACGCCTGGATCTGCAAACAAATTTTAGAAAAAAAACGAAAAGCGCCTGATCTGGAATTCGAACCCAGGTCCTTTCATTACCCACTCGGAGATGCTTCGATTTGGAATCCTGAGTGTGGGAAAGCCTACAACAAGGGTTATGGAAACTCTGGGATTTTTTGAATATTTGATAAAATTTTGGTGCTCTTTGAAGGCAAGTTGCGCGTGTGAGGCAGTATCTGTCTTGATTTTGTGTTTGTGTCTTGTATTTATAGGAGGTGGAAGAGACAAGGAAATGGGGAAAGAAACATGGTGTGATCGGTGGATCTGGAACTGACTGTTTAACGCTGGTTCGCGAAATGTCGCGGAAGCAAGAGTCGCCACCGTCTTTTATTTTCTCCAAATGGAAAGGACAAAAGCACAGAAAAATTCCTTAAAGAGATTGCTCTCGGTTCGGGAGGTAGGTTATAGAAAGGGAAGGTGTTAGCACCCTTTCTATCCATGGTTATCCATGGGCTCTTAGATACTTGCTCATTTGTGTTTTCAAAAATGGTTTGTTTGCTTCTCAACTGTGGGTTTTTAAAAAAGTTTCTTTGAAAATTCCAGTTCGACTCTTGTATCAGTCCTCAAGAGTGTTTGAAAATTTGCTTTCGAAAGCTTTTTGAAAATGTGTTGGTGTGAAAAGTATTTTTGATTGGTTTTTGAAATTAGAGCAAGTATCAAGAGTCGTCTACCTACCCTAAGGAATTCGTCTGTGTAAATGTCCTTAAAGTAGTGCCATCCCACCATTGAGAGGTAGGTAGCACCACCGTTGGAGGTGTTCGGGTCAATTCGAGGTTCGGGACATGGTGATCACCAGAGTAATGGGAAGACACCTTAGAAGCTACCCTCATGCCAGGTTCCCGGATCATGAGGACTTACTAAGACGTCCTCTACTCGACGATCATCTTTCGAGGCAAGGCAACAGTGAGGCGTACCCTAGGGGTGGTGTGTGCGATTCGTGTGTCGTTTTCATTTGCATTTGTCTTGTCATGTTATCGGTGTTCTACGCTTGATTTTATTTAGGTCCATTCATTCTTGCATGCTTTGTTTAACAGTTAAAAGTTGCGAGGAAAAATAAATCTACAACTATTACAAATGGCGCGGGTCCACATCGCCAAAATTAAACCGGACCCGGTTTGACTGAAAAAATAAATAAAGCGAATAAAAGTGCGGGAAATAAAATTGTTACAAGGCTTTGGGACATGTACATAATTATAATAAGCGATAAAGTAAAATGCGCGAAACAAAATAATTAAAGCGACGGGCGTTGGACCCTTTTGCAAAATATTAAATTAATAAGGAATTAAAATAAAAAATGAAAAATTAAATGTTTTTGGTATTTTTGTGTTTTTTAAGATTTAAAAGAAAAAGAATTTATTGAAATTAAAAATAAAATGCTAAACCCTAGTTCTAATGTTTTTTAAGTTTATTATGAAAATATTGAATTTTTGACCTAATTTAAACCTAAATTATATTTATGTACAATTAATTATAAAAATAAAATAAATAAATAAATAATGTTGTGATAAAAGAAAAAGAAAATTTAAAAGGAATAGAAATTGTTAATTGACCTAATTCTATATTTTTTTGGATTTTTAGTTTTTAAAAAGAATTGAAATGGCAACCTAATTAAAACTAAATATTTACATGTTAATTTATTTAGCAAAATAATTAAAATAAAATAATTATTAAACTTTTGTCTTTTTCTGAATTTTTTATGATGTTTTTGTATTTTGTAAAAAAAATAAATTAATTAAATTGAGATGATAAATTAAATAAAATTGCAATTAAAAAATAAGATATAAAAAATGAAAAGAAAATGCAAACCAGGGGGGGTAGCCCCAAAATTGGAGGTGTGATTATGAGGAATCTGGCCCAAAATATCCTAAGTCCATTTGACTTTTTGAATGGCATGCTGAAGCGTTGACTGAGGTACATGGTACTCTTCAAATCTAAGCCTTTGGTTTGATCTCCAGGGGGACGTGTCAAGGCTTGGTCTGGGGTATATGATGCGTCTTCATACCAGTATTGCATGGGAACGTCTTTGGAAAAATATTGTTGAGAATGATACAGACCTGGGGTTCGAACCCAGGTCTTGGACTTTGCAAAGTGACACCTGCACCACTGAAGCACTTCAACGCATTTATTATATTAGTAGGCAGTAAATATAATAAAAGAAGATAACGCATGAATAAGTTGGACGCGCGAAATTCAAACCCACGTATCCCCCACTGCCACGAGTCCTTCTTCTTCGTTCTCTTTTTTATTTTCTGAAACATAAAAACAGAAAGCAACGGTTTTAACCCGTTGCCATAGAGGCCATATCAAAAAATAGCGAATAGGAATCCATTGGTCATAAATTCATCGCGAATACACCGTTCTCATCGTCCAGACGCGTTGAACTTAGTGGTCTTAGTCCCAGCCTCTAATTTTTCTTGATTGCAAAAACCCCAATTTTAAAACCTACAAACCCTAATATCCAAACATGGTAGATTCGCATATGGCTTATGAAAATTCAATTAAAGATGATGGTTAGTCTCAGAATTTCATAACAAACATTAATCAACAAACAAAAAGTGCAGAGGATGCGTGATTTATGCCATACGATTTCAAAAAATTCTTGATACAGTTAGAGTTCAAACTACCAATTCCTGGAGCTTTTGTGGTTGTTCTTGATAGGAATGTGTTCTATGTCACCCAAGGAAGCTAATGGGATCAGTATTACGCCTTGAATCCACCTGTAACCTTGAACTCAGTTTTGTGTTTTTCAAGCAATTTTCCAAGTTTGTATATTGCTTCTGAGCGCAGCTTAGAGTCCCCTTGGCTTAGGGTTGTGCTTCTGAATATGTATGGAGGCTTTTAGGTCAACAAAACTTGACAAAATCCAAGGCATTCATTGCTTGGATATTTGATTTTGTTAAGAATCTTTTCACATCTTTTTTCATGTTGTTTTTGCACAAATCATATCCCAATGCTCCAAATCTTTCCAAATTGGCTTAAGCACGAATTATTGAGCCTAAAATGTGTACAAAAAGATTCATTAGGTCAAGTTAGATATTTTCTATATATTTAAATAATTTAAATGAATTAATATTAATATAAATTCAAATAAATAATTAAAAAATTAGAAAATACTTCCCTTTGGGCCTAATGGTCGTGCATAGGCTTGGCATGAAGAAACTTGGAAGAAAAATGGGCCCATTAGCATTTTTGGATCATTTGCATCAATGTTGACTTTTCAAAATTCCCAAATATTTCCCAACTTCCACAAGGCATAACTTGCTCAATATTTAAGCTTTTCACATGTTCTTGGACATTTTGGAAAGGTATTTGAGTCCTTTAACCAATGCCTTTGGTCCCATGTCATTTTGATTTACCAATCTCAAGTTATGGCCTTTGACTTAAAGTCCCTTTTTGTTGACTTTTGAAAATGACCTATAATGTTGAAATTGATAACTTTTTGTGAGAGCATTTCTTGGACTTGAAGTATGAAGATGAGTTGTAGGAAATGTCTTTCTCTTCAAAATGAGCTTTGGATGGAATTTTTCTGATAATCCATGTGAAAGTTATGCCCTGGTCAATTTCAGTTGACTTTTTCAGCTGTCCAAATATAGCAACTTTTGCATCTTTGATGATTTCTGAGCCAAATTTTGAGAATCATGATCAAGCATTGATCAAATGATGTTTGTGGCTTCAAAATGATATATTGACCAAAAATTTGAACTTTTGACTGTCAAATGACCATTTTGCCCCTACAGTTGACTGTAGTGCAATTTAGGGTTTTGACTGTGCAATTTTGAGCTGAATGCCTTGAAACTTGATATGAGGATACTTGACCATCTTTGTAGGCATATGAGACTTGATTGGGCCTTTGAAATCCTCATTTTCTTGATCAGGACTCAAACCCTAGTTTTGACTGTATGGGAAGCTGTTGAGCTGCACAACCCTTGGGGAATTTTGTGACTTTGACTTGACAAATCTTGGAGAATATGGGAGGGCAAATTTTGGGGTACAACAGTTGCCCCTGTTCAATCTTCTTAGACCTGAGGATGCAGATTGGCAGACGTGCCTTTCGTAATCCGAGGGTAAAAGATGATTGGACACTAGAGTGCCCAGAAATTTGCGCTCACATAGTAGCAGTGTGACGGGAATGGGCTTATAGATGCCATTTAGAGGTTGCTGGATAGGATGATGGGCTTATAGATGCCATCTGGATGTTGATCGCGTAAGAGATTCCTTCGCGAGAACCTGCATACCTGCAAAACAGAAAATGAGTACCTGACACGTTGTAGGAGTTGATTTTAGATGCTTGATACAGATGTGTCCTGACTGGTTACAGGAGTTGAATCTGGAGCTTCAAACGCTGATGAATGAACCAGGTATGGTTACTGCCTTAGCATGAATGATAAGAGAACCTTGGGTGACTTTAATTTCAACATAGCTCGTTGAGAAAAATCTTGGCGGGAATTACCATCTTTGCAATGTCAGGAAGGGAACCATAGAAAATTATAACCTGAAGGGGAATCACCTCACTCGCCATTGGAGAGGGAATCATAGGAAAAGGAATTGTCACCTCACACACCGTCGGAGAGGGGAACATCTGAAAAAAGGAATTACCACCTCACACACCGTTGGAGAGGGAACCATAGGGAGAATATCACCTCACACTCATCGTCGGAGAGGGGAACATCTAAAAAAAGGATTACTACCTCACACACCGTTGGAGAGGGAACCATAGGAGAATATCACCTCACACTCATCGCCGGAGAGGGAAACATCTAAAAAAAGGACTTCTGGAAGCAGTATCAGAACGTCACCATATCTGGTTTACATCTGAAACTATATCTGGAAGGAAATCTGGAAGCAGCATCAGAACGTCACCATCGCTGGGTTTACGTCTGAAACTATATCTAGAAGGAAATCTGGAAGCAGTATCAGAACGTCACCATCGCTGGGTTTACATCTGAAACTATATCTAGAAGGAATTCTGGAAGCAGTATCAGAACGTCACCATCGCTGGGTTTACATCTGAAACTATATCTAGAAGGAAATCTGGAAGCAGTATCAGAACGTCACCATCGCTGGGTTTACATCTGAAACTATATCTAGAAGGAAATCTGGAAGCAGTATCAGAACGTCACCATCGCTGGGTTTACATCTGAAACTATATCGAGAAGGAATTCTGGAAGCAGTATCAGAACGTCACCATCGCTGGGTTTACATCTGAAACTATATCGAGAAGGAATTCTGGAAGCAGTATCAGAACGTCACCATATCTGGATCATATCCGAAACTATATCGAGAAGGAAATCTGGAAGCAGTATCAGAACGTCACCATATCTGGATCATATCCGAAACTATATCGAGAAGGAATTCTGGAAGCAGTATCAGAACGTCACCATCGCTGGGTTTACATCTGAAACTATATCGAGAAGGAATTCTGGAAGCAGTATCAGAACGTCACCATCGCTGGGTTTACATCTGAAACTATATCTAGAAGGAAATCTGGAAGCAGTATCAGAACGTCACCATCGCTGGATCATATCCGAAACTATATCGAGAAGGAAATCTGGAAGCAGTATCAGAACGTCACCATATCTGGATCATATCCGAAACTATATCGAGAAGGAATTCTGGAAGCAGTATCAGAACGTCACCATCGCTGGGTTTACATCTGAAACTATATCGAGAAGGAATTCTGGAAGCAGTATCAGAACGTCACCATCGCTGGGTTTACATCTGAAACTATATCGAGAAGGAATTCTGGAAGCAGTATCAGAACGTCACCATCGCTGGGTTTACATCTGAAACTATATCTAGAAGGGAATCTGGAAGCAGCATCAGAACGTCACCATCGCTGGATCATATCTGAAACTATATCTAGACAGAATTGCGATAGTTGATAGTAGTCATTTTCGTATTGATCTTTTTCCTGAAAAGGCAAAACATAATTGTATGCAAAATCATGATGCATGAACTGTATGTCTTCAAAATCAATGAGATTCGCGTAGTATGATGCATATGCATGCTATAATGATGTATGTGACGTTTTATGAATGTATGTTTGTCTAAGAAAATAAATCCTTGCCGGGTGCCGGGAAGTCGTATCCTGGGCTGATGTTGCATAATAGTTTTTTGCTTCCGCTGGGGTTGATAGTTGCAAGTATACCGGTAGGAGAGGATGACTCCGTTGCGGAATAAACTTGGCCAATGGAAGATTCTGCGGGGAGAAAAGATATTCTAGCGACCATGCTAGGAAGAAATACTCTGTGGGGAGATGCTTTTGCTGAATTTGTTGAGGATGACTCGCTGAGGATACCTTGCTGTATTGGAAGTATGAATGGACTTCGCTGGGGATAAGAAGCTTCTGTCGATGACGCTCTTTCCGTGGCTTTTGGCTGAGGATAACCCAGTTATATCCTGTTAAGGAAATAACTCTTTAACTCAAGCCGGACGACGCGTTCGTGCCCTGCTAGGGGATAAGCTTCCAGAATTTACTGGGGATACGCTTATTGCTTGGGGAGATAGATTCCAACCTTCTTGGGGAACGGGATTGGATTCTCTGGGGAAGTTTTGAACTGTATTGGTTATGTTCTTCAACGGAGCCTACCCTGATACCTTGGAGGATAGAACAATCAGATTGTTTTAGGCCATTCTTTATTGCCCCCGTTTCTATGGGGGAGGCACTTGTGGGGTGCTGATAGTTGTTGATGGACAAACCTTCTTCTGGTAGACAGATGGCAGGACATAGTCGTACGCTTTAATCCCTAACTTTTGCCTGGACCGCCCTTTCGGGTTTTCAGCCCACCGGGATACCCATTTTTGCCCAAGCCGCCTTTTCAGGTTTTCGACTTGCCGGGTGTATAGATTTTTTCATTTCATCCCTTATTTTTGCCCGAACCCTTTTGGTTCGCCGGGAAGCCCTTATTTTTTGCCTAGGTATGTCAACCTAGCGGGTCTTTGATTTTGCGTAGTATTTCTTCGACTATGTCCGTGCTTTCAAAATGTAGGGAGTTGCCCCTGTTAGAAGTGCTTTGTCATGCCACCAGAAGGTATTTGATCAGGCAAGATTCGTTGCTGGAGTGCCCCAAGTGACTCAGGTGGAGATTTGCCTCAGGCTGGTTGGCCTTTTGAGAGATTCTCCGAAGCTTGATTGGACTGCCCCAGATTATGGACAATGATCATGCCGTGCCCCTTGATTGGAAGTACTCTGTTTATTAGACTTTCGTCGTGCGAACTTCTATGTTGTTCAAACAAAGAGTCATATGCAAACAAGGTTATGTTAAAAATGCAAAGCGCATGTCTGTCTTGAGAATTTTGTAAATGCATTCTTTTTCATAAAACAAATGATTGTTTGTAAAACGTGATGTCAACTCGTTATTTTACCGTAAGCCTTCAGGAGTCAGGATACCTTTTCGTAACAGTATGCTTTCGAGCTAACCCATGCTTCAGCTAGGACTTTTAAGGGTTATCACGTGGCTTGGTTCACGGTTTAAGAAACAAAGGATAAAGGCTCAAATTATTTGTACCCACCCGCTCTTCGTGATGTTCTCCAAACCTAAACTCAGTTGATCATACGTTAGACTTTGTTTGAGTCTTGCTCTGATTTTCCAGTGATGGTTCGGACATTGATGATTTATTCTGACTAGGCAGTCATTTTTGTTTTTGTTGAGGGTTTGTGAGACCTCTTTCTTTTGATTTTTTGTTATCCCTTTCTTTTTTTTGCCTGAACTGTTTCCTTTTGTGATTACAGTCAGCGGGATGTCCCAGTTTTGTAAGTCTCCTTCATAGGTTTTGACTTAATGGGTTTTTATTTTGAGAAGTAATGATTGCCTTTCTTTATTGATTATTTAGGACCATCACTGTCTTTCTTTGTTTTGTAAGGACCTCTTTGGTGCCATTCGTTATGCACTTGGATCAACTGAGAGACTACCCTGCCCCAGGTTATGATTAAGGGTTTTGATTTTCGAAAATAAAACTTCTACTTCTTTGGCTCAGAGGGGTTGACGAGGGATTATCTTCCTTATAACTCCAGTGTTTAGGAATTGAAACAATGCCTGTACCTCATCAGCGGGGTCTGTTCAAAAGCATACTGTAAGGATCGTGGTATCGTTTTCGTCATCCTCCCTCAAGAGGCTTAGAATTATTAATTGAGAGTTGACCTCAAAAAAAATATGAAAAGAGTATAATAAAAACAATTGTATTAATCCTCAAAACAGACATATGCGATGCATTAATAGAATAAAAGAGTTTGCTGTGACATTAATTGTTTGTATAAGCAAGGAAGAATACAACTCAAAAATTCAAATAAACAAAAGGTCTTCAACGATTGGGTAACGCAGCAGTGATTATGTTCGGAGTCTCAGGCACTTCAAACTGAATCTCTCCGGCGTCAATCATATCTTGAATTTTGTTCTTGAGAGGCCAGCAGTTATCCGTAGTATGCCCCGGGCTATCAGAATGATACGCGCACCTATCGTTGGGATGATAGTTGGGAGCAGAAGTGTTCGGATTCCGAAGAGGAGCCCTTAAGGTGATCAGCCCTGCCTTCAACATTTGTTGCAGTGCTTGATCCAGCGACATGTTGAGTTTTGTATACTGTCGTTTCTCCTTGCGCTGCTGCCCCTGTCCTTGTTGAGCAGGTCCGGGATTGGAGATCTGGATTGCCCCTGCCTCATGACGGCCCTTTTTACCGTGCACAGCATTGGATTCTTTCTTTCCATGATGAGGCTTCTTATCAGAAGGTGCAGCCTCTTGAATTTTCCCAGACCGGATACCAGCTTCTATTCGCTCTCCAGTCAAGATAAGATCTGTGAATCCAGCAGACGAATTCCCAATCAGGTGGTTATAAAATGGACCAGACAAGGTCCCCAAGAACATATCCACGAGTTCCCGATCAGTCATAGGTGGTTGTACCCTTCCAGCAAGATCCCTCCATTTCTGCGCATATTCTTTAAAACCTTCACTTGACCCTAACGACATACCCTGGAGTTGGGTACGCGTAGGAGCAAGGTCGGCATTATATTGATACTGCTTATAGAAATCAGTAGCTAACTCCTCCCAGTTACGAACTTTGGTCCCATCCAGCTGATAGAACCATTCGAGATGAGTCCCTGAAAGACTCTCCTGGAAGAAGTGGATCCATAAATTCTTGTCCACCGTATATGGCTGAATCTTCCGAACATAGGACCTTAGATGCAGCCTGGGGCAAGACGCCCCGTCATACTTAGTGAAGGATGGTGCTTTGAATTTCCGAGGGATAACCACAACAGTTGACAAACCCAAATCTCCCAGATCCAGCCCAGGTACCTGTTGACCCTCCACAGCTTTCAGCCTATCCTCCAACTGTTTGTACTTGTCCTCAGCCGGAGGGTACTGTTCGTCGTCGAAATCTGTTTCATTGTCAGAGACCTCTGGACTGGGCACCCTTTCCTCTTGATGACTGCTTTTTTCCACAGATGGGGTTGTCCTCTCAGTTTCAATTTGCGGTGTATTCCCAGATCTGCGTCTAGGGCTGAACAAGACAGTTCTCTTCTTCTTCTTGTCCTTCTTCAAGAGCAGAGCTTTCAGATCTTGCTGCCCCTGGGTCAGATTCATAATCAGCTCTTGGAACTGGGCGTTCTGAGCCTGGAGATCCTTGATAGTCTGCTCGGCTGATGATTCAGGATTCATGACGATCGGCTGAAATAAACAGCGAAGAAGGGTAAGCAACCTGTCAAAGGGACACCTGCAATGCAGTGAGATGTATGACATGCATGCAATGATTTCAAGGACCTCGCGGGATAAACAAAGAAACTTATTGGAGTCGGAAACTGGTAACTTGATTGAAGGTACTCCATGTTGTTGAGAGTCCTTCTTCAAGGGTCAAAGGCTCACCATATCCAGTGGGTCATAGCCCCTGACAACCTTGGCTAGAGGAAAATAAATCCTCTTTGCCCCTTGCTGGGATAATTGCTTCACCATGACCTGCATCACAAGCCCTTGAGATCCTTGAAATGGGTTAGGATGTATGCAATGGTATGATGTCATGCTATGCATGGGGTGATGTGGGTAAACCATGTTATGAGTCCAAATTAAGGACTATAAACAAACCCTGCAAGAAATTCAGTATACTTTGTTATGAGTCCCAATTAAGGACTATAAACAAAACCTGCAAGAGATCTAGTAAACCCTGTTATGAGTCCCAGTTAAGGACTATAAACAACACTTGCAAGAAATTTGGTAAACCCTGTCATGAGTCCTAGTTAAGGACTATAAACAAGACCTGCAAGAAACTTAGTACCCTGTTATGAGTCCCAATTAAGGACTATAAACAAGACCTGCAAGAAACAAGTGTCAGGTAACAAGTACGCAAGTAGGCAAGTACAAAGGCACACAAGTCACACAAGAGAAACCCTTAGGGTTTAGGCCGGCATGAGGTCTAGGTATTACCCTCTTTCAGTTTGTTGGTTCATACCTGTCCTATCAAAGTAACCGGGTTCTTAGAGGATCCTAATATCATTGACTACCCTCAATCGGTCATAACTCCAGCATCGCAATCTTTTCTTGCGGCAAGAACCATCACGAGAGTTTAGCCTCAATGGGCGTAGCATACTGCTACTGTTCTAATGGCCAAGTTGTGTCAATTAAGATTCTAAGGTTGTTGGTGCTTAATGACTCCTTAGAAGACCCATATTCTCCTCGTTGCGACACAAGGGATATCGGTACAGACTAAGGTGCCACACCAATGTAGCCACTGCTTCACCTGTGTCGGTCTACGCCGGACAGGTCCCTCACAGCTTATGCTACCTAAACAGGGTATCCCCAGATCCGGGTTAGGATCTATGTATCTCCGATGCAACCCAAAATAGTAAAGCAAGCAAAACAATACAAGTGAAAACACAGTTATGACCTAGCCCTAAGGTACACCTCACTTTATAGTTATTCCCCAGCAGAGTCGCCAGTTCTGTGATCGGTGGATCTGGAACTGACTGTTTAACGCTGGTTCGCGAAATGTCGCGGAAGCAAGAGTCGCCACCGTCTTTTATTTTCTCCAAATGGAAAGGACAAAAGCACAGAAAAATTCCTTAAAGAGATTGCTCTCGGTTCGGGAGGTAGGTTATATAAAGGGAAGGTGTTAGCACCCTTTCTATCCATGGTTATCCATGGGCTCTTAGATACTTGCTCATTTGTGTTTTCAAAAATGGTTTGTTTGCTTCTCAACTGTGGGTTTTTAAAAAAGTTTCTTTGAAAATTCCAGTTCGACTCTTGTATCAGTCCTCAAGAGTGTTTGAAAATTTGCTTTCGAAAGCTTTTTGAAAATGTGTTGGTGTGAAAAGTATTTTTGATTGGTTTTTGAAATTAGAGCAAGTATCAAGAGTCGTCTACCTACCCTAAGGAATTCGTCTGTGTAAATGTCCTTAAAGTAGTGCCATCCCACCATTGAGAGGTAGGTAGCACCACCGTTGGAGGTGTTCGGGTCAATTCGAGGTTCGGGACATGGTGATCACCAGAGTAATGGGAAGACACCTTAGAAGCTACCCTCATGCCAGGTTCCCGGATCATGAGGACTTACTAAGACGTCCTCTACTCGACGATCATCTTTCGAGGCAAGGCAACAGTGAGGCGTACCCTAGGGGTGGTGTGTGCGATTCGTGTGTCGTTTTCATTTGCATTTGTCTTGTCATGTTATCGGTGTTCTACGCTTGATTTTATTTAGGTCCATTCATTCTTGCATGCTTTGTTTAACAGTTAAAAGTTGCGAGGAAAAATAAATCTACAACTATTACAAATGGCGCGGGTCCACATCGCCAAAATTAAACCGGACCCGGTTTGACTGAAAAAATAAATAAAGCGAATAAAAGTGCGGGAAATAAAATTGTTACAAGGCTTTGGGACATGTACATAATTATAATAAGCGATAAAGTAAAATGCGCGAAACAAAATAATTAAAGCGACGGGCGTTGGACCCTTTTGCAAAATATTAAATTAATAAGGAATTAAAATAAAAAATGAAAAATTAAATGTTTTTGGTATTTTTGTGTTTTTTAAGATTTAAAAGAAAAAGAATTTATTGAAATTAAAAATAAAATGCTAAACCCTAGTTCTAATGTTTTTTAAGTTTATTATGAAAATATTGAATTTTTGACCTAATTTAAACCTAAATTATATTTATGTACAATTAATTATAAAAATAAAATAAATAAATAAATAATGTTGTGATAAAAGAAAAAGAAAATTTAAAAGGAATAGAAATTGTTAATTGACCTAATTCTATATTTTTTTGGATTTTTAGTTTTTAAAAAGAATTGAAATGGCAACCTAATTAAAACTAAATATTTACATGTTAATTTATTTAGCAAAATAATTAAAATAAAATAATTATTAAACTTTTGTCTTTTTCTGAATTTTTTATGATGTTTTTGTATTTTGTAAAAAAAAATAAATTAATTAAATTGAGATGATAAATTAAATAAAATTGCAATTAAAAAATAAGATATAAAAACTGAAAAGAAAATGCAAACCAGGGGGGGTAGCCCCAAAATTGGAGGTGTGATTATGAGGAATCTGGCCCAAAATATCCTAAGTCCATTTGACTTTTTGAATGGCATGCTGAAGCGTTGACTGAGGTACATGGTACTCTTCAAATCTAAGCCTTTGGTTTGATCTCCAGGGGGACGTGTCAAGGCTTGGTCTGGGGTATATGATGCGTCTTCATACCAGTATTGCATGGGAACGTCTTTGGAAAAATATTGTTGAGAATGATACAGACCTGGGGTTCGAACCCAGGTCTTGGACTTTGCAAAGTGACACCTGCACCACTGAAGCACTTCAACGCATTTATTATATTAGTAGGCAGTAAATATAATAAAAGAAGATAACGCATGAATAAGTTGGACGCGCGAAATTCAAACCCACGTATCCCCCACTGCCACGAGTCCTTCTTCTTCGTTCTCTTTTTTATTTTCTGAAACATAAAAACAGAAAGCAACGGTTTTAACCCGTTGCCATAGAGGCCATATCAAAAAATAGCGAATAGGAATCCATTGGTCATAAATTCATCGCGAATACACCGTTCTCATCGTCCAGACGCGTTGAACTTAGTGGTCTTAGTCCCAGCCTCTAATTTTTCTTGATTGCAAAAACCCCAATTTTAAAACCTGCAAACCCTAATATCCAAACATGGTAGATTCGCATATGGCTTATGAAAATTCAATTAAAGATGATGGTTAGTCTCAGAATTTCATAACAAACATTAATCAACAAACAAAAAGTGCAGAGGATGCGTGATTTATGCCATACGATTTCAAAAAATTCTTGATACAGTTAGAGTTCAAACTACCAATTCCTGGAGCTTTTGTGGTTGTTCTTGATAGGAATGTGTTCTATGTCACCCAAGGAAGCTAATGGGATCAGTATTACGCCTTGAATCCACCTGTAACCTTGAACTCAGTTTTGTGTTTTTCAAGCAATTTTCCAAGTTTGTATATTGCTTCTGAGCGCAGCTTAGAGTCCCCTTGGCTTAGGGTTGTGCTTCTGAATATGTATGGAGGCTTTTAGGTCAACAAAACTTGACAAAATCCAAGGCATTCATTGCTTGGATATTTGATTTTGTTAAGAATCTTTTCACATCTTTTTTCATGTTGTTTTTGCACAAATCATATCCCAATGCTCCAAATCTTTCCAAATTGGCTTAAGCATGAATTATTGAGCCTAAAATGTGTACAAAAAGATTCATTAGGTCAAGTTAGATATTTTCTATATATTTAAATAATTTAAATGAATTAATATTAATATAAATTCAAATAAATAATTAAAAAATGAGAAAATACTTCCCTTTGGGCCTAATGGTCGTGCATAGGCTTGGCATGAAGAAACTTGGAAGAAAAATGGGCCCATTAGCATTTTTGGATCATTTGCATCAATGTTGACTTTTCAAAATTCCCAAAAATTTCCCAACTTCCACAAGGCATAACTTGCTCAATTTTTAAGCTTTTCACATGTTCTTGGACATTTTGGAAAGGCCTTTGAGTCCTTTAACCAATGCCTTTGGTCCCATGTCATTTTGATTTACCAATCTCAAGTTATGGCCTTTGACGTAAAGTCCCTTTTTGTTGACTTTTGAAAATGACCTATAATGTTGAAATTGATAACTTTTTGTGAGAGCATTTCTTGGACTTGAAGTATGAAGATGAGTTGTAGGAAATGTCTTTCTCTTCAAAATGAGCTTTGGATGGAATTTTTCTGATAATCCATGTGAAAGTTATGCCCTGGTCAATTTCAGTTGACTTTTTCAACTGTCCAAATATAGCAACTTTTGCATCTTTGATGATTTCTGAGCCAAATTTTGAGAATCATGATCAAGCATTGATCAAATGATGTTTGTGGCTTCAAAATGATATATTGACCAAAAATTTGAACTTTTGACTGTCAAATGACCATTTTGCCCCTACAGTTGACTGTAGTGCAATTTAGGGTTTTGACTGTGCAATTTTGAGCTGAATGCCTTGAAACTTGATATGAGGATACTTGACCATCTTTGTAGGCATATGAGACTTGATTGGGCCTTTGAAATCCTCATTTTCTTGATCAGGACTCAAACCCTAGTTTTGACTGTATGGGAAGCTGTTGAGCTGCACAACCCTTGGGGAATTTTGTGACTTTGACTTGACAAATCTTGGAGAATATGGGAGGGCAAATTTTGGGGTACAACACATGGAATTTAAGGACCAACCATTAAACATGGCTCTTAATAACAAAATCAGAAAAATTGAAGAATTGCCATTTTGAGTTATTCGTGCCATTTTTGAAATTTTGAATGAATCTGGACAAGTCATTTTTTGTGCCTTGCACGAATTCAAATTGCTCAGAATTTCCCTCACTGAAGCTTCTTCGATCAACTCTTGTTCTTGTGATGGTTATAAGTTCCGATTCAAATTTCATATACTCTTGGCATCATGGATTCTTCGATCATCCCCCCAAGCCTTACTTTCTTTGATTGCCCTTCTTTCAATTCAAACCAATCGAAGCATCAACTCTTCCTTTTTGACAGGTCGAATGCTGCTTCAGCTCTTTATCAATCGAAGGCTTTATAGAAGCCTCCTCACCTGTTTGAAGTCCATCAATCGAAAACTTCCCAAAATCCTTCTCATACATTCGAAGTCCATCACTCGAAGGCTTCCCAAAAGACTCCTCACACATTCAAAGTCCATCAAATCGAAGGCTTCGAACAAGCCTTTTTCACATTCGAGAATCATCAAATCGAAGACTTAAAATAAGCCTTCTTCGTATTCTAAAACTATCAAATCGAAGTCTCCATAAAAGGTCTCCTCATTCATTCGAACTTCATCAACTCGAAAACTTCTTAAAAAGCCTCCTTATACGTTCCTTCGAATTGTTCTCACTTTGATCTTGAGTCAGTTATTCCCAACTTGTGCAACCTTAAGCAGTTGAGGATCTTAATGAGCATGTCTTGAGTGGAATGGGAGGGCAAATTTTGGGGTACAACAGTTGGCTTGTTGTTGTCTTTGAGTAGAGGATGGATTGGAGGTTAAAATAGAATTAACATATTGGCGGTGGTCTTTCTTGACATGGCTTCTTGACCCATATACGAAATTAGTTTCCTTCTTGCCAGTAAAGGTCTTTTTCATAGTATTTGATGTAGAGGCGGAAGCTATGGGAATTTTTCCACTTTTAATATCTCTCTCGACCCTTTCACTAGTTAAAATTAACTCAGTGAAACCAGGCAATGATCTCCCAATTAACAAGTTGAAAAATGGTCTAGTTAATGTTCCCATGAACATACCTACCAGCTCTCTATCAGTCAATGGTGGTTGTACTCTACCAGCAAGGTCTCTCCATTTCTACACATACTCTTTAAAACCTTCATTGGGACCCATTGTCATTCCTTGTAACTGAACTCTAGTTGGCGCTAAATCAGCTTTATACTGATATTGACGGTAGAAAGTGGTGGCCAGATCTTCCCAGGTATGAATGTTTGAATCCTCCAACTAATAAAACCATTCTAACTGAGTTCCGGACATATGCTCTTGAAAGAAATGCACCCATAACTTCTTTTCAGCGGTATGCGGTTGTATCTTACAAATGTAGGATCTTAAGTGAAGTTTTGGGCACGAAATGTCGTCGTACTTAGCAAAGATTGGAATTTTGAATTTGTGGGGAATAACTACCCCAGGCACCAAACCTAAATCACCAAAATCCAAGCCAGGCACGGCTTGAATTTCCACAGCCTTCAACCTATCTTCCATTTGCTTATACTTGTCCTCAGCGGGTGGATATTGTTCATCAAAATAGTCCTCATCCTCAGAGTTTGGATTGTTGCCACCTCCAACACGGGTACTCCTTGCATCTTCGTCCTGGTTCTCGTCTTCCTCAGATGACTCTTCAACCACGTGCACTTGACGGACTGGGCCTTTAAACCTTTTCCCCATGTTGATCAAAGCCTTCTTCTTGGTCTTCTTCTTTGAAACCAGAAGTGACATCAGTTCTTGCTGCCCTTTGGCCAAGGTGAGCAAGGTTTCTTGAAATTTAGAATTTTGTGTCTGCAAGTCTTTCACAGTCTGCTCGAGATCCATATTACTGAAATAAATAGTAGAAAGATGAGGAAACCTGTGTTGGAAAACCTGCTTATGTTATGATGCATGTGATGTGAATGCGAATGTTTTCAAGGACATTTAAGACTTAAATTTGTTTAAACAAAGAAGGAACAAACATTAATTGTATTAATAAGTTCAAACGGTTTACAAAAATGCATCTTGGGCTTACAATGGAAGAAGCAAAAATAATATAAAATAAACTCCTAAAAAAAGGACTCAAGCTTCCCATGAGTGCATCCTCTTCAGTGAAATGTAGGTGTTCAAACTTCGCTCTTCATGAAGCTGTCTCGTGAGCTCCAAAACCTTCTTCTCGCTTGCGTAGAATTTGGCTTCAAAGTTGTCTCGCTCCCCTTTGAGTTAAATCCATGACCTTTGCAACTCCTCGAGAGTAGTAGGCATGTCGGGATGAAGAATATTATAGGGAATATCTCCTTCAGCAATAGGCTCCATAATGATAGGTAGGATGGCAGGATACAACATTATGAGGCCTTGAGCACGAATTCGCACCCACTTGAGATAGGGCTCTAATGGGATGGATTTATTATGCTCCAATGCCTTGCTATCAACTTTGTTCACCATGCCCAGATATCGCACAAATCTTGGACGATAACCTTGGACATCACTCTCATAGTCAAATACAATTCCTTGGATAAGCGAGTCAAGAGGACCATCCCTCTTATCATACCCAAACTGTTGTAGAAATAAACCACCTATCCAACAAAGGAGTGAAACACATAAGAATTCCTCTTCTCTTCATGGTGCGAGTGTGAAGAGAGTGCAAAATGTCTCCAAGTAAGTTAGGCACCGGGTTACGGGATAGAAAAACTTTGACCGCATTCACATCTATGAGTTGGCCCGGATTAGGAAATAGTACCATCCCATAGATTAGAAGGGCCAAAACCTCTTCAAAAGCTTGCAAATACAGAGCATTCCAAAAGAGTTAAGCCTTCTCAAACAGAAACTTGACTAGAAAACCCTTAACACCACTTCTTGTTTCCCAATTTTCCAAAACATCATATTGTTACAAATGTAAAGCTAAAGAAATATCCTCAGGTCTTGGGTCTTTCTCAATACCGGTGAAGGGTAATTGATCAATAGTAGGCACTCCCAAGAGTTGAGAAAACTCATCCATGGTGGGCACTAATTGGTAATCATGAAATTTAAAGCAATGGTGTAAAGGGTCAAAGAACTTAAAGAGCACCTTCATCATGTCTTCATCAAGGATTGAGGTAACCAGATTGAGAAGTCGACCATGTCTCTTGGTGAATGGAGAATTCTCGAGAACCCTTGACCCTAACTCTTTGAGTTGAGGAGGCACTCTTACAAGGTTGATTTGGATAGTATTCCTGCGAGTGGACGCTATGTCCTACAAAACAAAACAAAAAAGATAAATCTCAAGGTCCTTGAAATGGTTATTGCAAAATTCCCTGGTATGATGTCATGATGTTATGTATAAGTAAACATATACAAACAAAGAAAACAAGTCCTTAGGTTTAGGATTGCATGAGGTTCATAGGTAAGTACCCTCTTGAAGTTTAGTTGGTTCAACCTGTCCTAGAAAGTAATCGGGTTATAGGGAATCTCAATATCACTGATCGTTCTTCATCGGGCATTGTTTCAGTGCAAGCCTCTTTATTGGCGACCCAAATATCTCTAAAGTCTGATCTCAATGAGCGTAGCATCCAGTATCAACCAACTTCGAACTGCACCAAAGTCGGATATCTCACTACTTCCTAATGGACAAGTTGTTCAATTAAAGGTTCTATGGTCAGTTAGTGCTTCATGACACCACACAGTGGCCCCGTATTCTCCTTAACTGGACTCAAGGGATACTGGTACCAATAAATGTATCACACTAACATAGCCATCGCTTCAACCATATCGGTATACCCCGCACAGTCCCCACGATCTATTGCTACTTACCTAATAATGTTCCCTGATCTGGGTAGAGGATCAATACAAAACCCAAACAAGGACCCAAAATGTAAAGAAAACAAGTAAAACAATGAAAGCATTTTAAAAGTGATCTAGTCTCTAAGGTAACCCCACTTTTAAGTATTTCCCAGCAGAGTCGCCAGTTCTATGATACAGTGGGAGAACTGACTTTGTTGTTTTACATTTGATCGCAATTGTTGCAGATAGCAAGAGTCGCACCGATTTTTTTATCTAATAAAGGAAAGGGTGAAAAGAACAGGAAAGGCCTTTTGAGATATTTTCTTGAGTTCGGGGGGTAGGTTATGAAAAGGGAAGGTGTTAGCACCCTTTTCATATGTAATTATCTACAGGATCTTAGTTGCTATCTCACTTTGAAATGCTTTGTGAATGTTTTTGTGTTTTTGTGTAAGTTTGAAAATATTTTGAAAACGCCTTTGTTTCAGCAAACTTTGTAATGATTCTCGTCTCTATAAGAATATATACAAAGTGTTGGTTTAATAGTTCAAAGAAATGTTTGTTTTTGGAAATATGTTTTGAAAGTGTAAGTGTGAAGATGGTTTTATTTGTGAGCCATTAACTACGAGCATTCTACCTACTCAAAAAGTCTTTGTTCTTTTCCTCCTCCTTTAGATAGTGTTATCTTACCATTAGTTAGTAAGAAACCATAACATTGGATGTGAAGGGGATGGGCGTGGGTCGTCGTATAGTCATAGAAGGTAACATTGTAGGATGTCTTTAGCAATTTGTTGTAAGGGACTAAGATCGTTTTACCAAAGGCAACATCGAAGGGTCATCGAGGGACTAAGATCTTGTAATCGAGGGTCTTTTCTAAAACAATCCACGTTCGAGGGACATGACTAATTTATCTGAGGAAACAAGTGTGGGTTACCCTAGAGGTGCAAGTGTGAAAAGTGTGTTGATTGCATGTATTTTTCTTGAATTAGGGTTATCTAAGATTGATTTTATCTTCCCATACAAACCCTAATTACTAGAAATAATATGAAAGTGGTAAATTGCGGAATTTAAATATCCTACGCTATTTTATTACTTTTAGGGGATGGGGATACAAGTTTATGAATGGGGATGAAAGCAATAAAGTCCTAATTACTATTACAAACTATTAATGATCCCAAAAAAAACATCAATAAAATGTCTCAAAAATCAAGAATTCTGGTGCTTGGATGACACGGGCACCCGTGTCAGGACCCTGTCTTCTCCCTGCATGATTTTTTGTCCTAGATGAGATAACACGGGCCGTGTCATGTGATACGGGAACCCGTTTCATGACCCTGTCATGCCATTTTTGTCAAATTTTCTCCCAGTTGTCTTGACACGGGCCATGTCTTGTGACACGGGCACCCGTGTCAAGACCCTGTCATGGCATTTTGTCTTGTTTTCTTCTTGACACGGCCCGTGTCAGGCCTCCTGGAGCATTTTTTCTGTAATTTTGAGTGTTTGCAACTCTTCTACCATTTTTTCCGGTTTTATTATTTTGAAAACAAAAACAAATGATGTATGTATAAGGATATCACAGTTTGAGAAAAACTTACCTCTTGAAGCGGAAAGTATGAAGCCTCTTCTAGTTGTTCCGGGTGCAGTACTATGATTGATTAGGCTCTCTTGGACCTCACTAAACCTATTCCAATCCTTGCTTTGTGCTGGAAGTATTTGAAATGCTATGTCTAAGTCAAGTTGCAATGGTGAAAAGTGGAAATGGCGTATGATGACAGAGTGATTACAGAAGTGTAACAAAGGCGTGGATGAATTCTAAATGATGTTTATGAAGTATCTGAAGTGGAAACTCAGAGAAAGCATGAGTGGATTGAAAGATAGATGTTTAAGGTTTGAAAACTTGTTTCAATGGTCGTTTTAAGAAAATTTCTGGTCTTTTAAGAGTGTGAGTGGGTTTGAGGGCTTGTCAACACAAAAAATTGGGGGGTTTCAGCTTGCAACTGGCCTCTCTATTTATAGAGAAGTTTTGAGAGGATGAGAGAGTTTATTTTACAAGCTATGGAATTCTGGTTTGGTTTAGATGAAACAACCAAGTTATTATGAAAATTGGTGTTCCGATGCATGGTACAAGCATGGTCTGAAGTTGCTAGAGGATTTTAGGCATGTTTCTTCTTGCTTTGACATTGTGTATGTTAAGAGAAAACAAGTGAGAGGCTTAAGGAGCTGACAATTGCATAAAGCTTGCTTTATGTGAATGGCAATGGTCCCTTTGTGCCATAAATGGAATGATGCAATGTTCAAATTCTTGAATCACTTGGATAATGGTTCAATGAATTGTGTAAACATCTGATTATGGATAGATTTTCAAGTCAAAATGCCTACAAAGTAATATTATGCAGCATGGCATAAGGACTTTGTTGTGTGTTCATCACAAAATGCTTTGTATTTTAAGAATGGATGCCCAACTTCATGCCCTTGAATCTCCTAGCTCAAGTATGATAAATTCATGCTCTTGTACACTTTGGAAAGCTTGAAACATTGTCCACAATCTTTATTTTGACCATTTTGGCTAAATCATCTTGGAACTATGTGAAAAAATGTCAAGAAGTTGGGATAAAATCCTAACTAAACTTGTTAAAAATTTCACTAAGTGTTTAGTGAAAATGTCATGACTTCATGGGCTCATATCTTCAAATCTAAGAATTTTTTGGACATCAACCCTCTAATACAAAGTTTTATAATTCATCAAGATCTACAACTTTCATGTTGAAAGTTTTCTTTGAATCATCTTGCATCTTGGTGAAAAAATGTCATGAAGTTACGAAATTGTCATGTTTAAAACACTTAGAAATTTTTCTAAGTATGGAAAATGTTGACTTTTCCAAAGACTTTTTGACTTTCTTAATTTCTTGATGATAAAGTTTCATATTTTTGAATGTCTTGATGAAATGTGATCTTTGAAACTCAATTTTAATCAAAAAGTCAAAGTTTGACTTTTGGTGTATCAGTTGACTTTTCATCAGTTGACTGAATCTCAACTATCAATCAATTGATCTTGAGAAATGATTTGAGCCATGAAATTAGGTAAATATATTGTATTTGAAACCTTGAGATTATGCTTCAAACCATTGGATCATGTATTAGGCCAAAAACCCTTTATCAGTTAAATACATTCAAAACCCTAATTTTGACCATTTTGCCCTTTTGGTGATTTGAACAATTTTCTTGGGGATTTGTGATTCAAACTTGACCAATTGATACATATGACTTAAAAATGTTGATATTGGACCAAAATTTTGAAGTTTGACTGTAGGTTGGCAAAAATTGACTTTTGTTACCCAATACAGCTGATTTTAGGTCATCTGATTAATTGACTGGGCAATTTTGTGATTTAGGACTTGAAACTTGACATGAGAAATCTTGGGGGTCCATAATGATCCATGAAAGTGATTTGAAGTATTAGAAGCCTAATTGTCCTTGTGCAAACTTAAACCCTAATTTGAGGTATCAGTGTGGAGGAGATGTCTTAACCTTGTCAATACTTGTGCAAGCTTGAGCTTTTGAAGATCTTTGTGAGAAATATCTTGAGAAAAGAGAGGGGAAATTTTGGGATACAACAGACACAAATATTGTATTGAATGCATCCAACGTGTTCATACATATCTGGTTATAGCCATAACAAGCGTCCATGAAACTGAGTAGGAGAAATCTAGATTCCCCGTCAGTGAGCCTATCAATGTGTGGCAATGGATAAGGATCCTTGGGGAATTCCTTATTGAGGTCACTGAAATCCACACACATACGCCTTCTCCCATATTTCTTCTTAACCATGACAATGTTGGATAACCAAGTTAGGTATTTTATCTCCTAGATGAATTTGGACTTTAAGATCTTTCCTACTTCTTATGTTATGACCTTTCTTTTGTCTTCACCATATTTGCGCTTTTTATGTGATACTGGTTTCGAAGACAGATCTAGAGAGAGTTAATGACACACAATGCAAGGATCAATTTTGGGCATGTTTGAGGGTTTCCAAGTGAAACAGTCCATATTGTCCCATATTAATTTAAGGGTTAATAGTCATTTACCCCCCTGCAATATAGGAGAGTTTTGATTTACCCCCTTTAAAAAAATTGATTACCCCCCTGTAATTTTTTGGGCACCCCCTAAGCGTGTAAAACTGAGGGGGTTAAATAAAAATATATATTTTACAGGGGGTAATATTTGCACCTAGGGGAAAAAGACTCATAATTTTAACATTTCAAGGGATGTATCAATTTTTTTAAGGGGGTAAATCAAAACTCGTGTATATTGCAGAGGGTAAATGACTATTAACCCTGTATTTTAATGATGTTAGTCTCTTCTTTTGAGATAACCTTAAACCTATCTATGTGGTCTGAAAGTTTTCAGACCCGGTCTGCACCTTTTTTAACTCCCAGTGGGGGTTAGGCTATCCTCTGATGGGTTCTCTCGAAGATCAAGGTCGTCCAAGTTTACCTTGAGGGGGTTCCTCATTTGTTGGAGAGTCTTTATGGGCCTTCTTCTTTAAGTTTAGGCTGCCTTTGTAACATTTTTTTTTGAGAACCCCTAATCACCCCTTATCACACCCACACCTCCATTGTAACACCCTAAACCCCACACCTAAAATATCGCATAATTTAAGTACAAAAATACAATCACATAGGGTGTCACACATCATAAAGCACACAACTTGCTTCGTAACACAAGTTTCAACAGAAATAGCTCAAAGACACAGATTTGTAATTGGGATGTTTACATGACATCCAACTCATATGAATCGTACCTCGGATAGTTATAGGACATCCAACTAATCTGATCAGTATCACGTTCATAAAATAAGACATTCATAACATGTCATCCCAGGCTCGCCCAATCATTTGAGGTGTCATCGCATCATAATCATTAATAAAGAAATTAACAACAATATTGCAACTTATGAAAATTAGTCTTATAAACATTAACTTAGCATGACCAAAAGGAGTTATAACAGTCAACTTAAAATAACTTAACAATCTTCAGAACATAAATAGTCTTTAACTCTGACATAAACAACATAATAATAAATTTAAGTGTTTATCCTAACCTGGTAATACATGATTATAAAAAAGAACCACTGGTAAAAGCGATAAACTAGGGAAATAACTCCAAGGATATCTTTTACTTACTTCAGCAATACTACTCCTTAGTATAAGCACAATGCCCATGTAAAGGCAATATTCAAACAGAAAGGGTGAGAATATACTTCAATAATTAGTGATGAAAAATAATAGGAAGTAGATTAACTAACAACATCACACATCAATTACAGCAGTATCAACATATCAAGTATTCTTACCCAGAAGTCACAACACCAAAAATATCACCAAATGCAACACAAATGCAAATGTACTCAACAACTTACTATACGTGCATGTGGTACCAAATTATGAACACTTAGGTTCATTTCACTTCATGATCACCATTATAGGATCGATTACCTCTTGGAACCAGAGCACACCAAATCTCTACCATCACCACAAGTAACACTCCATTAATACTCCATAATCAAAATTAGCTACTTGCACCCGATCCAACACCATAAGATCGAGGTTCATCATAAAGAAACGGAGTTCAAACTTTTGGGTACAAGAGTGTGTTGGAAGTTTCACATTGCTTAGAAAAGTGGAAGTTGTGCACTTTATAAGTGAGAGGACCCATACACCTATCACCTTAATATTTTGGGTGAATATATGGTGTCTCTTTCACTTGTGTGTTTCTCTTGACTCAATGTGGATGCTCCTTGTAATTACCCAATAGGGGTATCAGATCCAATGGTTCAATCAAGGGACCGGCTCCTTGTATTGAAAGTCTTCCCGATAATGTCGTGGTCAAGCGGCATGTCTCATTGTAGTGTATGTATTAGTGGTACAAGTGTATGTGGATGAGAGATCTTCCGCTTAAGGGGGAGCATAGTGGACGGAATCACACTTGAAGGCGAGATTGTTATATACATGTGTGAGTCGGAAGTCCCATATTGCTTAGAATAGTGGAGGTTGAGCATTTTATAAGTGAGAGGATCCATAAACCTATCAACTTAAGATTTAGGATGAATATGTGGTGTCTTTTTCACTTGTGTGTTTATCTTGACCTAATGTGGATGCTCCCCGTGATTAACCAACACAGACAAGGCGAATGCATGGACTCTCATTGCGCAACAAAAACATATAATTATCACAACTTAATAGTCATGTTCAACACCACATCAATCTTACAGCAATATCATCAACATTTTAACAACATTATCATGACAGTATCAACATAACAATACCATTATCACATAACATTATCCCAACCACTAATACGGAAAACACATACAATAACATTTGTGAAACACATATAATAATTCTAGCGCATCCGTTGTTAGGTAGCATGTGGTTATATGTAAGATGCTTTTCACCACGGGTGAAGGACTGTCATGATAAACTAGGTAGCACGTTTTATATCACAACGGTCTATGTAAACAACCGTTGTGATATAATAGAAATGTCATGGGTTCGATACCCAGTGATTGTATGGTTATTTATTTTTCTATTCTTTCTATAACAACGGTTAGTATAACAATGGTGGTTAAATAATTTGTTTTTTTTTATTTTAGTTTTCTTTTTCCATATATTACCAACTTGTATTTTTTTTCATGATTAACTTGTACACAAATTATCAGATATATTATAACCTATTTCACAAAATAAATAACTTGTATTAGTTAAATATTCATAAAAATGTTATACATATTCAACCATCAAAGACAAAGTCATGATAAAACACCACCCCTTTTTCAATCAACGCGTTGAACATAAACGCTCAATGTTTACGAATGTCTTCTAAGTCATCGGGAGAGAAAGGTGTCTCGTAGTTGAACATCTACATAAAAAAGTGAAAAAATTTAATATCACGTCTTTTGAATTATAATAGGAAATTACTTTAACATATATATTATTTGCAAACACATTTCATGAAATTATATATGCCTTACTTCACGAATCAACAATTCTGACAGAGACGATGTTATATATGTGTTTCATCACATTGTACCCTCACTCTCATCCATCTATAAGTCTCCTAGTCTACAAATTTAAACATTTTGGGTGAATAGTAAATAAGTTTTTTTGGGGAATATAACGATACTTAACATTTTGGCATGTGATCCTTCAGAGGGATTCAATAACTCGTTATCAATCTCGTGACTGGTGGAAGCGGCTGAACAACTCCATTTTGTGCTTGCTCCACATACAACATTTCTAGAAAGCCATTAATCATGATCATCATCATCATCATCATCATCATCATCATCATCATCATCTTCTTCTTCTTCTTCTTCTTCATTTGTATACGGTTGGACGGTACTATTATACCCCAATTTTTGCCGCTAAGATCTCTTATCATATCATATTATCAATACATCAAGATCACACATTAAAGTTGGTTTTCCCTTTCTACTTCATCCTATCTTTAAGTTTTCTCTTGAGAGATCACCAAGCACCTTGAATTGTGTATCTTGAACATGTATTCTTTTAACTAACATTAAGATATGTATATATGTTTCTTTAAATGTTCATATTGTAGGTGATGACACAGCTGTATCTATCTCACCATCTAACCTATGGTTTTGAGGGATGATCCTCAGTCAAATGTTTCTTCAATGGATTGCAAGAGCTTAAGCTTTAAGGCTATGTCTATTATATCAAATTTCTTTGGTTCAAAGAGATCTCTCACTTTATTTAGTTCAAGTTTTCCTCAAGGTTGGTTGTGGCATTCATCAAGAAGATTCATAGGTTCATGTGTTTATTTCCATGCCTTCTTCAACAAGCTTTATTGATACTTAAGCTCCTTATTTTAGTGTGATTCAAGATAACATCATTTCAAGGTCGAATGTGATCCATTATGTTTTATTTTGCCAAGAAAGTTCAAAATATCCAAGGTTGATTCAACAAGTTTGACCTAATTGAGCAAAAACTTGAATTAGTGATTACAAATGCATAATCCTCTCAATTTTCAATACTTTGAGTTGGTTATTTTTTCTATGGATTCTTATCATCATCTACAATAACTTCTCTTCACATGAAAAGATCCAATTGTGCAAGGAAAGTCATCAAAAGTTGAAAGGGGTTACAAGTCATTTTGACACTCACTGAGCTAGGGTTTGCTGACTTCTAAGGACCATATCTTGCTCATTTTTTGAGATTTTTGATTGATTCCAAAGCCATGATTCTCTTTAAAGGGTCCTTAACAAGTTATCTTCAAGGGTTTAAGGCTAATTTTGAATTGAAGATTGCTGATGATTAGGAAAGATTACAAGTCCTTTAGGAAAGCTATCAAATTCTCTTGTGTGACCTCAAAGGATCATAACTTGGTCAATTTTTATCTCCTTGAGCTCATTATTTTTTCACAATAATCTTTGGGATGTATACTACAACTTTGATTCAATATGCAAGATTTGAAAATGCTTGAAAAGATTATAGGTCTTTTGTGAATTTCCCCAAATTTATTCATCATCTTCCAAAGACTATAACTCTTTCAATTTTTATGATTTTTGAGTGATCTCAATTCCACAGTTCAATTCAAGATGTCTACTTAATTTCATCTTCAAGGATCAAGATCAAATTTTGAGTGGAAGGACATGTAATTTTTAAAAACATTATAGGTCATTTTGAAGCTTAACACTTAGAAATATTTCTAAGAACAAATACTCGTGTGTTTTTCCTGATCTCAAACTTGAATAACTTTTTGCTCAAGCATCCAAATCCTACCTTTCTTGGCACATTGTGAAGTTTGTTGTGATATCTTTCCATTTCAAAAAGAATGAGATCATAAAAAGCCTCTATATTGTGTGCCCCATGCTCTTGAAGTTTCCTCCATGAAACTGAGTTTTTGTTTGAAGTCAGAATTTGATTTCCATAATGTGGCCTCTAATCACAAATTTTATGCGTGTTTTTCACTTAAACATGTTTAACCAACTTTCTCAGACTTGTTTAAGCATCAAAACATAATAATTAAGTGAGTTTAGATGGATTACAAGTCAAACTTTGCTCATGTTGCAGGTGCACACGAATACCACTCATACTTGATCATTTCTCTCCCTTTTTGTTTCCATCATGCTAAGCTATAAATAAGGGACACATCCCACTCGTTTACACAAGCTTGGACAACCAAAATCACCCTGCCAAACTCTGTTCATAGCTCATAATTATGATTTTTTTAATTCACTATTTCCTTATTTTTCAATCCAATTTCTTTGTTCATTCTTCATCCTTGAACATCACTGAAGCTAACAGAAGAAGAACCAAGCCTTGAAGTGCTCTAAATCGTGCTAGCCAAGTCAAGTTTCAGAGCTCTGAAGTTGAGCTTCAACAGGTAGATTCGTCCATCAATTCTCTCTAAACTTGTTACTACAATTGTAGCTCTCATCACTCTGATACTCGTGGCATCGTTGGTTTTTAAATAGAAGTGAGTTTTGCTCATGAACGTTCAAATCCCTTTTCAATTGTTTCCTTCTAGTTTTTTCCAAATCGACTAAGTTGTGTTTAATACAAAATTTTCGTGAAGGTACCATTGGAATCGTCTTGATGAGACAAAGCGAATGGCATCGGTCCGAGCTTCTAATTTTACAGATTGAAGGACCTGTAATTAGCGCATGGCTGGAGGTTGAAGACGATGACATGTCCTCTTTCAACCAATGACATGACGCCACGCTATTTTTCAAAATTTGTTTTAAATTAATGTTCGGGTACTTTATTCATTAACGATCATAACATGCACAACACGCCAGATCCCTTGGATTTAATTACTAACGCGTTTTGACAATGATCAGATGGTCCACTTTTTTTTTTGTTTATTATTTTCTTTTTTTCTTTTTGTTTTAATTGTTTTAAACTTCAAAATTTCATTTCAACTTCTAAAATTGTGAAAGAATTATCAAAAATACTTTTGATTTTTCGCTTTCTGATTTTTATTTATTCATAATTTTATTTTGTGATTTGGTATTTTTTATGATTTTCACTTTATTTAACTTGTTTTAATTATTTAAAAAATACTTTTCTTGATTTTTAAATTCTAAAAAAATTACGGAAGGATCTAATGACATCTTGACAAATATTTATGACCTCATCTTATATTTTATTTTGGATTTTACTATTTTTCAAAAATTTTGATTTATTTTGCTTATATCTTTATATTTTAAAAAAATAGTTCCTGACTTTAAAAAATTCTAAAAAAATTTGTCAACACTTGTTGACTCATGTTTGACTTCTAATATTCTTTTAGGATTTTTATTTGGTGTTTCAATGCATGTTATGTATTTTACCAATTATTTCCTTTTTAAATCATTTAAATTTTCTTTTATATTAAATATATATTTTATTATTTTTTATTGGTCCTGATTTGCAGACACTTCTATATTTTTTTTGGACAAGTTCCTCAACATCTTTGGATCTTGGGTGTTGATAGGTTAAAAAACCAAATCCACCAAAATGGATGAATGGTGTTGATGATAATTGAAACCCTAATTTCATCTGGTACATTCGTTACACTATCATTTCCCTCCCTCTTCATATTATCCCTTTCTTATTTCACTTGTGCTACATGTTTTTTAGAGAATGATCTACATATCATCTCTCTAACATGTTTGGTACATAGATTGCTATTGAACAACTTCAAAATAGGTGTGGCTTCTACATAAGTTCACTTATGATTACTTAACATAGTGCTAAATTTGTCCCGATTTAAAAAATGATCATTTTTGGTACAAACCTATGTTTTCAAGCCCAAGCATGTTTAATTTGAAACCTTAGATCCAATAACTTTTAAGTTCATTGTTAGGAGGCTTTGATTTTATCAATCCTTTAATGAACTTCGTGAACTTTGGTCTAAGTGAATCATTTGAACATCGTTGATCATATGTGGTTGTTTTGAGCACTTGAAACGAATAATATACTTGACAAAAAGAAAATGAAAGTTTTAGTTGTGAAGCTTTGATTTTATCAATCTTCTAATGAGTTTTCAAAAGCAAGCTTTAAGATGGTCATTCAACTAACCCTTTAACTTCTAATTCACAAACAATTGGTTTTACTTTATGCCTTTATTTTGTGTCTTTATTTTGATGTGCAATTTATTTTTTAGCATTTACATTTCATGTCTTTTTTTTTCTTTGCTCACTTGAGCATTTACTTTTATGTCGTTTTTTCTTTGCTCACTTGAGCTTTCTTTTCTTTTAAAGACACTTAATAATCAACTTGAACATTAAAAGCTTTAAGGTTACTTGGACTACTTGGTTACTATCCTTGGCATTGTGGAAATATGGATCTCTTGGACTTAGGATTAGAAGCCTTGATACTTGGGGACCTTGTTGCTCTGTTGTTATTCTGTCTGAAATCCTTGAGGTTTACTCCAAGGTATTGGTTTGAATTTTTTCTATGTGTGGGATGTTCTGACTTTCATGCTTTGTCTATGATTAAGAATTCTTTTGTATACAGTTGTTACTCTATCCAATTTTTTGAAGACTTAATTCATCTGAAGCTTGGTATTCCTCGGATGTTTAGTATTTCTGCTTGCTTTGTTTTCATTCAAAGGATGAGAATTATACATTGAATTCTTCATGTCAAGTGTTGGCTTCTTTTTGGTTAGACCGTTCTTTTCCTTGTCTTTTAATTTATACTTTAGGATAGTCCCTTCATCTCCTCCCATCTTCTTTAATTTCAAAAATCTTCTCCCTCCTTTTCAAAAACTCTTCTTGTTTTCTAACTTGAATCGCTTTCATAATAAACTTGGACTTAGGTCCATGCATTTTCAAAAATCTTTTCTTAATCAAACCTTAATCAATTTAATCATACTTTGATATTTTTCTCAAGACTTAAAGTCAATTAACTTCATTCAAACCATTTTGCCACTTTGGATTTTTACTTTAAACTTTTTCTCAAAAGATTAGACTCTTACTGATTCTTATAGTGACGCAAGCTATTATTCTTCTACGATATATAGTGAAGTGAGATATTTTCCACTTCGGTGTTGAGTGAGACTTTGTTGATTTTAAAATCCAAGCTATATCCTCCACTTTGAGATGATGTAAATTCTCTTTTCTCATAATCGTGGGTAGTAAGTATGTTTTCTACTCGAATGACGATGATGTGTCTTCTCTTAAAATTAAATAACACACATGTGTTTTAAAACTTTTAAGGTGAACTACGAGTACCCTGATCCCTTATTACATGGGACGTGGTACATAGGAACTAAAGGTTTTCAACCGCGGCGGGTGCAAAAATTGTAAGAAATACTTCTTTTCTTATCTCCACTATCTATTTTTGTATACACCTTTTATAGCCAAAATACATAGATTTTCAAAGAGGTTCATGTGGAGTACCGTAGATGTTTAGGGTGCTAATAACTTCCCTTTGCGTAACTAACCACTATACCTAGATTTTCTCTCCCTCTTTTTTTAGGTTTTGTGATCGGTGGAAATAGAACTGACTGTTTTGGAATGCTGGTTCGCATTTGAGTTTTGCAAAATGTCGCGGTAAGCAAGAGTCGCCACCGTCTTTTATTTTCTCCAACAAGGAAAGGACAAAAGCACAGCAAAATTCCTTTTCGAGATGTTTCTCGGGTTCGGGAGGTAGATTATAGAAAGGGAATGTGTTAGCACCCTTTCTATCCGTGGTTATCCACGGGCTCTTAGGTACTTGCTCACTATGTTTTCAAAAAGTTTTTCTTTTCTTGTGTTTGTGGGTTTTGAAAAAGTTTTGTTTTGAAAACTTCGATTTAACTCTTGTATCAGTCCTCAAGAGTGTATGAAGTGTTTGTTTGAAAACTTTGTTTGAAAGAGTGTAAGTGCGAAAAGTATTTTTGTTTTGAAAGAGCAAGTACCTGAGAACCTCTACCTACTCAAAAGAAATTAAGTTGTGTAAATGTCCTTTAGACAGTGCCATCCCACTATTGAGAAGTAGGTAGCACCGTCGTTGGAGTTTTTCGGGTCAATTCGATTATAGGGACATGTGGTCACTAAAGCAATGGTAGGATGTCTTAGCGGTAACCCTAATGTCTTAGATCGTTTTTATCGAGGCAACCGTTTCGAGGCAACTTTTATCTTTAGACAGGAGGGCGACCTCTAAAACTTCATATACTCAATGACCACGTCGAGGCAACCAAGTGAGGCGTACCCTAAGAGTGGCATGTGCAAGTGTGCCAGGTTTCAGTTGTGTTATCTTTGTACATGTTATGGTGAGCTATGATTGATTTTAATTTAAGAGAGATCTTGTCATGCATAGCCTAGTTAGCATACATCTAGCAGTTAATAGTTGCGGAAAGCAAAACTAAACTATTACAAGGCGTCGGGTATTTACATCGCCAAAAACAAACCCTTGAAAAGTAAATTGCGGGAAATTAAATAAAAGCGCTAAATAATCCTAATTAAAGCTATTACATCCTCGGAGCAAATACAATTATATGATAAAATACGAATCAAGAATAATCACATGCGCGAGAAAAATTGGATCGGGGAGTTTTTAGGGTTTTGACCCTTTTTTGAGAAAGAAAGAGATTTTTTATTATTTTGCATTTAATTAAATTAAACCTAGACTAATTAATTAATTAAATAAAAGAAAGATATTTTTTTGAGTTTTTTATGTTTTTTAAGGAAAAAAATAAAAGATGATCAAAAGTTATTAAAAACCCTAATTCTACATTGATTTTAAATTATTGCAAAAAAAAGTTAGAATTAACCTAATTAAAACTAAGTTAATTAATTACTTATTTATTTACAAAATAACTAATTAAATTTAATAAATAAAAATATTATATTTTTATGTTTTCTGATTTTTATTATGAAAATAAATATTAATTTGTTAGTTAAAATAATAATTATAAAAAATAATTAAATGAAAGAAATAAAAAAAGAAAGGAAAAGAAATAAACTTGAAGGGGGGTGTGGGCCAATTTTGTGGTGGAGTCAGCAATTCTGAAGCCCATTAACAATTCCAGCCTCATTGACTTTCTGAAATATCCACACGCTTGTTGACTAAGGACCATGATAGTCCTTCCATCTAGACCCTTGGATCAGGTCTGAGGCCACTTGGCGTGCTGAGATCCGAAGCATATGGTGGACATCCCTTTACAAGCTTACACAAGAATGCCTGAAGAAAAAAAACAAATAAACGTTTGGGGGGCCTGGGATTCGAACCCAGGTCCCAAGGCTTCCAGACCAACACGTTTACCACTCAACCACCTGCATCCTTTTATTATTTGGATAATAAGCAAATATTATATATGCAAACAACTCAATATGCTGTAAATAAAAAAAGTAAACACGCGCTTTTCAAATAAGCCAATGGGATGTCAACACATCATCGTCTTCAACCTTTTTTCTGCATAATCAGAATCAGATAGCGGGGGTTTTTAACCTCCACTACCTCCTGCAAGGAAAAATAGCGATTAGCCACACAGTGAATATAAATATTTCGCGAGGTATGGGTTGTGTTCGTCTTGGTCTCACGATGTCAACCATGCGTCTTATTAGTCCCAATTTTTCCTAGATTGAAAAGCCCCATTTAAGAGCTCAAGAACCCTAGAAATTCAGTCATGGTATCTTACGATTCAGGGCACTATAGTCCAATTAATTCATTCCATTAGCTTTGTATGGTCTCTAGCAATGCAAATCAATCACAAAAACATGTTAAATGCGCATGAATCAAGATATATAATTCTGAATAAGAAGTGCAAACCGTGGGCTTGTATGCAGCGATTCCTTGAGCTTCAGTGCCTGAATTTGATTGCAAAACGTTCCTGGAACCTCCTGCAATGTATTTGAATGAATAGAATGCCTTGAATTGGCCTAGATTGCAAGAACAGGTTTTCACTTTTCTTGAAAATTCTTGAATTTGCTATGGCCGTTTCTGCAGCTTTCAATCGTGTGCTAGGGTATGGTTAGCTTGCATACATATAGGGGAATCAAATTAGGTCAAAGTTTTGGGTCCAATCCATGTGCATTGATGTTTAAATCTTTGATTGAAAATCAAATATTCTTGATTTTTCATGATTGAACAATGTTGCCAAATTTGGATTTTTTTTTGTATCTTTGACTTGTGCACGAATTTGCCAGCATGTTTTGATCATATTTGCTTCACAAATTGATTTAAAAAACAAATCTTCTATTTTCTTATGATTTAAATTAATTAAATGAATTAATATGTATTAAAAATCCAATTAATCAATAAAAGCAAGAAAATAAATCCAATTTCTCTTGGTGGGTCGTGCATAAGTCATGGGTGAAGTTTCAAGAAGAGATTTGAGGCCCATTAGTAAAAAGAAGGTGTTTTGAGCAAAGTTGACTTTTGCCAATTCATAAAAATTTCCCAACTTCTCCAATGCACAACTTGCTCAATTTTGATCATATGACCATGTTCTTGGACATTTTGGAAAGCCCTTGAAGTCCTCTAACCAATGCCTTTGGTCCCATGTCATTTGGATTTACCAATCTCAAGTTATGGCCTTTGACTCAAAGTGTACTTTTGTTGACTTTTGAAATTGACCTATAATGTAAAAATTGGTAACTTTTTGTGAGAGAATTTCTTGATCTTGGGGTGTGAATATGGATTGTAGGAAATTGCATCCTCTTCAAAATGAGCTTTGGATGGAATTTTTCTGACAAACCATGAAATAGTTATGCCCTTGTCAAGGTACAGTTGACTTTTCTGTTGTCCAAAAATAGTAACTTTTGCATCTTGATGACTTTTGAGCTATTCTTGTGGAATCATGATCAAGACTTGATCAAATGATGATTGTGAACTCAAAATAAGGTGTTGACCAAAAATTCTGACTTTTGACTGCAAAATGATCATTTTGCCCTTGCAGTTGACTGTGGATCAAATGGAGCTTTTGACTGTGCAAATTGGCACTGGGAGTCTTGAAACTTGGCAAGTAGGTGCTTGAGAATGTATATAGGCCTATGAGACTTGGTTGAACCATTGAAAATCCCAGATTCCTTGCAAGAACCAAAACCCTAATTTCAACTGTCTTAGGAGGTGATTTTACTGTACAACCCTTGAGCTAATTTGAGGATCATTCTTGACAAATCTTGAGAAATATGGGAGGGAAAATTTTGGGGTACAACAGTTGCCCCTGTTCAATCTTCTTAAACTTGAGGATGTAGATTGGCTTGAGTGCCTTTCGCGATCCGAAGGTGGAAGATGATTAAACACTAAAGTGCCCAGAAATTTGCACTCGCATAGCGTAGTATCAGCATGGTGACATTGGGAATGGGCTTACAGATGCCATTTGGAGATTGTTGGTAGGAGGATGGGCTTAAAGATGCCATCTGAAAATGGGACAGAATCTTGTCGGGGATGGGCTTATAGATGCCATCTGGAAATGTAATGGGTAGTTGTGGAGATGGGCTTAAAGATGCCATCCAGGGGTGAATGCTAGACTGTGTCTATAAGCTGGAACTGGATGATTTCCAGCATGGCGTCCGTGTCTGGAGCGCCTCTGAACTGTATTGGAAAGTTGGGTGGTTTGAGCTGGTCGAGTAGATAGTTGTCCTGTCTGGTTTCAGGTATTAATCTCTGACCCGAGAAAGAAAGATAGTTTTCCTGGCTTGCTACAGGTATTAATCTTCAATCTCTTCATGTAGATAGTTTTCCTGGCTGGTTTCAGGTATTAATCTACAATCAATCGTCCACAGATAGTTTTCCTGGCTTGCTACAGGTATTAATCTGGAACTTAAGAAGGTTGGCCGATGAGATAGTTGTCCTGTCTGGTTTCAGGTATTAGTCTCTGACCTGAGAAAGAAAGATAGTTTCCTGGCCTGTTACAGGTGTTAATCTTCAATCTCTTCATGTAGATAGTTTTCCTGGCTGGTTTCAGGTATTAACCTACAATTCGTCGTCCACAGATATTTTCCTGGCTTGTTACAGGTATTAATCTGGAACTTGAAAAGGTTGGCCGATGAGATAGTTGTCCTGTCTGGTTTCAGGTATTAATCTCTGACCTGAGAAAGAAAGATAGTTTCCTGGCCTGTTACAGGTGTTAATCTTCAATCTCTTCATGTAGATAACTTCCCTGGATTGCTACAGGTATAGATCTACAATCCGTCGTCCACAGAATTTTCCTGGCTAGTTACAGGTATTAATCTGGGACTTAAAAAAGGTTGATGGTAGCCATCTTTGGATTGTCCTTTTCTTGAAAAGGGCAAAACGTTAGCTGTATGCAATGTCATGATGTATGAGATGCATGATGTCATGATGTTCTCCAGAATAAATGAGGTCGTGTCGTATGCACTTTATCATGTATGTAACTAGGAGATGTGAAATGTGATATGTTTATGAATGTATTTTTGTCTGGGAAAATAAATCCTTGACAAATGTCGGGGAGTTTGTTAAATCTTGGGCTGATATTGAAGAGTCTGGTTGAATTCTTCGTTTCCACTGGGGATGATGCACGAAGATGATTGCAGGAATAAACCTGTAGGAGAAGATGACTCCGTTGGGGAATGAACCTGGTGAAGATATTACTCTGCGGGGAATTACTCTGTGGGGAAGAGGTACTTCGCTGAGATTTTAACGATAAATCCGCTGGGGATTCCGTTGATAAGCTTTGTTGGGGATTTTGATGATGAACTCTGCTGGGGATAGATTACCGTTACTGGTGATGATCTTTCTGTTGCAACTTGCTGAGGATAACCCAGTTAGACTCTTGTGGGGATAACCTCTAAATTTGGCTAAGGAGATGCATTTGTATTTTGCAGGGGACAAGCTTCCAGAATCTACTGGGGAAGATGATTCAACTCTGGCGAGGAAGCTTTTTAGACTGCACTGCGGAATGGCTCCATTGGGGGTATCTTGTATTCCACCGGGGAACATTCTTATATTTCTTCGAGGAATATTAAGACTGTCAGGGATGCTCTCATGCTTGCTGAGGAATATCTGTATACTCCGCTGGGGAATATTAAGACTTACTGGGGATACCCAACTTTTTCGGGACTGACGGTAGACCCACTCTGCTTGGGGAGAGTATTGCTGATTCGTTCATGGTTGCAAGTCTCAGCTACGGAGATCTACCATTACTGTTTTATTCTGTGGGGAGTGACGGTATCTTGGTCATATTCTTCAGCTGAACTTACCTTGGTACCTTGGTGGACAGAGCAACTAGATCGCTTAGACAATTCTTATTGCCCCTACTTCCGATGTCACCCGTAATTAATCCTTTGTTTCGCATGTAAATATTTATGGGCGGCAATTAATGTCAAATGCATATATCAAAAATGAACATTGGACGTTCTTTGCAAAACAAAACAGATAAAGAAAAAACAATTTGCAATTTGTCTGAAAAATGAGCTTGTATTGATTTTGGAGTTTGCCTGTAAATAGTCGTTTTTGTACAGGAGGCTGACGTCCTAGTAAGAGAACGTCACTGGACAAATAGGATTTATACAATTCGTAAAAAGGGAAAACAAAACAGCTAGGTGAATAATCCCACTGGGTTCCAACTCTGCTATCGCCTTTATGTCTTCAAGCATCTCATCACTTTGCTGCTTAGTTGAAGAGGAATCTGATCGATCGGTGCCTTCCGAGCCTGATGGTCGATACCGAAGTCTGGATGCAGGGTGATCCAATGAGACATAGTATTACGCTTATCCCTAACTTTTGCCTGGACCGCCCTTTTGGGTTTTCAGTCCACGGGGATACCCATTTTTGCCCAAGCCGCCTTTTCAGGTTTTCGACTTGCCGGGTGTACAGATTTTTTTATTTTCATCCCTTATTTTTGCCCGAACCCTTTTGGTTCGCCGGGAAGCCCTTATTTTTGCCTAGGCCAGTCGACCTAGCGGGTCTTTAATCATACGTAGTATCTTTTTACTATGTCTGCATTGACGGGGTGAGGAAGGTCGTCACCGTCCATGGTGGTTAGAATCATCGCTCCTTCTGAGAAGATGTTCTTAACCACAAATGGCCCTTCGTACGTAGGGGTGCATTTGCCCCTGGGATCACCTTGAGGTAGGATGATGCGCTTGATTACCATGTCCCCGACTTGATACTCTTGTCGTATGACTTTCTTGTTAAATGCCTTGATCATCCGTTTTTGGTACGTCTGACCGTGACAAATAGCAGTGAGTCTCTTTTCGTCAATTAGGTTTAGTTGATCAAACCGGGTCTGGATCCAGTCGTCTTTGTTCAAACCTGCATCCTTCATGATCCGGAGAGAGGGTATCTGAACTTCAATGGGCAAGACTGCCTCCATGCCATATACCAAGGAATAGGGTGTTGCCCCTGTTGACGTCTGTGCTGAGGTACGGTGCCCATGAAGAGCAAATGGTAACATCTCGTGCCAATCTTTGTAGGTCACTGTCATCTTCTGCACAATCTTCTTAATGTTCTTATTAGCCGCTTCTACAGCCCCATTCATCTTCGGCCGGTAGGGTGAAGAGTTATGGTGCTGTATCTTGAATTGCTCGCAGAGCTCAGTGATCATCTTGTTGTTAAGATTGGTACCATTATCTGCAATGATCCTCTCTGGTACACCGTATCGATAGATTAGGTTGTGCCGAATGAACCGTGCCACGACGTTCTTGGTTACGGTAGCAAAGGAAGCTGCTTCGACCCACTTCGTAAAATAATCAATTGCTACCAGGATGAAACGATGCCCGTTGGATGCCGTAGGTCTGATCTCGCCGATCATATCAATGCCCCACATTGCAAAAGGCCAAGGTGATGTCAAGACGTTCAAAGGAACTGGAGGAATATGCACTTTATCAGCATAGACCTGGCACTTGTGACATGTCCAAGAGTGCTGATAACAGTCGGCTTCCATTGTGGACCAATAATATCCTGCCCGGAGGATTTTCTTTGCCATGGTATGTCCACTGGAATGATTTCTGAAGGTACCTTCATGCAGCTCTGCCATGATCCTTTCTGCATCGATCTTATCCACACAACGCAGTAAGGTTGAATCATGGTTTCGTTTGTAAAGGATGTCATTGCTGAGGAAGAACTTTTCCGCGAACCTTCTCAGAAACTTCTTGTCATTAACAGATGCGCCCTCGGGGTATTCTTGAGCTTCCAAGTACCTCTTTACTTCATGATACCAAGGCCTTTCTATTTCCTCTTCGGTCTCAAGATCACAGCAATGTGCAGGTTCATCCAATTTCCAAATAATGATCCGGGGAGCCTCGTTGTCCCATTTGACTTTGAACATGGAAGACATCGTAGCTAACGCGTCCGCCAACTGATTCTCCTCTCTTGGGAAATGTTCAAAGGTTATCTCCTCGAAATGGGGAAGCAACGTCAATACATACTCCTTGTAAGGAATAAGATTTGGGTGTTTTGTATCCCACTCGCCTTTGATCTGACTGATCACGAGAGCGGAATCTCTGAAGACACTCAGAAACTTGATCCTTAGGTCAATTGCCGCTTGAAGACCCATGATGCATGCTTCATACTCCGCCATGTTGTTGGTGCAGTTGAAACATAGTCGGGCGGTGAGTGGAGTATGAGAGCCTTTAGGGGATATGATCATAGCGCCAATGCCGTTACCCAAAGCGTTTGAGGCTCCGTCAAAGTGCATATACCATCGAGATCCTTCCTCAGGTCCTTCATCCGGTCCAGGCACTTCACAATCAGTCACTACCATGATATTCTCGTCTGGAAACTCAAAGTTCATAGACTGGTAATCGTCCACTACCTGATGTGCCAAATGGTCTACCAACACACTTCCCTTGATTGCTTTTTGAGTCGTGTACTGGATGTCATACTCAGTCAAGATCATCTGCCATCTTGCTATTCTTCCAGACAAGGCAGGCTTTTCGAAGATATAATTGATTGGATCCATCTTAGAAATCAACAGAGTAGTGTGAGTCAACATATATTGCCTCAGCCGGCGAGCAGCCCATACCAAAGCGCAACAAGTTTTCTCGAGCGGTGAGTATCAGGTCTCACAGTCGATAAACTTTTTGCTAAGGTAATAAATAGCATGCTCTTTTCGGCCAGACTCGTCATGCTGACCCAGCACACATCCCATTGAGTTGTCCAGTACTGTCAAGTATAAGATTAGAGGTCTCCCTTCAACCGGTGGCATAAGAATGGGTGGCTCTTGGAGATACTCCTTGATTCTTTCGAAAGTGTCCTGACATTCATCGTTCCAACATACTACTTGATCTTTCTTCAGTAGCTTGAAGATTGGTTCACAAGTAGCAGTTTGGTGCGAGATGAATCGGGCAATGTAGTTCAACCGTCCTAGAAAGCCTCTGACCTCTTTCTCTGTCTTGGGGGCTGGCATCTCTTGTATGGCTTTCACTTTGGAAGGGTCCACTTGAATACCTTTGTCGCTCACGACGAAACCCAGTAGTTTTCCAGATCTCACCCCGAAGTTGCACTTGTTCGGGTTTAATCTCAGCTTGTACAACTTCAACCGGTCAAACAGCTTCTGTAGATGGTCAAGGTGTTCCTCCTCAGTTTGGGACCTCGCAATCATATCGTCGACGTATACTTCAATCTCGTGATGGATCATATCATGAAACAGAGCAACCATGGCACGCTAATACGTTGCCCCAGCATTTTTCAACCCAAAAGGCATGACCTTGTAACAGAAGGTGCCCCACTGAGTAACAAAAGTGGTCTTCTCCATGTCTTCAGGAGCCATCTTTATTTGATTATAACCGGAGAAACCATCCATAAAGGAGAATACCTTATGCTGAGCAGTGTTGTCAACCAGAACATCGATGTGAGGTAGAGGGAAATCATCCTTAGGGCTCGCCTTGTTCAAATCCCTGTAGTCAACACACATTCGGACCTTACCGTCTTTCTTCGGCACTGGAACCACATTGGCGACCCACTGAGGGTAGGAAGTTACTGCTAGAAAACCGGTGTCAAATTGTTTCATAACCTCGGCTTTGATTTTCTCGGACATCTCTGGACGCATACGACGAACCTTCTGCTTTACCGGAGGGCAGTCTTCCTTGGTAGGCAGGTGATGAACCACAATGTCGGTATCCAACCCAGGCATATCTTCGTAATACCAGGCAAAGATTTCCACATAGTCATACAGCATCTGAATCAACCGTTGTTTCACACTAGACTCCAGATTGGCACCAATCTTGACTTCCTTTTTGTCTGTCTCAGTACCCAGATTTACCGTTTCCACCGGCTCTTCATGTGGCTGAATGGCCCCCTCTTCCTGAAGTAGCAGTCTTGCAAGCTCACCAGGCACTTCGCAATCATCTTCACCTTCGTCTTCGGCTAAGTTGATCGGATTTTCGAAGTCATAACTGGCAGTAGCAGAGTCGTTACCAGTGAGATCCATAGTGGATTGAGACCTGTATATGTGAGTGTGTGTAAATAGCTGTTTTGCAATATATAATAAGGAAAGACAAGGAGCGCAAGATTTGAAATGCAAAAAAACGTCCAATGCTTTTATTAATGATATATGAAAATGACACACAAAAGCCCTCACAAAAGAAGCCACAGTGCCCCGGGTAAGACATCGAGCCATAAAGTTTCACAATATTGTTTGTTACAAATTCAAAACAAAGGAGTTCATTACTGAGTAGCAAAAGTAATAGGGATGAAGTATTTCGCTGTCCAGTTGTTTGGTCCACCGTTGGTCGTAGGGTAGATCCAGCTGTCGAATTCAGATTCCTCCACGTCATCTTCGATGGCATTTACTCCCGAGTTGCTGATGAACATAGGAGGTCTTCCAATCCTTGCACTACGAACAACCCTTTGAGCTTCTGCAGTGAAACCCAAACCAAACTTGTCAGTCTTCTAAGTGAAATCAGGAAGTCGGCCCCAGTTTGCATACTCACCCTTCTCAATAACAGCCCTGGCATCTTTTAAGGAAGCCATCTTCAAAGGAGAATCTTCAATCACAGTCTCAGCTGATGCCAGTGTCTGAGGAACCTCTTCAAAATGTTGAAATGGGGTCTCAATGAACTCCCCATCCATCTCTATGTACCGGAACGAGTTAAGGTGGCTGACCATGTACTCTTCCTCCCCTTGCACTGTCACAATCTTCCCTTTGACCGGGTATTTCAGCTTCTGATGGAGTGTGGAGGTCACAGCTCCAGCTTTGTGGATCCATGGACGACCCAGCAAACAAGAATAGGATGGTCAAATGTCCATCACGTAGAAGGTCGAATCGAAGACCTGAGAACCAACTCTAATTGGAATATCGACTTCACCATGCACCATCCTTTTAGACCCATCAAAGGCCCGGACAACAATGTTACTTGGCTTTAGCTCCAGCCCCTCGCAATCCAACCTGTCTAGAGCTTTCTTGGGTAATACGTTCAATGAGGAACCAGTGTCAACCAGCACATGTGCGATAGTAGTGCCCCTGCATTCAATGGAGACATGCAGGGCATCATTATGGTTCTTCCCTTTAGCCGTCAGATCAACGTCGGAGAAACCCAAACCATTATCAGCAGTTAAATTGGCCACACAATCGGTAAACTGGTCAGCTGACGTCTCTTGTGGCACGTGGGCCGTGTTCAGGAAGGTAGTCAGAGCCTTGGCATGGGCCTCTGAACACAACAACAGTGATAACATAGAAATCTTGGAGGCGGTTTGCCCCAGCTGCTCAACTACATTATAATCACTCTTCTTGATGATCTTCAGAATCTCTTCCATCTCCTGTTTGGAAGCTTCAACATTTATGGTCTTTGGCGCCTCCGTCCGGGCAGGCACATCAGTGGCGATCCCTTTACCCCGAGCATCAGATGACTCGGCAGCAGGGGTAGAAATAGGAACTTGGTCAGGAAGGGAAGTAGGCACACTTGCAGGTGTGATGACAATAGGTCTCTGGATAGTTGGTGGCGCAATATCTGGTGAGAAAAGTCTACCACTGCGGGTGACTTTAGCAGGCCCGGTGATGTTGCTGACGCCGGTATTAGTATCAAACTCTTGCTTAACCCCAAGAACATAAACATCTACCCCATAGTGCCAAGGGACAGCTTTGTCAGAGGTGTAGGGAATAGGCCCCGGAACAGTGATGATTATGGGTGCAATCTTCTGAACAAGCGTAATTCTGACAAGCTTCCTCGAGGGAGCCTTGGGAGAATTTTTGAAAATGGTAACAGTGGAAACTTCTTCAGTAGGGGTGGCAGGAACAGCAATCTTCTCAAACAGGATTTCTTTATTATCCATCAGGTCTTGGATGCCTGACTTCAAAGATGGACAACCAGTAGGTGAAACAGAACATAGATGGCAACCTTTACTACATCCCGGAAATAAACCGGCTAGCACCAGGTTCCTTTTGACGGTCATCAGCCGGGTAACAATATCATCCACAGAGGCTACAAACAAGTCTTCCTCTACAGCATTTACTCCATGTTTGGGCATGGGAGCAGTCACAACATTAGGCCTTTCAGGCGCCTCAAACTCAATTTCCTTTGCATCGATTAGGTCCTGAACCTTATTCTTCAAAGCCCAACAATCATCCGTATTGTGCCCCGGGCTGTCAGAGTGATAAGTGCAGCGGGCGTTAGGATTGTACTTTGGGGATGTTGTATTTATAATCTTCAGAGCTTCTTTTAGAGTCACCAGATTGGTTGTCAATAACTGCGGCAATATCTGGGACAAGGTCATGCTGAGGCGAGTGAACTGCCTTCGGGGTCTCTCACTCCTTTATTGGTTATGATCCTGAGGAGCAGCAGCAGGTTTTGAAATAACCACCACGTTGACAGTTTGGCGGCGTTCTGGTCTATTCTGTCTCCTTGAACCGTAGATAGCACTGGATTCCTTCTTGAAGGGTTTCTTCTCGGTGCTCGATGAAGCACCCTTCTGTATCTTCCCAGACTTGATACCAGCTTCAATTCTCTCACCAGTCAAGATAAGGTCTGTAAACCCGGCTGAAGAATTTCCAATCAAATGGTTGAAGAACGGACCAAACAGGGTCCCCAGAAACATATCCACCAGCTCACGATCAGTCAAAGATGGCTGCACCCTTCCGGCAAGGTCTCTCCATTTTTGGGTGTACTCTTTAAATCCTTCACCCGTCCCTAGTGACATACCCTGGAGTTGGGTACGCGTAGGAGCGAGGTCGGAATTATATTGATACTACTTATAGAACACAGTAGCCAAATCTTCCCAGTTGCGGATACTAGCCCCATCCAGCTGATAGAACCATTCGAGTTGAGTCCCTGAAAGACTATCCTGAAAGAAATGGATCCACAAATTCTTGTCAGCAGTGTAAGGTTGGATCTTCCTTACATACGACCAGAGGTGCAGCTTTGGGCAGGAGGCTCCGTCATATTTGGCAAAAGCGGGTGCCTTGAACTTATGGGGAATCACCACCCCAGAGGATAAGCCTAGGTCTCCAAAGTCCAACCCGGGCACATTCTGTATCTCCATGGCGCTCAAGCGGTCCTCCAACTGTTTATACCTACCCTCAGCAGGGGGATACTGTTCTTCATCATAATCCGTCTCGTTGTCGGAGACTACGTAACTAGGAACCCTTCTCTCTTATGGACTGTCTTTTCCTACAGATGAGGTAGTCAGCTCAACCTCATTCTGTAATCCATTCCCAAATCTGCGTCTAGTGTTTAACAAGACGGTCCTCTTCTTCTTCTTCTTCCTCTCTTTCAGAATCAGAGTCTTCAAATCTTGTTGACCCTGGGCTAGGCTCATAACCAACTCTTGGAACTGGGCGTTCTGGGCCTGGAGGGCCTTGATAGCTTGTTCAGTGGAAGGTTCAGTAGACATGATGATTGCTGAAATAAACAGCGAAGAAGATAAGTGACCTGTAAAAGGGGTACCTGTTATGCATATGATGAAATGAAATGCGTATGACTTATGTTTTCAAAGACAATCGGGATTCAAATTTGTAGACAAACAAGGGGACACACTTTATTAGATTTAACTTCAGAATTTAAATTGTTCAATGAATTGCCCTTAGGCGTTACAAGAATGACAATACTGAAAAGTAAATAAAAGTTGTAAAAGAAACATCAAAGGTCCATCAATGCTCCCATGGCCTCTTCTTCTCAGAGCGGATATAGTCATTCAGGATCCGCTCGTTCTCCAATTGCTTTGTCAGCTTCTGGATCTTCTGTTCATGTTCATTGAACCTTTCCCGATAAGAATCCCGTTCTTCCTGCAGTTGCGCCCAAGACCTCTTTAGTGTGCCAACATCAGTGGGTGTATGAGGATGGAGAACAGTTGGAGGAACCCCGTCTTTATCAGCAACTTCAAGAGTAATAGGCCTGACAGCTTCGTATGTCATACCTAACTTCTAGGCACGGATGCGGACCCATCTGAAATATGACTCCATTGGCAGAGAAGTTTTTGGTCCCAACTCATGGGGGTCAGCTTTGTGAACTCTGTCCCAAGCCCTGATGAATCTGCGACGCAGCTCATCGCTATCTACCTGAAAATCAAAGACGATATGAGGTGTCAACATCTCATAAGGCCCTTCTCTTCTGGCTCTTCCAAACTGACGGAGAGCTAAACATGGGTTATAAGAGATTCCTCCATGGGTCCCGATCAATGGAACATTAGGATACTCTCCATAACGATCAATGACGGCTGTTGTACCCCAAAATTTGCCCTCCCATATTTCTCAAAACATCTCAAGAAAAATTCACAAGTCCAACCCGGCGCGTTATATTCAGGTGTTCTTTCGCCAAGATATCTCTGATAACATATTCTCAAATTCAGGTTCGGCTCAAGAGTCAATTCTTTAAAGAAGGTATCCGAATGTGTGAGTTTTCTTGAAGAAATATAGTGAAAAAGTGTGCTCAAAGTGCAGTTTTTACGCGCTAAAAAATTCATAACTTGAAGATCGTGACTCGTTTTGAACCTGTTCCGGTGGCCAAAATTCTGTCTTGACATTATCTATGTTTTCATCTCTCACGGATGGAAGCCAATTTCGATCATAAGGTCTTCAAAAATGTGGATTTATCAAGTATTTTCGTGCAGAAAATTTGTGACAGAAGTTTATTTGCGTCATGTTCAAAAAATCATAACTTGGTCGATTTTCATCGTATCGAGCCGGTTCTAGCGCCAAAATTTCACAAATTGAGTTGGCTACATTTTCACAGAAGGTATTGAGTTCAAACGGTATTCAAAAGGCCTTCGTTTTTTGCTCAGAGTGCATGACACGCTGAAAATCCTGAATGCTGAATATTATTTCATCTGGGCCGAAACTTCGAAAATTCATAACTCGGTCAATTTTTATCGGATTGGACTCATATTTTTACACAAGGTCACTGACTCATAGATCTACAACTTTGCTTCAAAAGTCGAGACCGGATTATGCTCCGATCAATACCAGTTTTTTATTGAAAAACGTGTCAGAGTCGACACTGGAGCCCAAAATAAGTTTGTCTGAGCTGAAACTTCAAAAATTCATAACTAATTCACCGTTTATCCGATTGAGTCGATTTTCGGACAGGGGTTAATTCTCGATGCCGGCTACATTTTGTATTCACATTTTAACTTCAAAAAATGCACTTAAGTCCCTGCGATTTAGCCTGGAAAGTGACGAATTCAAGTGAATATTGGAGGCCCAATTGCACATTCAAAGCCCATTTGCTTTACCCTAATTTCCATTATATAATCACCTTCTTTTCACACAAACCAGGGGGGAGAAGAAGAAAAGAGGAAAAAAAGAGAGAAAAAACCTTGTCACAATACTGTTAGAATATCAAGTTCTTTCAAGAACCCTAAAACCTTGAAATCCTTATTACAAATCCCTCTCTCATTAAAAACAAGCCATCACAGTTACAAACCGACACCTCACTACTTCTTCAGTAAGGATAAGGCTGGCTTGATCTCCATGATCCTAATTTTCCAGTAAGGCATAAAAGCATTCAGGTCACTAATTTTCCAGTAAGGGTAAGATTGATTTGATCTCCATGATCAAAAGGGTATAATCATTCATACATGCCATATTGTGCCTAAACATTAAATTTCTTCATATATTGGCTTTATTTGCATTTTATGATTTTATTTAATGTGTTCGTGAGATTCAACACTGCAGATTTAGACAGGATCCCATGCAGGTTCATTAAGGAACGTTGAGGTCAAAAGCCAAATGGCCAAAAGCCAAAAGCCAAATGGCCAGAACAGAACATTTTACACATGACACCAATACGTGGCGAGACAGACATCCTGAGAAGATTAAGGAACGTTGAGGCCAGAACACAAATGGCCAAAAGCCAAAAGTCAAAAGCCAAATAGCCAAAGTAGAACAACTTATGCATGAAACTCAATCCAATGGCCAAAGAATGCAGACCACGGTACTCAAGAGTCAATACTTTAAAAAAACCTCCCCTTGGGCCAGACACCCCCTATGGTTTGCTCAATTTTTAATTTTTATTTGTTTTTAATTCCATAAAATAATTTTCATAATAAATATAAAATACAGAAAAATCAAAAAAATGTTTATTTTATTAATATTAATTTCACTATTATTATTTTTGTAAATAAACTTTAAACAATTAATTAGATTAATTTAGGTTTCAAAACTTTAATATTTTTCTTAATAAATTAAATATGTAGAAATTAGGTTTTTTAACTTTTTCATCATTTTTTTTAATAAATAATTTTCTCATCATTATTGTTATTATTAATTACTAATTTATTTTGTAAATAAACATGTACATAAATTCTTTAGTAAATTAAGTTAAACTTTAACATTTTTCTCAAATAATTAAAAATAACTTAGAATTAGGGTTTCTTTTAATTTTAATTTTCTTATTTCATAAATACAAAAAAACCTAAAAAACACTTCTTTTATTTCAATAAATAATTAATTAATTTTTAATTTCAATTTAACTTCAAAAGGGTCCAACGTCCTCGTTTTCAATTTTAATTCAATTCGCACATTTTATTTATTCCTTTTTTTAAATATTGATGTAATTCTCCCAAAGCCGTGTAAATATTTATCTTTCGCACTTTACTTTATTTCTTTATTTTATGTCAAATCGGGTCCTGGATTTTAATTTGGCGATGTGGACCCGCGCCTTTGTAATAGTTTAGGAATTTTATCTTTCCGCACTTTTTAACTGTTAAATAAATGCATGCAAGAATGAATGACAAAAATAAAAACAAACGCGTAGATCACCTGACATGAACTAGACAAAAATAAATGAATCTGACACACAAATCACACACCACCCCTAGGGTACGCCTCACTGTTGCCTTGCCTCGAAAGGTGATCGTCGAGTAGAGGATGTCTTAGTAAGTCCTCATGATCCGGGAACCTGGCATGAGGGTAGCTTCTAAGGTGTCTTCCCATTGCTCTGGTGATCACCATGTCCCGAACCTCGAATTGACCCAAACACCTCCAACGGTGGTGCTACCTACCTCTCAATGGTGGGATGGCACTACTTTAAGGACATTTACACAGACGAATTCCTTAGGGTAGGTAGACGACTCTAGATACTTGCTCTAATTTCAAAAACAAATCAAAAACACTTTTCACACCGACACCTTTTCAAAAAGCTTTCGAAAGCAATTTTTCAAACACTCTTGAGGACCGATACAAGAGTCGAACTGAAATTTTCAAAGAAACCTTTTTTTAAAACCCACAGTTGAAAAACAAACAAACCATTTTGAAAACACAAATGAGCAAGTATCTAAGAGCCCATGGATAACCATGGATAGAAAGGGTGCTAACACCTTCCCTTTCTATAACCTACCTCCCGAACCGAGAGCAATCTCTATAAGGAATTTTTCTGTGCTTTTGTCCTTTCCATTTGGAGAAAATAAAAGACGGTGGCGACTCCTGCTTCCGCGACATTTCGCGAACCATCTTTAAACAGTCAGTTCCAGATCCACCGATCACAGAACTGGCGACTCTGCTGGGGAATTAACTTAAAGTGAGGTGTACCTTAGGACTAAGTTCATAACTGTGTTTTCAATTGCTTTCTTTGCTTGCTTTAAATTGTGGGACTGTCTTGGGAGTTCTATAGATCCTAACCCGGATCTGGGGATACCTTCTTAGAAAGTAGCAACAAGGCTGTGAGGGAACTGTGCGGGGTATACCGACATGGTTGAAACAGTCTGCTACGTTGATGTGGCACTTTGGTGTGTACCGGTAACCCTTGAGTTCAGTCAAGGAGAGTACGGGGCCTCCGCGTGGTGTCATGAAGCATCAACAGACCTTAGGAACCTTAATTGAACTATCATGGCCTCTTTAGGGTAGTGAGATAACTGACTTTGGTGCAGTCCGAGGTTGGTTGATACTCGATACTACACTCAATTGAGGGTTGCTTTCCTGGAATATTTCGGTCGCCAGTTTAGTGGCTAAATCGAAACGATGAACAATGAAAGCAATCCAATGATATTGGGACCCTTAGAACCCGATTACTTCTGATAGGACAGGTTGAGCCAACCAACTTCAAGAGGGTAATACCCAGACCTCATGCTGGCCTAAACTCTAAGGGCTTCTCTTGTGTGACTTGTGTGCCTTCGTACTTGACTACTTGCATGCTTTACCTGACACATGAACTATTTGCAGGTTTTGTTTATAGTCCTTAATTGGGACTCATGACAAGTTTTACTTGAGTTTCCCGCAGGTTTCGTTTATAGTCCTTAATTAGGACTCATAACAGGGTTTACCGAGTTTCTTGCGGTTTTGTTTTTAGTTCTTAATTGGGACCCATGACAGGGCTTACTAAGTTTCTTGCAGGTTTATTTTATAGTCCTTAATTAGGACTCATAAAAGAGCGTATTGAGTTGCTTGCAGGTTTTGTTTATAGTCCTTAATAAGGGCTCATAACAGGGCTTATCCATATTACCCCATGCATCATGACATCATACCATTGCATACATCCTAACCCATTTCAGGGATCTCAAGGGCTTGTGATGCAGGTCATGATGAATCAAACATCTAGCAAGGGGCAAAGAGGATTTATTTTCCTCTAGCCAAAGTTGTCAGGGGCTATGACCCACTGGATATGGTGAGCTCTTGACCCTTGAAGAAGGATTCTCAGCAGCATGGAGTTCCTTCAATCAAGCTACAAATTCAAATGCTAACAATCTTCTTTTTTACCCCGCGAGGTCCTGGAAAACATTGCATGCATACATACACATCATAACAGGTATCCTTGTTGCAGGTCACTTACCTCTCTCGCTGTTTATTTCAGCAATGGCTTCCCAACAAGATAACCAGGACCTTCTTACTCAAGAAACTCGGTTCGGGGAAATCCTCCTGAATCTATCCAAGGGGCAGGAGGAGCTAAGGACACTTCTCATGGAGACTTTGGTCAGGAACAGTGCTGAGGATGAACGGCTGAAACATCTGCAAGCTGAAATGGATACAATGAAAGCCCAGATGCTGGGGCAGGTGACTGCCATTCAAGGTTTAGCTCAAAGACAAGATGAGCTCGAGGTTCTCATCAACCAACTGCTTCAGGGTAACCAACTGGGGCAAACGTCTAAGGGTAAAAAGCCAGTCATCGTTCAGCCACCTTTGAGACAAGGAGATAAGGGGAGAGCTCCTCAAATGGCTCCAGTGTCACAAATTCAGCATCAACCTCACCGGCTTCAGCCAGACAAGTTCAGGAGGCAATTCACCCCGCTCAACATGTCGATGTTCCAAGCTTTACAACGCCTGTTGAGGTTGAACCTGATCACGTTAAGGGCTCATCCCCAGAACCCCAACACAGCACATCCTGCTTATGATCCCAATAAAAGGTGTGCCTACCATTCTGTCTGTCCAGGACATGATACAAATGAGTGTTGGGCTCTGAAGAACAAGATCCAGGACCTGATTGATGAAGGAGCACTGGAGTTAACACAAGATGGTCAGGCTGAATTTTTCTACCATCCCTCCAAGGCTCACCATTTGAAGTGACAAGCCCTGAGATGAAAAGACTTTTGTTCATTCGAATGTTCAAGTTGTGTCGTTCTTTGATTGTTTAGACATTTATCCATGTTAAACATTGTTATTCCATTAATGCATTGCATATGTCTGTTCTGAAACAATATATTCGTATTCACTAAATGCAAATTATTTTCATATTTTTTATGATGATCAACTCTTAATTAATAATTCTAAGCCTCTTGAGGGAGGATGACGAAAACGATACCGCGATCATTACAGTATGCTTTTGAACAGACCCCGCTGATGAGGTACAGGCATTGTTTCAATTCCTAAACACTGGAGTTATAAGGAAGATAATCCCTCGTCAACCCCTCTGAGCCAAAGAAGTAGGAGTTTTTCTTTTCGAAAATTAAAACCCTTTATCATAACCTGGGGCAGGGTAGTTCTCTCAATTGATCCAAGTGCATAACAAATGGCACCAAAGAGGTCCTTACAAAAAAAAAGAGAAGACAGTGATGATTCCGAATAATCATAAGGATAGGCAGTCATTATATCTCAAAAATAAAAACCCAATAAGTCAAAACCTATAAAGGGGACTTACGAAACTGGGGCATCCCGCTGACTGTAATTCCAAAAAAGAAACAGTTCAGGCAAAAAAAGAAAGGGATAACAAAAATCAGACAAGAAAGAGGTCTTACAAACCCTCAACAAAAAAAAAAGGAATGACTGCCTATTCAAAATAAGTTATCAACATCCGAATCATCACCGGAAAATCAGAGCAAAGACTCAAACAAGGTCTAACGTATGATCAACTGAGTTTAGGTTTGGAGAACATCACGAAGAGAGGGTGGGTACAAATAATTTGAGCCTTTATCCTTTGTTTCTTAAACCGTGAACCAGGCCACGCTACAACCTTTAAAAGTCCTAGCTGAAGCATGGGTTAGTTCGAAAGCATACTGTTACGAAAGGTATCCTGACTCCTTAAGGCTCGCTGTAAAATCTTGAGTTGACATCACATTATTTTACGACAAAATACATTTTAAAATCTTCAAGACAGACATGAGCTTTGCATTTTTAACATAACTTTGTTTGCATATGACTTTTTGTTTGAACAGCAGGGAAATTCGCACGAGGAATACCTAGTGAACAAGAGTATCTCCAATCAAGGGGCACGACATGATCATGGTCCAATCATCTGGGGAAATCCAATCAAGATTCGGAGAATCTCTCAAAAGGCCAAATAGCCTGGGGCAAATCTCCGCCTGAGTCACTTAGGGCACTCCAACAACGAATCTTGCCTGATCAAACACCTTCTGGGGTATGACAAAACATTTCTAACAGGGGCAGCTCCCTACATTCCCTGAACATGGACATGGTCGAAAAAAAATACTACGCATAATCAAAGACCCGCTAGGTTGACATACCTAGGCAAAAATTAGGGCTTCCCGGCGAACCAAAAGGGTTCGGGCAAAATGAAGGGATGAAATGAAAAATCTGTACACCCGGCAAGTCGAAAACCTGAAAAGGCGGCTTGGGCAAAAATGGGTATCCTGGTGGACTGAAAACCCGAAAGGGCGGTCCAGGCAAAAGTTAGGGATCAAAGCGTACGACTATGTCCTGTCATCTTGTCACCTGCCTACCTGAAGAAGGTTTGACCCTCAACAATTATCAGCATCCCACAGGTGCCTCCCCCATAGAAACAGGGGCAATAACGGGTGGTCTAAGCAATCTGATTGTTTCTGTCCTCCAAGGTGTCAAGGTAGGTTCAGCTAAAGAACATAACCAGATATCCTAATTCCCCAGAGAGTGAGCCAGCCAGTCAGAGCACTCTCAGGCAAAGCTATTGTCAAACCTTAAGGAAATTGGGTATCCTCCCGCAGAACTCAAATATTCCCCAGCAGCATATATATTCTTAACAAGCATCCCCGGCAGTCTTGGTCTAAAGATTGTTCCCCGGCGGTATATCAAACATTCAATGGAGTCACTTCCCGATACAGTTCAAAACCTCCCCAAGAGAGTCCAATCCAGTTCCCCCAGGAAAGTTGGAATCCATCTCCCCAAGCGGTAAGCTTATCCCCAGTAGATGCTGGAAGCTTACCCCCGCCAAGCACGAACGCGTCCCTCGGCTTTATTCAAAGAGTTATTTCCTTACCAGGATATAACTGGGTTATCCTCAGCCAAAAGCCACGGAAAGAGCGCCCTCGACGGAGTCTTCTTATCCCCGGCGAAGTCTATCAACACTTCCAACAACAAGGGTATCCCCAGCAAGTTATTATCAACAACTCAACAAAGTACCTCTCTCCCCACAGAGTATTGCTTCCCAGCAAGATCGTTAAAGTACTTTCCTCCCTGCAGAGTTATTCCATTCGCCAAGTTTACTCCCCAACGGAGTCATCTTCTCCTACCGGTATTCTTGCAACTATCATCCCCAGCGGAAGCAAAATCTATTCTCCAACATCAGCCCAGGAGTGACTTCCCGGCACCCGTCAAGGATTTACTTTCCTAGACGAAAAATACATTCATAAACATCGCACTTCCATACATCATTATAGCATGCATAGACGCATCATATCTTACAAATCTCATTTATGTTGAGAACATCATTGCTTGGTCCATATCATGCATTGCATATGACTGACCTTTACCTTTCAGGAAAGATTCAGTTAAATTCTCAATCATATTTCAAGACCTAGACCGGTTCAGTTAAATTGACTCCAAAGATTTCTTATCCAGTCCAAGGCCTTCTCTAGTCCAGTTAAATCGACCCCAAACAGATTTTTCTGATAAAGACCCAGTTGAAGACATTCCAAGACCTAGACCGGTTCAGTTAAATCGACTCCAAAGATTTCTTATCCAGTCCAAGGCCTTCTCTAGTCCAGTTAAATCGACCCCAAACAGGTTTTTCTGATGAAGACTCAGTAGAAGCTATCCAAGGTTTTCCCAATAATTGCTATTGAGGTTGTAATCGCCTATGGTTCTCTCCCCGATACTGCGGAGATGATAATTCCATCCAAGGTTTTCTCAATGATTGCTATTGAGATTGTAATTGCCTATGGTTCTCTCCCCGATACTGCGGAGATGATAATTCCATCCAAGGTTTTCTCAATGATTGTTATTGAGATTGTAATCGCCTATGGTTCTCTCCCCGATACTACGGAGATGATAATTCCATCCAAGGTTCTCTCAATGTTTGCTGTTGAGGTGGTAATCGCCTATGGTTCTCTCCCCGATATTGCGGAGATGATAATTCCATCCAAGGTTCTCTCAATGATTGCTATTGAGGTCGTAGTCGCCTATGGTTCTCTCCCCGATACTGCGGAGGTGGTAATCCCAGATTTCGCTCAACGATTGCTGTTGAAGTTGAAGTTATCCAAGATTCTCTCAATGATTGCTATTGAGGTTGTAGTCGCCTATGGTTCTCTCCCCGATACTGCGGAGGTGGTAATCCCAGATTTCGCTCAACGATTGCTGTTGAAGTTGAAGTTATCCAAGATTCTCTCAATGATTGCTATTGAGGTTGTAGTCGCCTATGGTTCTCTCCCCGATACTGCGGAGGTGGTAATCCCAGATTTCGCTCAACGATTGCTGTTGAAGTTGAAGTTATCCAAGATTCTCTCAATGATTGCTATTGAGGTCGTAGTCGCCTATGGTTCTCTCCCCGATACTGCGGAGGTGGTAATCCCAGATTTCGCTCAACGATTGCTGTTGAAGTTGAAGTTATCCAAGATTCTCTCAATGATTGCTATTGAGGTTGTAGTCGCCTATGGTTCTCTCCCCGATACTGCGGAGGTGGTAATCCCAGATTTCGCTCAACGATTGCTGTTGAAGTTGAAGTTATCCAAGATTCTCTCAATGATTGCTATTGAGGTTGTAGTCGCCTATGGTTCTCTCCCCGATCCTGCGGAGGTGGTAATCCCAGATTTCTCTCAGCGCTACTGTTAAGGTTGAAGTCGTTCAAGATTCTCTTAGCGTTCCTGTTGAGGTAGTAATCATCCAAGGTTCTCTCACCGTTCCTGTTGAGGTAGTAACCATCCCTGGTTCATTCATCACCTTTTGAAGCTCCAGATTCAGCTCCTGTAACCAGTCAGGACACATCTACACAAAGAATTTGAGGACCAACTCCTGTAACGGGTCAGGTAAACATTTTTCTTTTTTGCAGGTACGCAAGCTCTCGCTAAGGAATCTCTTATGCGATCAACATCCAGATGGCATCTATAAGCCCATCCACCTTCCATCATCTCTTAGCATGGCATCTATAAGCCCATCATCCTATTCATCAAATCTCTAAATGGCATCTATAAGCCCATTCCTCCGTCACACTACTATGTGAGCGCAAATTTTTGGGCACTCTAGTGTTCAATCATCTTCCACCTTCGGATTACGAAAGGCACGTCAGCCAATCTGCATCCTCAGGTCTAAGAAGATTGAACAGGGGCAACTGTTGTACCCCAAAATTTGTCCTCCCATATTTCTCAAAACATCTCAAGAAAAATTCACAAGTCCAACCCGGCGCGTTATATTCAGGTGTTCTTTCACCAAGATATCTCTGATAACATATTCTCAAATTCAGGTTCGGCTCAAGAGTCAATTCTTTAAAGAAGGTATCCGAATGTGTGAGTTTTCTTGAAGAAATATAGTGAAAAAGTGTGCTGAAAGTGCAGTTTTTACGCGCTAAAAAATTCATAACTTGAAGATCGTGACTCGTTTTGAACCCTTTCCGGTGGCCAAAATTCTGTCTTGCCATTATCTATGTTTTCATCTCTCACGGCTGGAAGCCAATTTCGATCAGAAGGTCTTCAAAAATGTGGATTTATCAAGTATTTTCGTGCAGAAAATTTGTGACAGAAGTTTATTTGCGTCATGTTCAAAAAATCATAACTTGGTCGATTTTCATCGTATCGAGCCGGTTCTGGCGCCAAAATTTCACAAATTGAGTTGGCTACATTTTCACAGAAGGTATTGAGTTCAAACGGTATTCAAAAGGCCTTCGTTTTTTGCTCAGAGTGCGTGACACGCTGAAAATCCAGAATGCTGAATATTATTTCATCTGGACCGAAACTTCGAAAATTCATAACTCGGTCAATTTTTATCGGATTGGACTCATATTTTTACACAAGGTCACTGACTCATAGATCTACAACTTTGCTTCAAAAGTCGAGACCGGATTATGCTCCGATCAATACCAGTTTTTTATTGAAAAACGTGTCAGAGTCGACACTGGAGCCCAAAATAAGTTTGTCTGAGCTAAAACTTCAAAAATTCATAACTAATTCACCGTTTATCTGATTGAGTCGATTTTCGGACAGGAGTTAGTTCTCGATGTCGGCTACATTTTGTTTTCACATTTTAACTTCAAAAAATGCACTTAAGTCCCTGCGATTTAACCTGGAAAGTGACGAATTCAAGTGAATATTGGAGGCCCAATTGCACATTCAAAGCCCATTTGCTTTACCCTAATTTCCATTATATAATCACCTTCTTTTCACACAAACCAGGGGGGAGAAGAAGAAAAGAGGAAAAAAAGAGAGAAAAAACATTGTCACAATACTGTTAGAATATCAAGTTCTTTCAAGAACCCTAAAACCTTGAAATCCTTATTACAAATCCCTCTCTCACTACAAACAAGTCATCACAGTTACAAACCGACACCTAACTACTTCTTCAGTAAGGATAAGGCTGGCTTGATCCCCATGATCCTAATTTTTCAGTAAGGCATAAAAGCATTCAGGTCACTAATTTTCCAGTAAGGGTAAGATTGATTTGATCTCCATGATCAAAAGGGTATAATCATTCATACATGCCATATTGTGCCTAAACATTAAATTTCTTCATATATTGGCTTTATTTGCATTTTATGATTTTATTTAATGTGTTCGTGAGATTCAACACTGCAGATTTAGACAGGATCCCATGCAGGTTCATTAAGGAACGTTGAGGCCAAAAGCCAAATGGCCAAAAGCCAAAAGCCAAATGGCCAGAACAGAACATTTTACACATGACACCAATACGTGGCGAGACAGACATCCTGAGAAGATTAAGGAACGTTGAGGCCATAACACAAATGGCCAAAAGCCAAAAGTCAAAAGCCAAATGGCCAAAGTAGAACAACTTATGCATGAAACTCAATCCAATGGCCAAAGAATGCAGACCACGGTACTCAGGAGTCAATACTTCAAAAAAACCTCCCCTTGGGCCAGACACCCCCTATGGTTTGCTCAATTTTTAATTTTTATTTGTTTTTCCTTTTTATTCTTTTAATTGTTTTTTTAATTGTTTTCTTTTAATTCCATAAAATAATTTTCATAATAAATATAAAATACAGAAAAATCAAAAAAATGTTTATTTTATTAATATTAATTTCACTATTATTATTTTTGTAAATAAACTTTAAACAATTAATTAGATTAATTTAGGTTTCAAAACTTTAATATTTTTCTTAATAAATTAAATATGTAGAAATTAGGTTTTTTAACTTTTTCATCATTTTTTTTAATAAATAATTTTCTCATCATTATTGTTATTATTAATTACTAATTTATTTTGTAAATAAACATGTACATAAATTCTTTAGTAAATTAAGTTAAACTTTAACATTTTTCTCAAATAATTAAAAATAACTTAGAATTAGGAGCACAGCACAGCAAAGTTCCCCGTCTTCGGGCAGTACGAGTATAGAGCTGGTAAAGGATATCACCCAAGAGAGTGTGTACAGGGTTCCGAGAGATGAAGATCCTTATGGAATTAACATCAACAAAGGTATCAGGATTTGGAAACAATACCAGACCATGGATTAAGAGAGCCAGAATGTCTTCGTACGCCCTGAAGTCTAAGTCATTCCAGAAACAATTAGCTTTGCCAACCAGAAATTTAGCCAAAAAACCCTTAACTCCACTTCTAGTCTCCCAGTTAGCCATTACTTCTTCTTTGGTCAAGTGAAGGGCTGCAGCAATCCCTTCAGGCCTGAGAGTCTTTTCCCAACCAGTAAATGGAATCTGCTCCAAAACAGGGATACCAAGCAACTCAGAGAATTCTTCCAGGGTAGGGACCAGCTGGAAGTCTTGAAAGGTGAAGCAATGGTATAGCGGATCATAAAACTGGACCAGGACACTCATCAGTTGTTGGTCCAACTTTGAGGTGACTAAACCGAGAAGAGAACCATGCCTCCTGATGAAGGGAGTAGTGTTTGGAATCCTGTCAACCAATTCTTTAAGCAAAGTAGGTGGTTGAACAAAGTTGAGCCAGATAGTATTCCTACGCATGGGCATCATGATGTCTTACAAAACAGAGCAAAGATGAAACCCTCTTGTCTTTGAAATGGGTTAGTCCTTATGCAGGATGTATGCAATATTATGATGGTATGATGTCATGGTAAAGGCACACCACAAGTATTCACAAAAGGCAAACATGGTAAAGGCACACAAGTCACACAAGAGCTCTTAGATTTCAGGCTGGCATGAAGTTTAGGTACTACCCTCTTTCAGTTTCAGTTGGTTAAGACCTGTCCTAAAAATAGTAACCGGGTTCTAGAGGATCTCAATATCACTGACTACCCTCAATCGGTCATAATTCCAGTTTGGCAACCTTTTCTTGCAGCCGAAACCATCGCGAAAGTTTAGTCTCAATGAGTGTAGTATACTGCTACTGTTCTATGGCCAAGTTGGTCAATTTAAGGTTCTAAGGTCAGTTGGTGCTTAATGACTCCTCAGAAGACCCATATTCTCCTCGTTCCAACACAAGGGATATCGGTACAGACCAAGGTGTCACACCAACGTAGCTACTGCTTCATCCGTGTCGGTCTACGTCGGACAGATCCCTCATAATTTATTGCTACTTACCTAAAAAAGGGTACCCCAGATCCGGGTTAGGATCTATAAAACTCCGATACAAGCCCACAAAATTAAAGCATACAAGGCATACAATTGAAAACATAGTGATCTAATCCTAAGGTACACCTCACTTATAATATCCCCAGCAGAGTCGCCAGTTCTGTGATCGGTGGAAATAGAACTGACTGTTTTGGAATGCTGGTTCGCGTTTGCGTTTTGCAAAATGTCGCGGTAAGCAAGAGTCGCCACCGCCTTTTATTTTCTCCAACAAGGAAAGGACAAAAGCACAGCAAAATTCCTTTTTGAGATGTTTCTCGGGTTCGGGAGGTAGATTATAGAAAGGGAAGGTGTTAGCACCCTTTCTATCCGTGGTTATCCACGGGCTCTTAGGTACTTGCTCACTATGTTTTCAAAAAGTTTTGCTTTTCTTGTGTTTGTGGGTTTTCAAAAAGTTTTGTTTTGAAAACTTCGATTTAACTCTTGTATCAGTCCTCAAGAGTGTATGAAGTGTTTGTTTGAAAACTTTGTTTGAAAGAGTGTAAGTGCGAAAAGTATTTTTGTTTTGAAAGAGCAAGTACCTGAGAACCTCTACCTACTCAAAAGAAATTAAGCTGTGTAAATGTCCTTTAGACAGTGTCATCCCACTATTGAGAAGTAGGTAGCACCGTCGTTGGAGTTTTTTGGGTCAATTCGATTATAGGGACATGTGGTCACTAAAGCAATGGTAGGATGTCTTAGCGGTAACCCTAATGTCTTAGATCGTTTTTATCGAGGCAACCGTTTCGAGGAAACTTTGATCTTTAGACAGGAGGGCGACCTCTAAAACTTCATATACTCAATGACCACGTCGAGGCAACCAAGTGAGGCGTACCCTAAGAGTGGCATGTGCAAGTGTGCCAGGTTTCAGTTATGTTATCTTTGTACATGTTATGGTGAGCTACGATTGATTTTAATTTAAGAGAGATCTTGTCATGCATAGCCTAGTTAGCATACATCTAACAGTTAATAGTTGCGGAAAGCAAAACTAAACTATTACAAGGCGTCGAGTATTTACATCGCCAAAAACAAACCCTTGAAAAGTAAATTGTGGTAAATTAAATAAAAGCGCTAAATAATCCTAATTAAAGCTATTACATCCTCGGAGCAAATACAATTATATGATAAAATACGAATCAAGAATAATTACATGCGCGAGAAAAATTGGATCGGAGAATTTTAGGGTTTTGACCCTTTTTTGAGAAAGAAAGAGATTTTTTATTATTTTGCATTTAATTAAATTAAACCTAAACTAATTAATTAATTAAATAAAAGAAAGATATTTTTTTGAGTTTTTTATGTTTTTTAAGGAAAAAAATAAAAGATGGTCAAAAGTTATTAAAAACCCTAATTCTACATTGATTTTAAATTATTGCAAAAAAAAGTTAGAATTAACCTAATTAAAACTAAGTTAAGTAATTACTTATTTATTTACAAAATAACTAATTAAATTTAATAAATAAAAATATTATATTTTTATGTTTTCTGATTTTTATTATGAAAATAAATATTAATTTGTTAGTTAAAATAATAATTATAAAAAATAATTAAATGAAAGAAATGAAAAAAGAAAGGAAAAGAAATAAACTTGAAGGGGAGTGTGGGCCAATTTTGTGGTGGAGTCAGCAATTCTGAAGCCCATTAACAATTCCAGCCTCATTGACTTTCTGAAATATCCACACGCTTGTTGACTAAGGACCATGATAGTCCTTCCATCTAGACACTTGGATCAGGTCTGAGGCCACTTGGCGTGCTGAGATCTGAAGCATATGGTGGACATCCCTTTACAAGCTTACACAAGAACGCCTGAAGAAAAAAAAACAAATAAACGTTTGGGGGGCCTGGGATTCGAACCCAGGTCCCAAGGCTTCCAGACCAACACGTTTACCACTCAACCACCTGCATCCTTTTATTATTTGGATAATAAGCAAATATTATATATGCAAACAACTCAATATGCTGTAAATAAAAAAAGTAAACGCGCGCTTTTCAAATAAGCCAATGGGATGTCAACACATCATCGTCTTCAACCTTTTTTCTACATAATCAGAATCAGATAGCGGGGGGTTTTAACCTCCACTACCTCCTGCAAGGAAAAATAGCGATTAGCCACACAGTGAATATAAATATTTCGCGAGGTATGGGTTGTGTTCGTCTTGGTCTCACGATGTCAACCATGCGTCTTATTAGTCCCAATTTTTCCTGGATTGAAAAGCCCCATTTAAGAGCTCAAGAACCCTAGAAATTCAGTCATGGTATCTTACGATTCAGGGCACTATAGTCCAATTAATTCATTCCATTAGCTTTGTATGGTCTCTAGCAATGCAAATCAATCACAAAAACATGTTAAATGCGCATGAATCAAGATATATAATTCTGAATAAGAAGTGCAAACCGTGGGCTTGTATGCAGCGATTCCTTGAGCTTCAGTGCCTGAATTTGATTGCAAAACGTTCCTGGAACCTCCTGCAATGTATTTGAATGAATAGAACGCCTTGAATTGGCCTAGATTGCAAGAACAGGTTTTCACTTATCTTGAAAATTCTTGAATTTGCTATGGCCGTTTCTGCATCTTTCAATCATGTGCTAGGGTATGGTTAGCTTGCATACATATAGGAGAATCAAATTAGGTCAAAGTTTTGGGTCCAATCCATGTGCATTGATGTTTAAATCTTTGATTGAAAATCAAATATTCTTGATTTTTCATGATTGAACAATGTTGCCAAATTTGGATTTTTTTTTGTATCTTTGACTTGTGCACGAATTTTCCAGCATGTTTTGATCATATTTGCTTCACAAATTGATTTAAAAAATAAATCTTCTATTTTCTTATGATTTAAATTAATTAAATGAATTAATATGTATTAAAAATCCAATTAATCAATAAAAATAAGAAAATAAATCCAATTCCTCTTGGTTGGTCGTTCATAAGTCATGGGTGAAGTTTCAAGAAGAGATTTGAGGCCCATTAGCAAAAAGAAGGTGTTTTGAGCAAAGTTGACTTTTGCCAATTCATAAAAATTTCCCAACTTCTCCAATGCACAACTTGCTCAATTTTGATCATATGACCTTGTTCTTTGACATTTTGGAAAGCCCTTGAAGTCCTCTAACCAATGCCTTTGGTCCCATGTCATTTGGATTTACCAATCTCAAGTTATGGTCTTTGACTCAAAGTGTACTTTTGTTGACTTTTGAAATTGACCTATAATGTAAAAATTGGTAACTTTTTGTGAGAGCATTTCTTGATCTTGGGGTGTGAATATGGATTGTAGGAAATTTCATCCTATTCAAAATGAGATTTGGATGGAATTTTTCTGACAAACCATGAAAGAGTTATGCCCTGGTCAAGGTACAGTTGACTTTTTTGCTGTCCAAAAATAGTAACTTTTGCATCTTGATGACTTTTGAGCTATTCTTGTGGAATCATGATCAAGACTTGATCAAATGATGATTGTGAACTCAAAATAAGGTGTTGACCAAAAATTCTGACTTTTGACTGCAAAATGACCATTTTGCCCTTGCAGTTGACTGTGGATCAAATGGAGCTTTTGACTGTGCAAATTGGCACTGAGAGTCTTGAAACTTGGCATGTAGGTGATTGAGAATGTATATAGGCCTATGAGACTTGGTTGAACCATTGAAAATCCCAAATTCCTTGCAAGAACCAAAACCTTAATTTCAGCTGTCTTAGGAGGTGATTTGACTATACAACCCTTGAGCTAATTTGAGGATCATTCTTGACAAATCTTGAGAAATATGGAAGGGCAAATTTTGGGGTACAACAGGTTTATTTGCTCTTTTCCCATTTCCTTTGGAAATAATAAAGCACAGTGGCGAATTTTATTTGATTTATATGAGTTAATTCAATCCAATGGGTTATTCTAAATATTTCTACCACTACAGGTACCACTTATTCTCTACATCATAAAAAACGTAGGAACATATAACATAATAAACACAAAATGCTCACTTGGACAAAACATAATTATCACAATATTCTCACATACCGCACATAACTCTTTTATGTGTTCCACATCTCTCATGCGAGTTTCCGCTCCTCGTCTAACTTCTCTTGAAATTATTTTTATTGATTATCAATCTTCCTCTATAACTCTTCTAATGTTTCATTATGTGTATGTCCTTGTGGTTTTTTAGATGAACCAAAATACACTCTACGGTCGATGCCATCTCCAACACCACGTACATGCCCACCGTTCTCCTTTATTCCGATGGCTTCTACTAATATATCATGATGTGGTTCTGGAACAAAGGAACCTTCACGAGTCAAGGTAACCAATGAATCCAACACAACATGATAAGACATACATTGTTAATTACCAAAGAAAATTTAAATAACATTTAACATATGCACAACAAGTCCTACGTATTTATAATTCTCTCAGCCAATAATCATGAGGCCTCAGAAGTGTAGTCTGCATTTTGCATTTGTCACACCCTCTTCCACTTGTCATATCGTTATGGTGGAGATGGTTCCCGGTCGTAGTCATGTTTGCATCATCTAGTTGTTGTCTTTTTTCATTAATCAAAATTTTCTCAAGTTTTCTGTAACCCCCACGAGACAATATATGGGGGTATTTGTTTTTAGCTATGTTTGCCTTTCCCGCTTCACTCTTAACCTTTTTTAAAAATAGGAGAAATGTTAAAGGTAACAGTTGTATCTATAAATTATCAGAAAATACAACTGGTACTAACCATGAACTTCTCAGTACTACGAGACTTCACAAACTTTTTCGAAATCTTCCAGCTTAAATAAGGATATTTCACCCATGAGCGTCAAGCCTAGTCTTACGCTTTGTGATGTAGTTACTCGTGAGCCTTGACTTAAAACTCCTCCAAGTCGTACCAGCATAAGTAATCCACTTGTTTTTCAACTTCAAATCATCACTAAACACAAACGTCAACTACATATTATATCAATAAGTATATATTAGTGTTTATATAAAGTAATATTGAATCGATGAAAATTAAAATTAATACCTGAACGTCTGTCTATATGCTCTTTTTCACATCCTCTGTTACATATTTCTAATCATCTAACAATATGTTGACTTTTCTACATCCAAGGAATGCAAAATAACTCTTAAAAAGGTACGTCTAAGGACCATCAAGAATCGTATAAAAGACACTAAACTTGACCAAAAGTTTGGCCCCTGGCTTGTGGACTTTTTTAAATTTAGCCATCATTGTATAACCTATTTGTTTTTTTTTTTTTTGGATTTTGTGTCAACAAATTGAGTATCATTTGTATTGGTTTCATTTGTACATGTATCTTCATTTCTACCGGTTGAAGAAGATGCAGAGGCAGAGGTAGAGGCAGTGGCCATCTATCAACAATAATAGCATCATCATCAACAACAACAACAACAATAGCATCATCAAAAACAAGGCATAAACAACAACAAATACATAATCAAGATCAATGGCATCATTAACAACAATGGCGTCAACAACAATGATAAACAACAACAACAATAACATTAACAACAATACGGCATAAACAACAATAAATACATAATCAAAATCAATGGCATCATCAACAACAATGGCATCAACAACAATGATAAAAAACAACAACAATAATAACATTAATAATAACAACAACAATAACACCATCAACTACAATGGTAACATAAATAATGGAAAATAACGGTAGTGTAGATGCAAGGGGAAAACGTTTATGTACAAGAAACAGAAACGTGATGAATAAGTAAAAAAATAGGGTCGGATCCTTCTTTGAGTTCCTCCTTAAAAGCTAACCTAATGCTTATTTCAGACGATACGAAAGAAGTGATGATGTTTAAAATGGTGTTGGCTCCTTCCAGGTGATACGAAATAACCAATGATGATATTGTTTTTTTTCCGTTAGGGATGATACTGATGGTTGCAATGACTTTGTTTCGTTAGGGATGCAATGGTGTTGTTTTGTTAGCGTTTCAATGGTGTTGTTTTGCTAGGGTTGAAATGGAGTTATTTCGTGATGGAAATGAAAAAAATGGAACATAAGAGTCAAGTTAGCTAGTTATGTTACCTTAAATTGAATAATACATATCACTACGGTTAAAATTTGAACTCGTTTTGATATAAGATGAAATTTTATGAAAAGCGCAAGGTTTTAAGAATTTAAAAATTTAAAGAAAAAAAAGTAAAATATACCAAAATGGTTATCTTACACATTTGTGGTGATATAAGAATCACATTAATGATGTTTTATAAAAAAAGCGCAAGATATTAAGACATTAAAAATTAATAAAAATGGGAAATATATCACAACAGTTAAAATAATAAATTCTGGTGATATTACTTTCATTTTTTAAATGAAAATTAAAGGCTTATCTAAAATACGGAAGAAATCACGTATTTGTAGACGCTGAGAATTGAACTGATCTCCACACATATTATATCACCACAGTTGATTTCATAACCCGTGATGATCAATTTATAATGTTTAATTAAAAAATAGAAAAATGTAAAGGCACCATAATTTATAGATATCACTACAGTCCTCTAAAGGACCATGGTGAAGGTGGCATCATTGTATGTATTATTTATAGAAGTGAATAGTGCAACGATTCAATAACTGAACATATAAACCAATAAATTCATCAACATAGTATATATAGAAATAATATTTAAACTTTCACCTATTATTATTATGTTATAACTCAGAGTGTTAGCTCCTAATACTTCAAATGGCACGTCGTTTGGATACACGGTTACAAAGTTATGAGGTAAAGTGTCAAGCATGTAATAGTCCCAAAACCATAATTATTTTTCAACAATTGTATAGCAACAATCGATTATCACAAGATGACAATCGATTGTCATCAACCTGGTTTTGACTATGCTCGATTGAAATATCACATTTTGAAGAACAACAATCGATTGGTCTTTTGTAAAACCGATTGTCATGTGTGTATTTTCCCCAAATTTACACTGGTGCAATCAGTTGTCATCTGAATCAACCGATTGCCACTGTGTGTTTTTTCCAAAAATCCCAATTTTCCCTATAACGTGATTTTCTTCAAATTTCCAACTTTGACTACCAAACCAATTCCAATTTTGTTCATTCAAATACATCCCTATATATTTTATAACATAATCAATACATATATCATGGTAATTATCATAAAGCTATTAATTTTTATCATGAATTAGACACTTAGATTCATGTCATATATCATTTAATATTATATCGATCTTCATGAATGCAATTGATTTCAAGAACACATGAACAACATATCAACACACACAATTTCTATTCACATTATGGCATACAAAAAAAATTATCATTAAATTTCTATCAACATTTATCACAACTCATAGAAAAGAACAAAACCTATGGAGGTTAAGAGTCTCTCAATTCTACCCTACACCACACCCCTATTATTGAACTGAATTCCTACCCTTACATGAATTCCTAGCAAACAAAGAAATCTCTCTTGAATTCCTCTTCTTCTACCTCTAACCAAGCTTGCCTTTTCCTCTTTTGCTCTCCAATTCTACGTACTGATCAAATATCCTAATTCTAGGTTTATTCCCTAAGTTTATATTTAGGTTAATTCTTTCTAAAATTATAAATTTGGCCCAAATCAATTATTTTCTTACTCCTTCATCCCACTAACTCTCACATAGGCCAAATTGCTCTATTTTTCTTATTTTTATTAAATAATATAAAAAACTATTTTTTTACTTAATAGAAATAATTTCTATATTGTTCTATGTAATCATAATTATATTACCATGCCCCTAACTCAAGGACTCACATGCCATAACCAAGTCAAAGTTTAAATACATCATAAGAATGCATATTTAATTAAATAAAATACGGTAAAATATTCCATACACAAAACAGGGTGTTACAACTCTCCCTCACTTGAAAACTTTTCTCCCTAAAAAATTACCTAAGGAAAATAGAGTCGGATACAACTCTCTCATTTGCTCCTCGCACTTCCAATCCATGCTCCCACTAGCTAGTCCTCCCTACACTACCTTCACCCAGGAAATCTCTTTACTAGGAAACTGTGTCACTTCTTGATCCTCTATCTATATGGTGATACATCAATAGTCAGGTTATCTCTCACATGCACATCATCCACCTAGATCACCTAGGACGGATCTGAAATGTACCTCGTCAACTGAGACACATGAAACATATCATGAAGATTTGTAATTTGTAGTGGTAAGGAAATCTGATTGGCTACTGATCATATCTCTGTGAAATTAGGTACGGAACAACGAAACACAGCGTGAGATTTTGAGACTTCATAGCTCGACCAACATCAATCACTAATGTGACTCTTAAAAACACATGATCTCTTTCCTAGAACTCAAGTGCATTCCTCCTCTTGTCATGATAACTTTTCTAATGACTATGCGATGCTTTCATTTTCCCTTGAATCATTTTGATCTTCTCAATCATGTGTTGAACAATCTTATGCCCTAGTACAACACTCTTATCTAACTCATACCAACACCAATGAGTTCTACACCTCATACCATACAACGCCTCGTACGGTTCCATTCCAATATAGAATGAAATTTGTTGTTATAGGAAAACTCAATCTACAACAAGTAGCTATTCTAAGAACCTCCTTATTCTAGCTCACAAGCCCTCAACAAATTCTCCAAAAACTAGATAGTCCTCTCTGTTTGACCGTCTGTCTACGGATGATAAGCAGAACTCAACTTCATCTTAGTACCCAAGGCAGTTTACAAACACTCCTAGAATGTTGATGTAAATCTAGGATCTCTATCTACAATAATACTCGAAGGGATACCATGTAATTTCACAATCTCCTCAATATATAACTCAGCCAGCTTCTGCAAAGAGTGATTGATCTTTATCGGTATAAAATGAGCCAATTTGGTCAACCTGTCAACAATCAGCCGGATGGATTCATATCCTTTTGAAGTCATCGGCAAACTTGTTAAAAAATCCATGGAAATGCTATTCCATTTCCATTCTAGAATATTCAACGATTGCATCAGGCCCAACGACTTCTGTTGTTCAATCTTTGACTCCTGGCAAGTCAAACAGGCATAGAAAAAGTCAACAACATCTTTCTTCATCCCTGCCCACCAAAACATCTTCTTCAAGTATTGATTCATTTTATTCGCACCTTCATGAATACTCATCTTACTACGGTGCCCTTCCTCAAGAATACTATTCTTATGTTCGGCCACATCTTGAACACAAACTCTATCTCTGAATCTCATTACACCATTCTTGTCGGTCTTGAAGTCACCACCTTTACCTTGGTTGATTAACGAAATCCTGACGGTCAATCCCAAATTGATCTTCTACCCTTCCTTGATCTTATTTAGAATGTCACTAGTTAGCTTCATTATACCCAACATTACACAGTATGGTGTATTTTCACATACTAAACTCATATCTCTAAATTGCTCAATCAATTCCAACTCTCAAACCATAAGAATCGACATGTGCAAAGACTTCCTACTCAATGCATCAGCTACGACATTAGCCTTACCAGGATGGTAATTCAGACCAAAATCAAAATCTTTCAATAACATAAGCCATCTCCTCTTCCTCATGCTCAACTCCTTAATTAAATAGATACTTCAAACTTTTGTGATCTCTGAACACTTCAAACCTAGAACCAAAAACATAATGCCTCCAAATTTTCAATATAAAACCCACAACTGCTAACTCTAGGCCATGAATGGGATAATTCCTCTCATTAACCTTTAACTTCCAAGAAGTGTAATCCACAACCTGACCACTCAGCACCAGCACACCTCCTAAACCCGTCTTTGACGCATCATAATACACTACAAAAGGTTCAACTTGGTTTGGCATTATCAAAATTGGAGTAGTCGTCAACTTCTTCTTGAGTTCCACAAAACTTTCTTCACATGGAATATCCCATACATAAGCTTGACTCTTTCATGTCCACTGAGTTAAAGGTGGTGCTATCTTCGAGAATCCTTCTATAAATCGGTGATAATAACCAGCAAAGTCAAGGAAACTTCAAATCTCAGTAGAAGACTTTATAGTCTACCACGGTAACATAACATTAACTTTCAATGGATCGACAATAATCCCATCACCAGAAATCACATGGCCAAGAAATCTCACATATTTTAACTAGAATTTTGACTTGGATAACTTGGAATAAAGTTTCTTCTCCATCTACACCTCCAATACAACTTTCATATGTTTCTCATGCTCTTCGTCGAATTTAGAATATATCAAGATATCATTGATAAATATTACCATGAACTGGTCTAGAAAAGAATGGAAAATCCTATTCATATACTCCATAAACACATATGGCACATCTGACACTCCAAATTACATTATTGTATACTCATAATGACCATACCTTATTTTGAAGGCGGTCTTTGGAATATCTTTTGGTTTAAAATGAATCTGATGATAGCCAGACCTCAAATCTATCTTGCTGAACACACAGGCGCCAACCCACTGATCCATCAGATCATCGATTCTCGGAAGAGGATACTTATTCCTGATAGTTACTTCACTCAGTTGTCTATAGTCAACACACAACCTCATGTTTACATCTTTGTTCTTCACTAGTAACATCGGTGCACCCTGTAACACCCCAAAATAATTAGATTATTTATTTAATTATTTAGTTTTGAGTATTGTGTGTATTTGTGATGTATCTATGAGTATATGTGACGTTTTGATATATGTGAAGTGATATTGGGTGTTTTCGTAATTTTTGATAATTAGTTTCAATTATTTAGAATTGTTGGTAATTATATAAAATAAAATAATAAAAGTTAGAGACTATGAAGACATGGTAGTAATATTGTGAAGAAAGTAGGGGTAAGATGGGAAGACCATAGAAAGGATCCAAGGGTTAAACAAGGAAAAGTGACTGTCAGTGTTCATTATGCGATCTTGAAAGTGAGAAGAACGTTGTGAAGAGAGTTAGGTCACTGAGGAACTCAGAAGGTTCTATAGAACACGAAGAGGAATAGATTGCTTCTAGGAATCTAAGGTAAGGGGAGTTTATCATTGTTATTATAATTTATTTAGGGCTTATATAATTAAAGGTTTGTATTGAGGTTTTGGTTGAGGATGGTATTATGATGATTTGATGAGAATCGATGACATTATGATGTTTCTTTACCATTAATTGATATATATGATGTATATTAGAATATGATGTTGATGTATGATGAAATTATGTGAAGTTATGATTATTTGGAACCTGTACTATGTTGGATTAGTGTAGAATAGGGACTAGTTTGGTGCAGGAAAATGCAGCAGAGAACCTCTGTTCCCGAAGACTTGTCGGGTGAGCCTTAAGCTTGGCCGAGCGAACGAACTTGTCCATGACGTGTCAGGCGAGAGAGAGGCTTGAGAAAGTTAAGTTTGGTAGAGCCATTGGAATTTTGTATTAAAGTGTGTGACTCACCCCCAACTTCGTCGGACGAATGGGAGCGAGGGGAGTCCGTCGGGCGAGCTACATGATTCATCAAGCGAGGGTGGCTGAAGAAAAACAATGCTCCTGGAATTCGTATGGGGGGAGATCTTCCGCCCCGTCTTCGTCGGGCGAGCCTGGACGAGCAACCTTCTTCGCTAGGCGAGCCTCAGGTGAGAAACAAATGTAGAATTTTGAAAGTGTCGTAACTTGAGTTTTAGGACCTTGTTTGACGCTCCGTTCAAAGTTTTGGGTAGCTAACACAATGAACTATAATTAGGTGGAATAAAATGAGTAATAAGATTTAGAATTATAGTACCTATACTATGATGAAATTACACTTCTCTGTGATGGACTCTGGTGACATGCGTTGTTTGATGTGTTGTTGATACTAGGATGATACTATATTGTTGCTATGATGATCTGATGATGTCGTGATAATGCCATGTGTGTATATATATATATATATATATATATATATATATATATATATATATATATATATATATATATATATATATATATATATATATATATATATATATATATATATATATATATATATATATATATATATTTCTTGGCTAGAAAGATAAAAGGCAAGGCATGGTTAAAAGACCAAGAAAAGAAAGTAGACAATTAGTCGGTTACCACCCTAGGTCGAGATCACAAGGCCTAAATTGGGTTGTGTGATCGGAGGGTCATGTAATCGGCCGTGGAAGAAGATGAAGAGGTAGAAGCCAAGCTCATGCCCTAGATCTAGAGGTTACCCTGAGCTCGACCTTAATGGAGCCATTACGCAATGGTCGGACTGTAACGCCCCGATATTTAAATATTTACTTAATTAAATATTATTTTGAATATTTTATTTTAATTCGAATTTTTATCATTGAAGTCGGAATTATTTTATTAAGTTTAATTAATAATTAACCAGGTTTATATTGGTATAAATAAGTTGAAGTATCATTTTACTAATAAGCTTAGAATTGATGTTGGGCTTAAGTATGGTGTCGCGAAGTAATAAGGGGGTGTTTTGTTTAGGCCCATTTAAGTTTACTAAGGATTAAATAATAGTATTTTATTAGAAAATAGATGGAAAAAGAGAAGGTAGTGTTATCAGGAAAAATAAAAGGAGATTAGGGTTTTGTGAGAAGAGAAGAGGAACAAGAAAGTTGCTGCTAGGGCCAATCTCAGGAATTCCATTGAAGCTTCCTAGAGTGCCTTCAAATCAAACCAGGTAAGGGTGGGGTTTCTTATCCTATAACAGGGCATATGATATTTTGTATGTGAAAATTATTAGGTGGAATTATACTGTTTTGTTGATTTGTGTTGGCTTGTGTTGTTGTGATAGTAATTGATTTGATTATAGAATTGTCTAAGAATAGGTGTGTTGCTGTGTTATACTTATCCCTGGAATAAAGTAGGTATTGTTAGAGTATAGCAAGAATTTCAATTAAATAGTGTCGAAAATAATAAGAAAAAGTAAAAACTGGCATGGAAGTGGAAGTGTTGTCCGGCATTTGTGGTATATGGGGGTTGTCGTTCGAAAACCTTGGGAGAAAGAGAGGATGTGCCGATCGGCACTAGGGTAGTAGTGGAGAAAAAGTGCCACTTTGGCACTGTGAGGCAGGGGCACTTGCTTCTGTCTTTGTTTCTCTGTTCTGTCTTTCTATGGCATTATGCTGCTAAAATTTTAAATGATATCAGTAATTGCTAATAGCAGTATATATGAATGTCACTATTTTCAGTAGCAGTAAATTAAATTTAGTTGCTAGAAGCTAGTTTTATATGGAAGAATGGTACATCTATTAGTTGTATAATAAATTAGTAATTTTAGGGAGAACAATTAACAGTGGACTATATATATTTTAAATGGCTGAATTAGTATTTTATTAGTGACGAAAATAATTTAGAAGTGGGATTAATTTAATTAAGTTGTCAAATAATTGGAAATGAGTTGATTAATTTGGTATATTGGTATATTGATGTATTTTGCGAATTGATTGAAATGTCGTTTTGTTTCGATATCCCCGTGGTGAATAAATGTTGTGATTTACAAATTGTTATGACAAAGATTTACCTTGAATAGTTGGTAATAACTGTGATATAGGCCTTTGGCCAATGTTGAACGGTGTGAATTATTGTTATGTCGACCTTTATTATGTTGTTGTCGTTGTTGCGTTGCCAAGTTGTGGTTGTTTATATCATCGCATAGCATATCATAGCATTAAAGTTGGCATGGATTGGCATGTTCTAAGTTGGAGCAAATGCTCACCACGTTGGCCTTTATTGGCAAGATTTTATTTTGAGGGCTTATTCCTTATGCCTCGGTAAACTGGCACTTTCTAAGTTGGGAGTTCTACTCCAATGGTACCACATGCATTTGCATAATTGAGTCGCATTTAGAGTCGTTGATTTGTTGCTTATTTGAAGTGTTGTTACGCACTGTAATGTTATAAGTTGAATTGAGGTGTTGGTGAATGGTATTGCTTTATGTTGATGTGGTATGAAGTGGTGATTTTACATAAACTAATTTCGATATATTATTTATCATACGTTCCAGTACAGTATTCGATATCTCACCCCTTCTGTTTGAATGTTACCCTTTGTTGGTAACGTGTAGGTAACCAAGAGGAGTATCTGATAGCGTTGTTAGTTCGAGTTTGCTGTCATTTGCTCTAATGTGTAGCACTCGGGGGGAAATGAACACATGTCTTATTTTGTTGTTTATTTATTGAACCTTATGTTGTTATTTGAGGAGTTATCGTATTGATGTTGTTTCATGATTCAAAGATGCTATGTCTTACATGGAGAGCTATTATGAATCCGCTGCGTGATTAATCAAAGTTTGGTTTATGTTATGAAGACTTTATTCATGAATTGTGTTCATTCCGTTTCTTTAAGTGTTATGTATCTATTCTAAAAGCATGACAGGTTTATGTGTCTCTGTTGAATGTGTAGCATCCTGATTATATTGGAAATTTTTATACTCTAATTTTCCGCAAATTTCTTTGGGTAGAATTGGGGTGTTACGTTAGTGGTATCAGAGCAGATCGGTTCGTCCGGTCGAGTTATCGAGTCGTAGTTGTTTAACAATTGAGTATTGTTAGTTTTTCTTAACTGTTGTTTTTGTTGCAGTGATAAGATAAGACGGTTGGGAGGAACGATGCTGCGATTGCCGCTGCTCTGCAACCGATGGCTCAGGCAATGCAGAATCAGCCTAATGCGGACAAGAATGTCGGGTCTCGTAGTTTGGCGACTTTCCAAAGGGAGAATCCGTCGGTGTTTAAGGGTAGGCATGATCCTGATGGAGCACTATATTGGTTGAAGGAGATCGAGAGGATTTTCCATGTGATGGATTGCACCCCAGCAGCAGAAGGTTCGGTATGGCACTCATATGCTAGCAGTTGAGGCTGATGACTGGTGGCTAGAAATGCATGCAAGGTTGGAAGCTGCAGGTGAGGAAATCACTTGGATTGTGTTCCGTAAGGAGTTTTTGAGGAAGTATTATCTTGAAGATGTTCGGGGTAAGAAAAAAATTGAGTTACTTGAGTTGAAGCAAGGGAACAAATCTGTCACTAAGTATGTTGCTAAGTTCATTGAGCTAGCTAAGTTTTATCCACATTTTGATGGTGAAGGTGCTGAATTTTCTAAGTGCATCAAGTTTGAGAATGGGTTGTGCTCGGAAATCAAGAAGGATGTTGGATATCAGAAGATTTGTGTCTTTTCTGATTTGGTTGATAGTTGCAGGATCTTTGAAGAGGATAGCTCATCACAAGATTGTTAGTGATAAGAGAGGCAAGAATCAACAAAACCGTGGCAAGCCTTATGATGATGGTAGAAGTAAACAAAGAGTTGTTCATGGTCAGAGGACTAGTGGGGGAGATGCTCCTGCTAGAGTTGTATGTTTCAAATATGGGCAACCTGGTCACAAGAGTAATGTGTGCACTACTGCTGATGGGAAGAGGTGTTTCCGTTGTGTTAAGATTGGGTATACGATATCTGACTGCAAGCATAGGGAGAAGATATGTTTCAACTGTGGTGAAGAAGGCCACATTGGTAGTAATTGTCCGAAACCAAAGAAGGAATAAACTGGTGGCAAGGTGTTTGCTTTGGCTGGGACTCTGACAGCTAGTGAGGACAGACTCATCAGAGGCACATGTTTCATTAATAGTACTCCTTTAATTATTATTATTGATACTAATGCTACTCATTGTTTTATTGCTGCTGATTATGTTGAAAGATTGGGTCTTCTGTTGTCTTCTATGGATGGAGAAATGGTCATCGAGATTCCGGCTAAGGGATCGGTGACTACTTCTCATGTGTGCTTGAATTGTCCTTTGTCGATCTTCGGCAAAGACTTTACTGCTAATTTGATTTGTTTTTCGTTAAGTGGGTTAGAGGTGATCTTGGGTATGAATTGGTTAGAGTATAACTATGTTCATATCAATTGCTATAACAAGTCTATGAGGTTTTCTACTCCTGAAGAGGAAAAAGTTGGTTTGTTGACCGGTAAACAGTTGAGGAAACTGATGCAAGATGAAGCGCAAATGTTCTCGTTGATGGCATTCGCTATCAATGGAGAACCAAGTTAGGATTGATGAGTTACAGGTGGTGCGAGAATTTCCTAAAGTGTTTCCTGATGAAATTCTTGATGTACCGCCAGCGAGAGAGGTTGAATTTGCGATTGATCTTGTACCTGGTACCAGACCTATTTCTATGGCACCGTACAACATGTCTGCATCTGAATTGTCTAAATTGAAGAAGCATTTGGAAGAGTTGCTTGAGAAAAAGTTTGTAAGACCAAGTGTATCACCGTGGGGAGTGTCTGTTTTGTTATTAAAGAAGAAAGATGGAAGTATGAAGCTTTGTGTTATTTACAGACAATTGAATAAAGTGATGATTAAGAACAAGTATCCACTTCCGATAATTGAAGACTTGATGGATCAATTGGTGGGTGCAAGTGTGTTTGCTAAGATTGATTTGAGGTCAGGGTATCACCAGATTAGAGTGAAAGAATATGATATTCAGAAGACCTTGTTTAGAACTCGGTATGGACACTACGAGTATTCAGTGATGCCTTTCAGTGTAACCAAAGCACCGGGAGTATTCATGGAGTACATGAATCGTATCTTTCATACTTATTTGGATTGGTTTATGGTGGTATTCATTGATGACATTTTGATTTACTCTAAGTCGGAATAAAAACATGAAGAGCACCTAAGAGTTGTATTGCAAGTTTTGAAAGAGAAGAAGTTGTATGCGAAATTGTCCAAGTGTGAATTCTGGTTGCAAGAGATTAGTTTCCTTAGTCATATCATTTATGGTGGTGGCATTATCGTGGATCCTTCTAAAGTTGATGTTGTGTTGCAATGGGAAGCTCCGAAGTCGGTTATTGAGATTAGAAGCTTCTTGGGATTAGTCGGTTACTATAGACGGTTTATCGAAGGTTTTTCTAAGTTGGCACTTCTGTTAACCAAGTTGACTTGTAAGGGTAAAGCCTTTGTGTGGGATAGTCGATGTGAAGAAAGTTTTACCGAGTTGAAGAAGAGGTTGACGTCGGCTCCGGTTTTGACCTTGCCTAATCCGGGGGAACCTTTTGTTGTGTATTGTGATGCTTGTCTGATGGGATTATGTGGTGTACTCATGCAGAATAGTAAGGTAGTTGCTTATGCGTCAAGGCAATTGAGGACTCATGAAAAGAATTATCCTATGCATGATTTGGAATTGGCTGCAGTTATCTTTGTGTTGAAAATCTGGAGGCATTATCTTTATGGTTCTAGATTCGAAGTATTTAGTGACCATAAGAGTTTGAAGTATCTTTTTGATCAGAAAGAGTTGAATATGAGGCAGCGAAGGTGGTTAGAATTGCTGAAGGATTATGATTTTGGTTTGAATTATCATCCAGGAAAAGCTAATGTTATGGCCGATGCTTTAAGCCGAAAGACGTTGCACATGTCGGTAATGATGGTTAAAGAGTTGGAGTTAATTGAGCAATTCCGAGATTTGAGTCTAGTTTGTGAAGTGACACCGCAGAGTGTTATGTTGGGAATGTTAAAGATTAATAATGACTTCCTCAACAGTATCAGTAAGACTCAAAATCTGGATGTAAAGTTGGTGGATAAGATGATGGGGATTGATCGATCTGAGAATGATGATTTCAAGATAGATGCGCAAGGTGTGTTGAGATTCTGAAATTGTATTTGCATTCCTGATGATGAAGATATTAATAAAGTGATTCTTGAGGAAAGTCACAGAAGCAGTTTGAGTATTGATCCAGGAGCTAATAAAATGTATCAAGATTTGAAAGTTGGTCTGGTATGAAGCGAGATGTGGCACAGTTTGTGTATGCTTGTTTGACTTGTCAGAAGTCAAAGGTTGAGCATCAGAAGCCTGCAAGGTTGATGCAACCGTTAGAGATTCCAGAATGGAAATGGGATAGCATTTCGATGGAATTTGTAACGGGATTACCTAGTACCTTGAGAGGACACGATTTGATATGGGTGATTGTTGATAGGCTTACGAAGTCATCACACTTTATACCTATTAACATCACATATCTAATTTCGAAGTTGGCAGAGATTTACACCAGAATCATTGTGAAGTTGCATGGTGTTCCTTTGTGTATTGTGCCAGACAGAGATCTGAGGTTTACTTCTGATTTCTGGAAAAGTTTGCAAGAGGCATTGGGATCTAAGTTGAGGCTGAGTTTAGCGTATCATCCTCAGACGGATGGTTAGACCGAGAGGACTATTCAGTAGTTGGAGGATCTGTTGAGAGCATCTGTTCTTGTACAGGAGGTTCGTGGGATACTTATTTTCTGTTGATTGAATTCACTTATAATAACAGTTACCATTCTAGTATTGGGATGGCACCTTTTGAGGCGTTGTATGGTCGGAGGTGTAGGACTCTATTGTGTTGGCATGAATCTGGTGAAAGTGTGGTACTTGGACCTGAGATTGTTCGAGAGACTACTGAGAAAGTGAAGCTTATCCGAGAGAAGATGTAGGTTTCTCAAAGTAGACAGAAGAGTTACCATGACAAGAGAAGGAAAGATTTAGAATTCCAAGTTGGTGATCATGTGTTTTTGAGAGTCACACTTGTGACTGGTGTTGGGCGAGCTTTAAAGTCTAATAAGCTCACTCCTCGTTTTATTGGTCCGTATCAGATATCATATCGAGTTGGGAAAGTTGCTTACCGAGTGGCGTTACCTCCAAACCTTGCTAATTTGCATGATGTGTGTCATGTTTCGCAACTTCGGAAGTATATTCCCGATCCATCTCATGTGATTCAGATGGACGATGTGCAAGTACGGGATAATCTCATGGTGGAGACGATGCATGTGCGAGTCACGGATCGCGAGATGAAGATCCTAAGAGGGAAGGAGATTGCATTGGTGAAAATTGTCTGGTTAGGAGCTGTTGGAGAGAGTATGACCTGGGAGTTGGAGAGCAAGATGTGAGACTCCTACCCTGAGTTATTTGAACCAGTTAAACTTTATTTTCAAGGACGAAAATATTCTAAGTGGGGGAGAGTTGTAATACCCTGATATTTAATTATTTACTTAATTAAATATTGTTTTGAATATTTTATTTTAATTCGAATTTTTATCGTTGAAGTCAGAATTATTTTATTAAGTTGGATTAATAATTAATCAGGTTTATATTGGTATAAATAAGTTGAAGTATCATTTTACTAATAAGCTTAGAATTGATGTTGGGCTTAAGTATGGTGTCGCAAAGTAATAAGGGGGGTGTTTTGTTTAGGTCCATTTAAGTTTACTAAGGATTAAATAATAGTGTTTTATTAGAAAATAGAAGGAAAAAGAGAAGGTAGTGTTATCAGGAAAAACAAAAGGAGATTAGGGTTTTATGATAAGAGAAGAGGAACAAGAAATTTGCTGATAGGGCCAATATCAAGAATTCCATTGAAGCTTCCTAGAGTGCCTTCAAATAAAACCAGGTAACGGTGGGGTTTCTTATCCTATTACGGGGCATATGATATTTTGTATGTGGGAATTAGTAGGTGCAATTATATTATTTTGTTGATTTGTGTTGGCTTATATTGTTGTGGTAGTAATTGATTTGATTATAGAAATGTCTAAGAATAGGTGTGTTGTTGTGTTATACTTGTCCCTGGAATGGAGTTGGTATCGCTAGAGTATAGCAGGAATTTCAATGAAATAGTGTCGAAAATAATAAGAAAAAGTAAAAAATGGCCTGGAAGTGGAAGTGTCGTCTGACACTTGTGGTATATGGGGGTTGCCGTTCAGCAACCTTGGGAGAAAGAGAGGATGTGCAGATAGGCACTAGGGTAGTAGTGGAGAAAAAGTGCCAGTTTGGCACTGTGAGGCAGAGGCACTTGCTTCTGTTTCTGTTTCTCTGTTTTGTCTTTCTATGGCACTATGCTGCAAAAAATTTAAATGATATCAGTAATTGCTAATAGCAGTATATATGAATGTCACTGTTTTCAGTAGCAGTAAATAAAACTTAGTTGCTAGAAGCTAGTTTTATGTGGAAGAATGGCACATCCATTAGTTGAATAATAAATTAGTAATTTTAGGGAGAACAATTAACAGTGGACTATATGTATTTTAAATGGCTGAGTTAGTATTTTATTAGTGACGAAAATAATTTAGCAGTGGGATTAATTTTATTAAGTTGGCTAATAATTGGAAATAAGTCGATTAATTCGGTATATTGGTATATTGATTTATTTTGCGAATTGATTGAAATATCGTTTTGTTTCGATATCCCCGTGGTGAATAAATGTTGTGATTTACAAATTGTTATGACAAAGATTTACCTTGAATAGTTGGTAATAACTGTGATATAGGCCTTTGACCAATGTTGAACGGTGTGAATTGTTGTTATATCGACCTTTATTATGTTGTTGTCGTTGTTGCGTTGCCAAGTTGTGGTTTTTTATATCATCGCATAGCATAACATAGCATTAAAGTTGGCATGGATTGGCATGTTCTAAATTGGAGAAAATGCTCACCACGTTGGCCATTTGGGATGACCATATTCCAGAGAGCTTCAAACCCCCGACATTTGTGACTTACGACGGCAAGTCCGACTCCCATAAGCATATCATTGTCATCAATAATATAATAGCAATAATTGGGGCTAATGATTCACTGAAGTGTAAGATTATGGACGACACCTTCAAGGAATCGGCCCTGAGATGGTACATGAATCTCCTTAGATACTTTATTATCAGTTACCAAAACTTCACCAAAAAGATGGTTCAGCAGCTCTCGGCGAGCCGACATTGGAAGGTGTCAACTAAAACATTGTTTAATGTCTATCAGCTTCCGTCAGAGTCTTTGAGGGATTACATGGCTTGATTCAATGAGGAAACCATAAAGGTATCTCATCCCAATCAAGAGATGTTTATGGAAGCTTTCCAGCACGGTCTCTGCGTCGGCCAATTCAACGAGTCACTTGCCTAGAAACTGACTGCCAGCATGGACGAGATGATCACTCGGGCTGAATGCTATGTAAAGGGAGAAGAAAGAAATATGGAAAAAAGAACTAGAGACACTATAGAAAAAGGAAGAACCTGAGAAGAAAGTTCCAGGTAGAAGAAGGAGCAAAGTAGGTCTCGTGATCGACCACCACCTCGGGAACGACCTCCCCAACGATCATCCCGACGACCTTTGGTTTCATACGAAGATATCACTCCTCTAAATTCCAGAAGAGAGGACATTTGGAAGGATGTTAATCACCTCAACTTACTATTCATATTGTGGTGTCCCAAGGGAGTAAAGGCAATCTTGAGTGATGACATTGAGGCGTGGTGTGTGTAACGCCCATAATTTAATTAATTATTTAATTAAATTATTTTTGGAATATTTGAGAAGATGTGTTGTGATTAATTGGATTTAATTATTTTATTAAGTGGTGAAATAATATTAGAAGTATAATATTATTTGATGTGGGCTTGTTTTAAGGAATGGAAGTAGTAATAAGGGGGTGTAGTAATTTTAAGCCCAATAAGGAATAAAGAATAATAGGTTATTTTATTATTGCTAGAAATAATAGAAAAGAGGAGGCAGTAGAAGAATAAGGATTGAGAAGAAGAACGTGAAGCTGCTGGAAAAAGAGGAAAAACGGCAGAACGAGGTTTCAACCGGAAGATTATAGAGCGACCTTCAATCCAAGGTAAGGGTGGGGTTTTGACTCTATAATTGGGTTCATGGTAATTGGTATGTGGGGTTAGAGGTGATTGTCGTCTTGTTCATGAATTGAATGTATATGATGTTGTATGATGAAATTGATGAATTTTAGATGAATAATGATGTTCCAATGCTATTTAATTGACGTAGAATTATAGGATAATTGTAAGTGATGATTATCTATGATTAGATTAAGTTTTTAGGGCTTAAAGTATAGAACCTGTAGTGAAAACACAAAGAAAATCGCAGAAATTATGCAGGACAGAGCAGTATGCGTCGACCCCAAACATGATGTGTCGATACATGAAGGTTTACAGACTCAGGATGAGTCGACACGAAGAGGTTTTGCATCGATACATGAGGACTTTTAGACTCAGAATGAGTCGATGCGTAGGAGCATGTGTCGATACATGTTGTGTGTAAGACTCAGTATGAGTCGATCCAAGAGAGGATGCGTCGACTCATGTTGCAAATTCAGTGCAGTACGCATCGACCCAAGGAGTTATGCATCGACCCATGTTGTCTGGTTTTTGGCAGATTCAGTTTGAAAATGTTGTAACTTGAGTTTTCGGATGCCGTTTGAGATGTCGTTCGAAGCGTTAAATAGCTAACGCGGTGAACTTTATTCCTGAGGATTAAAATGAAGAATAGGAAGTGTAGTCCTAGTAGCCTGTTTATGGATTTAGAGTTAGCTCCCGTGTTGATCGTTGCGTTGATTTTGTATGTAGAATGATGAAGATGAGATGCTTAGAGGCTGTTGTTTGGTTTGTAACAGTAGGACTAATAATAATGATGATGTAAGATTACCTAAGAGAAGTATGTAGATGTTTGATGACTTAGAAGTAAGCCTTAGTTGATTAGCTAATTTTAGGTAATATCTAGTATAGGCCTATGGCCAACGTTGTGAAATTGATGAGTTACTGTCATATTAAAGTACAACTGAGTTGTTGATGAGATGTTATTAATGAAGTTGTGTTTGATGAATAAATGATGTTTGATGAATTATTATGAATGATATGAGATGTTTGTTGAAGAGATGTTGATATGCTTTTGAGATGTAGGCCTTTGGCCAACGATGATGTTGTATTGAGATGTTGTTAATTGTGGTGTTGTTATTACATTCATGATTGTGTCGCATACATTGCATTTTGAGATGCAGCTTATGCTTGTTGAGATGGCCTGTATTGGCGAATATTGAGATGAAGGCTTATGCCTTGTTGATGCCTCAATTAATTGGCAAATTTTTGACATGGGAGTTCTGCTCCAAATGGTACCACATGCATTTGTATAGTATTGAGTCGCATTATATGACTGCATAAAGAGGTGTGTATTGATGTGGTGAATGTGTATTATTATTGTTGATTATGAGATGAGAAGTGGTGATGTTATGTGATCTAATTTAATATATTAATTATCATACGCTTTATTATATTGTTAGATATCTCACCCCTTCTGTTTGAATGTTGCCCTTATGTTGGTAACATGCAGGTAATCGAGAGTGAAGGTTGTATACCTTCAGTAGTTCGAGTTGGTGTCATTGCTCGGATATGTAACACTCGGGGGGATGAACGCTTGTTGCTTTTGATTGTTGATTATTCAGTTGTTGAACTTTAAGTTGATTATTATTAAACTGTGTTGTTTTGAAGTTGTTGTAATGATGATAGAGATGTTATTAAGAATTTCCGCTGTGTAGATGTTGAATTATTTAATTAAAGATGTCATGAAGATGGTTCATCCGATGTTGTAAAAGTGTTATATATCCACGATGAATGCAATGAATTTTGATAGAAGAATTTGTGGCATCCCGATTCGTTTGCATGAATGATTTTTATAACTCTGATTTATTTATATAATTTGTCGGGGTAGAATTGGGGTGTTACAGTGTGTGTATCACTGAATCCAAGGACACCACACCGAGGAATTCCAGCAGCTAAAAAAAGAAATTGAAAAGCTAATCCAAATAGGAAAGTTGTTATCTTATGTCAAAGGTAACACCAAGCAAGCTGGAAAATGAAGCCCTCCCAAGGGAAATGACACCTCAGAGTGCCCTCCAAAGAAGAAGGGGAAGGCAACAAAGGAAGTCCGAGAAACAAGACTTACCTAGCACACCCTTAATAAAATATCTAAAGGATTCATTGGAGGAGGTCCCACCAGCTCGACACAAAATAGGTATGCCCGAAATATAATACATGTGGCTTAGGGGGAATGGACAGACAAAGACGGAGACCCCGGGGCCGTTACCTTCTCTCGGGAAGACACATAAGGAATCTTACCACATGAGAATGACCACATGGTAATTAAAGTTCATATCAGGGATTGGAGTATCAAACGGGTACTAATCAATCCCGGAAGCTCAGCCGACGTGATGTATTAGGAAGCCTTCAAAGGCAAGGACTTCAACCCGAAACAATTGCTTCCCTTCAATGGAACCTTAGTCAGATTCCCAGCAAGCAAGTGTAGGTGCTCGGGCACCTTCTAGTTATGAACACTTTCAGAAGAAAGGAGAACACTGAAGAAGTTAGAATAAGGTACTTTATTGTCAATGCAACGTCTCCCTACAATATCATAATCGATAGGTCATCATTCAATACACTAGAAGCGACATTATCAACCCTCTACTTCATTATGAAGTACCCTCTCGGCGAGGTTCGGGTAGGAACGATACAAGGAGACCAAGTCCTGGCAAGAAGGTGTTACAAAGATAGCCTGAAGCTGAAAACAAAGGCTACAGTGGTGGAAGAAACAGACGGCCACAAAGTCAATGTGGTCGATATTGACCCTTGGGAAGATCCCAGAGAAGATAGTGTGGCTCCTCAAGAAGAAACTAAAGAAATTCAGATTAACCTTCAATCTTCAAAAATCACCCACTTGGGAACTAATCTATCACTAGAGGAGGATGCTGAGATTGTTGATATTCTGAAGAGAAATATCGACCTGTTCGCCTGGAAACCATCTGACATGCCCAGAATTGACCCCAACATCATGTGTCATCACTTGGCGCTTGATCCCGAGGTGAAACCAGTGTCCCAGCGAAAGAGAAAAGGTGGAGAAGAAAAGAGAAAAGTAATAGTTGAAGAGGTGGATAAACTGATGAAGGCTGGATTCATCAGAGAAATACAATATCCCATCTAACTATCCAATGTGGTTATGGTTAAGAAGAAAACCGGGGAGTGGAGAATGTGCGTAGACTTCACCGACCTTAATAAGGCGTTCCCAAAAGATCTGTATCCACTACCTTATATTGAATAGTTGATCGACAGAGCCTCTGGGTCTAGGATCCTAAGCTTCATGGATGCTTATTCCGAGTATAATAAAATCTGTATGAACCCGACATACGCATCAAAAACAACATTCATGACATACCAGAGAAACTATTACTACGAGGTCATGCCGTTTGGCCTAAAGAACGTCGGGGCTACTTACTAGAGACTAATGGACATGGTCTTTTCTCCATAAGTTGGACGGAATAAGGAAGTTTATGTAGACGACATGGTAATCAAGACCGCTGAAGAACGGAAACACGTTCAGGACCTGGAAGAAACGTTAGTTCGAAGTTATAACATGCGCTTGAATCCAGATAAATGCACATTTGGAGTTCAAGCCGGAAAGTTCCTTGGGTTCTTGATGATGAACCAGGGAATAGAAGCTAACCCAAAAAATGCCAGGCGATCATCGACATGAAAAGCTTGGCGTCCATCTGTGAAGTCCAAAAACTAACCGGCTGTTTGGCCGCCTTATCTGATTTTCTTTCTTGTACAGGTGACAAATCAATTCACTTCTTTACGGCAATCAAAAAGAAGTTTGATTTCGAGTGGACCGACGACTGTGAAAGACATTTCCAAGAAGTCAAGCAATTCCCGTCAGCTCACCCAATACTAGTCCTACCTAAAGAAAGCGCACCATTGGTACTATACTTAGCAGTATCAGACAGAGCCATAAGCTCGGTTCTAGTCCAAGACGGGGAGTCAGGCAAGAAGTAGGTTTACTTTATCAACAAGGTACTGTAAGAAGTGGAACTCAGATACAGGAAGATCGAATGGTTAGCTTTGGCATTAATTATAACAGCACGAAAGCTGAGGCACTACTTTCAAGGCCACCCCATCCCGATGAGAACAAATTTCCCCATAAAACAAATCTTCAAGGAACCGAACTTAGATGGAAGAATGGTAATATGGGTCGTAGAGCTCTCAGAATATGACATAGAGTTTATCCCGTACACCTGTATAAAGTCTCAAGTGTTGGCCGATTTTGTGGTACAACTGAGAGCTCCGTTGAAAGAAGAAACCATCAAAATGAGTTTTGTCCATGGATGGATCATCGAATTTGAGAGGCAGTGGGGCTGGCATTATATTAGAAGGACCCGACGATTTGGTCCTAGAATACTCATTGCACTTCAACTTCCAAACTAGCAATAACTAGGCCGAGTATGAAGCTTTGATCACCAGAATGAAATTAGCTAAAGAAATCAGGATAACCCACTTGCTCGTCTGGACTAATTCAAAATTAGTGGCAGGACAAGTCGGGGGAGAGTTCCAGATGAAAGACCTCATTTTGTTGAAGCATTTTCAACGGGCTATGAAGCTCACAGAGGAGTTCCAAGATTTCACAATATCTCACATATTAAAATAAGAAAATACCTGAGCCAACCTGTTGTCTCGGCTAGCTAGCACCAAGGTCTCTGGTCTAAACAAAACGGTGATTCAAGAAACATTACAAGTACCAAACATAGATAAAGGAGAAGTTCTCGCTTTAGAAGGAAAAAAGTGGGGTGGATGACTCCCATAATCAAATACTTGCTACAAAATGAGCTGCCACCTGATAAAGAGGATGTCAAACGCGTGAAAAAGATCTCAGCAAGATACCTCATGATGGCAGATAAGTTATACAAAATAAGAAGATCATCACCCATGTTACACTACGTCTCAGAAGATGACACGAGCCTAGTAATCAAAGAAGTACATGAAGGTGTATGCGGGAATCACATCGGAGGTTGGGCCTTGTCTAGCAAAATACCGAGGGCTAGGTACTATTGGCCTACCATGCTTAAAGATTACGTCTGATTTGTAAGACGGTGTGAAAAATGTCAGATATTCTCACCATTCATCCACACCCCCGCCGAATTACTCTATTCTGTAGTATCTCCATGGCCTTTTCATCAATGGGGAACAAACATAGTTGGACCCTTCCAGGTGGCACCAGGACAACTAAAATTCTTAATCGCCACGATTGATTATTTCAAAAAATGGGTGGAGGCAAAAGTGGTGGCCCGAATCACAGTTGAAAAGGTGAGACGATTTTACTGGAGGAATATAATTTGCAGATTTAGGTTACCCCAGGTTATCGTTTGAAATAACAGAACCCATATCATAAGCTAATCAGTAATAGAATTCTGCAGAGAGCTTGAAGTCATCAACCGCTTCATTTCAGTAGAAGTCAACTGTGTTACTCGTGTTAACGATCTCTCAGTCAATACAACCAACACAGAGGCATTAATCACAGACACCCAAGTGAGTTCCAACTCTAAATCTATCTCTAGAATTCAGAAACTAACAAACTATCATCCTAGATAAGAATTCGAGCAGTATATGTCTATAACAATCCAAATTCCTAGCACATAGCAAAAATCAAGGATAACAATCGCCAAAGATTTATAAAGCAAATTTAATATGACGCCATGGGCAATAAATATATATATAAGATCAAAGTAAATACATATAAAAACTTAAAATACAAAGAATACACAAAGAAGAAGAGAAATGAACCACAATTCTCCCAGTTTGTCAGCGTCGATCAAAGAGCAATCCACCCCAGATCATATGTATACAAGCTTCAATGTTGTTTTCTAAGCTAAACCTAGAGAAAATGAGGGTTGATGGAGTTGGAAGAAAAAACTATCCACAAAACCATAACCAAACAAAATTAAATGAAAACAAAATATGTACAAAATTTATCACCCAGCCTGTGCCACGTACGCAACTAGCCGCAATTATCTACCCTCGCCCGGCGAAGGGAAGATTCACTCGGCGACACAATGCTTCCTCGCCTAGCGAGCTGCTGGCTAGCACAAGTCAGTAGCTTCTGGAAAAGTGATCCATTCCTCTCGCCCCTCCGCCGCCCAACGAGGCCGACGCGAAGGCTCCTCGCCTTGGCTTTTCCTGGCGAGGCACACCAGAACAACAACTTTTGTTGCTCCTTCTGCATAAATCCAATGGCTCTCTCATCTTGGCCTTATTCCTTTATTGATCCAACAATGCATCTTGTAGCTTTTATTCCTCTTGCTCCAACAATGCTCAAATTCCTACAAAATGAATGGAAAAACATCAAACGGTACACTTTATACACGAAAATGCATTATACACAAACTAAACATATTTATACATAAAGTTGGGTCATTCAAATGATATTAACAACATAGAGTCGATAAGTGCAACAAAAAGTATATACAAAAATAACTACAATTTGCACTTATCAAACTCTCCCCAACTTGAACTTGTTTTCCCTCAAACAAGAAACAAACAACTCGAAGAAACAAAAACGATCAACCAAAGAATCACGAATCGACAAGTTTTGAAAACGGAAAACAAATGCAATGGTTGAAATAAAAACTATACACACAAAGTAAACACTTACGGCTAAACTATGACTATAACATAAATACGAACAAATGTTAAATACAAAAATCATGTCAAACATTCTAAAACAACACTAGTTCACAAATGAATCACACCTAGAAAAATCAATCATCGGTAGATGACAAACACACAAAAATGAGGTATTTTCACTCATCCACAATCTTGCAAACATTAGACAAAATTATGCACTCATCCAAAAATTCATGTTGAAGACATGAAAGCAAGAATCACAAGAGCTTTTCAAGGTCGTAATGTTTCTTGGTTAACAAACAAGGGATAAGTCCTAAAGCTATTTGAAACAAAAACTTTCCTTAACCTAAGGAAGTGATCAACTCACAAAGACTCAAGCAACACAATTTAAATCAAACTTCTTCTTCATTCCAAATTTCTCAAACCAATCACAATACTTATTAACACGACATTATTCCATATTCTTTTTGTTTTTCTTTTTCAAAGCCTTTTCAAATTTTTCTTTCTTTTTATTTTTCTTTTCTTTTTTTCTTCTTTCTCTTTCACAGCCTCATAGCAATCACAACGTAAGCACATAAACATTCATATCCCCAACTTGAATTCAACCATCATCATAATATGAATACTCCCTACTTTCTAAGTCAAGGCACAAATTCAAACTATAAATCATAGTTAAGGGTTCAAGAAAACAAATAATCAATGTGCATACAAAAATGAGAACCAAACACTCATAGACAAGCATTTAGAAAAAACAACATGGACATTGACAAAAAGCTCAAAAGGGGATACACAAGTTCACACACTCACAAGGTGATATAACTATTTGGCTAGGTAGTTGTGCTCAAAATGAAACAAAATGCCTTGATCCTTTTCATGCATTCATACAATCAACACAAACAAAAGATTAAGCATAATAAAATCCAGTTAAAACAAGAATTGTGGCCTCCAACATAAAGTATAGAAAGTGATAAACACATATCTAGAACGTGTACAAAACCTTAACAAAATAAATTACCACAGATTTGCAAGTCGAAATGATCAAACTTGACAAATCACCTCAATATCCTCAAGCTATTCACAACAAGCTCAAAGACAAACACAAATATGAACACAAATAATATACACGTACTAAAACACCGAATGGAATTATCTAAACAAGTTTAAAAGTGAAGATATGAAATTTAAGAACTAGTTCGAGTTAAATTTGTTTAGACAATGGCATTCAACTACTTAAGCTAACAAAAATGAAAAACAATAAAACATGCTTGTTTTACTTCGTAAGCTCGATGCTTATTATTTAAGAACGTTTCTCCAAGTTGCTTCCACCCGGTTATTCCTAACCAACACACAAGCAAACGTGAAAGGAAACAAACAATGATATAACAAATTCACAAGTATAGAAAACATATACAAGTATCAATATAAACAAGTAAAAATAGAAAATATATACAATATCTACAAAACTCAAAAACAAAATAATTATCGCAATGCGAAACAATAAACTAATCCCCGACAACGACGCCATTTTGTTGCAGCGGTATAACGGCAAGCAAAAAGTAAAGTATTATTTTACCGGGTGATATTTAGGTTATATTGTATCGTGTCCACAGAGATTGGTTATTGATTCGTCGTTCGAAAAATCATCCGTTAATGAGTTTGGGGGGGAAATGGGAAGGGTATGAAAGGTAAAAGTTATTAACTAAAAATAAATCCATTCTTCATAGGAGAAACTTATCAAGCATGCATATAATCCACTCCTCACAAACTTAAACCTATCGATCAATTATACTCAACCTACAATATTCATTTATGTCATCACGTGTCCAATACAACACCCACTGTATCACCTCGGTGGCGATCTCTCAACGAACCTCAATAACACAAAAGTCAATCATGCTACTCGCATTAACAATCTCTTAATCAACACAACCAACACAAAGGAATTAATCACAGACACCCAAGTGAGTGAAAGCCCTAAATCTATCTCTAGAACCCAGAAACTAATAGACTATCATCCTACATAAAAATTCGAGCAGTATATGTCTATAACAATCCAAATCCCTAGTACAGAGCAAAAATCAAGGATAACAATCGACAAAGGTTTGTAAGCAAAATTAATATAACGTCATAGGCAACAAATATACATGAGATCAACGTAAATACATATACAAACTCAACATACAAATAATACACAAAGAAGAAGATAAATGAACCACAATTCTTCATGTTTGTCAGTGCCGATCGAAGAGCAATCCACCCCAGATCATCCGTATGCAAGCTTCAATGTTGTTTTCTAAGCTAAACCTAGAGAAAAATGAGGGTCGATGGAGTTGGGAGCAAAAACTATCCCCAAAACCATAACCAAACAAAATGAAATGAAAAGAAAGTATATACAAAACATGTCCAGACACCGTCGCCCGGCGAGCCAAATGTGTCGCCAGATGACGACCTTTATTTCCTTGGCCCAGCCTGCGTCATGCAAGCAACTGTCCAAAAATATCAACACTCGCCCGACAAAGGGAAGATTCACCCGACGACACAACGCTTCCTCGCCCAATGAGCTGCTGGCGAGCCCAAGTCAGTAGCTACTGGAAAAATGATTCAGTCTTCTCGCCCTTCCGTCGCCTGGCGAGGTCGTCGCGAAAGCTCCTCGCCCAGGCTTTCCCTCGATGACGCACACCAGAACAACTACTTTTGTTGCTCCTTCTACATAACTCCAATGCCTCTCACATCTTGGCCTTATTCCTTTATTGATCCAACAATGCATCTTGGAGCTTCTATTCCTCTTGCTCCAACAATCCTCAAATACCTACAAAATGAATGGAAAAACATCAAATGATACATGTTATACACGAAAATGCATTATACACAAACTAAACATATTTATATACAAAGTTGGATTATTCAACTGATATTAACAGCAAAGAGTGAATAAGTGCAACAAAAAGTATATACAAAAATAACTACATTTTACACTTATCACTTCACTATCTCGAACAACAGTGAGAGAGATATCCCAGATAAGATAAAAAATTTGAAATGTACAAAATGAAAAAAGAAGCTTGCGTTGTATTATTAAGAATGAAATTACTGAAAATCTAATTTATAATGTTAAGCCCAATGCTACTTATATCAACTAGAATCGAGTAGTAAATTTCAGTTTGAATAGATTCAAGTAACTTGTATCGAGTCAATTTGAGGATTTACGATTGTTTAGTTTCTAAGTTTGAGTTCATCCTAAATACTCCCTTTGTTCCATATTATAAAAAAAATTATTTTTTTAGATTCATTGAATAATTAATGTATCTGATCTATATATAGATCAAATACGTTAATTATTCGATGAATATAAAAAATGAATTTCTCTTAAAATATAAGACGGAGGGAATATGTAATTAGGTAGGATACGAAAAACTTAAGTTAATTTCCTTTGTTTTTAGGTTTATAGATTTTGATATAAAAAAAGTGGGAAACAAAAGTTTGGTGAAAAATAAAAATAAATTCCTAATTGAAAATATCAATAGAATATTTATTAATTAATTTTAATTTAATTTAATTTAATTATCTTTTTAGTGTTTGTTTAACGCACTTTACTAAATTCATAAATAAATTGAAAAGTTAGAAAAGAAATTGAGTCTAACAATACAAAATGCTAATAGGGCATTCTTTATATTTGTAATTAGCTTCTCTTTAACATCTGTACTAACAGATACTACTATAAGAATCTCAATAAAACATAAACTTAAATGGAAAAATATTAACGTCCTAATAGTGTTTGCAATCTCCCGTATCAACACACTTTTTTCTTAATATGAATTTGAAGGCTAGTTTTTAAAATTCATTTTGTAATTATAATGATTAATAGATAGGAGACTTATTTTATTTTCTAAATATATATATATATATATATATATATATATATATATATATATATATATATATATATATATATATATATATATATATATATATATATATATATATATATATATATATATATATATATATATATATATATATATATATTTGCTTACATTATATATTATATGAACGATTAATTTTAATTAAAATTATTAATTAATTAATTATTATTGTTTTTTTATCACATAAAAAATTTAATGAATTTGATTATTCATTTCTTACAAAAAAAAATACTGCTAGATTTTAGATGCTCCAAATAGATATTTTTTTGTCTTTCAACAGCCATTCGTGGTTTAAATTAATCCTCAATAACTTCTAGAGTATAAGTGAAAATCTTAAAGTTGACATGTAAAGATGAATATCTAAAAAGAACAAATACTGCTAGATTTTTTTAGTTAGATAATACTAATAATAAAGCGACTAAGTTGACTATTAAATTTCAAAATTTAATAATTTTAACACTTTAATTTCATGATTTATTAAATTATAATTCTTTTGACATAATGATTTATTAAAGGGTTAAATATATTTTTATCTTTATAAATATTTTTTTTTAAAATTATTATCTCATTTTATTCTCTGTTATTTTCTAAAAAATTTAAAATTATTCAATTACTCTTAATTTTTGAATAATTTTTTTCATGTGTTTATAATATTATAAAACGTTTTTTTTATCAAAATTTAGAATTTTTTAAAATAAAAAAAATTAAATATAAATTTTTAAAATTTTAAAAGATATTAATAAAAATATTAAAAATCTTGAATAAAAATTAAAAATATATTTAATAATTTATTAAATTATAAATAAAAATTACTAAAATTGACTTTATGAAAATTCCAAATGTTAACATATCATCATATAGTTTATTCTTCAATGCAATTAGGAGGAAGGAAAAGAAAATATTAGAGTTAAAAATATTTACCGATATTTCAGCTGATTGTTTAATTTAATAATAATAATAATAATAATAATAATAATAATAATAATAATAATAATAATAATAATAATAATAATAATAATAATAATAATAATAATAATAATAATAAATGTTTTCAGAACACTCTTCAAGATTTTAAAATTGTATATTTTTTTTTAAATATCTGTGTATTTAATATTTTAGAAATTGAAATAGTTAAAATTTTTATAAAAATATATATTTTTAAATAATTAAAAAGTGTCATGAGAATACTTATTAGCAAGACAAATAATAATAATAATAATAATAATAATAATAATAATAATAATAATAATAATAATTATTATTATTATTATTATTATTATTATTATTATTATTATTATTATTATTATTATTATTATTATTATTATTATTATAAAATTTGAAAAAAATCATAGTGGAGTGAAGTGTGATTATGAGTGGTGTCACTTTGGGTGTGATTTTTTTTAGTTATAAATTTGATAGTAATTTTTTATGGCCAGATTCTTGCGTCTCTATTTTATTCTTGATGATTATGCCATTTTAATTAAATTGCTTTTCCTATTAAAAAAAACGTTGATCATCTCTAATCTTTAAAAATCCGACACGGTGTAAACATACAATTTTTCCTTCTTCTCTCCTCTATGATAAAAAAAAAGCATTAACTCTCTTCTTTCAAATACTCCTAAATAGCATTGAAATATCAAACAATGAATTTTTTCTTTTCCCTTTTCATATCTCCTAGTAAAACCACCTGCACTAGTTGACTTGTACTATTCAACTCACGACTTATAATTTGTCAAAGATTACTAACATATTCACACTCTCTACAATTATACACTTCAACTCTCTACCAAAATCACTAACTTCAAACTAAAATATATAATACCAAAGTCAAACCATTTTGGTAGTTCAACACTTCAACTCACCCAATACATCTTGACACATTCACCTCTAAATATTAAATTTTCAAACATTAACCAAATTTCATACAAACAAATGAATCTAATTCTTGATGACCATCTCATCAAACTCAAGTTTGATTGCCTTTAACGAACACTCTTAAAACTTCATTAATAATAAAACCATTATCCCCATGTATTCCTGTTTACTACCAATTCCATTGCAGACGAAAAAACTCAGCCACTCACAAAGGACATTTAAGTAGATAAGACAACAATAAGTAACAAATAACAATAGCAACTAAACTAAACAATGTAATAGATCTATGTAGTTATCAAATTAACAAATATCAAATTTATAGTTATCTAGATAACGATTTAGCAAATAAAAATATTTTTAAATATATGTGCCAATGAAATTTCAAACAATCAAATTAAAGAAAATAGATAAATAATTCAGTTTTCTGTTGATACAGTTTGAGCTAAATAATGTCTACATATATTGAAAAGAAGATTTTTTTTTAAAATATTATAGCACAACAAATTAACTACAATTGCTCAGATGTTTTAATAAAATTGTTGTCAATCATAAAATCACAGACCTAACAATCTTTCTCTTTAATAAATTTTAGCTAAAATAACTTTTGTATAAAACAGCAGCAAACAATCACAAACACAAGATACATAAATCACATTTATTTAGTATATCATCAAAAACATATTAGATGCACACGCAACAAAACCAAAGATAGACCTAGCCTCACAGAGAGAAATAAACTTTCACACACCAGTATTTCTTCAGAGACACAATGTCATGACATTCTGTCTGACATCACAACTACACAGCAAAGACACAAGCAAGTACACAAGAAAGTCGCCAACAACACCATGCTCCCCTTGAATGGCATGATCAACATTGATCAATAAATCAGAACTTACTTCCTCTGTCACACAAGATTATACTCCTCCTCAAAGAAGTAACCTTCACACATATAGCATAACAAAATCCAAACATCCAAACTTTGTAAATCAAGTCTTCTGATATCTTCAGCTTGAAACAGATCTTCGGAGAATCCAATCTTCAAAAGTGTTGCTTGATTCACAAGAAACTAAAAATAAATCTTCTGAAATATACTAGAAACAAATCTTCTGAAAATAGAAACAGAACAGACTGCAATTTCGTAGTAACATGTCACCACATCTTGTTTAACATCTTACCAAAATGCAGCCAATAAGTCGAAACCTAACAATCTCCCCTTTGGCAATATTTTGGCTAAAACAATCTTTGCACAAAACATACAAAAACAAGCAACACATAGAAGAGATAAACAAGTAGTATTATTTCAAGGAAACATCTTCAATATAATGCACAACCAAAATATAAACTACACAAGTTCACACATCAGAGGCATACACAGCACAAAAAGAAACACACAGCCTCACAAAAACACAAATAACAAAGAGAAATAAATTCTCCCACAAACAGCTTCAGCAAAAACATTTTAGACAAAATGTCAAGACAACAAGTATAACATCACGCACATACTGCTCTGTCAGCACCAACATAACATATTCCCCCTAAACTCCAGATCACAACAGCTCCCCCTAAACTTTACAACAACATCAGATACATGTACTACAACAATAATTAGTCCCCCTCAAGTAGTAATACTTCCTAACCAGCCTTCTCAACCAGCCTTCCAAACTACTCCCCTGTTCTAGCCAAAAAAATGAACAAAACAATCTCTATACATTCATTATACGCAACATAAGCACATATTCTCAGCAACTCATCTTACCTCTGTCATAAATCTTTATGTATGTGGATGCATTTCTCTTTTAGATGTTTTACATAACTTTAAAACTAGGAATTGATTTAGCTTTTATGTACCTTGAACGGTATCTCTAAGTATTTATGTGCTTCCTTGCATTAGAAGTCATTAGGAACCTTAAGAATCATATAGAACAAGTTTCGTTTGGTTATCTATTGGTCTCATAAAGAAGAAAAAAAAAACAGTTTTTGCACAAAACTCATGTGCATGTTTCGACACATTTGTGCTTCGTGCCGGCACATGTGCTATTGTTTTTAAGAAAATAACTCTCTTGAAGTTTGTGTCATCTCATCCTCTTGTTCGTGTCGACACATGCCTTTAAACTGCTCTATGTTTCGACACATTCGTGCTTCGTGTCGATACATGTGCTGTTGTTTTTAAGCCTGAAAAACTCTGAAAGTTTGTGTGGACTCAAGGTCTCTTACAGGTCGACATATGTGTCTGTCTTTGTCACGTATGTGTCGATACATCACTTGTATGTGTCGACACATCCTGTACCAACTTTCAAAAATCAGTTTTTCTTTTGTGTTTCTAAGTTTTCTTTTGCCTCCAAGTCTCGCACATATACATACACTCATACATGCATCACTTTCATTATAATGAAACTATAAAAACTTATTTGATTGCTCTTCATCTTCGACCTTGACCCTATGCACACACACAAATAATATACACATAATCATTCATTATTTGGGTGTCATCTAGGCTCGGTTGATAGCATTCAATTTAGGTTGGTTGTAACATAAGACTGAGTTCAGAATCAAGGGGATTTCATTTGAAAAAACCGCGAGAAATTTTACCTCAAGATCGTGTGGAGATTTGAGGATTTTTAACCAGATTTTACTAAAATTGGATTCGACCGAATAAAAACCTTGAAGAACGAGATGATTCTTGCAAACCTAATAGCGTGAGACTGTGAATCGTCGAATGATCTTAGAAGACAACAAACTTATCAGAAATACTAAACATATTCACACCCTAAAACTATACAATTCAACTCTCTACCAAAATGACTAACTTCAAACTAAAATATAAAATATCAAAGTCCAAAAGTTTTGGTGGTTTAACACTTCAACCCACCCAATTCATCTTGACCCATCCACCTCTAAATATTCATTTTTCAAATATTAACTACCTATCCTACAGTATCATGAATCTAACTCTTGATGGCCATCTCATCTACCTCATAAAAACTCAAGTTTGATTGCATTTAACGTACCCTCTTAAAACTTCAATTATAATAAAACCATTATTCCCACGTGTTACCATTGACTACTAATTCAATTGCCGACGTAAATTCTTAACCACCCAAATTATCCGCCGTGTGTCCTCTAATCTCTAATTATTAACACATTTTCATTGTGATTGCTTGCCCCACCATAGACCTTATAACAATCAAATTTATTTTAGATCTATCAAGTGTATGTATCTTTGTGTCTCACAAAGGACATTTAAGTTGACAGATAAATGCAAAAATAAGTACAACAAATAACAAATAACAATCACAGAAAAACTTTATCGATCGAAATAGGTCTAAAGGAATCTAATGTCATGATGTGATAGATTTGGATATATATATCCAACTAAATTTCTTAATTTAAAAAAAAAAAAAACAAAGAATACACTACAATGCCACCAGTTTGAATGATGAGTTTGAAGAAAGAAGTGAATTTGATCAGACAAGTAGTGTTTCGTATTTAAATTATCAAAAAGGAAAATCTAAAGTGCTTGAGAAGCAGAAGGAACAAATTTAAACTTTCTTTCAAAACAAAATCAAGCTCATGCTTATTGTTTGAGATTTGAAGAAGGAAGTAAGGCGTCTCAAATATAAACTTAAGGAAGAGTCAAGCATGTGTGTATGCTTAATTCAGGAGTTGATAATCTCGATGCTATTTTGAATGTTGGTAAACCTACAATGAATAGGAAATTTTGAAGCTTGCACTACGCCAAAAATAAGTTTTAGCAGCACATAAAAGAAAGCGTTTTTGGAAAAAAGCGCTGCTGTAGGTTTTAAAAAAAAATTGCTTAAAAAAACGCTTTCAAAGGGTGCCTTAAGAAAGCATTTTTCAAAAGCGCTTCTAAAGGTCACCCTTAGAAAGCGCTTTTTGGGAAGCGCTGCTAAAGCTGGCCTTTCAGAGGGTACCTTAAGAAAGCGCTTTTCAAAAGCGCTGCTAAAGGTCAGCCTTAGAAAGCGCTTTTCCAAAGCGCTGCTAAAGCTGACCTTTAGAAAGCGTTTTTAAAAGCGCTGCTATAGGATATGCTACGAAAGCGCTTTTTGATGTAAAAGCGCTGTTATAGATGACTTTTAGAAAGCGCTTTTAAAAGCGCTTTTTGATGTAAAAGCGCTGTTATAGATGACTTTTAGAAAGCGCTTTTAAAAGCGCTTTCGTAGGTAGTTTTATAATAAATATCAAAACACAATTCGTATCACTTTTCTATTCTCAGTCAGATTTTCTTCACGAAAAACCCCTAAACTAGAGCTTCTACGGTGGTCAACGACGTTCCACTTCTCCGGCCAACTGTGAGTTTTGAACTTTTCCCGCCAAACCATAGCAATGGAGAGAGTCCAATCCTCCTACGAATCTCAGGTTCAGTGCTTCCCCTCTCTCTCACTGTGTTTGTGCTGTTAACTCTGAAGATATGCTAATTCAATTTCGTTGCAGGATGAACCATTCGAAATTGGGAAAGAGATGTATCGTGAACAGCAGTACAGTCAAATTTACTACGCTCGTCTTCAATTGATGCGATCTCTCTTGTATTCCCTTGTTTCCCAATGGAAACCTAATTCTCCTGGTTTGCATTTTACCCTTTCCTTCATATTTTTTCAACTTAGGGTTTTACTTTAAATCTATCGTACCTTTTTAATCTGATTGTTTTTTTATGTTTGATTACTTGAAATTTTGTGGTGATTTGGACAGTGTGCACGGTGTTGGGACTTGAAGAGGGCAAAGAGTGTGTTGTAGTTGGGACACTGTTCAAAAACATGAAATTGAAACCTTGCATACTTGATGAGTATTCTAAAGAGGTAATGCTATTATGGGTTTCTTTTTTTTTTGTTGGAGGGTGTGGTTGTTGTTTTTATGTAAATTTTGTTTTTTTAGGGTTGTTAAGTAGCAGTTATAATATTGTGGGATTTGAATAAATCACGACTGTTCTGTGATACATTGTTGTTGTAGTACTTTTGTAGTAAAATTTGAACAAATGGCTATTTTTTGTGATTGATAATACTAGGTTTTGTAAGAAAAAAAATGACAATGATATGGCACAGTGCTGAGTTTCTTTGCTAATGATGTGCAGAGATCAGTTGTCCCGCTTGTCAAGCCGCATAACTTCGTGGACAACGATGATTATCTTTTAAACATTTCAATGAATATAGTCTAATATTAATTATGTTTTTATTTAAGGTTGTTATATGACAAATTGATGCGCGGGAATCAATTGTCAAACAGATTCCATTTCGTGTCTTCCTCCCGTGTCAGCGGAGCGACAATTGGTAAGGAACCGAATTCAGTAAGAGAGCACTTAGTCGAAAGATTCATGGCAACTGGCAGTACAGAAAGCTTATATCTTTGGGCGTATAATACTATTCCTACAAGGTTAGATTTTCATTCTAAGTTTATTTTAATATTTGTAATTTTTGCATAGAAATTTTTCTTCTAAACTGTTGTTTTAATTTATAGACGTAACTGGTTGTTGGTTGCTATCGATCCTATAAAAGAAGTGGTCTATTATCTGAATAAGGTTGATGGTGATTGGACAAATTATCCGGATATGAAGTTAATGGTTGATACGTAAGTGAGATTATTCTAAATATTTGTGTGTATTTATATATTTAATTATTTATGTGACATTGTTCTAAATATATATTTTTATTTTGTTAGAGCGATACAAGTATTCCAGTGTCAAAGAGAAGCTCGGGTACGACGGTCTAAATCAAACAACATTAATTGGATCAAAGTGCAGGTATATTAATTTCCACTATTTTGCTTATAATATTTATGCTATTTGATAAAACAATACAACTATATATTATTATTTGTTTTTCTATGTAGTGTCCTCAACAGCAAAACGGTATAGATTGTGGATACTTTGTTATGCGGTTTATCAAAGAAATCCTTCAACTGAATCAAATAGAGATTCCAGTCACGGTATGGATTTATAACTTAGGATTTGTTTTATTATTTCTCAGATATTTCATATAATTTTTTACTTTTAACTAAATCATGCATATTATGTTTTGTTATGTAGTACTTCGATGAATACAAATGTGCATATTACACGAAACTTCAGTTGGAAGAAATCAAAGAGGAATTGTGTCAATATTTTATTGAGCAGAGAATCATATAAGGTATGAATACATTATTATGTGAAAAGTGTTATGAATACGTTACATGTGTACATGGAATACCATATTGATCGTGTTATTATGTTCAAATCTCGCAGGACCAGGACCTTAATACATAATTGATTGTGTTTCTTTCATACATTAGGACTAGTTTAGTTGTTGTTAGGGTTGATTTTGTAAGACTGATTTTGAGTTACAATGCTGATAACAATGGTTTTTATATATTTTGAGGTACAAAAATGGTGTATATATATTTTGGATTACAATGGTATACAATGTATTACCGCGGTTTATGAATTACAGGTTATGGCAACTGGTATATATAAATAATATGCTGCAAACAATGCAGGTATATGAATTATATAAATTATACTTCTAAAAAAAGCACCCTATGAAAGCGCTTTTTCAAGAAAAACGCTGCCTTAGGTAACCTATGAAAGCGCTTTTTCACAAAAAGCGCGGTCTAAGGTAAACATATGACAGCGCTTTTCCAGGCAAAAGCGCTGCTAAAAGACCACCTATGAAAGCGCTTTTCCAGAAAAAAGCGTTGCTAAAAGCCTACCTAAGACAGCGTTTTTCCAGAAAAAAGCGCTGCTAAAAGAAAACTTATGAGAGCGCTTTTCATTAAACAAAAAGTGCTGCTAAAACCTATAGCAGCGCCACCTTACAAAGCGCTTTTAAAGGCCAAAAAAAGCGCTTTCGTAAGTCTTTTTCGGTGTAGTGCTGTGTGTATGCTTAATTCAGGAGTTGATAATCTCGATGCTATTTTGAATGTTGGTAAACCTACAAAGAACATGAAAGTATTGAAGGAGGAGAAAAACACAAAGGGGGGTTTGAATTGTGTTGATAGAAATTTTTTTCCTTTCTAAAGAATTTGCAGAAGTCTTGAGCATGTAGAAACTAATAGCAGTAAAGATTACTTTATTTTTATACAAGTTCACCTTCTCAACTAAGGCTACATCTTATTCACCCTCCTCAAGTGATTTTGCCTTAGAAAATGACTTAATTCACTAATCTTGAAAGATTACAACAACCTCTAAGAGTCTAGAAAGACCTATTAGCCCTCTCAAGTATATAGACTAGAAAGTCACTTGAGGAAACACCAATTCTAGAAATGACCTTTTTTTTGGAGATTTACAAGAGTGCTTCTTATCAAGCATATTTCTCCTACTTAGAGTACATATTATTTTGACAAGCTTTTGAGCAACAACTCCTTGTCTAAAACAATTTAGATGAAAGTTTCTAAGAAATAACACAATTAGAGCAACAACTCTTGTGTTTTGAATGTTTCTACAAGATTGAATGTTATGGAGATTAAGTGTAAAACATCTTGTAGTCTTCTTATCTTAATCTTCTTTGTTAATCAAGCTGAATAAAATATCTTCTTTCTTCTTTTCTGGTTTCTCTTGAGATGCGTTTTGATTTATATTTTGAATGACATCTTATTAACATCTTTGGCTTCTTTTCTTCAATGATCAAGACATGAGTATCGACTCATGTTTCTTATTGCTTGTTGATCCTTTATTCTTTATGTTGTTGTTATGTTTTTCTTGCAAGATTGACAATCTTTTTGGAACTAAGTTGTGACGAACATGTTGCTTCTTAGTAAGCTGTTAACACTTTAATATGCTTAATGAAATATTACACTATAGAGCAACAACTCAGTGGAAATATTTCATTTCAAAGTGATATTACTTTGTGCTTGTGAAATTCTTGGTACTGTTCAGCCACATATCCATACGTACAACAAAGTTGCTTTATATAGGCTTGAGAGAATAATATCGTTGGAGCACATAAATCATTGTAATGTATATTTTGTAGTTTGATATGTTTTCAATGCAAATCTACCTTTTGTAATGATCCCCATGTAGGATGCGTGATTTCTTATTTTTATTTATCCAAGATATAGCTGAAAATTACCATCATTGCTTTTCTTGAAAACTGTGATCATTTGTCTAGTTTTTATTAGAGCACTACTGAAGATGTATCTGGACTTTCTTGGTCTTTGTTTAGCTTGTTTATGTAGAACTCGATTTCTCCGAAAGATGTTATTTATCTTTTGGGAGTACTGAGCTTGAGACTTATTTCTTGTCTTGTTCTTCTGATGAGTAGTTCAAAAACTACTGATTTGATGTAGCGTAGAAACACTATATTGAACTTTAGGAACACGTCTTGTTTTCAAAGCTATATGTATCAGCTTATATGAAATGTAATGCTTTTATTTTGATATGTGATTTCTCCTTGAAAGCATGTTTATATTTTTTTATCAGCGAGACAAAAATGTTGAGAATGTATTCTTCCAGCTTCTTTCTACTTTTGATTCTTTATCTATTTTTGTCAAGGTGTTAGAATATTTATGATGGACGATCATGTCTTCAGATGTATAGGCAGCAGCTTATTTGGGGGACTACTTTAGTTGTAGAAGCTTTTTGATTCTTGTATCTTCAGCTTTCTAAGCTTATATTTGCGCAAGCTCTTTTATAGAATGTTTCTTGTTATTCTATATGTACACTCAATAAAACCATTAGTAGCACTAAAATTGTTACTCACAAAATACATGGTTGTTATCATCAAACAAAGAATTGCTTAGAAGCTTTCTTTATCTAACAATCTCCCCCTTTTTTATGATGACAAAAATCATGTATTTTGATGAAACCGTTTTACTGGCATAAAAGTATAAATATATTTAGAGTTAACTTTCCTTGAGCTCCCCTAGAGCTGGATAGCTTCCCCCGAGTCAATGACTTTATGAAGATCGAGTATCCCGACTCTAAACCATTTGACTAAAACTCCCTCGGTTCCAATAGATCAGATATCAAGATCTTGAGAGTATTTATTTCAGAAATTTCAGACAGTTTTCAACTTCTAATTTGCTTTGTTCTTCTAGAAGACACCTGCTTCTGCTTTTGATTCTTATTTTCTAAATATCATATTCTCATACATTTTACATCTTCTGAACATTATAATACTAAAATTAAGATAACTTTAACTTTCAGAAAGTTCTCAACTTCTGAACAATATTGGGTTTATCTGATTCTTGAACATATGTTCATAGAGTATACATCTTTTAATATATGAACAATCAGCCTTTAAGAGATTAAACAGATTTCTTTCATTTTAACCTGTTTTAGAATGCCTAGTGAACTTGTTTAGAGTTCCTCGGTTAATTATCAAACTGACAAACACACGTCAGTGGTAAATGAACATTTTATATCATTATATTATTATGATGAGTTTTCACTTCTATTTAGGTTCATCAAAATCATTATACTTCTCCCCCTTTATGACATCATCAAAAAGACAATTATTCATGAAAAACATTAAAAGTTAACAGAAGAAACAATAAGTGCTAATAAAAAATAGTTGCATTTATCATATAATTAAACAAATTACAAAATAAAATCCCATGGGAACCACTGATCATCAAACGTATCACACTTCTCTTGATGCAGAGCATCACTGGGACCATCAGGAATCCTTTGAAAGATTTTCACAATGTTATTTTGAACAAAAACTTCAGACAAGAGTCTTCCATAGGGAATACAGGTTTTGTTCAAAATTTCAGATGAAGTGATAATCCTTTTAAGATGATTGAGGATCACTTGAGGAAGGTTGATCGAAATGTTGTTGATCAGACAGAAAATTAGAGTCTTATCCTCCTTGTTTAGGACATTTTTGTTAGTTTCATGAGGACAAAGATTTGTCAAAATAAAGCGAAACCAGTCTTTGGCAAAAGGCTTAAGATTCTCAGAATTAGTACAGTCAAACTTAGAGGATGCATTTAAGATGGAATTAATTTGACCATCATGGATGTTATCGAGAGAGAGACGATCAGTTGTGATACCCACTCGAGGACAAACAAATATTTCAGCAATGCATTCATCAGTGAAGAAAACATCCTCGCCATAGATGTTTGAACAAATTGTGGTACCATTGCGATTGATGGAAGCATTTTTCCAGAAAATCTTTACAAGATTTGGATAAATGGGTCCTGCTAGTGAAGAGAGATAGTGATTCCAGTTTTGAGCATGATTTCTGATATGAAATTCCGGACTCACACCAAAGAGTCTTGGATGTCTTTCAATGATAATTCCAAGCGATCATCATTTTCATGAGAAGTTGTTGAAGTCATGATGAGAGAGAGAGAGAGAGAAGTAGAAGGAAATTGTTATCAATTATTAGAGATTATTTGTTAGGAGAGGTAGAGTTCAGACATGGTGTATAAAAAGACACGAGAAGATGTGACTTGACAAGAGAAATAATTTTCCTTACATAAGGTAATCAATTTTGGGAGACTCAATAATAAATTATTAAGGAAGGTTAGGAGGGCAGCAATAACTCCTAAGATTCATTAGGAGATAGAAATGAGTAACAATTAATATCTTTGAATCAAGTTGTGAGTACATAGTAGACTAGTATACATAGATGTATGGGGAAGGGAAAAATAATAGTTGATTTCATTTATGAGGGCATACCAAAATGTTCATAAATTAAAAAGGCTATTTTCTAAAACATGAATAAAGTAACTGACAAACATCAAGATCTAAGACCTAATCTTTGACCTGAAGACACATGCATGACTGTTTCATTTCAGACTTTAATGAATTTATAATACCTAAATACTTGTCATTTTATGATAGTGAAAAATTAACAAGCAACAATTTATCATAAAATAAAGATTGCATTAATTTAATATAATTCAACAAATATTGTATCGTTGGTTCTTTATTCGTAGGGCTATGTTACCAATTAGAGTTACAAATTATTAGCTTTGATTTAGGAATTTAGTGAAATTAGGGATTACAAAATGATTGTAATTGATTCGTTATTGTGTAATAGAGATTTAGATTTGATTGTGTACATTGAATGTTTGGATTCGATAGCTTTGGATTCTGCATTCTTTTTAGATTTGTAAGATTTAACAGTTTTTTTATTCTGTAATATATTTCTGCTATAATTTATGGGCTTGGGACTCTGTCTTGTTTTAATATTTGATTCCCAATGTGTTTCAATCATGATCTCTATAGTACCAGTTAATTGCAAGAATTGCGCCTAAACTTTGGATTGATTAAAAGAGTGATTGTTATAACCTCAATTGGGCCTGCGCTAATTATCCAGTCTGCAACAATTTTTCACATTCTATTGGGCTTGCGCACTATCCCGTAACAATATATTTTCTTTTTTAATAACTAAACATTACTGTAAAAGCAAATAACATTACCTTATAATTTCTTGAGACAAATATTATTTTAAAACAACAAACAGTTTTTTCTCTAATAACATTATTTCTTTTGAATATCTCTTTTTTCCTATTGAAACAAAAAACAATAATTTTAACAAGAATATTTATTTTCCTCTCTAATCACTAGATGGGCCTTATATTGTTAAACACACCCTTGTTTGGATAACAAAATAGAAATGGGCCAACTAAAGAAGTTTAATGGGCTCAGTTAATTTGAGGTCGCACCCCCTTTTTACTAACAATAATAATCCCTAAACGGGTTCTACTATAAGAACTTAATTATTATTCTCTTGAACTAATATTCCATTTTTGAATCGCATGGGCCATTGGCCAACATGCTTCGCGAACGGGTTTATGAGTCTTTTTTATTTAGGCAGCCCTACTCTCCTGAATTAGAATACACCCCCTGGTTGACTTAAATTTTAAGAATGGGTCATCAGATATTGTGGTACCATCCTTGATTAAACGTTTCTTTATTATTTTAATCTCGAAAAATAAAATTATCGAGGTAGGACAAATTTGGGGTACGACAGCTGCCCCTATTTAATTATCTTTCAATTGAATAGCGTGAGAAAACCCGAGTCTTACGCATTATGATTGGAAGTTTATTGAATACTTGAAGTATCCCAAAATTTGTTCGAAAAACATAAGGTTACACTGGTATATCATACCGTTATGAGTCTCAAGGAAGTAGGCAGAGCTGATGATATATCGCTTACCCGGGTTTGATAACGAGGCAGATGGTTTTAAGAGCGCAATTTCATATGTCCTGGCTTATTCACCCATTTGGAGGATGAATAACAACAATGAATGATGATGCATGGCTGCTTGAAGACAGAAGCCATGGATTATGTTTGCAAATTGCTGCATGACGTCTGAAGCGATGGGTCGTGTTATGGGATAAAGAAACACATTGCTACATGAAGTCCGATGCAATGGGTTAAAGTTTTGTTTTATTTTGAGCATTGCAACATGAAGTCTGATGCAATGGATTAAATTTTTGCAAATCGCTGCGTGAATCTAGATTTAGTCTTCGGACATCGCCGCATGAAGTTTGATGCGATAAGCTAAATTTGATTCTCTAGCATCACTGCATGAAGTCTCAAGCGATGGTATGTGTTACGGAATAAAGAAATACATTGTTGCATGAAGACTTAGGCAATGAGGTTAAATTTGTAAATCGTTGCGTGAAGTCTGAGGCGATAAGCTAAGTTTGGTTTTTGGACATCGCTACGTGAAGCCTGAGGCGATGATCTGTGTCGTAGAATAAGAAACAACATTGCTGCATGAAGTCTAAGGCAATGGGTTACGTTGATTTGTATTGTGAGTGCGGGCGTAGATGTAGACATAGACGTAGGTAATGTCATATGCATAGATTTGTATGTTGTAAGTACAAGCGTAAGCGTAGACGTATGTATAGCATTAGCAGTAGTACACATGTGGGTGAATGCATGCAAACATAGAATTTGTGTTGCTAGTGTAGATGTAGGAGTAGATGTGTATATAGACTTTGTTTTATTGAGTGCAAGCATAGGCGTAGACATGTATATGGACGTAGACTTCGTGTACGGGCGTATAGATATGCATAGATACAGGCGTAGACATGTGTATAGATTTTTGTGTTACAAGATGCAGGAGTAGCCATGTGCGTGGACGTAGACATGGATTTTCTTTTGATGTTTTCCTAACCAAAATGTTTTTTTTCCGATGTTTTCTCAAATGCTTTTATTATGTTAATCCTCTGAAATGATTTCAAGACAATATTCACAAGTAATGATCGTAGTATTTTGTAAACAAGTATGAGAAGAGAAAAAAGTGCAATTTGAAAGATGCGAAGAAAGCAAGTGTTTTATTGATATGCCTTTGAATAGGGGAGAATACAAGATGCAATTCCTAGAAAGAGGTAATTATAGAAGGTTTTAAAACCGTAAATGGCAATAATAATGATAATTGCTAATGATGTTCTCCAATATCCTTTTAATGATCTTATCTCATTTGCTTCTGAATTGTATGATTGAGATCTATCTCTTCCTCCGTGGTTCGTAGTCGCAGTTCTTAGATTGCAGTTTTTTTGTTCTTGATTTCTTTGTATGAAATCCCTAACTTTTACCTAGATTTCCCTTTCGGGTTTTCAATCCTCCAGGATAAATTTTTTTATATGCCCCTAATTTTTTCCTGGATCTCCCTTTAAGGTTTTCAATCCACCGAGATGCTCCTTTTTGCCTAATTCGCCTATTTGAGGTTCGAGCTTAGCGAGCTTCTTGTACATAGTATTTTTTGACTGCATCTGAATTTTCCGGATGTGGTAGTTTTTTCCTAGCCATTGTTGTGGGGATAAGACCACCATCGGAGAATGTTGTTTTGACTACGTATGGACCTTCATAATTGGGGGTCCGATCACCACGTAATTCAGGGCGAGGCAACAGAATCTTCTTGAGTACTAGACCATGCCGTGATTCATCTTGTACAGTGTACCGTTACTTTGAAAGAAACCCGAGGCTATATTCCATAGAGTTCGTTTGTCGATGCTAGAGGTCTTTTCTTGATGTTCTTGTTTTTTCCAAGTACTTCTTGATGTTGTAAAACTAAGGCTTGTCATTCGGTATCTCTTTAATAGCAAGGCAATGTGCGGGCTCTTCGAAGTGTCTGTTTGTGATGCGCGGTTTGTGGTTTAACCAAGTTACCTTTAACATAGACGATATAGTTGCCAGGGAGTCCGCCATTTGATTTCCTTTTCGTGGGGTATGAATGAAAATGATATTTGTGAATTCCATAGTCAGTTTTAAAAACATGATCCCGATATGGAATCAGCTTTGGATGCTTGGTATCCCGTTGTTAGCTGGCTATTTCGAATAAAGAAGAAACCACTATCAAAATAATATTTCGAATAAGTACCTAAGGAGATTGATATCAATGTTGGATATTGGTGGGAAATATGGAGTCATTATGCTGAAGGATTATTCAATTTCCAGTGATAGATGATGGATTTCGATTTTGGATTTTTTAGTGTTCAAAATGTAAAGGGCTCCTTTATGCAAAGGTGCCAAAATTGGAAATAGTCCAGGTAATTGGGTTATTTCGAAAACGAAGAAAATTAGTAAAATGATTTGATTGGCTCAGATTTCGAATTTCAAATGAAAGCGCCATTCTTGGAAGACGCGTGGAAGTCAGTAAACGTGAGAAGCCTGCATGCTTCGAACGTGGCATGATTTTAGAGTAGGGCCGTTAGGGTCAAGACACTATAAATGGGTGTTGTTATGTTAGATTTAGAATGTTCATTTTTTTCATGTACTAAAAGATCTCAAAACACTCAAATTACCGTGAATTAAGGGAAACGAGTCAGAAGACACAATGTACTTATTGAACATCATCATTCTTTACAATTTCAATACAAGTCTTTTTATATTTAGTTTGCTATTACAATATTTTTGCCCTTAAATCCTTCGATTTTCTTGCATTTCCTTGTTCTACTTGTCTTTAAACACATTTATTTCCTTAGAAACTTCACTTTTACTTTATCCTTTTATTCAAACACTTCATATTTCCATAAACTGTTATTTTCTCAGAGATTCCTTATCTTTACATTCAAGCATTAAATCCTAAGTCTAATTCGAAGCCTTTCCTTTCTACATTCAGTTAGTTTATTCCTATAGACAATTTTAGAGATCTTTCTTAAGAATCTCATATTCGAACTTAACATACAATATAAGTTTATCAAGATAATGGGTATGAACATAGAAATGAGTTATGACACATGTGTTCTAGGATCAATCTAGTCGATCCTGCAAGTAACCAATAATAATCAATAAATTGGAAGACTAGCGGTTGTTTACTAGAAATCACTGTAAACAAATTGGCACACCTGGTGGGAAAGTGTCATAACAAAAAGTTTTATCAAATATATTAGAAGAATTTTTAGGATTTTCTGAGTGTGGAGTGCGTTTCGGTACATGAACCTTCGAAGCGGCAAAATAAAGAATAATAATCCACATATACCCAGAAAACAACGTACCAAAACAATGGTTAACACAACCAACCAAGATGGGGTACAAAATCCCCCACAGGAGGCTGCAACAATCGTTTCAAGTTCGATTGATGCCTCCAATGCCATCCCTGTTGGCAGTTCGAATACGATCCCAGTAAGTACATTAGAAATTCCATCAAACGTGTCTTCAGTGCAAACTGTGCCACACATAGGGAATCAATAGTATTTGACCCCCCCTAGGCCTCCAGGTTTCGAACCTTTGAGACCCAGAAATCCTCAGTATGGAATGCCAACTTCGTTTATGGAAGGGATACATAATGCATCAACTTCGTCCCCACTCCAAGGGTCTGGTTAAGGAATGTACCATTTGGGTACAAATTTCCAGAATATAGGAAACTTCGCCCAATTGCCTACTCTTACAACTAATAGTCAGGCAGCGCTTAGGCAACAGATGGATGATAGCAATCATGATATGGTAGGAATCCTAGCCCTCGAAATGAATACTATTTTCAATCCCCTAATCCAGAATATAAATAGAACAAACCAAGAAAATGCAGCCCAGATGGCCAGAATAGCAGATTTTTTTGGTGCCCCTAATGCGCCTGCAAGGCGTAGGCAAAACCCAGTGGTGATTCGAAATGAAGAACCCATAATCGAACAAATTCTACCCCCTGTACAAGTGGTCGAAGAAAGAAATATAGGGGTAAGATTAAGGAACCAGGAAGTTCAGGAAGTTCAGAATGAACATCCTAAGCCTATAATGATGGTGAATAGGGACCAAAATGCAGACGAAATTGTTCATAGAATTAGAAATGACAATTTAATGGCAGAAAATAACCTCACCACCATGATTGAAAGAATAATGGCCCAGAATGGTTTAAATTCAGGATTTAGGAGGCCAAATTACACATCTCCTATTATAGATTATGTTTTGCAAACAAAATTACCCAGGGGCTTTAAAGTCCCTAAATTCACGAAATTTGCTGGAGATACAAGTGAATCAACAGTGGAACATATAGCAAGATATTTAACCGAAGCAGAAGATATAGCAAATAATGAAAATCTTAGGATAAAATACTTCCCAAGTTCTTTAACAAAGAACGCTTTCACTTGGTTCACCACTTTGCCCCCTGGATCTGTGGACGCATGGCCTTATTTGGAAAGACTTTTCCATGAACAATTTTACATGAGTCAGTCTAAAATCAGTCTCAAGGAATTAGCAAGCATTAAGTGAAAGTTCACGGAACCAATAGATGAATATTTGAATAGGTTCCGTTTATTAAAATCTAGATGCTTCACAGTGGTCCCTGAACATGAATTGGTCGAAATGGCTGCTGGGGGCCTAGATTATTCCATTCGAAAGAAATTGGATACACAGTATCTTAGAGATATGGCCCAATTAGCAGACAGAGTGCGTCAGGTCGAAAGGTTAAAAGCTGAAAAAGCCAGGGCTAGTAAAAATCATAAGAAAGAGAGAATAGCCTACATAGAGGCTGAAGAGGAAAACATAGATGATTCTCAAGACCCTTATAATTTCGATCAGTTCGAAATAGATCTTGCAGAACTAAAGGAAGCACCCCCTTATGCTTGCAAAGTTCTGCTTCCTTCCAATGGAAAGGATTCTGTCGAAAGTGAAAGGAATGATAAATTCCCTAAGAAAGTCTATACTTTCAACGTAACTAAATGTGATGAGATATTTGATCTGCTTGTTAAAGATGGCCAGTTAATAGTTCCTTCTAACCTTAAGGTTCCTCCGTTGGAACAAAGGAAAAAGAGGGGATTTTGTAAATATCATAACTTTTTAGGCCATAAAACCTCACGGTGTTTTCTTTTCAGGGATCTGATACAGAATGCAATCAAAGATGGCACGCTGAAGTTCTCAGACAAGGGGAAGAATCCAATGAAAGTTGATACGGATCTGTTGCAGATGGCGGAGTCTAACTATGTTGAACCTCTAGACATCAATGTGGTAGAAATTGCTGAGGGGAAAGTTGAATCGAATGTGGAATTCGAAGAGGATGGGGACTTCATCTTAATCAAAAACGAAAGAGAGGCTACTGATGGCCTCCCATTGATCAAAAACGAAACAAAGGCTACTGATGGCCTCCTAAAGGTACTCAAAGCAAAGATATTAAGTGACAAAAAATTAACTGAGGCCACTGAGGGTCTTAGGATGAAATTTGAAGAAGTCAAAATTTTTGATGATCAAATGTTGGGAGTGAATATGGTGGACTTCGAACAGCCTAACGCTGAAATAGAAGAAGTGGAATGTTGTTTAGAGAGGGAAAGAGAGCAAAGAAGAGAGAACTTACCTAGAAAAGACGCAGGTTTGCGTGAATACCTCTTCCACTGTCATAAGAAAAATCAGGAAAAATTGTTATGCCCAAGGTGCATCATCATCTGCAACCCCAGAATTGCTGTTGAGTTCGAAAGGGCCCAGCGTGAACGAACAGGGGTCAACTGGAGGCAAGAAAACCAATTGTACAAAGTCTATCCAAAAGCTGATGAAAGTCTGCTCGAATTCCTGGTTCGTTGCCGCAAGATTGGAATAGAGTGTTTAATATGTCCCAGATGTGCAGTGGTGTATGATAAAGAGATGGCTGAAGCGTTCGAGAGAATTCTGTTTGCATCAGGCTGGGGGAACCGAGGCGGAATGCCTTCGAATCTTGTTAGCACTGGCAGAAGTATGCCAAGGAGGCCAGATAGCCCTTACCCCAGGGGAGCAAAGAGAGTTTCCTTTAAACTACCTGCAGAAATCCCCACTGACGGATGGCTGCGGGTGAATGCTGATAAGGGAAAAGGGAAGTGGTGCAGCTTCGACCGAGGAGGCAGGACTGTGATGGCTTACAGGAGGCAATTCAATTCAAATAGGAGGGAAGAAATAAGATTGGAGAATTATAAAGGTAGAAACCCAATGTCTCGCTCTCAATGGCGCAGATACCAGAGAAACCAAAAAGTTGCAAGGGATTCGAAGCCTATGGGAATAGGAGAATCTAGTACTAATAACCCAACATCAGTGAACCAGACTGGGGGCAAACCCCCAGTGTCCAGGAAGCTTTTTTCACCGCAGAAAGACACTGAAGAAAATAAGACTCAGAAGGAGGCTGCAAACGAAGAGGACTTGATGACTGATGACTTCGAATCGGAAGGGGAATCCTTCTTTAATGCAAACTGCAATGTAGTTTTGGTGCTGCCTTGTGAGTACAATCAGGATACAAAGGTTTATGCTGGTGATGAGACTGATGAGGACGAAATGGCCAGACATAGGCCAGTGTGCTATTATGTGATGAACAATGGAGCGGTCGAAGAGAAGAACGCTTTCTTCGAAAAACCAGATGAAGGAATGAGGAACCATCTAAAACCCTTATTCATCAGGGCAAAGGTGGAACAATATGGTGTGAACAAGGTTTTGGTGGATGGTGGAGCTACTGTCAATTTGATGCCTCAATTCATGCTAAAAAGGATAGGCATGCAGGATTCAGACGTTAGACCTCACAACATGGTGCTTTCGAATTATGAAGGAAAGGTTGGCAAGACTTTGGGAGTAATACAAGTTAACTTGACAGTTGGTTCCCTCACAAGACCAACAATGTTTATGGTCATTGCTGCAAAAGCAAACTACAATTTGTTGCTTGGCAGGGAATGGATCCATGGAATTGGTGCAATGCCTTCTTCAATGCATCAAAGGCTGGGTTGTGGAGAGATGATGGAATTGTCGAAAACATAGAAGCAGACCAAAGTTACTATATGACAGAAATCAACAATGTGGACAAAAGAAACTTCGATCGAAATATGGCCAACATAGGGCCATGTCACCCACCTGAGGAATATTTTGAGTCCAATGAGAACGCTTATTATTCCCTAACCTTGCGTCCCAATGGATTCCAATGGGATAGGGAAATCATGTGGGATGGGCAGGTGACTGAGAAAGATGGAGAGACTTCGACGATACGGCCAACTGGCTGGGCAAGCGAAGGTTATTATGACTGAGTCAAATTACTACCAAAATATTTCGGCCTATCTGGCTGAGAACAAACAAAGAACGACTCTCGAAGCCGAAATACAAAACATGGTTGTCGAAGCCATAGACAAAAAAGAAATAGCAAATCCTGAAGGAAACCATTCACCCTCACCATGTGATGGACAAACTTCTGAAATGGTGGACCAACGACTAGATGCCATTTATGATCAAGAGCCCTTGGGGTTCGAGAAGGATCCAGAGTCATCAAGCGCTAAGATGTTGGCCCAAGATCCTTTGGAGGAAGTTGATATTAGGGATGGTGTCGAAAAAAGGGTTACGTACATCAGTGCGAAACTTAGTCCCAGTCTAAAAGGCAAGGTGGTTGAAATGCTCAAACAAAACAGAGATTGCTTCGCCTGGGACTACGATGAAATGCCTGGTTTAAAGAGGGAACTGGTAGAACATAGGCTTCCAATCAGGGATGGCAAGAAGCCCATCAAGCAGATGCCTAGACGATTCGCTCCAGAAATCCTCTCAAAAATAAAGGCAGAGGTGGAACGGCTCCTTCGATGAAAATTTATCAGGACCACAAGGTACGTAGAATGGCTTGCTAATATTGTACATGTTATTAAGAAAAATGGCTCTTTACGAATTTGCATAGATTTTAGGGATTTAAACACTGCCACCCCAAAAGATGAATATTCCATGCCTATAGCAGAAATGCTGATTGATTCTGCTGCGGGTTTCGAATACCTGAGTATGTTAGATGGATACTCTGGGTATAATCAGATTTTTATTGCTGAGGATGATGTTCCCAAAACTGCATTCAGATGTCCAGGCGCCTTAGGCACTTATGAATGGGTAGTTATGCCCTTTGGACTAAAAAATGCTGGGGCAACATATTAGAGGGCAATGAACACTATTTTTCATGATTTCATTGAGTCATTTATGCAGATTTATATAGATGACATAGTAGTAAAATCTGTTTCTGATGAGAATCATTTGACTCACCTTTGCCAGTCATTCGAAAGAATGAGAAAACATGGCTTAAAATGAATCCTCTTAAATGTGCTTTCTTTGTTCAGGCTGGGGATTTCCTAGGCTTTGTGGTCCACAAGAAGGGGATCAAAATTAACTTGAACAAGACGAAGGCTATTATGGAGACGAAACCTCTTTCAACAAAGAAAGAGTTACAGTCTCTATTGGGTAAAATTAACTTTTTAAGGAGATTCATATCTAATTTGAGTGGGCGAACTCAGGCTTTCTCTCCACTCCTCCGTCTCAACCAAGGGAATTTTGAATGGACTGCGCGGCATCAGGAGGCATTCGAGAAAATCAAAGCTTATTTGATGCATCCTCCTATACTTGCACCCCCTTCTAAAGATAAACCAATGAGGTTGTATATCTCTGCCTCCAATGTAACTATAGGTAGTATGTTGGCCCAAGAAAATGATGATGGCGTCGAAAGAGCCATCTACTATCTTAGTAGGGTCCTAAATAAAGTAGAGACTAAGTATAGTAGCATTGAAAAACTATGCCTCTGTCTGTATTTCTCTTGTACAAAACTTAAATATTATATTAAACCAGTTGATGTTTATGTTTCATCTCACTTTGATGTTATTAAACATATGCTTTCAAAACCAATCATGCACAACAGGATTGGCAAATGGGCTTTAGCGCTCACTGAGTATAATTTGACCTTCAAGTCTTTAAAAGCTATGAAAGGACAAGTAGTTTCAGATTTCATAGTGGATCACTCTGTGAGTGAGGACTTCGCGTTAGATTATGTTGAGATCCACCCTTGGAAATTATCCTTCGATGGGTCAACACATAAATATGGGAGTGGTGTTGGAGTCCTTATAATTTCTCCTGAGGGAATTCCAACAAAATTCAAGTACAAGTTAGAAGGCCCTCCCTGTTCAAACAACGAAGCTGAGTATGAAGCATTAATTGCTGGACTTGAAGCTTTGTTGGAATTGGGGGAAACCAGAGTCGAAATTAGGGGAGACTCAGAGCTGGTCATCAAACAGATAACCAAAGAATACAAATGTATCAAGGAAAATTTGATCATGTACTTCGTTATTGCTAACAGATTACTCATGAAATTTTAATATGTGGATATAAAACATATTCCCAGAATTGATAATCAGGAGGCAAATGACTTGGCTCAAATAGCTTCAGGATATAAGACATCTAGAGAAAAACTCCAATATCTCATAGAAACAAGAGGCGGAATAATGGATACTAAATTATCACCATTAGACTTGGAAAATTCGAAACTGGGTTATGCAGATCAGAAAGAATTTGAAGTACTAAATATTGATACTTTGGCAGATACAGATTGGAGAAGTCCCATAGTAAATTACCTGAAAGAACCCTTAGTAAGTACAGAGAAAAAGATCAAATATAGGGCATTGTCTTATGTCCTAATAGGGAATGAACTTTTTAAGAAAACCCCAGAAGGTATCTTACTCAAATGTTTAGGAGAAAATGAAGCATATTTAGCATTGTCCAGTATACACAGTGGGGCATGTGGGGCACATCAAGCAGGTCACAAAATGAAATGGTTGTTGTTTCGATATGGAATGTATTGGCCCACTATGCTCAAAGACTGCATAGAATTTGCTAAAGGATGCGAGGAATGCCAAGTTCATGCAGGTATTCAACATGCTCCTGCAAGTGAGTTACATTCAATTGTTAAGCCTTGGCCTTTTAGAGGATGGACATTAGATCTAATTGGTGAAATTCGACCAGCATCATCCAAAGGACATAAATATATCCTTGTGGGTATAGATCATTTTACAAAATGGGTCGAAGCAATTCCTCTAGTGAATGTTGATCAAGAGGCCATTATGGAATTTGTCCAGAGGCAAATAATTTACAGGTTCGAAATACCAGAAAGTATCACAATAGATAAAGGTTCAGTTTTCACAGGGCGAAAAATGCAAGAGTTTGCAAGAGAAATGGGATTTAAGTTACTCACGTCAACTCCTTATTATGCTCAAGCTAATGGACAAGTAGAAGCAGCCAATAAAGTCATAATAGGTTTGATAAAGAAACATGTGGGACGAAAGCCAAGAAATTGGCACAAAACTTTGGACCAAGCTTTGTGGGCATGTCGAACATCTCCTAAAGAAGCAACGAATACTACTCCGTTTCGACTTACATTTGGACACGACGCAGTATTGCCAGTCGAAATACACTTACAGTCAGTAAGAATCCAAAGACAAAATGAGATACTAGCTGATCAATATTGGGAAATGATGATGAATGAATTAGTGGACGTGGATGAAGATAGGCTACATGCTTTAGAAGTTATGAGAAGACAGAAAGAAAGAGTAGGCAGAGCATACAACAAAATAGTTAAAAGTAAGTTGTTCTCAACCAATGACCTGGTATGGAAAGTTATATTACCTATGGATAAAAAGAATAGATTATTAGGTAAATGGTCACCCCATTGGGAAGGACCCTTTCGTGTTTTGAAAACATTTTCGAATAATGCTTATGAAATAGAAGAATTAGCAGAAGATAGAAGAATCTTGAGGGTAAATGGAAAATATCTAAAAAGGTATAAGCCATGCTTGTAAGAGGTTAGAATCACTGCAGGATAATAAAATATATATAAACATAAAGCCAAAATGGTATTATATAAGTGCCAAAATGGTTGTGTTCAATCATTAACAATAAAAGCATTAACAAAATACATTCGAAAATCAGAAAGGGGCGTTTCGTTTCAACTTAGCAAACTTGCTCTTGCATAAGTTGATTTTTCATTGGGTAGTATTTCTGACGTTTTCGAGCCCCTTGATTTCTTCGCTTATTCCTTCAGCCACCTCCATCTGTTGAAGACTTTGTGTGACAAGATTTTCAAGCTCTTGGTCATCAACAGGCTTCAAGGCTGCCTGCTCATTTCGAGCACCTTCAATCTTCTTCTTGAGTTCTTCAATCTGAGATTCCCAAAACAGGATTGATCGAGCCAAAACATCATGCTTGTCTCGGGCCTGGATTTTAGCGCGCTCCAACTTCTCTGCTTCTTCAGAAAGTTTTGAAGTTTGATCATAAGCTTTAGACAAAGCTTCTTGTTTGCTTCGAATCTTAGCCTCAACATCATTAACCCTAATATATTCACTGCTAACCTCATTGAGCAAGATTTGCAGATCATATATGGTTTCACTTACTTCAAGTGGACAGATGCTGAGATCTATCTGAGAAAGCAACTTCTTCATCGAAAAATAGGCTGCAGTATCTGCTTTTAGAGTGGTAAAAATGTCAGCCTCAAGAATAGTTTTGTTGACTTGTTGAAGAAGTTGATCAAGATAAGTAAGAGGGGCATTATCCTTTGTTTGGCTAGAATCTTCAGATTGATTTTTGCTAGAAGAAGAATCCCGTTGAGCTAGCATTAGCTTGATATATTTCAGGAGATTACTCCATTTTAGCTCTTCCTTCTGTTCCCCAGTCAAGATTGGAGGGTCTGGGTTTTTAGTGAAAATAGTCCCAGTAGGAACGAGAACTTCCACCTCCTCTTGCACCATCTCATCTTTGTCACCATCTGCGAAGTAACTACTCACAGTATGTGTGTCGCTTTCCTCTTCAGATTGGTAAGAAAAATGCACCCTTCTAGGAGAAGAGTCACTAGGATTGTCATTGATGAGAGATTTGATCACTGTGTATGGTTCGCCAACTACATGGCCCTCTGTCAAGGGAGGTGAAGTTGCTTGTTGGTCTAAAGCTTCGACCAATGGAGGCGAGGTTGCTTGTTGATCCAAGACTTCGACGGTCCCTGCAGGAGTAGCAGCAGTGGACGAACCTTTATTTAAAACAACTTCGTTGAAACCTTATGGTTGAGGAGAGGTTGCAAGTTTGGAAGCTTGGCCTTGAATGGCCGGAGGATCAGAAAGAACAAAAGGAATGCTCTGCACAGAAACAAAGGGTTAGCATAAAGAAGATTACATAGTCAATTTAAAAAGGCATTGAGTAAGATTTACCTTTTGTTCATCAGAAGTTGCATTGCTACCAATGCGTTCTAAAATTACATTCTTCAAAGACTGAGACTTCGAAGATCCTTAGGATTTGAGCTTGGGAGCAGTCACGTTTACTTTACTTTTTGAAGGATTGGCAAGTTGAGAACCTTCGCCAGATTTGTTGATTTTCTTTTTCTTTTTTTGTTTTAGAGGAGAAATGTCTTCATCTTTTTCTGATTCATTTTCAGAATGGGCACTATCGTGTTTTCGTTTCTTAGGAGACTTAGGAGGTAATCCACTTGCCTGGAGAAATGGAAAAATAATTAGTCAATTTAAAAAGTAATTTCAACAATAAGAAAGGAGTGAGAGAAGTATTACCTTTTTCTTTTTTGAGGAGTCATCTTCTTGGTCAGAAGGAGGATTTTCAGTATTGGTTATTGGCACTTTCAAAGAAGAAGTTGAACCTGCCTTGGGTACAACTTTATCCTTTTTCAAAGATTTTAGATCAACGGCTGAAAGTAATATGAAATGGTCAAGTTTAAAACAAAGTTTAGAAAGAATAAGGGAGCTTCTAATTTCTTCAGTTCCGCACCTTCGCCGTTTTGAGACGTGATAGACATGGCTGACAAGTCATAGCGAAGGTGCCCCCTGAAATTGTCTAAATCGCGTTTAGCCCACGTTACCCTTTGGGCAGGTTTTTTGGCATCATTTTCACACAAATGAAAAATGTTCCCACAAACGAACCACTAGGGATACGGAGGAAAAAAGGCTAAAGCCAGCTCTGAAGTAGGTAGTTTTGGAAATTTTGGTGTTTGATGTTTGAAAGCCCACCAATACCTATCTCCAGGTTTTACATAAGGAGGAAATCGAATTTTTGAAAGTTGTTTTTCAAATTTTTCTTTCAAAATTCTTGCTGCTTCGCAGACAGTGCGATGTATTTCCATAGGATTATAGACAATTTCGAAATATTTTTGGAAGGCTCGAATTTCCTTGACATGAGTAAATCTACCTTTTTTGACATGCTCCTGCACAAAGGAAAAAACTGTCGTCAGTTGTTTTTGAATTTGGATGGTGCTGAACATATTCTTCGAATAATAAGCCGTCCACCAAGTATAAAAATCTTTTGTCATGTAAAAGGAAGGAGTAAAGAAGACTAATGAAAAGTCATCAAAATCAGCATATTTCTTTTGTCGAGTTTCGATTTCCTTGAAGGAGCAAGGCACCCCTGCTAAGCATATCTCCTTTTTCTTGTTGAAGAGAGGCTCAGGTAGAATCTGGCATAATCCGAATTGACGAGCCACAAAATTAGGTTGATAAGCAAGGATACACACTTGGCTCTTCACAGGCGTGATCCTAGAAATAATAAGCCTAGGGTTTAAAAAGGCACACCAAATGTCCCTAATTATCTCTTCTTAAATGGCTTGCTCAAGGGGCATGGTAAACCAAGTTGGACCACAGTTTCGATTGGCAAAAGGGGCCATTGAAGTGTCAAACCTATGTCTTTTAGAGAAAATCATTGTATAGTTAACGAAGCATGTTTTGAAATTTTCTCTTTCATTGTTTGGGGTTAGTTTTAACAACCTAGTGCCTTCAATGCTTCGATTTACAACGTCAGGATATTCTTCGTTAATAACCCCAAAGGTTGATAGAGATGGTTCAAAAGTTGCATTTAACCAAAGATGCAATAGCCAAAAGGGGCCAGCAAGAAGAAAATTAGTGCCAGCTTCGTAAGTTTTCAGTTTCGAAACTGCAGCACCTATGCTTACATATAAGCTTGTTAGCAGTAACTCACTGATGCATACCCTTCGACCATGATGAAGTTGATTTGCAAGGGTGATGAACCTGCTAGAAACTTGTAGGGACTTGCTGCAGAAGACATATTTTGATAACCATAGCGCCATAAAAGCTATATGTTCGACATCAGAAACTTCTTCTTCAGCAGAATGATAGAAATTGATGTATTTTGAGAAGCTGGCATTCTTAACATCGAAGTCAATAAGGTTATCTGCATCTTTATTTGGATCGAAAGTTTCCCCAATAGGGGAAAGTCCAGTGATGGCACCAATATCAAAGAACGTAGGTGTCAGCATTCCACAAGGGAGATGGAAAGTATTATAGGTGCTATCCCAAAAGTATAAAGAGGCTAGCAAAAAAGGTTGGCTGTAACTGAAACCTAATTTTGACATTCGAATCAGGTTTAGGATGCCTATACTTTCCCATTCCTGGGATTTCTTATGTTCAACTTTCGAAAGCCAGTCTTGGTATAATTGATCTGATGAGGGACATGAGCGAAAGGGTTTGAAATTCCCAGTAACATAGTCCATGCAAAAAGCGTCCCTCGTGGGTTTTGACGTTTCTGTGTCATGTGTTTTCTCTTTTAAGGTTTTGGACAGCCTAACAATTGATTCATCTTCTTTAAGTGTTAAGAGGATGGATTTATTAACAATAGGTTTGGTTTTGGAATACGCGGGAAAAAATCCCTTCGTTTTTTCTAAACGATCCGTTGAGATTAGAGGACCCATAACTCCTAGGGTTTTATCAAGAACAGTAGTAGGAATGATTACCTGAGAAGCATAGATGGCTTTTTGTTCTTGAGTGAGTTTAGGGATTAAGATGAACTCCTGATTATCAAGATTGATAATCTTGCTTGCTGGTTTGAGAATGGAAGGAGAAGCTTGCTTGGACTTCCCAGAGTTCTTGTATGAGGAAGTTAGCGCTGAAGACATTGTGAAAATAAAACTTTTTTTCTTCTGAAAATAAGAAATCTGGTTGTTTGAAGAATGAGCGAGATTGGAAAAGTTGGAATGAAGAAGATGAAGTATTTTTATAGCCTTCCTCAACAGTTTAACAGTTTTTGACCTTTGGGAAAAGGTGGGATACGTGTAACTCCCTCATTGGAAAGAGAAAAGGTGAATTTTTTGAACTTCCTAGGGAAGTGACGTTTTTGCTGCTAATTATTAGCTATAACTGTTGTGATTGCACGTTTTGGTATGGTTATTGGACGTTTTGCAGAAAGTTGGAAACTTACTCTGCCATCGTGTGCAGTATGGTCATCATGAGTTTTTGATACTCTCGAAATAGCCTGGATGAGTCAAAAACAAGTATTTCTTTATATCTATCGAAATACATGTTCTTGAGGGGCAATTTGTTAGCTGTCTATTTCGAATAAAGAATAAACCACTATCAAAATAATATTTCGAATAAGTACCTAAGGAGATTGATATCAATGTTGGATATTGGTGGGAAATATGGAGTCATTGTGCTGAAGGATTATTCGATTTCCAGTGATAGATGATGGATTTCGATTTTGGATTTTTTAGTGTTCAAAATATAAAGGGCTCCTTTATGCAAAGGTGCCAAAATTGGAAACGGTCCAGGTAATTGGGTTATTTCGAAAACAAAGAAAATTAGTAAAATGATTCTATTGGCTCAGATTTCGAATTTCAAATGAAAGCGCAATTCTTGGAAGACGCGTGGAAGTCAGTAAACGTGAGAAGCCTGCATGCTTCGAACGTGGCATGATTTTAGAGTAGGGCCGTTAGGGTCAAGACACTATAAATAGGTGTTCTTATGTTAGATTTAGGATGTTCGTTTTTTTCATGTACTAAAAGATCTCAAAACACTCAAATTACCGTGAATTAAGGGAAACGAGTCAGAAGACACAATGTACGTATTGAACATCATCATTCTTTCAATTTCAATATAAGTCTTTTTATATTTAGTTCGCTATTACAGTATTTCTGCCCTTAAATCCTTCGATTTCCTTGCATTTCCTTGTTCTACTTGTCTTTAAACACATTTATTTCCTTAGAAACTTCACTTTTACTTTATCCTTTTATTCAAACACTTCATATTTCCAGAAACTGTTATTTTCTCAAAGATTCCTTATCTTTACATTCAAGCATTAAATCCTAAGTCTAATTCGAAGCCTTTCCTTTCTACATTCAGTTAGTTTATTCCTATAGACAATTTTAGAGATCTTTCTTAAGAATCTCATATTCGAACTTAACATACAATATAAGTTTATCAAGATAATGGGTATGAACATAGAAATGAGTTATGACACATGTGTTCTAGGATCAATCTAGTCTATCCTGCAAGTAACCAATAATAATCAATAAATTGGAAGACTAGCGGTTGTTTACTAGAAATCACTGTAAACACCCGTTCACCATTGGCTTGGTATATGGCTTATGAGCATTCTTTGGAGAAGTCAAAATTGCCCCTATGTCGTGTCCCAGTGCATTTGAAGCCTCGTCGAACGTGGATATCCAATATGCCATTGGCTCGGGTTTTTCGTCAGATCTTGGTATTTCATAGTTGCTTATTTTTACAGTACCGTCTGTATTTGGCCTTGGCCTATTTCTATAGATATGCGCAATAACTCGATCAGCTTCTTTGTGGCTCTGCTCTGACATTTCCCCTTAGCTTGGTTTCTTCCGGGTCTTCCTCTGTGCTCATATTAATGGTCTTAATAGCCTCTTGATATTGTTGCGTATTGTTTGCTTTTCTTTTTATTTCCCTCGCCATTTTCTCAGAGAGTTCAAGATCTTTATCATCTTCCTCTTTATCTTGGTTGATAGGAGCATCAAAATTATATCGGATCACAATAGTAGTATTATCGGTGGTTTTGGGCATGAATTTTCACATTTATCATGTTTTGGTGCAGATTTAGTATATGAATATTTGAAAATGCATGTGCAGAGAAAGTATTGCCATTTTTAAATTAAGATATAAATGCAAGAGAAAGACAAGGATCTTGATTGAAAACAAAATATAACTTTTATTAATCGTAAATATTGTCTGAAACAAAACAGGGAAACCCTTACAAGTAACCCATATGCCTCGGGCTTGACATAGGTTCTTTCAAAAACAAGAAAAATTAATTAGGAAAGAAAAATATCTCAGGAATCTCCACGGCCGTCCATCTTTTGAGTTTTTCTCCTGGGGCGCATTCTCGGATGAATTCAGTTGTCCCTTTGGTGTTGGCCTTGTTGGATATTTTCGCCACATGTCCGCCATGCACTACTCCATTGTTGACAAAGGTCTCTTGGATTGGAGGAAAATGTGCTTCGCCCTTCAGAGTAGCTTTATATTTTTCTTCAGGGTATTATCCAAACTGGACTATCCCTTGGTCTACTAGTTCTTGCAGCGTTCTTTCGAAGGCTTCATTATGCTCCAACAGGAACCCACATTCGAATAGATACTCTTTCAGCGAGTTTATCGGGGTTTTTGCTTGTCTGCTTACCCCAGAGTATGTGACTATTTCAATTGCATTTATCATCGCCCCATCGTGTAAAGGCATAGGGTCTAATTTGATGTTGGGCTTCTTAAAAGTGATATCCTGAGATTCCAACAAATCCTGCACCTTGTGTTTGAATGGCCAACACTGTTCTATGGTATGTCCAGGAGAATTACATGATACTCGCATTTGGCGTTGGCATCGTATCTTCATGGGAGTGGCCCGACTGGAGGAGTTAGAGGATTGAGTTCCACTAAGGATGCCTTAACTAGCTATTGCAATAGCTGACTGGGTGGCATAGGGAGTGGATCAAATTTCCTGGGTGGCCTTCTTCCTTGCTGCTGCCCTAGGGGGATCACTAATGGTTGTTGAACCCTGGGTTGTGGCGCTACAACATTAATCTCTCCCTCTTTTCCTTTGGTGAAGTTTGAAGCAGGACGTTTTAAATTGTAGGGAGCATTTGATGGCCCCTCTGATATCTTCCCAGTTTTCATGCCGGTCTCGATTCTTTCTCTGATGGTTACTAGGTCTGAGAACCCTGAAGAGATACTTCCAATCATCATCTCATAATACATCCCGTGCAAAGTTCCCATGAACGTGTCTACTAATTCTTTTTCTAATAGTGGTGGTTGCACATGGGATGCCAACTCCCTCCATCTCTGAGCATATTCCTTGAAGGACTCTTCTTTTTTCTGGGACAGGTTCTAGAGTTGCATACGGGTAGGCGCCATGTCCAAGTTATATTTGTAATGCTTTAGGAAAGCATTAGCAAGATCTTCCCAGGTTCGAATATGCATTCTCTCTAATTGCATATACCAGTCTGAAGATGCCCCACTCAGGCTTTCTTGAAAATAGTGAATCATCAGCTTCTGATCGTGGGCATGGGCATGCATCTTCCTGCAATACATGTGAAGATGATTTCTTGGGCAAGTGAGCCCCTTGTATTTTTCAAAGTTAGATACTTTGAACTTTGGTGGAATCACCACATCAGGAACTAGGCCCATTTCGAGAGCGTCTACTTCGAAAGCATCGAAACCCTCCACAGCTTTTAATCTTTCCTCCAGAGCTTTATATTGATTTATTACCAGTGGATTATCAACAACATAAGTACCTGTCGTCTTTAATGGCATTTGGTTGGCATCCTCTGGGTCGTTGTCCCCGTATTGCATGTCCCAGTAGTTTTCTGCATTGTTGGTTGGAATTTGTAGGGTATGTGATGCCCCTACCTTTGGTGGTGGTGGGACGAAACCTTCAGCTTCAACCTCTTGTTGGGCCATGGAAGACTTTTGGGGTCCTGCTTCTGACTCTTTCCTTAGTTGGTGACCGCTTGATGCACCAATAGTCTGGGCTACTTTTTTGAAAGTTGCCCTGGGAATCTGATCTTGTCGGTTAATAATGTTCTTCAAAGCTAGGAGGACTTGACTAAGATCTCATTTCATTGAAGTGATGTCACCCTTTACTTGATCGAGATCCTCTTTGAACGCAGCCTAAGTTTCCTCGAATTTTTCCATTGCTTTCTGTTGATATGGAGGCCAAGAAGGTGGAGACCTTCTTCTACCAATGGTTCAACTGGAGAGATGTTTTTTGAAAAATGAGTTTTGACATGATATGCGGGTGTTCGTGAATGCATGTGTGTGAATGAATACGTATGAATATGAAATGGTTAACTGTCTTATTCACTCGGGTATGTATCCGTATTTTGCTTATTATTTTACTTAGTGACTATCTTTAAAATAGATACACAAACGAGATATGTAAACAAAATGCCTTTATTGAAGGTAATGTAGTTTAGATATTGAAAAATATTATGATCTTAAACCCAAACTTTATTTGCGTGAAATAAATCAAAAAAGAAATAAGTCTTCTGGGTGCGCCTGCGGATATCTGATCTGGAAATCATCCACCTTGACCTGACAAAGCTTGAGAAAATCTTTAGTACGTTATTTCCCTTTCATGGCCTTGATTTCAGACATGTTTGGCGTGTAAACACATGCAAGTTGTTTCCTTCGGTATCCATTTTTAAAGACAGTCACCGAGATCTTGATTTCATTTTTTTGGTACCCCGTGAGTAAGACAAAGAAACGGGTGACGAACATATGGTGAATGTATGACGAGTACATGAAATATATGAATGCATGGGTGTAAGGTTGAGTGACGGGACTTTCTGTAATAAGTACCCTTATAAGGTAGGTTCCTTAGTCTTGACCTACAGTTGACCTACCCTCCCACAAGGTGGATTCCTTAAGGGTGTCATGAATAACACCATAGGGGAAAGGCACAAGGGCCTCCCTTAGGTGGAGCCTCTTTACGGAATGAAACTTTTGTCTCAAAGTCGTGAAAGGTATTGTCATGATATTTTAGGTTAAGGTCGTTACAAAGAGTCATAGGTGACCTTCCAAAGTCCTACTCGTCAAGAGGATATCTCTCGATAAGTATTCCTTTTTCGGAAGTTCACCGACTCTAGGCGAAGTCATCACATAAACTCGCAGGGATGATGTACCCCCTAAGATAATAGACGGACCTTCTTTCTAAAGGTTATATTGGAAATATTTTTGAGATAGAAAAATCCCGCCACGCAGTAAATATATGATAATAAGAGAAATTGACAGTTAATAAATAAATGCGATAAAGTAGATAAATGCAATAAATAAAGCAAATAGAAACCCAAAAATACCTAAACTTAGGGTTAAGGAGAGTCCTCAGCAGTGTCGCCAGCTGTCGCGACTGTTTTTTTTATCAGGAGTCGCCACTATTAGCTTTTATCTTAGGGAAGGGAACCTAACAGAAAACCTTAATTCGTAGACAAAGATTCTAGGTTTCAGACTCAATTAGACTAAAGGAAGGTGTTAGACATCTTTCATCCACCTTGTTCACAAGGATATTAGACTCTAGGTTTAGGTTTGGGGTAAACTAGATTTTAAGTTTTAATTAGAAAGACTCGCCACGATTTTCGATCGTATGCCTATGTATCCTCTTATGAGGAATCAGAGTCCCAATTCATAGTTCGTATGGGTTGGTGTTTTTTAGGGGTTTGCAAACCTATTTTGAATCACTTCGCACTCAGTCGGAAGTAGTGATTGCAGAGATTTTGACTGAGTGCGTAGTAAGTCAAAACTAGTTTGAAACCCTTTTGCAAAAAAGACAGTTAATTAGTTTAGTTTATTGCGAAAATAGTTTGCTGATTTGTTTGTGTTTTTTAATCGTATTATTTGCGAAAATATCTTAATTAATGCATGATTAGAAAAGATTTAATGCAAATAATATATAAAATAATATATGCAATTTTAATATAAAATGAATTTATTTGATAATATAGTAATATTTAAATAGTAAATAAAATATAAGAATAATGATATTTATATAAAAAAGAATTATAATAATAATGATAATTATAATAGTAAAAATTAAGTAATTATAGCAATATATAATAATAATAATTAATATAAAAATTAATAATAATAATAATAATAACAATTACAAATATCAATAATAATTATTATAAAAATATAATATAATAAATATAAGAAAATAGAGTCAAAATATAAATAAAATAACGTGGAAAATATATAATTACCAGGGGGTGCATTTTCAGTTAGCAAGTAAAATAAGGGGGGGTGTTGAAAGTAGTTTGGGTTAGGCCCATTGTGCAGGCTGGATAGGGGGGTGTAAACGGTTTAATGTTTTAGTAAAATAATGGAATAGGGGTGCGAATAACAGTGGGCTTAGGCCCAACGAGTTTGAAAAGGTTCGGGGAGATTGTATGAGGCGAGGCGTATGCTAACTAACGTGCAGACTTGGCCTAATGGTCGTCTGTTGATGATCAAAGGGAGGGAAGCGAAGGTGTACGTTTATTACCATGGGTGCGCACATACGAAATTGTAACAGAACATACACGTTATTTCTTCATTCTATTCTTTCCTCATTTCGTTTTTGTTTTATAGTAATCATCATCTTCCTCTCTCTCTCTCTCTCTCTCTCTCTGTGTCAATACGCAAACCCTTTCCCTCTCCCCTAACCCTAGCTTTCCAATCCACGACGGCATCTCCAAATTCACTCCGATTACCACCCCTTATCACCAAATACGAGAACAAATAAACAATAAATAAAAAAACTAAGCTTCACCCTCGTGCAATTTCTGATTCGATCTTGGATCTTCCGGTACGATCCGGTACTAATCTGTCGTTTTCCTTCTCAATTTGAAGGTTACAGTAGTGGCGGAGCTTGAAGGATCGAAGATGATGGTGTACGGAGGAAGCGGCTAGGCTATCAACGACGGTTAGGGTTTCAGATGTTGAAACCCTAATTATCCTCCTATATTCTTTATCGATTTGGGTTCGGTACAATCTTCCGCCTTATTTTTTTTGTCCAGAACTTCCTCCCCTCTCTGTAAAACCCTCTGCCTGTATCTCTATCCCCCCCCCCCCCAAAAAGAAAACCCCCCTTTACTGTTTCATTGGTTCTTTATTTATAGGGCTATGTTACCAACTAGAGTTACAAATTGTTAGCTTTGATTTAGGAATTTAGTGAAATTAGGAATTACAAAATGATTGTAATTGATTCGTTATTTTGTAATAGAGATTTAAATTTGATTTTGTACATTGAATGTTTGGATTCTGAATTCTTTTTAGATTTGTAAGATTTAATAGTTTTTTTATTCTGTAATATATTTCTGCTATAATTTCTGGGCTTGGGACTCTGTCTTGTTTTAATATTTGATTCCCAATGTGTTTCAATCATGATCTCTACAGTACCAGTTAATTGCAAGAATTACGCCTAAACTTTGGATTGATTAAAATAGTGGTTGTTATAACCTCAATTGGGCATGCGCTAATTATCCCGTCTGCAACAATTTTTCACATTCTATTGGGCTTGTGCACTATCCCATAACAATATATTTTATTTTTTAATAACTAAACATTACTGTAAAAGCAAAGAACATTACCTTATAATTTCTTAAAACAAATATTATTTTAAAACAACAAACAGTTTTTTCTCTAATAACATTATTTCTTTTGTATATCTCTTTTTTGCTATTGAAACAAAAAAATTTTTTAACAAGAATATTTTTTTCCTCTCTAATCACTAAATGAGCCTTATATTGATAAACACACTCTTGTTTGGATAACAAAATAGAAATGGGCCAACTAAAGAAGTTTAATGGGTTCAGTTAATTTGAAGTCACACCCCCTTTTTACTAACAATAATAATTCCTAAAAGGGTTCTACTATAAGAACTTAATTATTATTCTCTTGAACTAATCTTCCATTTTTGAATCGCATGGGCCATTGGCCAACATGCTTCGCGAACGGGTTTATGAGTATTTCTGATTTAGAAAGCCCCACTCTCCTGAATTAGAATACACCCCCTGGTTGACTTAAATTTTAAGAATGGGCCATCAGATATTGTCGTACCATCCTTGATTAAACGTTTCTATTATTTTAATCTCGAAAAATAAAATTATCGAGGTAGGACAAATTTGGGGTACGACACTCTCAAGATCGAAATCCTTTGGTGTAGCGAAGATGGCACCGCCCCAATGTACCCATTCACGGCCCAAAAGCATATTGTAGTTGGCTTTTGATGTTATGACCATGAACATAGTTGGCCTAGTAATGGATCCAACTTTTAGGTCAAGTTGAATCACTCCCAAAGTGTGACCAACCTTCTCTTCATAACTTGACAAGACCATGTTATATGGTTTTAAGTCAGTGTCAAACTTTCCAATCCTTGTCAACATGAAGTGTGGAATCAAGTTAACTATTGCCTAACCATCAACTAGAATCTTGTTGACTCTAGTATTCTCAACCTTCCCTCAAATGAACAAAGGCTCCAGATGACTCCTCATTCCTTCATCAGGTCTCTCAAAGAACACATTTTATTGTTCGACATATCTCTTATTCATAACATAATAGAAAATTGGCCTGTGTCTGGCCATCTATGCTTCATCAATCTCCTCAATATCTTCAACCTCAGTTACTTGATCATATTCTAAAGGTAATATAGATAATACATTGCAATTGATATTCAAAGGAGACTCAGACCCTAGATCGAAGTCATCAGTCAGCATGTCATAGTCTACTGTTGGGTGCTTTCTTCATCTGCTTCCATGTCAGCATCTTCACTTATTTCGACCATGTTAACCTACAAGTTAGGACCATTAGTAATCCTAACCTTCTGCAAGTTGACCGTAAGGCCCACAGTAGCCTTAACCATTTCAACTTCATGTTTTGAATCCTCATTGGCTTCAACCATAATGTTTTCCTTACGAAGGTCTTCAGTAGCCTTGACCATGTTAACATCAACAGGCTCGGCATAATGGGCATCTGCCACCTGTAAAGGATCTGAATCAATCTTCATCTGGGGCTTTCCCTTGTCTTCGAACTTCAGCCTTCTATCTTTGATTGCGTTCTACACAAGATCCGTGAAAAGAAAATACTATGAGGTTTTATGGACAAACAATTACGATATTTACAAAATACTTTTTTCTTCAGTTGTTCTGATGGTTGTATTTTAGTGCCAGGTGGCACTATCATTTGGCCATCTTGAACTAACAATTCAAAAACTCGTCACACTTTGTAACATCGAAAGTGTATGTTCTTTTAGGGAATTTATCATTCTTTTCTGGTTCGGCAAGATTTTTCCCGTTCGAAAGTGCAAGAACTTTGCAAGAATAGGGTGGACCTTGTTTCAATTAAGCCAGATCAATTTCTCTCTCATTGAAATCTATAGGATCACTATATATCTCCTGATCATCCTCATCCATTTTTACATACGCTACCCTTTCTCTTCTATTATTCTTACTTGCACTAGCCTTTTCAGTCTTTAGGCATTCTGTCTGTTGAACTTCGTCTATCAATTGAGCCATATCCCTTAAGTTTTGGGTATGTAATTTATTCCTGATGGAATAATCTAAACCACCTGCAAGTATTTCGACTAATTGATGCTCATGCAATTGTGTGAGACACATTGCCTTTAACGAACAAAACCTATTCAGACAATCATTTATTGGCTCAATAAACTTGTGCTTGATACAAGCCAATTACTTCATACTGATCTTTGATTGTCCCACGTAGAATTGTTAATGGAATAATCTCTCCAAACGATTACAATCATGGATTGAATTCGCTGGGAGTGTGGTGAACCAAGTAAAAGCATTCTTGGTGAGGGAACTGGAAAAATATTTTATCCTCATATTTTCATTATTAGAAATGTCCCCGCCTTAGTTAGATACCTTGTTATATACTTGGAAATGGATTCGCTGGTATCTCCAAATACTTTTGTGAATTTTGGGACCTTTCATCCTCTACGTAACTCAGTTTGTTGGACGTACTCAGATAATGGGGAAGTATAGTTTGGCTCGCGAAAGCCTATGTTTACCCCATTTTGCGCCATAATTCTTTCGACCATGGCAGTCAAATTTTTTTTCCTACCATATTATCCTGTCGAACTCGACGCACGACCTCATCTACGTCCTGGTTTCTATTAACCACCACAACCCTTGAGGGTTCTTTGTCCCTAGGTACTGGTTGTTCAACCCTATAAGGTTCGACCTAATTTCGCTAATTGACTTCAATTGAATTGGGTGCAAACTGTTGGCCTTGTTTAATGGTTGGGTCTTCTTCTAGTATTTCTCCTTGATTCTCCATCATCCATTCTCATCGAGGTTGTCGAATCGGCGCTTGTGGAGCGCCAAAGAAATCTGCAAAATGCGTCATCTGCGTTGTCAATTACTAATTGGTCTAGGAATTTTGCTTATTAGTTTGGGTATTATTTTGGATCATAGGGTCGAATATTTTGTCCATTTGTTGGGAAAGCATATGAACCATCTTATGGTTGCTTTCGTCCATTTGTTGCCTTAACACTATTGCATAACTTGTAGTAAAAATGGGTAATGGTTGGGCAGAAAATCCTGCCCCTAGGGGTTGGGTATTTCGATCCATATTTTTAACATCCAAACCTGACCCTTGCAATGGTTAATATGTACTGACTAATGGATCAACAAATGTTGATGCACTATTATGTAAACTTGCTATCAGCAAAGTTGGCATGCCATATGGCTGTTCGCAATCATTCATAGGAATTGTAAATCCAGGCACATAAGGCCTGAAACTAGTAGTCCCCCCAATCTTGAGGTTATTGGTTGACCTTGTGTTCTTACGAGGGATAATACTGCTCCACTTTAAGTGTTCGATAGTATGGTCGTCGTACTCATCATAGAGAGTATCGCTTTGGTCACAGTTGATACAGTTGTATTCTCCTCTCTCGAATGAAGGGTTATTCTCTATTTTCATTTGGTGCATTTATCATCATCCTAACCTATTTACTTTTCGATAATGTTTCAATATTTGTGGCTATCTGACCACTCCTCAATCTCATGCGACGAAGTTTTAAAAACTTATGTATGTAGAACTAAATGCAACAAAAATTTCAAAAAAAATTAAGCACAAGGGTTCCACTGGGCGTGCCAATTTGTTTACCTTAGATTTTGGTAAACAACAGCTAGTCTTCCAAAATTGATACTTTGGTTATTTACAGGATTGACTAGATTGATTCTAGAACATATGTGCATAGTTTTGTTAAGTTTTCTAAATAAATGGGTTCTTCGACACTACTAGTAATTTTAAAAAGTAATGCAAAGACGATTTATAAAAATGGTAGGAATGTAAACTAATTTTGACTAAAACTTAAATGGAATCAAAATGACATTGATGTAAGTAGTTTGACATTGAATGTAAATATGGTGATTTATACGTACATGTTACTCAAAAAACTCTTTTCTCAACACGCTTAGATACTTTAAGTGATTTTGAATTTGGTACAATTGAACACACCGAATCCTAATGCTAAGACTCCAATTTATACTACTTCAACAGTAACTGTAACGTACGATCTTTTCTCTAGAGAATGACATGTTATCGCTTGCATAAACTTTTCCCTTCATAGGCTTCCTCGTGTATTTTTTTTAAGAAAAACATATAAGACCAGAAAACAATTATCAGCCTTTTTTCAAACTATCTCTTCCAACTCACTTTTGAACGATGTCCCAAATATTTTAAGTCCTAGATTGTTATCACCCAATAGGAATGAGGCCCCTTCACCAAATTCTGGTCGAAGTCTTCCTAGTCAAAGTCAACTAGATTTCTTTAAAAAAAACTTCTTTCCGCTTCACTTGATATCTTAAATTATTGTGAGCGTTGAAATTCAGCTAACACCGACACACTCTTTCTCATTGCACACAATTGATTCTTCTATTATCTTCACACACGTACCAAAAGAATGTTTTGAAGAGAGATTCAAGCTTGAGAATAATTCCTGACGGAGCCTTAAAGAAGGAAAGGAAATAGACTGATAAATCATACATGATTGACTTCAAGAGAACTACTCTCCCCTCTTTTCCTAACTGTATCCACAACTGGTTTCCACATTCCTAATCTTCGAAGATTACTCCCGATTAGTAGTCCCAGATAAGAGAGCAGAAGGCTCCCAACCCTACAATTGAGAACTAACGCCGCTTCCTCTAGCCAGACTGGATGAACATTAACTCCAATTAGTTGGCTTTTATGGAAATTTATCTTCATACCCAATGCCAATTCAAATAGCTCTAATGTTGCCTTGATTACCCATATATTTTTCCATTTCTTTTTATCCACTATAAACGTATCATCAACATATTACAAGTGTGGTACTTGAAGGTTTAAAATGTTTTTCCATAAATATGACTATGAGAATACAATATTTTCATATTTGATTCAAGTTTTACAAAATTATTTTAAGAAATTTTTTATTCTTTAGAATCTTATTCACATGTGATTCTTTTATTTTTATTCCAAATATTAAAAGGGTATGAATATGATATTCCCATTGAAATAACTTCAACTAACTATAACTTCCCACTGCCTTTCACATTTATTTTTAATTTTACTTTTTTGTAATTTTATATTAAATAAGTTTTACAATTAATTCTATGAAACTTAAATATCTACCAAACACATAATTAAGAATAATATTCCTAAAAATAAAAATTCTGAGAATAACATTCTAAAAAATATAATTGTAAACCTTGAAAGAAACTCCCCCTAGTAAAATTCTCAAATGTTGCACTGTTATTTTAAAATGAAATGTTATGTAATTTTTTTGACCCATTTCTTAAAGGGTTAAATATGTTTTTGCTCTATCTAAATATCTCAAATTTCGTTTTTAGTCTTTCTAAATTTTTCTTCAAAGAATGATTCTCCTAAAAAATTTAATTTTAACTTTTGATCCCTCCTACAATTTAGCGACGATTTTTACAACTCAACGACGATTTTTATTTGGCGACAAAATTATAGACTATTTTAACTACAATTTTGTCACGAGTGACCAAAAATTAAAATTTAATTTTTTTAGAGAATCATTCTCTGAAAAAAAAAATTTAAAAAAACTTAAAAACGTAATCTGAGATATTAGAGAGACCAAAAATTTATTTAATTTTAAAAAAAAAAATATCTAAACTAATAGTACTCCAAAATGCAGACACAAAAATAGGCACTCCTAAATATAGAAAACCACCTGCACGAGTTGACTTGTACTGTTCATTCCTCATCTTAATATTTCACACACAACTTGTAATTTGTCAAAGATTACTAACATATTCACACTCTAGAATTCTACAATTCAACTCTACCAAAATTACTAACTTCAAAACAAAATACATCTAATACCAAAGTCCAACCGTTTTGGTGGTTCAACACTTCAACCCACCCAATTCATCTTGACCCATCCACCTCTATGCCATCTCATCTACCTCATCAAAACTCCAACACCTTTCCTCCTTTATTTCACCATCTAAACTCGATATTCGAGTTTAATTGCATTTCACACACACACTCTTAAAACCTCCATTATAATAACCTTTCCCACGTGTTAACTACCATTTCTATTGCCGACGGAAAATCTAAACCACACAAATTTGAACACATCATTCACTATAAGACTCTTGTTGAAAACATTTACAACTTTTAAGAGAGAGAGTGAACGCCAACCAAATTAAGTAGCCAACCCAATCAAAAGGACCCTTTTCATAAAACCATCATTCAAAGCCACAATAATAACTACCACCATCAAAAAACTTACACATATAAAAAGGCCACAACACAATAACAAACTCAAACTCAAACTCAACATTCCATAACACAATTTTTCTTCCTCCTTCTTTTCAAACATGAAGTGGCAAAGAGGACACATTTTAGGTCATGGCTCAACCGCCACCGTCTCTCTCGCCACCGTTAACGGAGAGGTCTTCGCTGTGAAGTCGTCGGAGCTATCGTGTTCCGAGCCTCTAAAGAGAGAAGAGAGAATTCTATCTTCTATATCTTATCCCAATCCTTATGTGGTTGCTTACAAAGGATGTGATATTTCAATGGAAAACAACAACAAACTCATGTATAATCTTTTCATGGAGTACATGCCATTCGGCACAGTTAGTCAACACGGTGGTCTGCTAGATGAGCAGACCATCGTGTACTATACAAGGCAAATAGTTAAAGGGTTAGACTATTTGCATTCAAATGGATTGGTGCATTGTGACATCAAGGGTGCCAATATCTTGATCGGAGAAGACGGAGCTAAAATCGGAGACTTCGGATGTGCTAAAAGCATAAATGAAGCGGCCGCGCCAATCCGCGGGACGCCATTTTTCATGGCGCCGGAGGTGGTGTGTGGTGAAGAACAAGAATATCCTAGTGATATTTGGTCACTTGGTTGCACTATAATCGAAATCTTCACCGGTTCTTCGCCGTGGCCTAATGTAGATGATTCTCTTTCAGCACTTTTTCATATAGCATATTCCAATGAAGTTCCAAGAATTCCATGCTCATTATCTGATAAAGCAAAGGACTTTTTAGGGAAATGTTTAAGGAAGAATCCAAAAGAGAGGTTAACAGCTAGTCAACTTTTGAAGCATCCATTTCTTGAAGAGTTAAGTTCTAATTCTAAGCATGTTGTGGAATCTAATTCATATTCTCCAACAAGTATTCTTCAACAAGGCTTTTGGAGTTCAATGGAAGAATCAGAAAGCCTTAGGTTTGGCAATTTAATTCACACAAAAAGTTTGGTTGATGATAGAATCAAAAGGTTAACAATTGAGCCTTGTTTGGCATGGTGGCATGATGATAATCATGATGATGTTGATGAAAATTGGATCACAATTAGAGAGAATGAAGTTGATAGTTTTTGCAATTGTGGGTCAGAATTAGGTTCAACAAGTGATGAGTTGGTTTTGAAAGGGTTGGTAGAAAGTAATGTGAAAGATGGAATTAGTGGGCATGATTGTAGGGATGGTAGTTTTGTAGGTAGTAATTTTAATTTTCATGTAGGTATTGTAAAGATGCTACTTCCATCAACATTAGATTGTTTATAATTCAAGTTTTGATTATTCAAAATTTTATTTTTCACCTCTAATTATTATTATATTAAAAAATGCTAGCAACCCTTCAATCCATGATAGGGTATATGCTTAGAGTCTTAAAGAACCAATAAAAGTTTTTTAGTCAAAAAAGAAAATTGAAACAAGAAGAAAACAAGGGAAACAGAACAAAGTGGGCATGGTTGGTCCCAAACCTTCTCAACCTCTCTCTCCTATTATGAGTTAGTTGATTCCAATGGACTTGAAGCACAAGGAACCAAGTGGCCATCCTTAATAGCAATGTCTCACACACTATCCTTTGTTAGTGACTTTGCTTTGTCTTTTATGGTAGGTTTATATGAATAAATCTCACAATCTCACATGTTTGTTAGAACTTAATTCATCAACTCATTAAATTCAACTTTTCTTTTGTACCAAATAACATGCCCCGATTAAAGCATATGGAATATGCAGCAGATATTACGTTTGGTGGGTTTTTGTGGCAATCCAATAATTGAATAGAACTAACAGAACAAGACATGTTGAAAGACATTAGAATTCAAGTGTTTGGTCAACCTCCACTATGAATATAATAAGAATATTTGGAGGTTAGAAACAAGTCAACTCCAAATACAAATCAAAATTTCTCTAGATTAAATCTCGTTGTGAAACTTTAGAATCTCTTTGTTTTGGAAAATATCTTGTTTATTATCAAAATCAATGTGGATGACTATCACCTTTGCAAATAGGGTAGTTTCGCAAATCTAATGGTAGCTTTGTCAAAAGTGTATGATTGTTATTGGTCTTTTCATGACTTGTGTTTAAAAAGTTGTGTACTGTCATACACCTCAAATAATTTCCAAATAAAGTGTTAGTTTTTATAGATTAAAAGTGTTTTAAGTGTGACAAGAGAATATGGAAAATTATAAAATATGAAGAAGTGTAATAGGGGAATTTCACAAGATTAATGAGGGATATAATAGTATTTGCATGCCAAATGTGTTTAGGCAAAAATGGGTAGAAATTTGCAAATTTGTGGTCTCCTTCCTCCTTCTATGGGTGGAGTGGAGAGAAAAAAAGAGATTTTGAAACATGGGTGCAAGTTGCTTTTACTTGCAAGCACTATCAATAATGATTTTAGAATGAAAATTCTTGGCTGTGGCATAGATATTTAGGACATGTACATTTTGATTCAGTGAGATATCATTCAAAAATATAGTAGTTTGTCTACCTAATATAAAAAATTTTAAAAATAAATTTTGTAATGCTTGCCAAATGGGCAAGTAAATGAGAGTGTCTTTTAAAATGAAAAATATTGTTTCAACTTCAATAATTCTCGAGTTTGTCCATCTAAATTTGTTAGGCCTTTCAAGGACAAGAAGTCTAGGCGGTTACTATTACGTGTTTCTTATATTAGACGACAATTTTAGATTTATTTGGACGCTCTTCTTAGGTCATAAGGAAGAGGTCTTTAGAGCTTTTGTTAATTTTTCTATGTTTGTCCAAAACTTTTAAAATTTTAAAATTATCATTCTTCATAGTGATCATGGTGGTTAGTTTGTAAGCCATCAATTTAAAAAGTTCTGTGAGGAAAAGGGATTACTCAAAACTTCTCATGTCTGAGAACTCCACAACAAAATGATATTATTAAGCGCAAAAACCGTGTTTTAGAAGAATCGTCTCAAATAATGATAAGAGATATAAGTTTTCCAAAGTACTTCTAGGAGGATGCGGTTGATACCCCGTGTCATGTCTTAAATAAGGTGTTCATTCGACCTATGATAGTGAAGATACCTTATGCCTTACTTAAAGGGAGGAAATCTAATATTTCATATTTTCGCATTTTTAATGACAAATAATTTATTTTAAATAACCAAAAGGAAAATCTTGACAAACTTGATGTAAAGTTTGATGAAGGTATTTTTTAGGATACTCATTATCTAGTAAAGCATATAGGATTTACAACCATAGAACGTCATTTGTAGAAGAGTCTGTTCATGTAGCTTTTAATAAGATCGGATCCTAAAAATCAGGGAAAGATGATTATGTTGATGTTTCAGGTGTGATAACGAAAATATTAGTCAATGACAACACTACCAAAGATGATCCTCCTCCATAGAAGAGGGCATTATTGAAGATAAAAAAGAAAAGAAAACAAGAGGAAGATAAACAAGAGACCTCAACTAAGCTACCTCTAGATTGGATTATTGTGAAAAAACGTCTGCCGGATTAGATATTTGGTGATATCAGGAATGGTGTAAGTACAAGATCTCAAGTTAAGAATTTATGTAAGTATTCTGCTTTCATTTATCAAATTGAACCTAAGACTATATTTGATGGTTTAATTGACAAGGTATGGATTTTTTTAATGTAAGGATAGCTCATTCAATTTGAATGAAATGATGTTTGGGACCTAGTTCCACGCCCTAAAGCTAAAATCGTCATTGGCACTAGATGGGTATTAGGAACAAATTAAATGAAAACTTAATAATTTATAGAAATAAAGCTAGGCTAGTGGAAAAAGTCTATATTTAGGCTCAATGAATTGATTATGAGGAGACTTATGCTCGTGTACCTCATCTTAAGGCAATGCGACTTCTTTTTCTATTTGTATACTACCTAGATTTTAAGTTGTATCAGATGGATGTTAAATTGGCTTTTCTTAAAGGCTTTATAATTGAAAAAGTTGATGGCTATCAACCTCCTAGTTTTTAGGACGATGAAAATCCTAATCATATTTTTAAACTTAAACATACCCTTTATAGTCTTAAACAAGCTTTTGGTTCTTGATATGTAGGATTCTAAAATAAATATCAACTCTTATGACTTCAAATGTGATGATAAATAAGGATCAACAAGGCATAGAGATCGACATTACCTAGTATAGAGGTATAATAGGATCTTTAATATATTTAACTGTGAGTAGGCTATATATTAGGTTTAATGTGTGCATATGTGTTTAATTTCAAACATAGCCTTGGGAATTCCACTTTAAGATTGTAAAAAGAATTTTGAGGCATCTTAATGGAACCTCACATCACAATCTTTGGTTTCCCAAAGGAAGCAAATGTATCTTAGTAGGATTTTCTTATTCTTATTTTGTTGGTTGTAAATTGAATAAGAAAAGCACTATTGGTACCTGTCATTTGTTTGGAAATTTTTTTAGTTTCTTGGCTCAATAAGAAGTTGAATAATGTTGCTCTTTTTACCACTAAAGTTGAATATGTAGCCGCCAGTAATTGTTGTGCACAAGTATTATGGTTAAATCAATAATTATTGGATTATAATTTAAAATTCAGTTGCATTCCAATCAAATGCAATAACACTTGTTCTATAAGTCTTACTAAGAATCATGTGCTACATTCACGCACCAAACATTTAGAAATTCGGCACATCTTCCGAAGAGATCATGTTAAAAGGATGATGTTATTTTGAATATGTGGATCAAAAAATCAATTGGGTGATATTTTTACATAATTTTTGTCCACTAAACCTTTTCACAAGATACGTAGGGAATTGAGAATATTGGATTCTTTGTTTTCTAAAAAGATTTAGACTCCTAATCATTTCTTTTTCTATTCGTATTATGTTGTAAACTAACATTTTATGATATCAAGTTACATCTAAACAAACCATATTGGTATGATCCTTACAACTTTTATCTTTAGCAACATTATCTTTGTATTTTGTTCTATATGTCTATTTGTTTACTTCCTAAGTGCTACATTTTAGTTGTTCATTTCTAAGTTATTGTATGACTATTTCTTGTGCACTTAAATCATTTTTAAGAGCATCATGTTAATTATGTGCATTTTGAGTATTATATTTTTGTCATGCATTATTTAACCTTCTACTCATGTACATCTTGACCATGTAATTATTATATGTGTAATGTCATATCTTATTGACCATTATTGTGGCTTTTGACATGTCTATCCTCGATATCTAAAATATATCCTTCTTTATGTATATCCTTCTTTATGTATATCCTTTTTAGTTGTTATCTCGTTTGTTTCTCTGATTATCAGTTGTTTAATATTTAATTTTTTAGACTCATTAGCATCTATCTCTTTTTTATCTTGTCAAAGGGGGAGGAGTTGTAATATGAGTCTAGATTTGTTATATGTGTTTTATTTTATTTGTGTTTTTGTGTAATGTTTCACGGGGAACACAAGAAAATGAAGGAAAGCATTGATTATGCTTTACTTTTGCTTAAAGCCGACTCAATTCCAATTGCAAGCGTGTCAAACATCAAACTAAAGTTCCATTCCCTCTTCCTTTTAAATTTTTCTATTATGATTGTTTGTCTTTAGATTTTTTATATCATTATCGAGTCTCTTCTCTCAATTGTGATCCTTAGGGTTGAGTTTTAAATATGTTTTTTATGTAGGAATAAGTCAAAATATTTTATTATGGGACTACTATAAAAAAAATATCTAACGTCGGATGTGAAACCCATTTAACCTCGGCTAAGGAAGCGAGGTAACAAAGAGCGTCATGAAAAGCTACTACTTAACCCTCAGTTATCAAATATTCGAGGGGTAAAGTTATCTCACATGGGTTCGATCCCCAGTGTAATACGGTGGAAGAACTAACTTGGTTGTTTTGCGTTTGGTCGCAAATGTTGCGATTAGCAAGAGTTTCCACCGACTTTTCTTTTATCCAAAAGGAAAGGCTGAAAAGAACAGAAAAGACCTTTGAGATTGTTTCTTGAGTCCGGGGGGTAGATTATGAAAAGGGAAGGTATTAGCACCCTTTTCATCCATGGTTTTTCATGGGATCTTAGTTACTTGCTAGATCACTTGCTTTTGTTTGAAAATGTGCTTTGTGTGGTTTTTGAAAGTATTTTGTAAAGGCGTCATCGTTTAGGCAAACTTTGTAATGATTCTCGTTCGTAAGAATGTATACAAAGTGTTTGATCTTTTAAAAATGTTTTCAAGTTTGAAAGATGTTTCTGAAAGTGTTGGTGTTTGTTTTGAAAATAACAAAGATGTTTTTGTTTTAAAATTGAGCAAGTAACTAGGAACATTCTACCTGCTCAAAAGTCTTTCATGTTTATTTCCTCTTTCCTTTGACATTGTTATCTTACCATTGATTTGGTAAGTCACCCTACCTTTGGATGTAAAAGGGACGGGCGTGGGTCATCGTATAACCATGATTAGCAATGTTGCAAGATATCTTAGCATTTCTCTTTAGGGACTAAGATCATTTTGAAAGGCAACATGGATAGCGTCATCGAGAGACTATGATCTTGTTTTTGCTAAGATACCTCACATGCATAATATGACCATTTTTGTAAGGCAACCAAGTGGATTTACCCTAAGGGTGCTTGTGTGAAAGTGTATTGATTTACATGATTAATTTGTCTTGTTTAGGGTTTTTTCTATTTGTTAGTTTTAATCTTTCCATACAAAACCCTAATTACCAGCATTTATATATAAAGCATTTAAATTGTGGAAAATAAAAATACTAAGCTATTACATCATTTAGGGGAGGGGGGTGTCAAATTACAAATGGGGAATTGCAAGAAATTAAATCTAAATAATTATTACAACCATATTGAATTTGAATAAATGTACAAAATTGAAATATATAATGTACAAGAGATAAATGGAAAAGACATGAATTTTTGTATTAAAGGTTTTGACCTAATTAAATAAAAAAAGATAATTAACTAAAATGATAAAATTAAAATTAAGTTAATAAACAAATAAATTAATTTAATTAAAGAAAACAAGTTTTTTTTCGCTTTAGGGTTTTATTCAAAAAAAGAGTTTTAACAAAATTAAACCAATATAAAAAATTAATTAATTAAAAGAAAACCTAAGTTCTAGGTTAATTAAAAGAAAAATAAATTAAACCTAAGTCTAATTGCTAATTTATTTAAGAAAATATATAAATTTGTTTAAGAAAAATGTTTTTTTGTCTTTTTTAGTTTAGAAAAAGGAAATAAAATATAAACATTAATATATTAGATATATAAATAAATAAACAAACTATTTTTTTGGATTTATATTAATAAAATTAATAATAATAGTAATAATAATAATAATAATAATAATAAAGAAAAGAAAGAGAAAAAAAAGTTAGGGGTTAAAAATAAATTTGGGAGGTCTGAGAAAGTAAAACTGCTTTTGTTTGGTTTTAGGCCCGAGCAATTTTTCTGAATAAGAAATAAAAAAATATTATTGGGCTTGCGTGGTAGGAACTAAGCAAGAGGGGTGCACTGAGTAGGCAGGAAGTTGGGCCTGGTTTGGTAGCGAATAGCAGAAGGGAGGGGTATGCATGAGTAAGTGTGCTGGGCTGGGTCAGTTTGGGCCTGATAAGTTTGTTTTAGAACAAAACAACAACAAAATTGAGACAAAATCTCATTTGACAAAAGCCTCTCTCTCTCTCTCTCTCTCTCTCTCTCACACACTGACTCCTTCTCTGGTTCTCATGGTTCACCGAAAATCTCCCTAGGCGGCAGTGGACGACTGTCTTCACAGCAGAGATTGCTCTGATCGTGGATTTTTTGTGTTATTCGCTTCGCCTTCCCTTGTTGATTACTAATCCTCGCATGAATTTTGCAGATGTTTCCCCAAATCGGATAGATCGCGAAAGGGAAAATGGAACCCTAACGGCTCCGATTGCGAAGATCTTTCAAAATCTGGGTGAGATCTTTCCTCTACTCTTCTCTCTGTTTTTTTGTTATTCTGAAGGGCTTAGGTTTTTTTTTAATAAAAATGATGAAAAAAAAGTTAGGGTTTGTGTTCTGTTGGTTGATGTAATTTTGTATATATATGCATGTTACTTTTAGAAATGGAAAAGGGTTTGTTGGCTTGGTTAGTTGTTGTGTATATTTTTGTTTGTTTTGCTGAGAAAAATAATTTAAAGGGGAAGATGGTGTTGAGGTTTCAACCTCTGTATGTTTTTTGTGTCCTCTCTGTATATTTTTCCTGTGAATCCTCTCTCCCCCTTTGATGTGAACCGCGGCTCTGCTTCTTATACTATGGCTTTCCTGTTTAATTCACTTTATTTTTCTATAATAACATTGGTGCTGACTTTGCTTTGGTTCAGTTCTGACTTGATGGTTCAACTTTGTACTTGTTGCTTGTTGAATGCTTGTACAAGTTATTTATGATGAAAGCTGGCTTTATGGTTGCTTGTTGCTTTTACTGATTTTGTGGCTTTGCTGGTTTTTGGGGCTGCACCTGCTGTACTTTTATGAATTTCTCTTTATCTCCTGTCAACAAACTTGGTGATTTGCAAAAGATTGACTCTTTTGAAATTCTAGTTTGTCTTGTTTGCGAACCAAGCTTGTACTTGTGATTTGCAAATGGCAAATTCCTAGGCCAATGATTAAACAAGAAATTGTATGAGGCTTTTCATTGTTTAAATCATGTTGGGCTGAATTCTGTTGGGCTTGAAATTCTGTTTGAATCCTGTTGGGCTGAATTTTGTTGGATTTGAACTTGTGTTGGACTTGAAATTCTGTTTGCACCTTTTTGTCTATTGTGAACCAATTCCTTTGATATTTGCAATATAAACTTGGCCTATGATAAAAATGAAATTGTTTGAGGCCTTAGAACATAAAACCCTTCTTTTCTGATTCTTAAAAACCACCCTAATGATGAGTTTAGAAATCTTTCAATTCTTTATTCACTTTTAATTGTTTGATATAATAACTCTTTTTCCTTTTTGTTTCATGTTTTATGAGTTTGGAAAGGTGATGAAGGAGGACTTGAAGAATGTGGAATACTTGAAGGAGCAAGAATAATGAAGAATTAATTTTTCTTTGTATAAGAAAGAAAATTGGAAAATTGTAATTTGTTTTAATTTTTGTAGTTGAACATGTATGACTTTGTCACTTATTTGGAATAAAACATGAAGTCTTGTGATCTTTGTAACATAAGTTGACGAATATTGAAGGTTTCTAATTTCTTGTAGTAAAGGTAACAACTTTGAATAGAAAACTCGAAATTTTCTCGTGATGTAATGAACACAAAACTTGAGTAAATTTGTGAATGATGAAATTTATCGTATAGTAATTATTCACCTTGATTTTGTAACTTGGAATCTTGAACTTTGAAATTGAATAGTTTGAATGATGCACTTTGATTATGTAACTTGAACTTCAAGTAATCACAAATGACTTTTGTAATTTGTATTTCAAATAAAACTTGCGCCTTGTACTCCAATCAAATTTCTAAACAAAATAAATGTTTAAAAATTCAATTCCACTTGGTTAACTTGAATCCAAAACCATGGTCATTTAAAATGAAAATCTTAATATTCACATCCTGTCCAAATCAAAACTTGCATTCAAAATGAACTCGCATGCCATGTTTGATTAAAATGACACTTCATTTCCAAAACAAACATGCCTTAAGAACATTAATCAATCTTGTAGATTTAACAAAACATTAACCTGAGAAACATAATCCTGAGAAAAACAAATTGTGGTTAAGAACAATCGAAATCAAACAAATGACTTGCGATGATTCGATAACTTCCAAAATCCTCCAAACACAATCTCCTTTCGATCTTTAAGGATAAACTCGTGAGCGACATCACTTACGAACATATGAAAAAATAATCTTCCCAAGATCTTGTAACTTGAGGGAATACAATTCTTAGAAATTAGGCGACAATTACTTAAGATTAGGTCAAAATCTATGATGCAACTTCTAATGTATTCGAATTTTGGTGATCTTCTACACGTAATCAGCTCTTGATTTGTGAAGAGAAATTTGAGATGACATCAAGGAGAATTATACGTAAAAAGAACCGCTCAAAAATACCGAATAATGAAGAAGTTACAATCGTTTGAATTCACTCTTGCAAAAGGTACATTTTTGGGTCAAAGTAATCGTTTTCAGTTATCTAAGCCAACGACTGAGCAAACTTGCAATGCAAAGTTTGAAAACTGGCATAAACATCCTTGAGGAGATAGGAAGACCTATGAAGACCATTTGAAATCTTGAAAACTCAATTTTCTCTGAGAAATACCAAACCCTAATTGTTGATTTGCCGCCTAGGAAGAGAATTTGTCTGATCAACTTTTGAGCCAAATTGGATATTCAAGAAACCCTAGGATAGTATCTTGCATAAAAAATGAGAGGGCAAATTTTGGGGTACAACAGCTGCCCCTGTTCAATCTTCTTAAACTTGAAAAGTGAGATTGGCCTACTTGCCGTTTGTAGCTTGAAAGTGGAAGATGATTGAACACTAGAGTGCCAAAAAATTTGCACTCGCTGGTGCAAAAATTAATGCCTTGGTTCTATTATATCGGGAATGGAATTAAATATTCCATTGGATGAAGTGAGGGATAGTTGTCGGAGATGGGCTTGTAGATGCCATCCAAGGGTGACTATTGACAGAAAATGGACTAAGTCTGAACTTGATTTCAACTGGGAATGAATCTTTGGAGCGATTTATCTGAAATAGAAAAAGTACCTACTTGGAAAGAATCAGAATAAATCATTGAGAGATTTATCTGAACCAGCAGGGATCTGGAGAAGAATCAGAATAAATCGTTGAGAGATTTATCTGAACCAGAGAAAATGTATGTGGGAAAGAATCAGAATAAATTGTTGAGAGATTTAAACTTAACCAGCAGAGTTCTGGAGAAGAATCAGAATAAATCTTAGTGTTGATTTAACTGGAACAACAAAGGTCTTGAATTATCTTCAACTGGAATAGAAATCAGAGAGATCTTAGTGTCGATCTGAATGAACTAGAGAAAAATCTTAAGTTAACTTTGACTGGAATGAAAATCAGAAGAATCTTAGGATTGATTAAACTGAACCAGACAAAAAAGAAAATGTCCACCGAAAAGAATCATGATAAATCATTGAGAGATTTAAACTGAACCAGCAGAGGTCTTGGATGAGCATCAGAATCATATTCATAAAATGAATTGTATATGACTCGTATCTGAGATATGTATTGAATGAGAGTCAGAATGACATCCGTATCTGGATCGCATCTGGACTGTATTGGAAAGGTATGCTGAAAGAAGTATCAGAATGATATTCGTATCTAGATCGTATCTAAACTGTATTTAAGTGAGTGAATCTGAATGAGTATCGGAATGGAGTCCGTATCTGGAGCGTATCTGAACTATATCTGAAAGCTGAATCTGAACGAGTATCAGAATGGTGTCAGTATCTGGAGCGTATCTGAACTGTATCTAAAAGCTGAATCTGAATGAGTATCAGAATGGCGTTCGTATCTGGAGCGTATCTGAACTATATCTGAAAGCTGAATCTGAATGAGTATCATAGTGGAGTCTGTATCTGGAGCGTATTTGAACTGTATCTGAAAGTTGAATCTGAATGAGTTTCAGAATGGCGTCCGTATCTGAAGCATATCTGAACTATATCTAAAAGTTGAATCTGAATGAGTATCAAAATGGCATCCATATCTGGAGCGTATCTGAATTGTATCTGAAAGCTGAATCTGAATGAGTATCAGAATGGCGTCCGTATCTGGAGCATATCTGAATTGTATCTAGAAGAGTGTATGAGAAGGAGCCCGTGTAGGATTGCTTCAGTTGGTCGTGTAGATAATTGTCCTGGCTTGTTTCAGGTATTAATTTCTGACCTTTTGAAGATTATTGACAACAACCATCTATTGATTAACCTTTTCCTGAAAAACGTAAAATGTTAGTTGTATGCAATGTCATGATGCATGAAATGCATGGTGCAATAATGTTCTCAAAATAAATGAGATCGTGTCGTGTGCACTTGTCGTGTATGTAATATGAAGTATGAAATGTGAGATGTTAATGAAGGTATTTCTCGTTTGGGAAAATAAATCCTTGACAAATATTGGGGAGTAATTAAATCCCAGACTGCTGTTGAAGGGTAGGTGAATCTTCAAATTTTGCTTAGAATAATTTCCACCAAGGATTCCTGTTTTGTTTTTTGAGGAGAGCTCTGCTGGGGAATGTTGAAGACTCTGTGGAGAGTGTTGATTCTTACTTGGGGAAAAAGAGTTCAGGAGTCTCAGTTGTTCGTTGCTCTACTGGGGAGTCGAAGTTGAACTGATATCTGGTCGGGTCCAGGCTTTATAGTAACTCGCTGGGGATTGTAGAGTAGTTTATTGGGGAAGAAGAATCTATTGGGGGATAGGAGTTGTGGTCCTTTGATTTGTAGTAGTCAGAGAGGCAAACTCAAACTGGGGAATCTGTAGTTTGTTGGGGAAATAAACCCAGTGGTCGGTCTGTTGGAGAGGTGTCTTCTTCACTGGGGATAATCCTCGAGGGTTCTTGAGGTAGACTCAGCTGGTGAGAAGTTTTCAAAGATTGAAACTCTGGCTGGGAGTCATCCTATGAGAAGGATCTTGGAGAGATTTTTCATTTCCCCTAGTAGCAAGTGTTGTAGTAATGCCAGAAAATGTTTGCTTGGTCGCACATGACCCTTTATGTGGGAGCCTGTTTTCCCCCAGAGTTGATCTGGTGCACCTCGACGCTTGAGATTTTGATCACATTTCCGGTAGCCCTAAACTTCCTAGAGACATTTTCTAAAATTGTCGTGGAATAAAATGAAGACCTGATACTGACACCATCTGATACTACTGGCACAGACGAACAAATTGGTGGTACCCAAGATCTTTTGGTCAAGTCTCAAAAAATTTTAAGAACTGTCATGGGAGGATTTGAAGACATGATACTGACACCATCTGATACTGACACCATCTGATACTATTGGTACAGACGAATAAATTGGTGGTACCCAAGATCTTTGGTCAAGTCTCAGAATTTTCTAGGAACTGTCATGGGAGGATCTGAAGACATAGGAGAATACATAGGCATACGACTTAAAATCGTGGCGAGTTCCCCTAATTAAAATTAAAACCCTACTCCTGAATTGTAAATCTAAACCCTAGTATCCTTGTGAACAAGGTAGATGAGGGATGTCTAACCGCTTCCCTTCGTCTAAAAACGAGTCAACAACTTAGAATCTCTGACAAAATTAGGGTTATCGGTTATATTCCCTTCCCTAGTATAAAAATTAATGGTGGAGACTCTAATTTTTAAACTGGTTATTACAGCTGACGACTCTGTTGGGGACTTAACCCTAGGGTTTAGAAGCTTTTCCTTTTGGTTTTAGGGTTTTTTAGGGTTTTTCTTATTTTTGGCATTTTTAGAAGCTTTATTTATTTATTTATTCACTTGTGTTTATTATTCTATTATTATTATATTTTTTGTGGTGGCATTTTATTTCAAAAAAAATGTATTTTCAAAAACCTTAAAAAGAAGGTTCGTCTATTGGCCAAGGGGATACATCATCCCTATGAGTTTTTATGAGGACTTCGCCTAGAGTCGATGGAATTCCCAAAAAGAAATATGTCTCAAGGGGTATCCTCTTGGGGGGTAGGAATTTGGAATGAAACCTATGACTTTGTGTATAACCCTTAAACCAAAATCTCATGGCAAGACCTTTCACAACCTTAGAAACGAATGATTTGGTCTACAAAGAGGCTCCACTTAAGGGAGGCCCTTGTGCCTTTCCCTCTAGCGTTATCCATGATACCCTTAAGGAAAACACCTTATGAGGAGGATAGAATATATGTAGGACAAAGATAGGAACCTACCAACTAAGGATATCTTTCATGAAATCCCGTTACTGTGCCACACAATCATGCATTCATACATCATGCATTTCATATATTCATTATTGTCCATCCTTTTTGCATGTCTTATTCAAAGGATTTTAAAAATATAATCAAAGGTTTTTTGTGAAGTATCTTAAAAACGAGCACCAGAGGGAAACAACTTGTCTGTGTTAATGTCATCAAGCCATACATGACGAAGATTAAGACCATCAAAGGGGAACTACCTGAAAAAGCTTAGAAGATGTTTACTCGCCGTTATGGGGATACCCTTGATTTGAAAAAATGGATGTATAATTGGATGCTATTTCTTTCTTGGTTCAATTTTATGATCCTCCATTGAGGTATTTTACCTTCCAATACTTTCAGCTAGCGCCGACTTTGGAAGAATTCGATAGACTTTTGAACTTTTCTAAGGGAAAAGCATATGTGGAAATTGGATAAATAATTGACATTAAGGACTTAGAAAATGGCTTAAGGATCCCTTATCCTGAATTTTCACTTAATTACAAGAAAGAAGGTGATGTACAAGGGGTTAAAAGACACTATTTGGAAGCTAAAGCCCTTTCTTTTGCTAATAACAAGGAATGGGAGTCTTGTGTTGACTGTTTAGGGCTACTCTTCTTTGGTATAATTCTGTTTTTACGGACTTCAGACTATATTGACCCTGTAGCTATTAGTGTATTTTGGGTCACAAAACCTTTGAATGCGGACCCAACTCCCGCTTTGCTTGCAGATATTTACTATGCTTTTCACACTCATTACGAAAAGGGGGAGGAGTACGCTAAATTGTTATATCCCGCTCTTATATTCTTGGTTTATGACTCATCTCTATAAGGAAGACTACATGGTTCCAAATTTGACAAGATACGAGTGACCTAAAAAATAAGGTCTCTTACTGCTGATTCTATGTTGTGGTATATGACGAAGCTAAACATTGGAGATATCATTTACAATTGTGGAGATTTTTCTAATGTTCCGTTATGATGCAAGACTTGAAATTTGACACGAGAATTCTTAGGGACATATGAAGAACCATGAAAACCACTTGAGACCTTGGAAACCCAATCTTCCTTGAGAATACAAAACCCTAGTTGTGAGTCAATTGCTTAGGAGGATAATTTATCTGATCAATTCTTGAGCCACCTTGAGCATTTGAGAACCCTAGGAGAACGTCTTGAAGAAAGTGGGAGGGAAAATTTTGGGGTACAATAGATGCCCCTGTTTAATCTTCTTAAACCTAAAGAGTTAGATTGGCATGTTCGCCATTCGTGACTTGAAGGTAGAAGATGATTGAACACTTAAGTGCCCAGAAATTTGCACTCACATGTGCAGGCGGTAACGCTGTTGGTTGATAATATTGCTTGAATGGGCTTAAAGATGCCATTCGGAGAGGTGATAGAGAGTCGTCAGAGATGGGCTTGTAGATGTCATCCAAAGTAATTGTTGATAGAAGTATCAAAATGAGTCTACGCTTGACTGTATCTGAGGAAAGCTTTTCAGAATGAATCTATCTGATCCAATTTTAGGGAAATGATTTTCAGAATGAATCTCTGAAGGAAATGCTTTTCAAAATGATGCTTTAAAGGAAATACTTTTCAGAATTCAGTCTCTGAAGGGAAGTGTTTGTCATGTAGATAGTCACCCCGTCCTGTTTCGGGAATTAATTTACAATCTGTTTTTACTGGTAAACCCGTCCTGTTTCGGGAGTTCATACCACTTGGTAATAAAGATAGTCGCCCCATCCTGTTTCAGGAATTGATCTTTATTTGGCCATAAAGATAGAAAGATAGTTTCCCTATCCTGTTTCGGGAGTTAATCTTTTCTCGGTTGTATAGGTAATTTCTCTGTCCTATTTTAGGAGTTAATCTTCAACCTGTTCATGTAGATAACGCCACTTGGTCATACAGGTAGTTGCCTTGTCTTGTTTCAGGAATTAATCTGCGACCTATTTTGAACAATGTTGATAATATTCGTCTGTTTGTAGACTTTACCTGAAAAGATAAAAAGTTAGCTATATGCAATGTCATGATGTATGAAATGCATTGTGTAATGATGTTCTCGAAGTGAATCAGAGTGTGCTATATGCATTTCGTATGCATATGCTATAGTATTTGTAAATGGTGTATGTTTATGAAATTTCGTTGATGCGTATTGGTAGCTTTGTATTACATCTTCGATTTGGAAAATAAATCCATGACTGCTATCGGGGATGAAGAATACATGTAATCTTCGATCTGGTCTAGAATGTTTCCGCTGGGGATTCCTGCTTTCTATTTGAGATAACTCTATTAGGGAATCTTCGGCTTCTGCTTGGGGATAGAAGAGTTCAGGAACATTGGTCGTTCATTTCTCTACTGGGGAATTTGAAATTCTGGCTGCAGATACTTAATGTCACAGTGAATGTTATGACATCGTATCTGACACTCTTCAAGACAGTAAAACTAAAAGCAGTAAATAACACAGTCAATTGTTTACCCAGTTCAGTGTGTAACAACACCTACTCTGGGGGCTACCAAGCCAGGGAGGAAATCCACTATAAGAGATATTAATTCAGGAATAAACCAACCAGTTTATCTCCTTCACTTAAGACCTACCCAATGCAAATTCAATATAAATTCAACTTAAACATGATTTCCTACTCACTCCCCCTCAATCACAACAGTGATATTAAACAATTGACTAATAAAATTATGAAGACACTCTTCAGAACATACACTTGATTTTGCTTCACAGCTTTTAATCAAGTAACACAAACACTCGTGCTTCAAAGCTTTGAGTGATACACAACCCTTACAATCAAATCCTACTCCAAGTCACTTATCACAATGATAATTGCTTGGATTACAGTAGTTACAACTATACAGTCCCTTATTGATCTTCTGTCAAAAGTGTCTTTCACCAACAGTCTTCATGAGGAATATATAGGCTGCTATTCTTCAGTTAGGGCTTCCACGAAAATAGCTAGGGTTAATTAGGGTTAACCTCAAGACTTGGTCATGGGACTTTAACAACCAGATTAGGGTTAAGCAATTAACCTAAGTCCACGTGAGAATCTGATCTGAACTGAATGACCAGATTCCTGAAACTTCTCAGAAAATAATAAATCTGCACAAGTGTTAGTTCAGTACAGGATGTATTAACATTGGTTATGACAACAAGAATCATGTTTACAGATTTTGGTAGAATGCAATAAATGTGATCATTGCATAATGATCAGCTAAACACTCATGTAGTTGTTTAGTTATTGGCTTGCATTTTTGGTAAAACCCAAGTGTATGTGTGAATGTCATGACTGATGTCATAACATTCTAGTTTAGTTTGTACTGATTCATTAGGTACCTTTGCAGAAAAATATTGTCATTCAGGTACTGATGTTTATAAGTGTGTATCTGAGCATTTTGCAAAATGATCACATTTTCCTAAATCAGTAGACAGGTTTTTCAGATGTCATAACAGATGTTAAGACATCCTGTTCTGAACTAACAGGTTTGCAGTTTGGTTAATTCTGAGTTTTTTCAGGAAAATGACTCAGTCTTTCCAGAACAGAATCCTGCGTTTTCTTTGGGTTAACCTAGCTCAACCTTAACCTGGTTGATAAAGTCCTGTGACCTAGTCTTAAGGTCAAATGGAATTAACCCTAGCTTTTTGTGGAAACCCTAACTGAAGATGCAGCTGCTATATATTCAACAGAGCTGCTGTTTTGGAATCAATCCCTTTTTTGATCAGAAGATCATTTGTAAACTGTATAGGTTTAATTATTGTACTTCAAGCAATTATCATTGTGATAAGTGACTTGGAATAGGTTTTTAATTGTAAGGGTTGTGTAGCACTCAAAGCTTTGAAGCAAGAGTGTTTGAATGTTTCTTGACTAAAGCTGTGAAGCAGAGTCAAGTTAGTTGTGTGTATCACTCAAAGCTGTGAAGCAAGAGTGGTTGTGTTGCTTGATTAAAAAGCTGTGAAGCTTAATCAAGTATATGTTTTTGAAGAGTGTCTTCATCAATTCATTAGTCAAATTGTTTTATGTATCACTGCTGTGATTGAGGGGGAGTGAGTAGGAACTCAGGTTTAAGTTGTACTTAGATTGAAATTGCATTGGGTAGGTCTTAAGTGAAGGAGATAAACTGGTTGGTTTATTCCTGAATTAACATCTCTTATAGTGGATTTCCTCCCTGGCTTGGTAGCCCCCAGAGTAGGTGTTGTTGCACACTGAACTGGGTAAACAATTGACTGTGTTCTTTACTGTTTTTGTATTTATTGTCTTATAGAAAGTCAGATACGGTGTCATAACATTAAACGTGACATTGAGTATCTGCAGCCAGAATTTCAATTGGCATCAGAGCAGGCACCCTGCCTGTATTACTGGGTGAGATCTAGGGATATCACTTTCTGGCACTATGGACAAAGAAGGAGTTTTTGGAAATAGACCACCCATTCTGGATGGAACTAACTATGACTACTGGAAACCTCGTATGATTGCCTTCTTAAAATCTCTGGACAAAAAGGCTTGGAGAGCTGCTGACAAAGGATGGATCCATCCCACCATAACTGACAAAGATGGGACAATCAGTCTGAAACCTGAGGAAGATTGGAGTAAAGAAGAAGATGAGTTAGCCCTGGGAAATTCCAAAGCTTTAAATGCCTTGTTCAATGGAATTGATAGAAACATTTTCAGACTAGTTCATCAATATGAACTGGCCAAGGAAGTTTGGGACACTCTCAAAACTACTCATGAGGGCACTTCCAAAGTAAAAATGTCAAGGCTTCAGATGTTGACCACCAAGTTTGAGAATCTAAAAATGATGGAAGATGAAACCATTCATGAGTTTCACATGAACATCTTGGAGATTTCCAACACCTCAGGAGCACTGGGAGAAAAGATGTCAGAAGAAAAACTGGTGAGAAAGATTCTTAGATCCTTGCCTAAAAGATTTGCAATGAAGGTAACTGCCATAGAGGAAGCCCAGGACATCAGCAAGTTGAAAGTGGATGAACTTATTGGGTCTCTTCAGACTTTTGAGATGGGGATCACTGATAATGGTGACAAGAAGAACAAGAGCATAGCACTTGTGTCCAACACTGATGTTGAAGAAAATATTTCAGAAGCTATAGCCATGCTTGGAAGACAGTTCAACAACTCATCAAAAGAATAGATCCAAAGTCAAGGTCTAATGTTCATAACATTCCCTCTGACATTGACAGTTCCAGCAGAAGACCAAGGTCAGAAGAGAAGGGAAATCAAGGCAGAGGAATTCAATGCCATGGTTGTGAAGGATATGGGCATATTCGAGCTGAATGTCCTACCTTTCTTAAGAAACAAAAGAAAGGAATGAATGTTACTTGGTCTGACTGTGATTCAGAAAGTAATTCTGAAGAAGAATCTGCCAAACTAGTTACTGCTTTAACTGGTGTTTGTACCTCTGAAAGTGACATCAGTGATGAAGAGGTGACTTTTGAAGAACTGGCTGATACTTACAAGAAATTGTGTATCAGAAGTACTGAAGTCTGTGTGCAGAATGAGAAACAATCAAAACTCATCATAAAGCTGGAGGCTGAAAAAAGGGCAAACCTTGAAACTATAAGTCATCTAGAAGGAGAAGTTCAATTGCTGAACTCACAACTGAATCAAATGACCAAATCTGTCAAGATGCTGACAAATGGAACAGACAAATTGGAAGAGATCCTTCAGGTTGGACAAAATGTGGGAAACAAATCTGGACTAGGATTTATGGAAGCAAAGAAATCTGGTACTGATAAGCAAATGTCAAAACAGATGTCTCAACACAACTCTCAACATCAGGAACAGAGACATATGAAGAAAAGGTACCAAAGATGGAGATGTCATCATTGTGGGAGATATGGCCACACAAAGCCCTTCTGCTTCAGATTGCATGGATACCCTAATCAGAACTCAGGTGTCAAACCTAAGTCTAAAAAGGTACCACATGCTCCTAAATGGAAGAAAAAGGCTACTGCCCAGATAGCCCACACTTCCCTGAGGGTCTCTGCAAAGGAAGACTGGTACTTTGACAGTGGATGTTCCAGACACATGACTGGAATCAAGAACCTCCTCAATAATGTTAAGCCTCACACCACCAGTTTTGTGACCTTTGGAGATGGTGCTAAAGGTGAAATCAAAGGAGTTGGTGATTTGGACTGCCCTGGAGTTCCAAGTCTGAATGAAGTACTGCTGGTAAAAGGGCTGACTGCTAATCTCATTAGTATCAGTCAATTGTGTGATCTAGGATTCAAGGTCAATTTCTCAAAATCTGAATGTCTTGTAATCAATGACAAACAAGAAATAGTAATGAAAGGAGTCAGATCTAAAGACAACTGTTACTTGTGGGAGTCTGAGAACACTAATTTCTCATCTGTGTGTTCCATTGCAAAAGAAGAAAAAGAGGTGAAACTGTGGCACCAAAAACTTGGCCATCTTCATCTAAGAGGTATGAAGAGGATTATCTCCTTGGAGGCAGTCAGAGGGATTCCAAGACTGCAAATTGATGAAGAAAGAGTTTGTGGTGAATGTCAGGTTGGTAAGCAGACTAGGATGTCACATCCAAAGTCAAGACATCTGACCACCTCTAAGGTTCTAGAACTTCTTCATATGGATCTGATGGGACCAATGCAAGTAGAGAGTCTTGGTGGAAAAAGATATGCCTATGTGGTTGTGGATGATTTTTCCAGATTCACCTGGATTAATTTCATTAGGGAAAAATCTGATGTATTTGAAGTTTTTAAAGAATTGTGCAAAAGAATTCGAAGAGAAAAGGAAGGGTGTATTGTCAGAATCAGAAGTGATCATGGCAAGTGTGATCGGTGGATCTGGAACTGACTGTTTAACGCTGGTTCGCGAAATGTCGCGGAAGCAAGAGTCGCCACCGTCTTTTATTTTCTCCAAATGGAAAGGACAAAAGCACAGAAAAATTCCTTAAAGAGATTGCTCTCGGTTCGGGAGGTAGGTTATAGAAAGGGAAGGTGTTAGCACCCTTTCTATCCATGGTTATCCATGGGCTCTTAGATACTCTCTCAATGTGTTTTCAAAATTGTTTGTTTGCTTTTCAACGTGGGTTTTAAAGAAGTTTCTTTGAAAAATTTCAGTTCGACTCGTACGTCAGAGTGTTTGAAAAATTTGCTTTGAAAGCTTTTGAAAATGTGTTGGTGTGAAAAGTATGTTTTGTTTGAAATTAGAGCAAGTATCCTTGAGAACCTACCTACCCTAAGGAATTCGTCTGTGTAGATGTCCTTTAAAGTAGTGCCATCCCACCATTGAGAGGTAGGTAGCACCACCGTTGGAGGTGTTCGGGTCAATTCGAGTTTATAGGGACATGGTGATCACCGGAGCAATAGGAAGACACCTTAGAAGCTACCCTCATGCCAGGTTCCCGGATCATGAGGACTTACTAAGACATCCTCTACTCGACGACCAACTTTCGAGGCAAGGCAACAGTGAGGCGTACCCTAGGGGTGGTGTGTGCGATTCGTGTGTCATGTTTCAGTTATTTTTGTCTTGTCATGTTCATTGTGATCTACGCTTGATTTTAATTGAGTCCATTCATTCTTTCATGCTTTTTTAACAGTTAATATTTGCGGGAAAATAAATCTAAAGCTATTACAAATGGCGCGGGTCCACATCGCCAAAATTAAACCGGACCCGATTTGACAGAAAATAAATAAAGCAAATAAAAGTGCGAAAAGTTAAATTGTCCGAGTTACACGGCTTTGGGAGAGATACATAATTATTTAAGCAATAAAATAAATGCGCAAATTAAACAATTAAAAATATGGGCGTTGGACCCTTTTTGCAAAATATTAAAGTTAATGAGGAATTAAAATTAAAATTAAAAGAAAATGTTTTTTTTTGATATTTTTGTGTTTTTTAAGATTTAATAGAAAAAAGAATTAATTAACATTAACTAACCCTAATTCTAATGGTTTTTTAAGTTTGTTATGAAAATATTAAAATATAACCTAAATTAAACCTAAGTTAATTTACATGCATTTATTTACAAGAAAATATGCAAATTAAATATTTTATTATGTTTTTATCTTTTTTCTGATTTTTATGAAGTTTTTATATTTTGTAGAAAAATAATTAATTAATTAAAACAATAAAAATAAATAGCACAATAATTAAAAAAAATAAAATATGAAGAGAAAAGCAAACCAGGGGGTGTCTGGCCCAAGGGGAGGTTTTTTGAAGTATTGACTCCTGAGTACCGTGGTCTGCATTCTTTGGCCATTGGATTGAGTTTCATGCATAAGTTGTTCTACTTTGGCCAATTGGCTTTTGGCTTTTGGCCATTTGTGTTCTGGCTTCAACGTTCCCTTAATCTCTGGCTTAATGTCTGCCTCGCCATGTATTGGTGTCATGCATAAGTTTTTCTAGTCTGGCCATTTGGCTTTTGGCTTTTGGCCATTTGGCTTTTGGCCTCAACGTTCCTTAATGAACCTGCCTGGGATCCTGTCTAAATCTGCAGTGTTGAATCTCACAAACACATCAAATAAAATCATAAAATGCAAATAAAGCCAATATATGAAGAAATTTAATGTTTAGGCACAATATGGCATGTATGAATGATTATACCCTTTTGATCATGGAGATCAAATCAACCTTACCCTTACTGGAAAAGTAGTGACATGAATGCTTTTATGCCCTTTGGATCATGGAGATCAAGCCAGCCTTACCCTTACTGAAAAAGTAATAAGATGTTGGTTTGTAACTGAGATGGCTTGTTTGTAGTGAGAGAGGGATTTGTAATAAGGATTTCAAGGTTTTTAGGGTTCTTGAGAGAATTTGATATTCTGACAGCGTTGTGACAAGGGTTTTCTTTTTTTCTCCTCTCTTTTCTCCTCTTTTTCTTTTTCTGGTTTGTGTGACAAGAAGGTGATTATATAGTGGAAATTAGGGTAAAGAAAATGGGCTTTGAATGTGCAATTGGGCCTCCAATATTCACTTGAATTCGTCACTTTCCAGGCTAAATCGCAGGGACTTAAGTGCATTTTTTGAAGTTGAAATGTGAAAACAAAATGTAGCCTACATAGAGAACTAACTCCTGTCCGAAAATCGACTCAATCGGATAAACGGTGAATTAGTTATGAATTTTTGAAGTTTCAGCTCAGACAAACTTATTTTGGGCTCCAGTGTCGACTCTGACACGTTCTTCAATAAAAAACTGGTATTGATCGGTGCATAATTTGGTCTCGACTTTTGAAGCAAAGTTGTAGATCTATGAGTCAGGGACCTTGTGTAAAAATATGAGCCCAATCCGATAAAAATTGACCGAGTTATGAATTTTCGAAGTTTCGGCTCAGATGAAATAATATTCAGCATTCAGGATTTTCAGTGTGTCACGCACTCTGAGCAAAAAACGAAGGCCTTTTGAATACCTTTTGAACTCAATTCCTTCTGTGAAAATGTAGTCAACTCAATTTGTGAAAATTTGGCGCCGGAACCAGCTCGATACGATGAAAATCGACCAAGTTATGATTTTTTGAACATGACGCAAATAAACTTTTGTCACAAATTTTCTGCACGAAAATACCTGATAAATCCACATTTTTGAAGACCTTCTGATCGAAATTGGCTTCCAGCCGTGAGAGATGAAAACGTAGATAATGTCAAGACGGAATTTTGGCCACCGGAACGGGTTCAAAATGAGTCACGATCTTCAAGTTATGAATTTTTTAGCGCGTAAAAACTGCACTTTCAGCACACTTTTTCACCATATTTCTTCAAGAAAACTCGCACATTCGGATACCTTCTTTAAAGAATTATCTCTTGAGCCGAACCTGAATTTGAGAATATGTTATCAGAGATATCTTGGCGAAAGAATACCTGAATATGACGCGCCGGGTTGGACTTGTGAATTTTTCTTGGAATATTTTGAGAAATATGGGAGGGCAAATTTTGGGGTACAACAGTTGCCCCTGTTCAATCTTCTTAGACCTGAGGATGCAGATTGGCTGACGTGCCTTTCGTAATCCGAGGGTAGAAGATGATTGAACACTAGAGTGCCCAGAAATTTGCGCTCACATAGTAGCAGTGTGATGATGGAATGGGCTTATAGATGCCATTTAGAGGTTGCTGGATAGGATGATGGGCTTATAGATGCCATCTGGATATTGATCGCGTAGGAGATTCCTTAGCGAGAATCTGCATACCTGCAAAAGAACAAATGAGTACCTGACACGTTGCAGGAGCTGGTTTTCAGATGCTTGGTATAGATGTGTCCTGACTGGTTACAGGAGCTGGATATGGAGCTTCAAAAGATGATGAATGAACCAGGTATGGTTACTGCCTTAGCATGAATGGTAAGAGAACCTTGGGCGACTTTAACCTCAACAACGCTCGTTGAGAAAAATCTTAGCGGGAATTACCATCTTTGCAGTATCGGGAAGAGAACCATTAGGTAATTATAATCTGAAAGGGAATCACCTCACTCGCCGTTGGAGAGGGAATCATAGGAAAAGGAATTGTCACCTCACTCACCGTCGGAGAGGGAACCATAGGAGACTATCACCTCACACTCACTGTCAGAGAGGGAAACATCTGAAAAAGGAATTACCACCTCACTCACCGTCGGAGAGGGAACCATAGGAGATTATCACCTCACACTCATCGTCGGAGAGGGAAACATCTGAAAAGGACTTACCGCCTCACACACCGTCGGAGAGGGAACCATAACTTCTGCTGAGTCTTTATCAGAAAAATCTATTGGGAGTCGATTTAGCTGGACTGGACAAGGTCTTGAAATGTCTTCAACTGGGATAAGTGTCAGAACGTCGCCATATCTGGTTCATATCTGGAAGGCAATCTAGAAGCAGCATCAGAACGTCACCTTATCTGGTTTACATCTGAAACTATATCTGGCAGGAAATCTGGAAGCAGTATCAGAATGTCGCCATATCTAGGTCATATCTGAAACTATATCTAGAAGGATATCTGGAAGCAGCATCAGAACGTCACCATATATGGATCATATCCGAAACTATATCTAGAAGGAAATCTGGAAGCAGTATCAGAACGTCACCATCTCTGGATCATATCTGAAACTATATCTAGAAGGAAATCTGGAAGCAGTATCAGAACGTCGCCATATCTGGGTCATATCTGAAACTATATCTAGAAGGCAATCTGGAAGCAGTATCAGAACGTCACCATCTCTGGATCATATCCGAAACTATATCTAGAAAGAAATCTGGAAGCAGTATCAGAACGTCGCCATATCTGGGTCATATCCGAAACTATATCTAGAAAGAAATCTGGAAGCAGTATCAGAACGTCGCCATATCTGGGTCATATCCGAAACTATATCTAGAAAGAAATCTGGAAGCAGTATCAGAACGTCGCCATATCTGGATCATATCCGAAACTATATCTAGAAAGAAATCTGGAAGCAGTATCAGAACGTCGCCATATCTGGGTCATATCCGAAACTATATCTAGAAAGAAATCTGGAAGCAGTATCAGAACGTCGCCATATCTGGGTCATATCCGAAACTATATCTAGAAAGAAATCTGGAAGCAGTATCAGAACGTCGCCATATCTGGGTCATATCCGAAACTATATCTAGAAAGAATTGCGATAGTTGATAGTAGTTATTTTTGTATTTATCTTTTTCCTGAAAAGGCAAAACATAATTGTATGCAAAATCATGATGCATGAACTGTATGTCTTCAAAATCAATGAGATTCGTGTAGTATGGTGCATATGCATGCTATAATGTATGAAGATGTGATGTTTATGAATGTATTTTTGTCTAAGAAAATAAATCCTTGACGGGTGCCGGGAAGTCACTCCTGGGCTGATATTGAAGAATAGATTTTGCTTCCGCTGGGGATGATAGTTGCAACTATACCGGTAGGAGAAGATAACTCCGTTGGGGAGTGAACTTGGCGAATGAATAATTCTGCGGGGAATACTCTGTGGGGAGAGGAATACTTTGCTGAATGTTGATAGTAACTTGCTGAGGATGTCTTGTTGTTGGAAGTGTTGATAGACTTCGCTGGGGATAAGAAGGAACTACGTTGACGACGACCTTTCCGTGGCTTTTGGCTGAGGATAACCCAGTTATATCCTAGTACGGAAATAACTCTTTGAATAAAGCCGGACGACGCGTTCGTGCTCTGCGAGGATAAGCTTCCAAAATCTACTGGGGATAAGCTTACTGCTTGGGGAGATGGATTCCGACCTTCCTGGGGAACTGGATTGGACTTTCCTGGGGAAGTTTTGACTGCGGGGAAGTGATTCCTTTGAATATTTGATATGCTGCCGGGGAACAATCTTTAGACCAAGACTTCCGGGGATGCTTGTTAAGACTGTATGCTGCTGGGGAAGGTTGAGATCTGCGGGAGGATACCCATCTTCCTTAAGGTTGATAACTGTTTAGAGAAGAATGCATTGACTGTTGACTTATTCTCTGGGGAATTTAGATGTACTGGTTATGTTCTTTAGCTGAACTCACCTTGATACTTTGGAGGACAGAACAATTAGATTGTTTGGACAACTCTTTATTGCCCCTGTTTCTGAGGTATGAGAGGAAGACTTGTGAGGTGCTGATAGTTGTTGATAGACCAAGCTTCTTCTGGCAGGCAGGTGATGCCAAGACGTAGTCGTACGCTTTGATCCCTAACTTTTGCCTGGACCGCCCTTTCGGGTTCTCAGTCCACCGGGATACCCATTTTTGCCCAAGCCGCCTTTTCAGGTTTTCGACTTGCCGGGTGTACAGATTTTTCATTTTATCCCTTATTTTGCCCGAACCCTTTTGGTTCGCCGGGAAGCCCTTATTTTTGCCTAGGTATGTCGACCTAGCGGGTCTTTGATGATGCGTAGTATTTTTTACGACTATGTCCATGCTTTCAGGATGTAGGGAGGTGCCCCTGTTAGAAGTGTTTTGCCATGCCACCAGAAGATGTTTGATCAGGCAAGATTCGTTGCTGGAATGCCCCCAAGTGACTCAGGCGGAGATTTGCCCCAGGCTTTTGGCCTTTTGAGAGATTCTCTGGATCTTGACCTAACTGCCCCAGATGGTAGACCATGATCATGTCGTGCCCCTGGATTGGAGATACCCTTGTTCATTAGACTTTCGTCGTGCAAATTTCTATGCTGTTCAAACAAAAAGTCATATGCAAACAAAGTTATGTTAAAAATGCAAAGCTTATGTCTGTCTTGAAGATTTTGAAAATGCATTCTTTTTTCATAAAACAGGTGATTGTTTGTAAAACGTGATGTCAACTCCGTATTTACCGTAAGCCTTAAGGAGTCAGGATACCTTTCGTAACAGTATGCTTTCGAACTAACCCATGCTTCAGCTAGGACTTTTAAGGGTTATAACGTGGCTTGGTTCACGGTTTAAGAAACAAAGGATAAAGGCTCAAATTATTTGTACCCACCCGCTCTTCATGATGTTCTCCAAACCTAAACTCAGTTGATCATACGTTAGACCTAGTTTGAGTCTTTGCTCTGATTTTCCGGTGATGATTCGGATATTGATGATTTATTCTGAATAGGCAGTCATCATTTTTTGTCGAGGGTTTGTGGAACCTCTTTCTTTTTGATTTTGTTATCCCTATTTTTTGCCTGAACTGTTTCCTTTTTTGGAATTACAGTCAGCGGGATGCCCCAGTTTTGTAAGTCTTCTTCGTTGGCTTTGACTTTTTGGGCTTTTCATTTATGATTTTTTGTTGATAATGACTGCCTGTCCTTATGATTATTCGGAACCAACACTGTCTTTCTTCGTTTTGTAAGGATCTCTTTTTGGTGCCATTCGTTATGCACTCGGATCAACTGAGAGACTACCCTGCCCCAGGTTATGATTGAGGGTTTTGATTTTCGAAAATAAAAACTCCTACTTCTTTGGCTCAGAGGGGTTGACGAGGGATTATCATCCTTATAACTCCAGTGTTTAGGGATTGAAACAATGCCTGTACCTCACCAGCGGGGTCTGTTCAAAAGCATACTGTAGCGATCGTGGTATCGTTTTCGTCATCCTCCCTCAAGAGGCTCAGAATTATTAACCAAGAGTTGATCATCAGAAAAAATATGAAAAGAATTTTGAATATAATGAAAACAATTGTATTAATTCCCAAAACAGACGTATGCGATGCATTAATAGAATAAAAGAGTTTGCTATGACAGTAATTGTTTGTATAAGCAAAGAAAAATACAACTCAAAAATTCAAATAAACAAAGGCTTCAACGATTGGGTAACGGAGCAGTGATTATGTTCGGAGTCTCTGGCACTTCAAACTGAATCTCTCCGGCGTCAATCATATCTTGGATCTTGTTCTTGAGAGGCCAGCAGTTGTCTGTAGTATGCCCCGGGCTATCAGAATGATACGCGCACCTATCATTGGGATGATAGTTGGGAGCAGAAGTGTTCGGATTCCGGAGAGGAGCCCTTAAGGTGATCAGCCCTGCCTTCAACATTTGTTGCAGTGCTTGATCCAGCGACGTGTTGAGTTTGGTATACTGTCGTTTCTCCTTTCGCTGTTGCCCCTGTCCTTGTTGAGCAGGTCCAGGATTGGAGATCTGGATTGCCCCTACCTCATGACGGCTCTTTTTATCGTGCACAGCATTGGATTCTTTCTTTCCCTGATGAGGCTTTTTATCAGAAGGTGCAGCCTCTTGAATCTTCCCAGACCGGATACCAGCTTCTATTCGCTCTCCAGTCAAGATAAGATCTGTGAATCCAGCAGACGAATTCCCAATTAGGTGGTTGTAGAATGGACCAGACAGGGTCCCCAAGAACATATCGACAAGTTCCCGATCAGTCAGAGGTGGTTGTACTCTTCCAGCAAGATCCCTCCATTTCTGCGCATATTCTTTAAAACCTTCACTTGATCCTAACGACATACCCTGGAGTTGGGTACGCGTAGGGGCAAGGTCGGCATTATATTGATACTGCTTGTAGAAAGCAGTAGCCAACTCCTCCCAGTTACGAACTTTGGTCCCATCTAGCTGATAGAACCATTCGAGATGAGTCCCTGAAAGACTCTCCTGGAAGAAGTGGATCCATAAATTCTTGTCCACCGTATATGGTTGAATCTTCCGAACATAGGACCTTAGATGCAGCTTGGGGCAAGACGCCCCGTCATATTTAGTAAAGGATGGTGCTTTGAACTTCCGAGGAATAACCACACCAGTTGACAAACCCAAATCTCCAAGATCCAGCCCAGGTACCTGTTGGATCTCCATAGCATTCAGCCTATCCTCCAACTGTTTGTACTTGTCCTCAGCCGGAGGGTACTGTTCGTCGTCGAAATCTGTTTCATTGTCAGAGACCTCTGGACTAGGCACCTCTCTCTCATGGTGACTGCTTTCCCTCACAGATGGGGTAGTCCTCTCAGTTTCAGTCTGCGGTGTATTCCCAGATCTGCGCCTAGGGCTGAACAAGACAGTCCTCTTCTTCTTCTTGTCCTTCTTCAAGAGCAGAGCCTTCAGATCTTGCTGCCCCTGGGTCAAATTCATGATCAGCTCTTGGAACTGGGTGTTCTGAGCCTGGAGATCCTTGATAGTCTGCTCGGCTGATGATTCAGGATTCATGACGATCGGCTGAAATAAATAGCGGAGAAGGGTAAGCAACCTGTCAAAGGGATACCTGCAATGCAATGAGATGTATGACATGCATGTAATGTTTTCAAGGACCTCGCGGGGTAAACAGAAAACTTGTTAGAGTTGGAAACTGGTAACTTGATTGAAAGAACTTCATGTCGTTGAGAGTTCTTCCTCAAGGGTCAAAGGCTCACCATATCCAGTGGGTCATAGCCCCTGACAACCTTGGCTAGAGGAAAATAAATCCCCCTTGCCCCTTGCTGGGATAGTTGGTTCATCATGACCTGCATCACAAGCCCTTGAGATCCTTGAAATGGGTTAGGATGTATGCAATGGTATGATGTCATGCTATGCATGGGGTGATGTAGGTAAACCCTGTTATGAGTCCCAATTAAGGACTATAAACAGACCCTGCAAGAAATTCAGTATACTTTGTTATGAGTCCCAATTAAGGACTATAAACAAAACCTGCAAGAGATCTAGTAAACCCCGTTATGAGTCCCAATTAAGGACTATAAACAACCCTGCAAGAAATTTAGTACCCTGTTATGAGTCCCAATTAAGGACTATAAACAAGACCTGCAAGAAATTTAGTACCCTGTTATGAGTCCCAATTAAGGACTATAAACAAGACCTGCAAGAAACAAGTGTCAGGTAACAAGCACGCAGATAGTCAAGTACGAAGGCACACAAGTCACACAAAAGAGCCCTTAGGGTTTAGGCCGGCATGGGGTCTGGGTATTACCCTCTTGAAGTTGGTGGGTTCAACCTGTCCTATTAGAAGTAACCGGGTTCTAAGGGTCCCAATATCACGGGATTGCTTTCATTGTTCATCGTTTCGATTTAGCCACTGAACTAGCGACCGAAATATTCCAGGAAAGCAACCCTCAATTGAGTGTAGTATCGAGTATCAACCAACCTCGGACTGCACCAAAGTCAGTTATCTCACTATCCTAAAGAGGCCAAGATAGTTCAATTAAGGTTCCTAAGGTCTGTTGATGCTTCATGACACCACGCGGAGGCCCCGTACTCTCCTTGACTGAACTCAAGGGTTACCGGTACACACCAAAGTGCCACATCAACGTAGCAGACTGTTTCAACCATGTCGGTATACCCCGCACAGTTCCCTCACAGCCTTGTTGCTACTTTCTAAGAAGGTATCCCCCAGATCCGGGTTAGGATCTATAGAACTCCCAAGCAACCCACAATTTAAAGCACACAAAGCAATACAATTGAAAACATAGTTATGACCTAGCCCTAAGGTACACCTCACTTTATAAGATATCCCCAGCAGAGTCGCCAGTTCTGTGATCGGTGGATCTGGAACTGACTGTTTAACGCTGGTTCGCGAAATGTCGCGGAAGCAAGAGTCGCCACCGTCTTTTATTTTCTCCAAATGGAAAGGACAAAAGCACAGAAAAATTCCTTAAAGAGATTGCTCTCGGTTCGGGAGGTAGGTTATAGAAAGGGAAGGTGTTAGCACCCTTTCTATCCATGGTTATCCATGGGCTCTTAGATACTCTCTCAATGTGTTTTCAAAATTGTTTGTTTGCTTTTCAACGTGGGTTTTAAAGAAGTTTCTTTGAAAAATTTCAGTTCGACTCGTACGTCAGAGTGTTTGAAAAATTTGCTTTGAAAGCTTTTGAAAATGTGTTGGTGTGAAAAGTATGTTTTGTTTGAAATTAGAGCAAGTATCCTTGAGAACCTACCTACCCTAAGGAATTCGTCTGTGTAGATGTCCTTTAAAGTAGTGCCATCCCACCATTGAGAGGTAGGTAGCACCACCGTTGGAGGTGTTCGGGTCAATTCGAGTTTATAGGGACATGGTGATCACCGGAGCAATAGGAAGACACCTTAGAAGCTACCCTCATGCCAGGTTCCCGGATCATGAGGACTTACTAAGACATCCTCTACTCGACGACCAACTTTCGAGGCAAGGCAACAGTGAGGCGTACCCTAGGGGTGGTGTGTGCGATTCGTGTGTCATGTTTCAGTTATTTTTGTCTTGTCATGTTCATTGTGATCTACGCTTGATTTTAATTGAGTCCATTCATTCTTTCATGCTTTTTTAACAGTTAATATTTGCGGGAAAATAAATCTAAAGCTATTACAAATGGCGCGGGTCCACATCGCCAAAATTAAACCGGACCCGATTTGACAGAAAATAAATAAAGCAAATAAAAGTGCGAAAAGTTAAATTGTCCGAGTTACACGGCTTTGGGAGAGATACATAATTATTTAAGCAATAAAATAAATGCGCAAATTAAACAATTAAAAATATGGGCGTTGGACCCTTTTTGCAAAATATTAAAGTTAATGAGGAATTAAAATTAAAATTAAAAGAAAATGTTTTTTTTTGATATTTTTGTGTTTTTTAAGATTTAATAGAAAAAAGAATTAATTAACATTAACTAACCCTAATTCTAATGGTTTTTTAAGTTTGTTATGAAAATATTAAAATATAACCTAAATTAAACCTAAGTTAATTTACATGCATTTATTTACAAGAAAATATGCAAATTAAATATTTTATTATGTTTTTATCTTTTTTCTGATTTTTATGAAGTTTTTATATTTTGTAGAAAAATAATTAATTAATTAAAACAATAAAAATAAATAGCACAATAATTAAAAAAAATAAAATATGAAGAGAAAAGCAAACCAGGGGGTGTCTGGCCCAAGGGGAGGTTTTTTGAAGTATTGACTCCTGAGTACCGTGGTCTGCATTCTTTGGCCATTGGATTGAGTTTCATGCATAAGTTGTTCTACTTTGGCCAATTGGCTTTTGGCTTTTGGCCATTTGTGTTCTGGCTTCAACGTTCCCTTAATCTCTGGCTTAATGTCTGCCTCGCCATGTATTGGTGTCATGCATAAGTTTTTCTAGTCTGGCCATTTGGCTTTTGGCTTTTGGCCATTTGGCTTTTGGCCTCAACGTTCCTTAATGAACCTGCCTGGGATCCTGTCTAAATCTGCAGTGTTGAATCTCACAAACACATCAAATAAAATCATAAAATGCAAATAAAGCCAATATATGAAGAAATTTAATGTTTAGGCACAATATGGCATGTATGAATGATTATACCCTTTTGATCATGGAGATCAAATCAACCTTACCCTTACTGGAAAAGTAGTGACATGAATGCTTTTATGCCCTTTGGATCATGGAGATCAAGCCAGCCTTACCCTTACTGAAAAAGTAATAAGATGTTGGTTTGTAACTGAGATGGCTTGTTTGTAGTGAGAGAGGGATTTGTAATAAGGATTTCAAGGTTTTTAGGGTTCTTGAGAGAATTTGATATTCTGACAGCGTTGTGACAAGGGTTTTCTTTTTTTCTCCTCTCTTTTCTCCTCTTTTTCTTTTTCTGGTTTGTGTGACAAGAAGGTGATTATATAGTGGAAATTAGGGTAAAGAAAATGGGCTTTGAATGTGCAATTGGGCCTCCAATATTCACTTGAATTCGTCACTTTCCAGGCTAAATCGCAGGGACTTAAGTGCATTTTTTGAAGTTGAAATGTGAAAACAAAATGTAGCCTACATAGAGAACTAACTCCTGTCCGAAAATCGACTCAATCGGATAAACGGTGAATTAGTTATGAATTTTTGAAGTTTCAGCTCAGACAAACTTATTTTGGGCTCCAGTGTCGACTCTGACACGTTCTTCAATAAAAAACTGGTATTGATCGGTGCATAATTTGGTCTCGACTTTTGAAGCAAAGTTGTAGATCTATGAGTCAGGGACCTTGTGTAAAAATATGAGCCCAATCCGATAAAAATTGACCGAGTTATGAATTTTCGAAGTTTCGGCTCAGATGAAATAATATTCAGCATTCAGGATTTTCAGTGTGTCACGCACTCTGAGCAAAAAACGAAGGCCTTTTGAATACCTTTTGAACTCAATTCCTTCTGTGAAAATGTAGTCAACTCAATTTGTGAAAATTTGGCGCCGGAACCAGCTCGATACGATGAAAATCGACCAAGTTATGATTTTTTGAACATGACGCAAATAAACTTTTGTCACAAATTTTCTGCACGAAAATACCTGATAAATCCACATTTTTGAAGACCTTCTGATCGAAATTGGCTTCCAGCCGTGAGAGATGAAAACGTAGATAATGTCAAGACGGAATTTTGGCCACCGGAACGGGTTCAAAATGAGTCACGATCTTCAAGTTATGAATTTTTTAGCGCGTAAAAACTGCACTTTCAGCACACTTTTTCACCATATTTCTTCAAGAAAACTCGCACATTCGGATACCTTCTTTAAAGAATTATCTCTTGAGCCGAACCTGAATTTGAGAATATGTTATCAGAGATATCTTGGCGAAAGAATACCTGAATATGACGCGCCGGGTTGGACTTGTGAATTTTTCTTGGAATATTTTGAGAAATATGGGAGGGCAAATTTTGGGGTACAACAGCAAGGAATTTGAAAACAGCAAGTTTGATGATTTCTGTTCTTCAGAAGGAATTAGTCATGAATTTTCTTCTCCTATAACACCTCAGCAAAATGGAGTTGTGGAAAGAAAAAACAGGACCATACAGGAATCTGCCAGAGCAATGTTACATGCCAAAAGACTTCCTATGTATTTTTGGGCTGAAGCTATGAATACAGCCTGCTATGTTCATAACAGGGTCACCTTGAGAAAGGGAACCTCATCCACCATATATGAACTCTGGAAAGGAAGAAAACCAACTGTGAAGTACTTCCATGTGTTTGGCAGCAAATGCTATATTCTGGCTGATCGTGAACAAAGAAGAAAACTGGACCCTAAAAGTGATGAAGGCATATTTCTAGGATACTCCTCAAACAACAGAGCTTATAGAGTATTCAATTCCAGAACCAAAACCATGATGGAATCAATAAATGTTATAATTGATGATTATCATGAAGAAATAGATGTTCCTTGTACTGTTGAGACATTCTTTGAGACTTCAACCCAACAGAATGATCTACCCAACTCCACCACAACAGAATCTGAATCAAAGGAAGCTAGCAAGATCCCTTCCATCAGAATTCAGAAGGATCATCCAAAAGAGCTCATCATAGGAGATCTCAACAGTGGAGTCATTACAAGATCTAGAGAAATCATCTCAAACTCTTGTTTTGTGTCCAAAATGGAACCAAGAAATGTCAAGGAAGCTTTAACTGATGAATACTGGATTGGTGCAATGCAAGATGAACTGAACCAATTCAAGCAACATGAAGTTTGGGAACTGGTTCCTAGACCTGAAGGAACTAACATCATTGGGACAAAATGGATTTTCAAGAACAAGCCAGATGCTGAAGGAGTTGTCACCAGAAATAAGGCAAGACTTGTCGCTCAAGGATACACCCAGGTTGAAGGGGTTGATTTTGATGAAACCTTTGCACCTGTAGCCAGACTGGAATCAATCAGACTCCTATTGTCAATTGCTTGTCTTCTGAAGTTCAATTTATTTCAGATGGATGTGAAAAGTGCCTTTCTAAATGGGTACTTAAATGAGGAAGCTTATGTGGAACAACCTAAAGGCTTTGTGGATCCAACCCACCCTGATCATGTCTACAAATTGAGAAAAGCTCTATATGGCCTGAAACAAGCTCCTAGAGCATGGTATGACAGGTTAACAAAGTTTCTCTCAGACAAAGGCTACAGAAAAGGAGGCTTGGACAAAACTCTCTTTTTCAAAACTGAAGGAGGGAAGTTGATGGTTGCCCAAATATATGTTGATGACATAGTGTTTGGAGGAATGTCAGAACATATGGTTAAACACTTTGCTGACCAGATGCAGGCTGAATTCGAAATGAGTCTCATGGGAGAACTAACTTATTTTCTTGGACTGCAAGTCTCACAGATGGAGGACTCAATCTTCTTATCTCAAAGCAAGTATGCTAAGAACATTGTAAAGAAGTTTGGTATGGAGAATGCAAGTCACAAAAGGACTCCTGCTCCTACTCATCTAAAGCTTTCCAAAGATTCAAGTGGAGTTAAGGTGGATCAAAGTCTGTACAGAAGCATGATAGGAAGCTTGTTGTACTTAACTGCCAGCAGACCTGATATTGCCTTTGCAGTTGGAGTTTGTGCAAGATACCAAGCTGATCCCAAAGTCAGTCATATCAATCAAGTGAAGAGAATTTTGAAGTATGTGAGTGGAACTTACAACTATGGGTTGATGTATTCTCATGGCTGTGAACCAGCTCTGACTGGCTACTGTGATGCTGATTGGGCTGGTAGTGCTGATGATAGAAAAAGCACCTCGGGAGGATGTTTCTTCTTGGGAAATAATCTGGTTTCCTGGTTCAGCAAGAAACAGAATTGTGTGTCTCTTTCTACTGCTGAAGCTGAATACATTGCAGCTGGTAGTAGCTGCTCTCAAATGATCTGGATGAAACAGATGCTTACTGAGTATAATGTCACACAAGATGTTATGACATTGTACTGTGACAATCTGAGTACAATCAACATTTCCAAGAATCCCATTCAGCATAGTAGGACCAAACATATTGACATACGACATCACTTTATCAGAGACCTTGTAGAAGAGAAGACAATCAAATTGGAACATGTTGCCACTGAGCTACAGCTGGCTGACATTTTTACCAAGGCTCTTGATGCAAATCAATTTGAAAACTTGAGGGGTAAGTTGGGTATTTTCCAACATGAGGAATTGTAGCAATTAATTTTGCTTAAAACAAGGATTAAAGGAGTTATGCTTGTTCTGATTGGGTTAAAATTATATTTTCCCATTTCCTTCAATTCTTTTAAGAAGTTGAATAGACACTCCTTTTCTTCCTTCCCCTCTCGTCTCCTCATCAAAACCCAGTCTCTCAATCAGAATTTTCTCTTCAATTGCTGTTGGTCCTCTAAGACTGTCAAAATGTCTCAAACACCATCATCATCCAATACGACTATTTCAACCTCTTCCTCTGATCAAGATTCTAGGACAATCTCTTCTTGTCTGGACTCTGAAGTCCTGGAGATCTCTTCTCGTAGAAAAGTGGGAACTAACCCCACCAAGGTCAAAGAGTTGAGAACAAGACATGCAGGAAAGTCCCAAGCTTCTGCCTCTGGTAATCCATCTCATCCTTCTTCTTCAGTTCCCCCTGAAATTGCAAATAGGGAAGGGTCAGCCTATGTTAGTCAAGCAATAGCTAAAATTGTTTCAAGAATTCTGAACGAGAACCACTCAGTTCCTGGCATTTTTGTTCCTTTGAATCAAGAAAGTTCAAATGCTGAAACAAATCCAGATGTCTCTAAGGATGTTGAGACATCATACAAAGAGAAGAATGCTGACATTGCTCACAAGAAAAGGAAGAAGCCCGAATCCTCTGAGTCTGATGACAGTGCTTAATGGTTGGTGGAGTTGCTGTTTGGTGGAGTTGGTGCTGGTACCTGGTGGAGTTTGGAAGTGTGTTCAGTTTTTTTTTCTCTGCTGCTGCTCTTATTACTTTTTTCTGGATAACTGTATAATTTCTATGAACATGTATCTTTGGCCCATTTGTGGCTAAAGAGGGGGAGAATATTTTGGTACTTGCTTAATTAGAAATTCTATTTTTCTGCAGTCATATCTTTCTGCTGCTATCTATCTCTGATTACTTAGGGTCTTTAGCCAAAAATCTGCCAAAGGGGGAGTTTGTAGTTGTTTAGTTATTGGCTTGCATTTTTGGTAAAACCCAAATGTATGTGTGAATGTCATGACTGATGTCATAACATTCTAGTTTAGTTTGTACTGATTCATTAGGTACCTTTGCAGAAAAATATTGTCATTCAGGTACTGATGTTTATAAGTGTGTATCTGAGCATTTTGCAAAATGATCACATTTTCCTAAATCAGTAGACAGGTTTTTTAGATGTCATAACATATGTTAAGACATCCTGTTCTGAACTAACAGGTTTGCAGTTTGGTTAATTCTGAGTTTTTTCAGGAAAATGACTCAGTCTTTCCAGAACAGAATCCTGCGTTTTCTTTGGGTTAACCTAGCTCAACCCTAACCTGGTTGATAAAGTCTTGTGACCTAGTCTTAAGGTCAAATGGAATTAACCCTAGCTTTTTGTGGAAACCCTAACTGAAGATGCAGCTGCTATATATTCAACAGAGCTGCTGTTTTGGAATCAATCCCTTTTTTGATCAGAAGATCATTTGTAAACTGTATAGGTTTAATTATTGTACTTCAAGCAATTATCATTGTGATAAGTGACTTGGAATAGGTTTTTAATTGTAAGGGTTGTGTAGCACTCAAAGCTTTGAAGCAAGAGTGTTTGAATGTTTCTTGACTAAAGCTGTGAAGCAGAGTCAAGTTAGTTGTGTGTATCACTCAAAGTTGTGAAGCAAGAGTGGTTGTGTTGCTTGATTAAAAAGCTGTGAAGCTTAATCAAGTATATGTTTTTGAAGAGTGTCTTCATCAATTCATTAGTCAAATTGTTTTATGTATCACTGCTGTGATTGAGGGGGAGTGAGTAGGAACTCAGGTTTAAGTTGTACTTAGATTGAAATTGCATTGGGTAGGTCTTAAGTGAAGGAGATAAACTGGTTGGTTTATTCCTGAATTAACATCTCTTATAGTGGATTTCCTCCCTGGCTTGGTAGCCCCCAGAGTAGGTGTTGTTGCACACTGAACTGGGTAAACAATTGACTGTGTTCTTTACTGTTTTTGTATTTACTGTCTTATAGAAAGTCAGATACGGTGTCATAACATTAAACGTGACATTGAGTATCTGCAGCCAGAATTTCAACTCATATTGAGCAGCTCCTGTATGACATTCTTTTTCTGCAGAATGTACCTTGTGTCCCAGAATGTTATGACATCAGTCATGACATTCACACAACTGGTTTTACCAAAAAACATGCCAACATCCAAACACTTACAAACTCCCCCTTTGGCAAATTTTTGGCTAAAACCCCTAAACAATCAGAGATTAGAAAGCAGCAGAATTAATAATATCCACCAAGTCTAATTCTACCAAAATTATCACACAAATTCTTCTCCCCCTCTTTAGTCATAAATAGGCCAAAGCTACTTGTACTTTTAGGTTATACAGTCATCCAAAAAGAATAATAAAACACAGGGAAAAAAAATCAAAAGTCATTTGCAGCATCAGGTACCAGCAGCAAACTTTTCAACTGCAATGATCTTCAAGCACTGTCATCTTCAGAGGAGGCACTATCTTCAGCATGAAGCTGGTCTTCAGCAGCATCCTCTTCCCTTCTTTGTCCTTCAATCTCCTCCTGTTTTAGTCTAGCAATCAGGTCCTCAAGAGTCCTTTTCCTTGTGTCAAGCTCTTTGCAGGTTTCCTTCAGCACAACTATAACATCAGTTTTCTTGGAATGAGATTTCACAGTTGATGTCTCAGCTGACGTCATGACAATGTCAGGAACATGTGTTCCCTGAAATAGCTTATAGTGCAACCCAAGAGCAGGGGCTCTTTTGCATACAGTATCTTTTTCAACTAGAATGTCAGGATACTGAGCAAGGACTATACCACATAGGAGAGAGGGAAAGGTAATAGGGCCTTTAATAGCATAGCTTCCAGCATGTTTTAATGTATGATCAAAGATATACTTGCCATAGTCAAGGTTTGTCCTGGTTCCAACATCATAAATGAATCTTCCCAAGCATGTGGAGATGGTTGATTTATGGTTGGTGGGAACCTAGTTAGCTGCACCAATTTTGTGCAGAATAGAAAATTTCATGCTCAGCTTGCTTGCATTCAGTTTCCCTTTTAAGGCCAGCTCTTGACTTGATTTGCAGTGATGGTTTGGCACACTTGGTTGTCAGTAACCTCTAGCTCAGGGCAAGCATCATCTGGTCTTCCTAGGAATTTGTTTATTTCAGAGGGAGAGAAATTTACCTTCCTTCCTCTCACATATACACATTTAAAGTCAGCTGACTTTCCATCAACACACCCTTCAGATAAATTCACTATGAATTCTTTGACAAGAACTTCATAGTAGTTGGTAAAATTTACCACAATATTTATTAGACCAACAGTTTTGATTAGATCCATGATCTCTTTACATTCCATGGCACTGGTGTTCAGTTCTCTTTCCAAGGCTATCCTTTTCAAACTTACATACTTCCACCTGTTTGCATTCTCAGGATGGTGAAAGGAAATGTTGTCAGTGGGGACTTCAGGGACTTTAGGCATTTTGCTTGAGGAGAGTTTCCTTTTGAGAGGAATGTCTTCAACATCAAATTCAAATTCTGATTCCTCATCAGTTTCAGAGGGTTCAGGCTCTTTCCTTTTCTTTGCTATTGGTTGTCTCACGGGTTTTGAGAGACTACCAGCAGGTACTCGAGTTTCCACCTTCCCTTTTGACAATCCAGCCTTCACAATTTCTACTCCAGTCTTGTTCTTAGACCTGGTTTTCTTATGAACAATATCAACAGTCTTTTCTTTGGAGATGCTTTTGGCAGCATCCTGCTTTCCTTTTCTGTTCATCATCCTTCTAGCTATGCTAGGGTTGATATTTGGAATTAAGTCATTATCAGAGTATTCTTCATCAACATCAATAATCGGGGGTTCAACATCCTTCTCATTAGGGTTCTGGTGATCATCAAGATTTTCAGGAGATTTCCTAATGTTATCATCCGGTGTCTCAACATTCCGAGTGACATCTGGATTTATTTCAACATTTGGACTAGCAGATTCTTGATTCAAGGGTACAGAAATGCCAGGTACAGAGTGATTCTCATTTAGAATCCTAGAGACAAGTCTAGCTATAGCTTGATGAACATAAACTGAGCCTTCCCTATTTGCTATTTCTGAAGGAACAGAAGATGATGGTTGAGAGGGTTTACCAGATGAAGAAGCTTGTGACCTTCTTGCATGTCTGGTTCGTAGCTTCTTAACCTTAGTGGGGTCAGCTGCCAGTTCATGAAGAGGAGTTATCTCCAGAACATCAGAATCCATGCAGTTTGTGATTGCCCTAGGTTCTCAATCAGAGGATGCGGAAGAAGCAGTCGCCTTTGAAGAGGATGATGTCATGGATAGTTGAGACATTTTGAGAGTTTTAGAAAACAGGTAGCAGTAATAGTACAGTCTTCGTTTGAGAGATTGAAGATTGTTGCAGAAACGCGAGAGGAGTGAGATATATGAATGTCTATTCAACTTCTTAAAATCTTGGAAAGAAATAAAGAAGTAGATGATTAGCCCAATCAGAGTAGACTTAACAAAAAAATCTCTCTCATCCCTTGTTTTGAGCAAAATTAATTGCTACATATCTTCATGTTGGCAAATACCCAGCTTGCCCCTCAAATTTTCAAATTGATTTGCATCAAGTGCCTTGGTAAAAATGTTAGCCAGTTGTAGTTCTGTGGCAACATGTTCCAGTTTAATCGTCTTCAACTCTACAAGATCTCTGATGAAGTGATGTCTAATGTCAATATGCTTGGTCCTGCTATGCTGAATAAGATTCTTGGAAATGTTGATAGTGCTCAGATTGTCACAGTACAATGTCATAACATCTTGTGTGACATTATACTCAGTAAGCATCTGTTTCATCCAGATCATTTGAGAATAGCTACTACCAGCTGCTATGTATTCAGCTTCAGCAGTAGATAGAGACACACAGTTCTGTTTCTTGCTGAACCAAGAGACAAGATTATTTCCTAATAAGAAACATCCTCCAGAGGTGCTCTTTCTATCATCAGCACTTCCAGCCCAATCAGCATCACAGTAACCAGTCAGATTTGGTTCACATCCATGAGAGTACAACAAGCCATAGTTGTGGGTTCCACTTACATACTTCAGAATTCTCTTCACTTGGTTGATATGACTTACTTTGGGTTTAACCTGGTATCTTGCACATACTCCAACTGCAAAAGCAATGTCAGGTCTGCTGGCTGTTAAGTATAGCAAACTTCCTATCATGCTTCTGTATAAGCTTTGGTCCACCTTGACCCCACTTGAATCTTTGGACAGCTTTAAGTGAGTAGGTGCAGGAGTCCCTTTGTGACTGGCATTCTCCATCTAAAACTTCTTGACAATGTTCTTTGCATACTTGCTTTGATACAAAAAAATTGAGTCTTCCATCTGTGTGACTTGCAGTCCAAGAAAGTAGGACAATTCTCCCATGAGGCTCATTTCAAATTCAGCTTGCATCTGGTCAGCAAAATGTTTAACCATTTTATCTGACATTCCCCCAAACACTATGTCATCAACATAGATTTGAGCTACCATTATCTTTCCTCCTTCATTTTTGACAAAAAGAGTTTTATCCAAGCCTCCTTTCCTGTATCCTTTGTCAGAGAGGAATTTTGTCAACCTGTCATACCATGCTCTGGGAGCTTGTTTCAGGCCATATAAAGCTTTCCTCAATTTGTATACATGATCAGGGCAGTTTGGATCCACAAATCCTTTAGGCTGTTCCATATAAACTTCCTCATTTAAGTACCCATTTAGGAAGGCACTTTTTACATCCATCTGAAATAACTTGAACTTGAGGAGACAAGCAATTCCCAATAGGAGTCTGATTGATTCCAGTCTGGCTACAGGAGCAAACGTCTCATCAAAATCAACCCCTTCAATTTGAGTGTATCCTTGAGCAACAAGTCTTGCCTTATTCCTGGTGACAACTCCTTCAGCATCTGATTTGTTCTTGTAGATCCATTTTGTGCCAATGATGTATGTTCCTCCTGGTCTAGGAACTAACTCCCATACTTCATGTTGCTTGAATTGGTTCAATTCATCTTGCATTGCTCCAATCCAGTATTCATTAGTTAAAGCCTCCTTAACATTTCTTGGTTCAATCTTAGATACAAAACAAGAGTTTGAGATGATTTCTCTAGATCTTGTAATGATTCCACTGTTAGGATCTCCTATGATAAGTTCCTTAGGATGATCTTTCTGAATTCTGATGGAAGGGTCTTTTTTAGCTTCCTTTGATTCAGATTCTGATGAAGTAGTTTTAGGAATATCATCCTTTTGAGTTGAAGTCTCAAAGAATGTCTCAACATCATATGGGACATTTGTTTCCTCATGGTAATCATCAACTATGACATTTATAGATTCCATCATAACTTTGGTCCTGGAATTGAATACCCTATAAGCTCTGCTGTTGGTAGAGTATCCTAGGAATATTCCTTCATCACTTTTAGGGTCCATCTTTCTCCTTTGTTCACGATCTGTCAGAATATAGCATTTGCTTCCAAATACATGGAAGTACTTCACTTTAGGATTTCTTCCTTTACAAAGTTCATAAATGGTGGATGATGTTCCCTTTCTCAAGGTGACCCTGTTATGGACATAACAGGCTGAATTCATAGCTTCAGCCCAATAATGAATAGGAAGTCTTTTGGCATGTATCATTGCTCTGGCAGATTCCTGTATAGTCCTGTTTTTCCTTTCCACAACTTAATTTTGTTGGGGAGTTATGGGTGAAGAGAATTCATGATTAATTCCTTCTGAGGAGCAGAACTCATCAAACTTACTGTTTTTAAATTCCTTGCCATGATCACTTCTGATTCTGACAATGCATCCTTCTTTCTCTCTTTGAATTCTTTTGCACAGTTCCTTAAATACTTCAAATACATCAGACTTTTCTCTAATGAAGTTAATCCAGGTGAATCTGGAAAAATCATCCACAACAACATAGGCATATCTTTTTCCACCAAGACTTTCTACCTGCATTGGTCCCATCAGATCCATATGTAGAAGTTCTAACACCTTAGAGGTGGTCAGATGTCTTGACTTTGGATGTGACATTCTAGTCTGCTTTCCAACCTGACATTCACCACAAACTCTCCCTTCATCAATTTGCAACCTTGGAATCCCTCTGACTGCTTCCATGGATATAATCCTTTTCATTCCTCTTAGATGTAAATGACCAAGTTTTTGGTGCCACAGTTTCACTTCTTTTTCTTCTTTGGCAATAGAGCACACAAAAGAATAATTAGTGTTCTCAGACTCCCATAAGTAGCAGTTGTCTTTAGATCTGACACCTCTCATTACAACTTCTTGTTTCTCATTAGTTACAAGACATTCTGACTTAGTGAAGTTGACCTTGAATCCTAGATCACATAATTGACTGATACTTATAAGATTAGCAGTCAAGCCTTTTACCAGCAATACTTCATTTAGGTTTGGAACTCCAGGGTAGTCCAAGTTTCCAACTCCTTTGATTTCTCCTCTAGCACCATCTCCAAAAGTCACATAACTAGTAGTGTGAGGTTTAACATTATTGAGAAGATTCTTGATTCCAGTCATGTGTTTAGAACATCCACTGTCAAAGTACCAGTCTTCCTTTGCAGAGACTCTAAGGGAGGTGTGAGCTATCAGGGCAGTAGCCTTTTTCTTCCACTGTTGAGTATATGGTGCCTTGTTAGACTTAGGTTTGACAACTGGGGTCTGATTAGGATATCCATATAATTTGAAGCAGAATGGCTTTATGTGACCAAACCTCCCACAATGATGACATCTCCATCTTTGATAATTTTTCTTCATATTTCTCTGTTCTCGATGTTGAGTGCTATGTTGTGACATCTGCTTTGACATTTGTTTATCAGGCCTGATCTTCTTCTTGTCTACAATAGATTTCTTTGCTGCCACAAATCCCAGACCAGACTTGTCTCCCACATTTTGTCCAACCTGAAGGATTTCTTCTAATTTGTCAGTTCCATTTGTCAACATCTTGACAGATTTGGTCATCTGGTCAAGTTTTGAGTTTAGCATTTGAACTTCCCCTTCTAGATGACTTATAGTATCAATGCCTGCCTTCTTCTCAGCCTCCAACTTTACTATGAGTTTTGTTTGTCTCTCATTTTGCTGACAAACTTCAGCACTTCTGATACATAACTTCTTGTAGGAGTCAGCCAGTTCTTCAAATGTCACTTCCTCATCACTAGAGTCACTATCAGAGTCACAAATACCAGTTAGCGCAGTAACTAGTTTGGCAGATTCTTCTTCAGAATTACTTTCTAAGTCACAGTCAGACCAAGTAACAGACATTCCTTTCTTTTGTTTCTTAAGAAAGGTTGGACATTCAGCTCGAATGTGCCCATATCCTTCACATCCATGGCATTGAATTCCTTTGCTTTGATTTCCCTTCTCTTTAGACTTTGGTCTTCTGCTGGAGTCATAGGATCTGTTGATGTCAGAAGGAATGTTCTTAACATTTGACCTTGACTTTGGGTCCATTCTCTTGATGAGTTTGTTGAACTGTCTTCCAAGCATGGCTATAGCTTCTGAAATATTTTCTTCTTCATCCTCCTTGTTTTCATCTTCAGTATTAGATACAAGTGCTATGCTCTTTTTTTTCTTGTCAACATTTTCACTGATCCCCATCTCAAAGGTCTGAAGAGACCCAATGAGTTCATCCACCTTCAAGTTGAAGATATCCTGAGCTTCCTCTATAGCAGTCACCTTCATTGCAAATCTTTTAGGCAAGGATATGAGAATCTTTCTCACCAGCTTTTCTTCTGACATCTTTTCTCCCAATGCTCCTGAGGTGTTGGCAATTTCCAAGATGTTCATGTGAAACTCATGAATGGTCTCATCTTCCATCATCCTTAGGTTCTCAAATTTGGTAGTCAGCATCTGAAGCCTTGACATTTTTACTTTGGATGTGCCCTCATGGGTAGTTTTGAGAGTGTCCCAAACCTCCTTGGCCAGTTCACATTGATGTACTAGTCTGAATATGTTTCTATCAATTCCATTGAACAAGGCATTTAATGCTTTGGAGTTACCCAGGGCTAACTCATCTTCTTCTTTGCTCCATTCTTCCTCAGGTTTCAGACTGGTTGTCCCATCTTTCCCAGTTATGGTGGGATGGTTCCATCCTTTGTCAGCAGCTCTCCAAGCCTTTTTGTCCAGTGATTTTAAGAAGGCAATCATACGAGGTTTCCAGTAGTCATAATTTGATCCATCCAGAATGGGTGGTCTGTTTCCAAAACCTCCTTCTTTGTCCATAGCGCCAGAAAATAATATCCCTAGATCTCACCCAGTAAGACAGGCAGGGTGCCCGCTCTGATGCCAATTGAAATTCTGGCTGCAGATACTTAATGTCACAGTGAATGTTATGACACCGTATCTGACACTCTTCAAGATAGTAAAACTAAAAGCAGTAAATAACATAGTCAATTGTTTACCCAGTTCAGTGTGTAACAACACCTACTCTGGGGGTTACCAAGCCAGGGAGGAAATCCACTATAAGAGATATTAATTCAGGAATAAACCAACCAGTTTATCTCCTTCACTTAAGACCTACCCAATGCAACTTCAATCTAAATTCAACTTAAACCTGAGTTCCTACTCACTCCCCCTCAATCACAGCAGTGATATTAAACAATTGACTAATGAAATTATGAAGACACTCTTCAGAACATACACTTGATTTTGCTTCACAGCTTTTAATCAAGTAACACAAACACTCGTGCTTCAAAGCTTTGAGTGATACACAACCCTTACAATCAAATACTACTCCAAGTCACTTATCACAATGATAATTGCTTGGATTACAGTAGTTACAACTATACAGTCCCTTATTGATCTTCTGTCAAAAGTGTCTTTCACCAACAGTCTTCATGAGGAATATATAGGCTGCTATTCTTCAGTTAGGGCTTCCACGAAAATAGCTAGGGTTAATTAGGGTTAACCTCAAGACTTGGTCATGGGACTTTAACAACCAGATTAGGGTTAAGCAAAGTTAACCTAAGTCCACGTGAGAATCTGATCTGGACTGAATAACCAGATTCCTGAAACTTCTCAGAAAATAATAAATCTGCACAAGTGTTAGTACAGTACAGGATGTCTTAACATTGGTTATGACAACAAGAATCCTGTTTACAGATTTTGGTAGAATGCAATAAATGTGATCATTGCATAATGATCAGCTAAACACTCATATTGAGCAGCTCCTGTATGACATTCTTTTTCTGCAGAATGTACCTTATGTCCCAGAATGTTATGACATCAGTCATGACATTCACACAACTGGTTTTACCAAAAAACATGCCAACATCCAAACACTTACAGAATTTAATTCTTATATTACCCTGACTGGGGATAAAAGAGATGAATAACCTTCCGAGGCACTGTTTGACCGATTTTTCAATATGGATGCCGACTCGTCTAAGGAGAATAAGATTAACTAATATCTGGTCTGGTTTCAGATTCAATAGAAACTCTCTTGGGATAGAAGCTTTGACGGCCCTTTGCTAGAGAGGGGAATTTTGTTGGTTATTTGCAGTAGTCAAAGGAATAGACTCAAGCTACGGAGACTGGATTTGTTAGGGAAATAAACCTTGTTGGAGAAATACTCTGTTGAGGAAGTTCTCTGTTAAGGTATATTTGGCAGGGGATTTTACAGTGTTTGAGAAATAAACTCAACTGGGGAAGAGAATTCTTGTGAACTGTGTGGATGTCATAATCTCTTAGAAAGATTGGGACTTCGTAGGTTGGCGACATTGTTGGGGAAAAGATCATACTCCTTTATCCGCTAATGGGATATGCTGGTGAGTATGATTAGGGTATTTTAGACTTATGTGGAATGTGTCGAGTTTGTGAAGAATACTTTGTGGGGACTATTCCATAGAGGTTGTTATGTGGGGATTTGTGGACGACTTAAACTTTATCTCGTCTCCTAGAGTCTTGAGTAAATATGTATTCCTGTTTTTAGGCATATATTTGTTAACAGTAATCGTATTCATATGCATATGTTCGTTCAATTTAGTCATTGGATGTTTTGCGAACAAAACAGAAAAATTAAAACAAAATTTGAATTTTGGAATTGTGTTTATATTGATAGTTTGCCTATAAACAGGTGATTGTTGTACAAAGAGACAGAAATCCTAGTAATAGGAAATCATCGTGAAATGAAAGGAGTACAAAGTAAAACAAAACATATAGTTATGTGTAATGGTCTCGTCAGGTTTCAACTCTGCTATTGCCCCTATGTTGTCGAGCATCTCATCCCTTGTTGTCGGAAGAAGTTGATTAAATTGATCGACACCATTCAAACTTGACGTTTGTAATAAAGATGGCTATAAGTGATCCAATGGGACATAGTCGTACCCTTTAATCCCTAATTTTTTTCCTGAACTATCCTTTCAGGTTTTCAGTCCACCGGGATACCCTTTTTTTTCCCAAGCCACCTTTTCAGGTTTTCGACTTGCCGAGTGTACAGTATTTTATATATATATATATATATCCCTGATTTTTTCTCGAACCCTTTTGGTTCGCCGGGATGCCCTTATTATTGCCTAGGCCAGTCAACCTAGCGGGTCGTTTTTTATGCGTAGTGTCTTTTAACTACGTCCGCATTCACAGGGTGTGGAAGATCTTTACCGTCCATGGTGGTAAGTATCATAGCCCTTCCCAAAAATATCTTCTTGATCATGAATGGCCCTTTGTAGGTAGGAGTCCATTTGCCCCCGGGATCACCCTGCGGTAGGATGATGCACTTTATTACCAAGTCACCACCCATATATACCCGATGCTTAACTTTATTATTGAAGATTTTGATCATGCGCTTCTGATACTTCTGACCATGATAGACAGCCGTAAGCCTTTTCTTGTCAATCGAATTTAAATGGTCCAACCTAGTCTAAATCCATTCGTTTTCGTCTAAATCTGCATCTTTCATAACTCTCAGAGAAGGAATTTGAACTTCAACAGGTAGAACAACTTCCATACCATATACCAGAGAGAATAAGGTTGCCCCTGTTGACGTCCGAGTTAAAGTGTGATAGCCATGAAGAGGAAATGGTAACATATCATTCCAATCTTTATACGTCACCTTCATCTTCTGTAAAATCTTCTTGATGTTCTTGTTGGCGGCTTCCACTGTGCCATTCATCTTCGGTCGATACAGAGAAGAATTATGGTGCTTGATCTTGAACTGCATGCAAAGTTCTGTGATCATAGTGTTGTTGAGATTGGTACCATTGTCTGTGATCCTCCTTTCGGGGATTCCGTACCGATAAATAAGATTGCGCTTAATGAACTGAGAAACAACACTCTTGGTAACGGAGGCGAACGAGGCCGCTTCAACCCGCTTTGTGAAGTAATCAATGGTGACGAGGATGAAGCGATGTCCGTTGGAAGTAGTAGGTTTGATCTCTCCAATCATATCAATTCCCCACACTGCAAACAGCCAAGGAGTAGTCAAGACATTTAGAGGTACTAGAGGCACGTGTATTTTGTCAGCATAGACCTGACACTTGTGACAAGTTCTTGAATGGTGATGGCAGTCAGTTTCCATAGTCGACCAATAGTAACCCGCTCTCAGAATCTTCTTAGCCATAGTATGCCCACTGGAGTGAGTACCAAAGACACCTTCATGCATATCCTCCATAATTTCTCAGCTTCCTTATTGTCCATACAACGAAGCATAGTCGAATCCTGATTGCGTTTGTACAAAATTATGTTGCTTAGGAAGAACTTAGCAGAGAACCTCCGTAGGAATTTATTGTCATTGATAGATTCTCCTTCAGGATACTCTTGAGCTTTGAGGTACCCTTTTACTTCATGAAACCAATGTTTTTCTTCTACTCTGTCAGTGTCAACTTCGTAGCAGTGTGCTAGTTCGTCCAGTCTTTCGATGGTAATTCGAGTAGCCTTGTTGTTCCACCTGACCTTGAACATAGATGACATGGTAGCCAGTGCATCTGCCAATTGATTCTCTTCTCATGGGATGTGCTCAAAAGTGATCTCCTTGAAATATGGGATTAAGGTCAGCACATGCTCTCGATATGGAATGAGATTCAGATGCTTCATATCCTATTCTCCCTTGATCTGACTGATTACTAGGGCTGAGTCCCCGTATACGCTCAAGAACTTGATTCTCAGATCAACAGTCGCTTTAATGCCCATGATGCATGCTTAGTATTCAGCCATGTTGTTGGTACACTCAAAACATAATCTGGCGGTGAAGGGCGTATGGAAACCCCGTGGAGAGATAATTCCAGCACCAATTTTGTTGCCAAGTGCGTTAGAAGCTCCATCGAGAACCATAGTCCATCGGGATCCTAGCTCAGGTCCTTCATACGGTCCAAGTTCTTCATAATCTATAACTAGCATAATGTTCTCGTCCAGAAACTCGAATTTCATAGATTGGTAGTTATCTATGGCTTGATGAGACAAATGATCTTCCAGTACACCCTCTTTGATTTCCTTTTAAGTGGTATATTGTCAAGACCATTTTCCATCAGGCTATTCTTCTGGGGAGTGCGGGCTTCTCGAGTATGTATTTGATGGGACCCATTTTAAAGATCAATAAAGTAGTATGGGTCAACATATACTGTCTTAGTCGGCGAGCAGCCCATGCCAAAGCGCAACAAGTTTTCTCGAGCAGTGAGTATCTTGTTTCACAGTCGGTAATCTTTTTGCTAAGTTAGTATATTGCATTCTCTTTTCGACTAGACTCGTCATGCTGGCCCACTACACACCTTATTGAATTCTCTAGCACTGTTAGATACATGATTAGAGGTATTCCTTCAACTGGTGGCATCAAAATTGGAGGTTCTTGTAGGTACTCCTTGATTTTGTCAAAGGCTATATGACAATCATCGTTCCATTTTACTACCTGATCTTTCTTCAACAACTTGAAGATTAACTCACAAGTAGTAGTCAAATGAGAAATGAATCGGGAAATATAATTCAGTCGTCCTAAGAAACCTCTGACTTCCTTCTCAGTACGAGGAGTAGGAATTTCTTGAATAGCTTTGAATTTAACGGGATCAACCTCAATACCTTTACCGTTGACGACAAAACCCAAGAGTTTATCGAATCTCACCCCAAAGGTGCATTTGTTCGGATTCAACCTTAGCTTGTACTTCTTCAGTCTCTCAAAAAATTTGTGTAGGTGGCTGAGTTGCTCTTCTTCAGTCTGAGATCTGGATATCATGTCACCAACATTAACCTATATCTCATGATGGATCATGTCATTGAACAAAGCTACCATGGCACGCTGATAAGTTGCGCAGACGTTCTTCAACTTAAAAGGCATAACCTTGTAGCAGAAAGTGCCCCACCGTGTGACGAATGTTGTTTTCTCCATGTGTTCAGGCACCATCTTGATCTGATTATACCTTGAGAAATAATCCATGAAGGAGAACACCTTGTGTTGAGCGTTATTGTCGACCAAAACATCAATATATGGAAGTGGGAAGTCATCTTTGGGGCTCGCTCTGTTCAGATCCCTATAGTCTACACACATATGTACTTTACCATCTTTATTTGGTACTGGGACAATATTTGCAACCCATAGAGGATATGATGTCACTGATAAGAAACATGCATTGAATTGCTTCATAACCTCGGCCTTGATCTTCTCTCACATCTCAGGACGCATGCGTCAAACCTTCTGCTTAATTGGAGAAAAACCTTCTTTCATCGGCAGACAGTAAAACACAATATTGGTGTCGAGCCCTGGCATGTCTTCGTATGACCAAGCAAAGATCTCAACATATTCATGCAACATCTAAATCAACATGTTCTTGACACTTCCCTCTAGGTTAGCGCCTATCTTGACTTCTTTCCTGGCTATCTCAGTACCCAGATTTACAAGTTCAACCGGCTCTTCATGCGGTTGTAAGGCCTTTTCTTCTTGCACTAAGAGTTTGACAAGCTCTCTAGGTATTTCAAAATCTTCCTCACCTTCTTCCTTGGCTTGGTAGATTGGATTTTCAAAGTCATAAGTGGCGATAGCAGAATCATTATCAACGGGATCCAGAGTGGATGTGGATCTGCAATGTATTGTGTGGGTGTGTATAAGAACGCATAGCTATTTGAAAGTGTAATAAAGTAAAAGGAAAAACAGAGAGTGCAAAATTTGAATGCAAAAAGCCTAATGCTTTTATTAAATGAAAATATGTTTATGAAATGACAATCCCTTAACAAATGAACCATTGTGCCCCGGGTAAGACACATGGTTTAAAGTTATTGTTTAAAAAAATTACATAATCGAAACTTTGAAAGCAATAAAAACAGAGATGTAGCTATTACTCCTGACTAAAGGAGATAGAGATAATGCTTATGCCTTCCAATTGCTGAGCCAGTTGCCAATGGTAGGAAAGATCCAACTGTCAAGGTCATAATCACTGTCAGCATCTTCTATCATATTGACTATGTTGTTGCTGACACAGAATGATGGTCTTCCAGCACGAGCGTGACGAACAACCCTTTAACCCTATTCTTCTATAACAACTCTAGCATCTTTCAACGAAGCCATCCTGGGGGAACCATGGTAGCCTTGGGAATGACATAAACATCTTCAGTAGCGGTTAGAGGCATAACTTCAAAAGTCTTATAGGGAGTCTCGATGAATTCGCCGTCCATCTCTACATACCAGAATGAGTTCAAGTGGATAACCATATACTCTTCTTTACCACAGGCTGTAACAACCTTTCCCTGCATGGGATACTTTAACTTCTGGTGTAGGGTCGAGGTGACAGCGCCCGCCCAATGGATCCAAGGGCGCCCCAGTAAGAAAGAATAAGCTGTTCAAATATCCATTACATAAAAGGTAGATTCAAAGATCTGTGAACCTACATTGGTCGGAAGATCCACTTCTTCATGTACTATCCTCTTTGACTCGTTAAAGGCTCGAACTATAATATCACTGGGTTTCATTACAATCCCTTCACAATCAAGTCTGTCCAGAGTGCCTTTTGGTAGAACATTTAACAAGGAACCAGTATCAACCAATACATGAGCCAAAGTAGCGCCCTGCATTCAATGGAGACATATAGTTCGTTATTGTAATTTCTTACTTATGGAGTCAGATCAACATCAGAGAAACTTAATCCATTGTCAGTCGTTAAGCTAGCAACATAACTTCCAAATTGATCGGTAGAAATCTTTTGTGGCATGTGAGAAGTCTTCAAAAATTTTACTAAAGCCCGTACATGAGCTTCAGAATATAGTAACAGGGATAACATAGAGATCTTAGATGGGTTCTTCCCCAGCTGTTCAACAATCTTGTAGTCGCTCTTACGGATAATCTTCAACACCTCTTCCAACTCTTTCCTATAGGTGTCTTCAACTACAACTTCTTTAGGTGCCTCCGTTTGGGCAGGCTTCATTATTTGTTCTTTTCCCTGAGCCTCAGCAGTTGACTTGGTAGAGGTAACTCTAACAGGTGTAGCGACCGTCTTTGGAGATATTTCCGGGGAGAAAACCCTTCCGCTTCTAGTAACTTTACTGGTCCCAGCAATATTGTCAATGTCGAGATCAACAACTTCAGTAACTTCATCTTCAACAGTCAGTAGTTCTTGCTTGATTCCATGGTAGTAGACATCTGATCCATAGTTCTAAGGAATAGCTTTATCCGAAGAATATGTGATAGGTCCAGGTGTTGTGATGATTAGAGGAGCAGCTTTTGAATTGGCAGTAATTCTTACAGGACCTTTAGAGGTAATCTTGACAGGAGTGCCGTATATTATGGATAAGTCTTGAAACAAGTTCTCAGTAGACGGGACCTTCTTAACCAGAATTATGTGATTGTCTATTAGGCTTTGAACGCCTTCCTTCAGCAACTTGCAGCCATTGGGTTGGGCTGCACAACAGTAACATTTTTCAATACATCCTGGACATAAACTAGCTTTCAACAGATTTTTCATGATGATTAGTAGAGGAGTAACTATTTCACTTACAGTAGAAACATAGAAAACATCATCAATAACACTCATGCATTTGTCGTGCTTCAGAATTGGTGCGATAATCACGTTGGGAGTTTTGAACGATCAAACTCAATCTCTTTGTTGTCAATCATGTCTTGAATTTTGTTTTTCAAGGCCCAGCAGTTGTTGGTGTCGTGCCCAGGACTGTTGGAATGGTAGGAACACATCGCATTCAGATTGTATCGAGGAGAGGAGGTGTTGAGATTCTGAGGGGGCTCCCTTAATGTTATCAACTCCGTTTTCAGTAAATATTTTAATGCCTGAGACAGTGACATGGTGATCTTCGTAAACTATCTTCTCAGAGCATTTGTCCTATGTTGATTACCCTGTTGTTGTTATTGAACAAGCCCAATATTAGAAATTAATATCGCTCCCACAGAGTGATTATGGTCATTTTTAACACGACACTTTTAGCCATAAACAACATTGGTCTCCTTCTTACCACTGAATGTTTTCTTCATAGCACTCGAAGATGTAACCACTTGAATTTTTCCACTCTTGATACCACTTTCGACATGTTCCCCAGTTAGAATCAACTCAGTAAAACCATATGAGGAACTTCCAGTCAGATGGTTAAAGAATGGACTTGTCAGAGTGCCCATGAACATATCAACCATCTCCTTATCAGATAAGGGAGGTTTCACTCTTCCGGCCAGATCTCTCCACTTTTGGGCATACTCTTTGAACCCTTCATTCGAGCCTATAGTCATGTTTTGTAATTGCACATGAGTTGGTGCAAGGTTCGCATTGTATTGACACTATTTGTAAAAAGCAGCAGCCAAGTCTTCCCAAGTATGGATGTTGGTTCCCTCCAGCTGATAGAACCACTCGAGTTGTGTACCAGACAAAATTTCATGAAAGAAGTGAACCCATAACTTTCTGTCAACAATATGGGGTTAGATCTTCCGAACATAGGACTTCAGATGAAGTTTGGGACAAGAAACACCATTATGTTTAGCAAAAGCGGGGACCTTGAACTTGTGAGGGATAACTACCCCCAGAATAAGACTCGACTTTTCAAAATCCAATCTAGGAACTTCCTGGATTTCCATGGCCTTGAGGCGATCTTCCAACTGTTTATTTCTATCATCCACGGGAGGATACTGTTCATCAGAATAGTCTTCATCCTTAGAAATTTTCCCAGAACCTTGGTTGCTTCCACATTTAACCTTAACACGTATACCATCTTCCTCTTGATCGTCATCTTCATCAGAGGAGATATGAGCAGTTTAAACCGATTTAGTGGGACCTTTGAACCTTATCCCCATATTGAGGATAGAAACTGGCTTCCGAGTCTTCTTCTTTTTGGCGATGACAACCATCATATCTTGTCGCCCCTTGGCTAGGTTCAGGAGGGTCTCTTGGAATTGGGCGTGTTGTGCTTGGAATTCCTTAACAGTGTGTTCTAGAGCCATCTTTTACTGAAATAAACAGCAAGAAGATGAGAGTACCTATTATGTGATGATATGCATGATATGCAAATGTAAGTGCAGTGTTTTCAAGGACCGTTGCGAGATTTAAATCTGTTTAAACAAAAGGAAACAAAAGAAATTTTAGTAACAAGCTCAAATTGTAATTGCTTTCAATAAAAAGAGTTACAAAACATCAAAATATGAATTCAAGTCTCCCATGGACGCTTCCTCTTTGTGTTGACGTATGCATTAAGGCTTTGTTCTTCATTGATTCATTTCATCAGCTCCAGTACTTTCTTCTCACTAGCATAGAATTGAGCCTCAAAGGTATCTCTTTCTTCCTTGAGCTGAATCCAGGCCTTCTGTAGTTCTTCGAATTCAGTAGGAATATCTGGATGAAGAATGGTATGAGAAACATCCCCTTCAATAATAGGCTCTAAGATCACTGGTAACATAGCAGGATATGGCATTTTAATATTTTGAGCACGAGACCGCACCCATCTGAGGTAAGGCTCTAGAGGAATGAAATTCTTATGTCCCAAAGTCTTGCTATTATTCTTGTTGACTGTACCCCAAGCACATATAAACCTTTGATGGTAATTTTGAGGATCGTTCTCATAGTCGAACATAATACCCTGTATGCGCATATCATGAGGACCGTACCTTCGAGCATAGTCAAACTGACGTAAATCTAGAGAAGGATTGTAAGTGATGACCCCTCTTATACTAAGGAGTGGTGCATTAGGGAATTCCCCCCAACGATCAATAATAGTGACATCTGCCTGAGATCAAGAATACCAATGGATATTCGCATGGGTGAGTGACATCAACCTTTGAGACCACCTCAAACCTTATTTTTAATTTATCACTGATCGGGGCAGATGCAAAATAAACCACCTGGACAGTAGAGGTATGAAACACATAAGAGTTCCTCGCTTCTTCATAGTACGAGTGTGGAGGGAATGCAGGACATCACCAAGCAAAGTAGGTACCAGATTATGAGTGAGAAATATTTTAATGGCTTTCACATCTATGAATTGGTCCGAATTAGGGAATAATACAACCTATAAATCAACAAAGCCAACATATCCTCAAAAGCATGAAAGTTCATGGCATCCAGAAACCACTGAGCCTTCTTTATCAGAAATTTAGGAGAAAAACCCTTGACTCCATTCCTTGTTTCCCAATTAGATACAATGTCCAATTGTTTCAGATGTAAGGCTACTACAACGTCTTCAGGTTTCAGAACTTGCTCTAGACTAGTGAAGGGTATCTGATAAAGAATAGGCACTTAGAGCAACTTAGAAAATTCTTCCATCGTGGGCACCAACTGATAATCTGGGAAGGTAAAAAAGTGATGCTTCGGATTAAAGAACTGGAAAAAAAAGCTTATCATTTCTTCCTAAAAGCCAGTAGTAACCAAACTGAGTAGATGACAATATCTCTTGGTGAATTGAGAATTTTCGGGAACCTTTTAGACTAATTCCTCAAGCTTGGAAGATATCCTTACGAAGTTGGTCCGGATGGTATTCCTACAACTGGAAGCCATGGCCCTGCAACACAGAACATAGATAAATCCCCTAGATCCTTGAAATGGTTAGTTATGATGTGATGTTATGATGTTATGATGTCATGTTTAAACAGATAATCAACATAAGCAAAGCACACAAAGGCCTTAGGTTTGAGGCTTGCATGGGGCTTGTAGGTAAGTACCCTCTTGAATTTTAGTTTGCTCAACCTATCCTAAAGAAGTAACCGGGTTCTAGGGATCTCAATATCTTTGATTTTTCCCACAAGTTTTGTCTAGCACGACAACTGACTTGCCACCAAACAAAACCTAAAAGTCGAATCTCAATGAGCGTAGCATCGAGTATCAACCAACTTCGGACTGCACCAAAGACGGCTATCTCACTACCTTCTAATGGCTAAGTTGGGTCAATTAAGGTTCTAAAGGTCGGTTGCTGCTTATGACACCACACGATAGCCTAGTATTCTCCCCGACTGACTCGAGGGACACCAGTACAAACCAATGTTTTGCACTAACGTAGCCATCACTTCAACCATATCGATATACGCCGTATAGTTTCCATGATCTATTGCTACTTACCTAAAATACCCCCAAATCCAGGTGTAGGATCTTTGCAAGAAAATAAACCCGAGCAAGCCCCAAAATCTAAAGCACACAAGACAAACAAGGAAAGTATTTAAAAATGATATAACTCTAAAGGTAACCTCGCTTTTAGTTATCCCAACAGAGTCACCGGTTCTGTAATACGGTGGGATAACTGACTTGGTTTTGCATTTTATCGCAAATATTGTGGATAGCAAGAGTTGCGACTGACTTTTATTTTATCCAATAAGGAAAGGGTTAAAAGAACAGGAAAGACCTCTGAAAATTTTGAGTTCAGGGGGTAGGTTATAAAAAGGGAAGGTGTTATCACCCTTTTCATACGTAGTTATCTACGGGCTCTTAATCACTAGCTCACTATTGTTTTGAAAATTCTTTGTGAATGTGTTTTGAAAATATTTTGAAAAGTTCCTAAGTACAACAAACTTTATAATGATCCTCGTATCTGTCCTCGAGAATGTGTAAAAAGTGTTTTGAAAATATTTCAAAAGTGTCTGTGTGAAATGTTTTTGTTTTGAAATGTGAGCAAGCGATTAATAGTATTATACCATTACTCATGGTCTTTCATGTTATTTTCCTCCTCCTTTAGATAGTTATACCCTACCATTAGTTAGTAGAAAGCCCTATCGTTGGATGTGAAGGGACAAGCGTGGGTCATCATACAATCATAAAGGCAACTCGTAGGGGAGCTTTAGCAATTTTATCATAAGGGACTAGATCGCTTACCAAAGACAACATCGTAAGAGTCATCGAGGGACTACGATCTATTTAACCGAGGGTCTTTGCTAAAGCGTCCCCATGTTCGAGGGACATGACTGTGTTTCCGAAGGAAACAAGTGAGGTTACCCTAGAGGTGCGTGTGTGAAGAGTGATTCATGTTCAATTATTTTAGTCTTGTAATTAGGGTTTTCTACAATTTTTTTATGTCTTGCCATACAAACCCTAATTACTAGCAAAATAATATAGCAATAATGAAAAGCAGTAAAGTGCGGGAAATAAAATTCTACGCTATTACAAGGCTTCAGGAGTGGGGGTACAAACAATAAAACTAGGGGGAAAGAGTAAACCCTAATTAAACTATTACAACTGTAAGCAGATACATAATTGGAAAAAGAACACTAATAAAGTACATGAAGCAGTAAAAAGAAAAGGAAAAAAGGAAATTGTTTTGATGAAAAAATAGTTTAACGATTAACCTAAAACCTAATCGATTTTAATTAATTAAAAAAAATTTAGTTAATTAAATTAAACAAAACCCTAAAATCTAATTTGATTTTAATTTAGTTAAGAAAACCTAAAAATTAAATTAGAGTTGATTAAATGAAAACCTAAAAAACTAAATTAGGGTTTTTAAAAAAAACAAAGGTTTTTAAAAAAGGTTTCGTAAAAGATGAAGAAAAGGAAATGGAAAGTGTAAGAATAATAGATAATTGCTAAAAAAAAACAAATGGTAGGGGTGGGTGTTGAACCCACACCCTCAGGACCTTCCAGTAACACAATCACCACCAAACCAAGCGCGCCTTGGTGATAGGTAACAAATTCAGCGCATTTTGTATTCTTATTTGCAAAAATATGAAAATATTATGAAAACAAAGTAGCAAAAGGCTGGATCGAACCCAGGCTCTTTGACACAAATGACTTATCGCATGCGCTTCTACTGTCGGGGCGGATGTACATCTGTTTATTTAAATGAACAATTAAATATATAATATAAACAAGCTGCTTGCACCAGAGAGGCGCCAGAACCCTAGCTCTGGTCGTCTTCTCTGATTTCCTTCTTAGATTAAACCTGCAAAACAGACAGAGTTAGTAATCCAAAAACATCCTACCCTCTTAAATCGAGGGCTGCGAGTTTGATGAGATAATTATTTTGGGATAAAACTCAATGGTTTGGCTGCTATTGCACAAACGATGCAGATTAGTGCAAAGATGGTGATTTAAGATTCTGATTCCATAGGACCTCCACGATAATCCAGACCTGTACAAAGATATCTCAGAAACATGATAACGACATTAGCATGGCTTAAAACAAAGCTAAAATCAAGATATTAAATTTATGCAAATTATGGGATCAGAGATGAATGCATTGTGTTTCATGTGTTTTGGAACATCAAAATTGATCCAATCTTACTCTGTAAGATTGTTAGAAGTGAATAGGAGGGCTGCTTTGTAGTGAAAGGGTTTGTAACAAAGGTTTCAAGATTTTAGGGTTCTTAAAAAAATTTGATCTTTTTTAATAAGTTTATGGGGCAAGACTTTTCGTGTCCTTGTATAAGAACTGATGAGAGAATATATTGGTTCAAATTAGGACAAAGATATGGGCCTGGTCTTTGTGTAAGAAGGCTTTGTCTTATTTCATTTAATTTTGAATTTTAAAGAAATAAAAAATAAAAAATAAATAAAATAAATCAAAGGGATGTGTATAAATAAGTATTGAGGTGCACATGAGTTATAGAACACGCTTGGACCCTGAAATAATAGCCCAATATCCCAAAGTATCACGTTCGCTCCACTTGAACTTCATGCATTTGCTCAAAATTTCCCAACTTGCACTGGTCATAACTCTCTCAATTTTAATCACTTAAAGGTGATCTTGGAATTTCTGGAAAGCTCAAGATGTCCTCTACAATATCTCTTTTGATAATTTTTGCATTTGGATACTTTATCTTGATGTAAGTTTCCTTGTCAAAAAGTGTCTTTTTGTTGACTTTTGAAATGACTTGTAATGTATTAACTCATATCTCTTAAATGAAGCACTTTTTGGACTTGAGCTTAGAGATACCAAGTTGTAGAGAATTGAATTTCCTTCAATATGGGCTTCAGTTGGGGAAAGGTTTATGAAGCATGTGAAAGTTATGCTTGGTCAAAGTTAAGTTGACTTCTCCTAAGGAAACCCTAATTTGGCAACTTTTGACTTTTAATGATTTAAGGGCTTTTCTTGAGGAATCATGATCAACCTTTGATCAAATGATGAATATGACTTCAAAAACTTCACGTTGACCAAAAATATTGAATTTTGAGTGTATGTTGACCATAGTTAACTTCTTACCAAATACATTTGATTCACAGTCATTTGAGCCAATACAATTTCAAGCCATGCATCACAAGTTTGATCAGTCAATGGCTCATATGACTGAAAATTAATTGTATTGGGTAAAAAGTCAACTATGGTCAACATACATTCAAACTTCAATATTTTTGGTCAACATCAATATTTTGAAGTGGTATTCATCATTTGATCAAGGGTTGATCATGATTCTTCAAGGAAAGTCCTCAAATCATCAAAAGTCTAAAGTTGTCAAAATTAGGGTTTCCTTAGGAGAAGTCAACTGAACTTTGACCAAGCATAACTTTCACATACTTCATCAACTTTTCTCCAACCAAAGCCTATTTGGAAGGAAATTTAATTGTCTACAACTTTGAATTTTTATGCTCAAGCCCAAAAAGTGCTTCATTTGAAAGATATGAGCCCATACATTATAGGTCATTTCAAAAGTCAACAAAAAACACTTTTTGTCAAGGCAACTTACATCAAGATAAATTCTCCAAATGCAAAAATGATTAAAATAGAATTTTAAGAGGACATTTTGAGATTTCCAAAAAGTCAAAGATCTCCTTCAAAAGATAGAAATTGAGAGAGTTATGACCATTGTAAGTTGGGAAATTTTGAGAAAATACATGAATTGAAAAGTGAGCAAACATGAAATTTTGAACTAGTGGACTTAACTTTTAATGTTAAAACATGTTCACAATGTATTAGAAGACATCTAAATCCATTTACATATTTTTCATGATTTTTATTTCCTTTATTTGAATTTTTATTCATTTAAATGAAATTAAAATAAATAAAATACGAGACAATGTTATAAGGCATGTGGGTTTGCTTTCTTGGATCAATTCATACACAAGACAACTCATGACAACCTATTACAACCTTGACAAAACTGTGTGAGCTTCAAAATGGCAAGGGTTTCTCAAAAATAGAAGCTTTTAAATGTGTTTGTTTCTTGTCTCATGGCCATGATTACTTGGTCTCCTTGCCATATTTGTTGATTCTTTCCATCCCTCTATATAAGAACACAAGACCAGAAGCACAAGGACACGAATCCTTGCCTCAAAGAAGCTTACCAAAATTCTCAAAATTTTAAAAATCTTCAAGTTTTAAAACCCACGTTGCAAGCACTCTCATTGTGAGATCCTTCTTTCAATCATCTCCAGGAGTATTGAAGGATAAGTTTGGACCCATTTCCATGGTCCTACGCATGTGAAACCATACAACATAACATAACCAAATTACATTTTTTTCTAAAAAAATTTATTTTTAAGTTGGTTTTGTTTCAAACTGAATTGCTACTTCTAATAGGTTTTTGAGTGTTGTTTGAAAAAAGTCTGAATAAGTATTATGGTCCCATGCATGCTAGTTTTCAAGATGCCATAATTAGCTCTGATCGGGTTCATTTGATTCAAAACCCACGATACAAGCACTTTTATCCAAAACTAAGTTTAGATTTGGATTCATGAGGGTTGAATTATGTGGAAGATGTTTTGGATTACTAACACTTGATTTTCGCAGGTTTTGGCATTTGCAGGTCACCAGAGAAATGCCCGGTGCTAGGGCTATTGCGCTTCTTCGGTCATCATATTTGACTATATCTTATATGTTATTATTTGACTTACACTACCTGATGTAAGGGCCTCCCCAGCGGTAGGAGAGTGTGTTACTAATGCGTTCATGTACCAGGGCATGGGTTCGATCCCTTCCCCTGGTATTTTAATTTTCATGTTTTCTCTTTTACAGATCTAGTGTGAATCAGCTAGCGCGCATCATACACCCTCCATTTATCACCATTAGATCTTCACGCTGCCAGATCCAGCGCTCAGAGGAAAATAGCTCGAAAGACTTTTGAGTAGGTAGATAGCTCATAGTCGCTTGGTCACAAACAAAAACATTTTTCACACGAAATACTTCTCTTGTAAATGTTTTCAAAATAAACACTTTGTATGCGTTCTCAACGATACGAGAACCATTACAAAGTTTGCCAAACTTAGGCATTTTCAAAATATTTTCGAACTTACACATTCACAAAGCATTTTCAAAAGTGAGCTAGCGATTAAGAGCCCGTAGATAAGTACGTATGAAAAGGGTGCTAACACCTTCCCTTTTCATAACCTACCCCCCTTATTCAGAAATTTCTCAAAAGGTATTTCCTATTCTTTTCACCCTTTCCTTTATTGGATAAAATAAAAGTCGGTGGCGACTCTTGCTATCCACAACACTTGCGATAAAACGCAAAAACCAAAAGTTAGTTCTCTCACAATATTACACATAGAAACACCATTTCAAGTCTTAGAGATTGCTTTAATGGTAACCCTACCGGTGGAAAAAATCAAGAAACCTACTCTGACTTCGTGGAGAGATCTACAAACATCTGTGGAGGATAGTACCTCAAAAGGTTGGGGTAAACTTGTAGAGATACCTGAGAAGAAAAATCATTTTGGTTTTGGATACGAACCATCAAAGGCTACTCTAAAGGGCAAGGCGCAGTTTCCTCCTATCCAGGAAACCTTCATCAACAAAGGAACAGAGCATGGCAGATAAGTGGCGATGATATCTAACAAGAGCAACACCAAGAGAGAATCTGACTTCATCCATGAATGTGCTCCAGGCTAAGAACTCAAGAATTGGACAGCTGTGGAGATTCTAAAGATCTTTTTCTTTCCATAGTAATTTTTCTTGTTTTTGAAATAACCTATGTCAAGCCCAAGGCATTGGGGTAGTTTTTAAGGGTCCCCTAATGTGTTTCGAACAATATTCTAAATTAATAAAAGCTATATTTCATATGCAATTATAATCCATGTCTTTCTCTTGCATTTACCTCTTATGTTTTTAAAATGGCAATACTTTTTCTTCATATGCATTTTCAAACTCACATACTAAAACTGCACCAAAACATGATAAATGTGAATATCCATGCCTAAAATCACCGATAATGTTACTGCTACTATTTGATATAATTTTGATGAACCCATCAACCAAGAGGAAGAGGAAGATGATGAAGATATTGAACTCTTTGAAGAATTGGCGAGGGAGATAAAGTAAAAGGCTGACAATATACAATCATACCAAGAGGCCATTGAGACCATTAACATTGGCACAAAGGAGGATCCAAAAGAAATCAAGCTAGGGGTAACATCGGAGGAAAGCGTCAAAGAAAGACTAATCAAACATTTACATGAATATATGGATATATTTTCCTGGTCTTACAGAGACATGCCAGGACTAGATACAAATTTTGTGGTGCATAGACTACCTCTCAAGGAAGGTTGTTCTCCAGCTAGATAGAAGCTCAGAAGAACCCGTCCAGACATGTCTAGTAAGATTCCAGAGAATGTACTTAAGCAATTTGATGCAGGGTTCTTAGTGGTGGTAGATTATCCACCTTGGATAGCTAACATTGTTCCAGTACCCAAGAAGGAAGACAAAGTATGCATGTGTGTAGATTATTGAGATCTGAACAAAGCAAGTCCCAAAGAAGATTTCCTATCACCTCACATAGATGTTTTAGTGGATAATACAGCTCAAGCTTCAGTTGTCTTATTCATGGACGGTTTATCAGGTTATAATCAAATCAAAATGGCACCCGAGGACATGAAAAAGACTACTTTCATGACTCCTAGAGGCACTTTCTGCTGCAAGGTGATGCCTTTCGGTTTAAAGAATGTAGGGGAAACTTATCAACGGGCTATGGTCACATTATTTCATGATATGATCCACAAAGAAGTTGAGGTATACATAGATGATATGATTTCCAAATCTCATACAGAGGAGGATCACATCGTACATTTACAAAAATTATTCGAATGTCTGCGAAAGTTCAAACTGAGGTTGAATCAGAACAAGTGTACATTTGGTGTCAGATCAGGCAAGCTATTGGGTTTTGTTATAAGTCAGTATGGTATTGAGGTATATCCTGACAAGGTGAAAGCCATACAAGAAATTCCAGCTCCAAGGGCAGAAAAAGAGGTATGTGGTTTCTTAGGACGATTGAATTACATTTTGAGGTTCATATTGCACCTAACTGCTACGTGCGAGCCTATATTCAAATTAATTCGAAAAGATCAGACAGTGGTGCAGAATAATGATTGTCAGACAACCTTCAAGACGATAAAGTTATATTTACAGGAGACACCAATCTTGATGCCACCAGTCCCTGGGAGACTGCTCATCATGTACTTAACAGTGCTTGAAGCGTCAATGGGATGTGTATTAGGGCAACATGATGAAACATGTAGAAAACATCATGCAACCTACTACCTCAAAAAGAAATTCTCTGACTGCGAAACTAGGTACTCACTTCTCGATAAGACTTGTTGTGCTTTGGCTTGGGCTAATAAATGGTTAAGGCAGTATATGTTAACTCACACCACGTGGTTAATAGCAAGAATGGATCCTTTGAAGTATGTACTCGAAAAACCAACTCTTATAGGAAGGATTTACCAATGGTAGATGTTACTATCAGAGTACGACATCCAATATGTTACTCAAAAGGCCATCAAGGGTAGTGTATTACCTGACCATCTAGCTCACCAGTCGTTGCCAGAATATCAACCAACAAAGTTCAACTTTCCAGGCGAAGATGTTATGGTTATCGGTGACTATGAAATACCAGGACCTGACAAAGGACCTTAACTAGGGGCACGTTGGACACTCATGTTTGACGAGGCTTCAAATGTACTATGGCACGATATTGGAGCAGTGTTGACTTCCCCAAAGAATTTTCACAAACCTTATATTGTAAAGTTATGTTTTGACTGCACCAGCAAAATTCAGAATAGGAAGCTTGTATCTTGGGTCTAGAAGCTGCTATCGATCTAAGAATTAAACATTTCAAAGTATATGGAGACTTAGCATTAGTCATATACCAAGTCAACAATGAATGGGACACTAAACATCCCAAATTAATTCCATATCGGGATCATGTTTTGAAGCTAGCTATGGAATTTACTGAGATCACATTCAATCATATTCCACGAGAGGAAAATCAGATGGCAGACGCCTTGGAAACTTTATCAGCCATGTTTAAAGTGACTTGGCCAAATCATGAACAAGCCATTAAAATTAGACATTTTGAAGAACCTGCACACTGCATTGCCATTGAAGAAGGGCCAGATAACAAGCCTTGGTTCTATGACATCAAAAGATATCTCGAGAAACAAGAATATCCAGAAAATGCCTCTTTGATTGACAAACGAACTCTGCGGAAGCTAGCTTCAAAGTTCTTCTGAAGTGGCGATGTGTTGTACAAAAGAAACTATGATATGGTACTGCTCAGGTGCGTGGAGAAACATGAAGCAGATACACTTATGAGAGAAATTCATGAAGTCACTTTCAGAACTCATACAAATGGACACGCCTTGGCTAGATAAATGTTGCGATCAGGTTATTATTGGTTGACGATGGAAGTTGATTACTACCATTATACAAAGACATGTCAAAAATGCCAAATTTACACCGACAAAATGCATGTTCCACTGACTCCTTTGAATGTCCTAAGTTCTCCTTGGCCATTTTTAATGTGGGGAATTGATATGATAGGAATGATCGAGATGAAAGCTTCTAACGGACACCGGTTCATACTAGTTACCATCCATTATTTCACCAAATTGGTGGAAGTTGCGTCCTACGCAAATTTGACAAGACAAGTGGTTACTCGGTTCATCAAGCAGAATATTATATGCAAATATGGGTTTTCTAGCAGGATCATTACAAACAACTGGTCCAATTTGAACAACAAAGTGATGAAGGAGTTATGCGATGACTTCAAGACCAAGCATCATCATTCCTCACTGTATCGACCCAAGATGAACGTGGCCGTTGAAGCTGCCAATAAGAATATCAAGAAAATCATTCAAAAATGGTGAAGAGATACAAATATTGGCATGAAATGTTTCCATTCGCTCTACATGGCTACCGCACTTTCGTACGTACATCAATAAGTGCAACTCATTTCTCTCTAGTATATGGAATGGAGGCGGTACTCCCGGTTGAAGTAGAAATTCCATCACTTCTATTTATAATGGAGACAAAGCTTGAAGAAGCAGAGTGGGTTCAGACGCGACTTGATCAACTTAACCTCGTTGTAGCACGCTTTCGAATTGACCCATGCTTCAGTTAGGACTTTGAAAGGGTTGTAACATGGCCTGGTTCACGGTTTTAGAATAAAAATATTTAAGGCTCAAAATTATTTGGTGCCCACCCATTCTCCATGTTGTTCTCCATTCCTATGTTCAGTTGACCCGATACAAGCATTCATCTCTCTAGAAGAGTTTGTGATGGTTGAGGAACCACTGAGGCCTCTTGGACACAACAGTCACTAACTTCTGATTTTGGTGTCTGATCACACGACTTTGTTCTTTCATGGGGGTTTTTAGGCTTTCCAATTTCCTTCTTGCTTTATCCTGGACATATTCTTTTGAATTTCGGTTTGGAAGTCCAGCGGGATGCCCCAACTTTTGCCTAAGCGACTTGTTTTCAAGTTTCGACTTAGCGGGGATTTTTGTTTCTTTCTTATTCGTATTTCCATTTTGAACAAGTCATTGATATTTGCGTTGTTTTGATTTGTTGGAAGTGATCGTTACTGCCTGAGTCTTTAGTAGATGATGGATAGCCATTATTGTATCGTCATTTGTTGACCTCCCGATGCGTGAGAGATACCCATTGGGATGTCGTTAGTTGACGCACGTTGTTATTAGATGAGGGTTAACCATTGTGGTTTTTACTTTCCTCAACCTTTTGATGGATAACCATTATTGTATCCTTGGATGCACACTCTTGATGAGTTTTGAATGCTTGATCAGATTAACTGAACACTACCCGCCCCAGGGTTAAAATCAAGTTTTTTTCTGAACAAAAAAGAAACTCCTACTTCAAAGGCTCAGAGGGGTTAACAAGGGTCTATCTCCCTTATATCTCTGGTGTTTAGGAATTGAAACAAGGCCTGTACATCTTCAGCAGGGTCTTACTCAAAAGCATACCAACCAGAGATTTTTGCGTTTTTAAATTATCGTCATCCTCCCTCCAATCTTTACCTAAGCATAAGACTAGGAATTTTGACATCAATATACAAGCAAAACATTTATAGAGTGATAACGAATGAATGAATAAAAACAAAAGAACACTTCAAGACAAGCATACTTATTGCATTAAGATTTTCATCCAAAAATAGACAAGTTTCTATATACGAGCAACATTTAAACAAACAAGCAAGAATGCAAATGAAAATGCACTAAAGAGAACCAATGGTTTCCATCATTGAGGAGACTTGACTCCATATGGATTTCTTGACTCTGACGAATTTCTGTAGGCTTGATGCTTGAGTGGGAGGGAGAATTCCCCTTCAAATCTGATGTGAACATGACAGTCTTCAAATTGATCTCGCCTTGGACTTTGTCTCTGGATGACATACCTTCAATTGAATGGCCAGGTGCCCTAGTATAATATACATAGAAGATTCTTTCAGGAGAATGAATGAATACTTTACCAAGCGAACCAGTACAAACTACATCACCAAGCATATCATGTCTCAAAGAAATAATACAATTCAACCTCTATCAGAACAAAGGAGACATCCAGTTGGAGAGAAAGAGCCCAACAGTTGGCCAAATAGGAATTAGACTTTTGGAAGAGACGCCATACAGGTGCTGGGATTTATACTTCAACCCCTTTACAGTCTTCAATATCAAAACTGGGTGCCTCAGATTAGTGGATACATCTAGCATGTGTATTGCAATCAGAATATATGTTTGTGGAAAGAGGACCCCAAAGATCAGAGCTTTGTCGAACTTCCACCAGGAGAGGAAATAACTGGATGTAGTGCGCTAGGGTCGCATCACCATGCTCATCAGGCTTCTTTTGTCTTGACTTAAAATCTCTTTTTTTGAATTCACTAGGGGAATGAAGATTGACTGTTGTTGAACAGATCAGGGAACGCAAAGCTATGGGGAGTGCCCCTGATCGAATAGTCGGATTCTCCAGCGTAGTAACCACGTCTGACATTGGTATCAATAAGAACGGAGCATTGATATAAGATCCCACAGTAAATGTGAACCATCTACTGATAAGATGCTCCAAGAACTCAAGATTGTGTAGCACTTCATGGTTGAAAGTAATTCCCCAAAAGATGAGGAGAAGAGGGGACCTGATGCAGCAATAAGTGCAAGATTATTGACATCATTATCAGAGCTTTCATGACCTGGCTCATCTGAGTCTTCAATCAATTATCTTCCTGTTCGAATAAATTTCTGACCACGGGCCAAAGCTTGCATATACCACTCAGAGTTATTCCATAACTGATCTCTGAGCATGTGACAATAAGAATCAAGTTGAACCTCTGAGGAGAACACATGGTCTAAGTAAGAATCCCCCAATCTTCGGGTACCTGTTATGAATGCATGAATATGCATGGGGTGCATGAATGAATGCCATGTCATGTTCTGTCATTTCCAAGGAATTTACGTGCTTTTGATTTTGATTTTGCGCAGGTAAAGGATGAAAGAGTTTAGCACAAGGCTTGCAAGTGTGATTCCCTCGAAATAACAGAACATGTATGTTAAGCATGTGGTTAACCATGTTATGTATGCAAAGGAATGAGATCAAATGGGATCAAGGTTCCATCATTTCTGAATATGTTTGCTGCACTGTTCTGAGTCATGTGAATATTATCAGATCAGAGGTCCGACATAGCTTTCGCACATATAAGAACCAAGTACCATGCAGATCTCCCATTGTACGGGATCAAGGCTTCTGGAACATCGAATGATGTTGAGCCTTTTCTGAACATGCTGGGAATACCAGGATCGAAGGCCTGAATGAACCTCCAAGTAAGCAAGTCAGAAACTCAGAAAATAAATTCGAGAACCATACGGTCATCAACAGAATATAGCATATGCATAAAGTCATCAACGGAAATCCAGAACATAGCCATTAGAACCAATAGTCACTGTCTGAGCATGGTCACCATCTGAACATAGTCACCGCTGAACATAGTCACCAACTGAACATAGTCACCAATTGTACCTGTGATAATAATTCCCTCCCCACTCACGGGTGAATACTAGGTCAGGGTAAGGCAATGGTAACTGAGAATCGAGGGTACTCCTGAATAAATATCGCCGTATCACCTACGTGAAAATGATAGCCCCTCATTTGTACCTCATCTGAGCGTGGACGACATGGCGGCAATAGTGAGACCTAAGTCAACTAACCGTTCATGTTCCACTCTATTCCTAGGGTTCCTATGGTATACAACTCTGGCCTGGGTATTGGGCCTTTTATCTCATAGTAACACCCACCTAATAAGAAGCAGATCCAGTACAACAGTAGTATATGGAAGACAGTAAAATGCAATGCATACATATGCTCAAGTATATACAAAATGAGTGAATAAACTGAAAGCATAAAAATAAACACCCAAATAAAAAGAAAGCAAGAGCTAGGAGCGACTCCGGGATGGACCAGCATTTGGTCGACCTGTCCCCAGTGAAGTCGCCAGCTGAAACAACCGGTTGAAAATCATCAAACAATGAAGTCGCATTCGAACGTATTTTATCCCACATGTAGGGAAAGGTAAACATCGAGAAAACCTGAGAAGGGAGAAGTCACGGTCATGCGAACGAGAGATCAGGTAAGGGAGTCTGTTACGCGAGGGGAAGGTATTAGCACCCCATACGCCCGTAGTACTCTATGGTATCCTCTCTTGTTATCTATCTTATGGGTGTGTTTAATATATGCTTACTGTTTACTATACTACTGAGGGGAGAATGCATGCAAAAGAAAGGAGGAAATAATGTAGGGAAAATAAAATTGTGCTCGCTTGGGCCCTACCCCAATGCCTACGTATCCTTTTTGAGGAATCCGAGCTACCATAGTTTGGCTCATATGTTTTTCTTTGTTTGTGTATTTTAATGGACAATGTTAATCCCGCCTTCTGCCGCTACTCGACCTTTGGAGACTTATGCGTTGGCACATAAGTAAACTAATCATGTCCTTACCTAAAAAGGGTTTTAGAGAAAAGGTGCTCGAGCGCACAAAATGATTTGAATTGGTTTGTGTTTTATTACCTTGAAAAAAGGTTTAAGTATGATTAGCATGTTTTTTATTTGCTAAGAAAAGAAGTTTTAGTTTTAGATGCAAGGATGCTAAAAGGGGAAGAAAAGAGTTTAAGGGAGACTAGCCTATTTCTAACCTAATGTTATCATGCAATGGTGGTCCTAAGGTTTGAAGTAACAAAAGGGAAACATCTACCTAATGTTAGCATGCACAATTTGCAACCTAAGGTCTAACTCGCGTCCGAACGGAGAAAGCGCATCCTAAGGGAACATGGTATGTACAGAGATAAAGCAAACAAGCCAATAAGCTCAAGAGAGAACCCCTAGAGAGATCCTATCTGAGTTAGCATGACAAAGAAAGTCTAACAAAACTATCCTATAGGGAACATGCAATGAGAGCGAAGTCGTGATCTCAATTTCTAAATTGAGTGAATCATCGATCAACAAGAAAAAAAGAAAGCGATAAAATCCTATAGGGAGCATGCATTGAGAGCAATGTCGTGATCTCAATTCCTAAATTTAGTGACTTATCGATCAACAAGAAAGTAAACAAACACAAGCACAACACATATAGCAAATGAAGTGCGGAATGCCTGCTACAGGTCTTTAAACAGCGACTTCGAGCGCACGCTCTTTATTTCCTACTTCTCATGGTATCTAGAAAGCAATAAAGTGCGGAAATGAGGAATAAGAATGAAGTTGCAATGATACCGAATGGAGGAGGCCCGTTGCCTCTTCAAAACCATGCAAGCCATAAGAAAACTCTACCGAAAGCTTCCTTGAATTTTCTTGATGAAGGTTTCACTCTTAGTCCGCTTCTACACTTCTTAAAACTATCCAACCAAGTATATTTTATTCATATACTTTATTAACAAAAATTATGAAAAACAAGTAAAATAATAGGGAAAACAATTAAATTTCTAAACAGAGGGGGTGAGAATTCGAGACAGGTGTATGGTCAGTAGTGCATGCTAGGCGCAAGGCCCACCCAGATTGAGCCCAAAAGGATTTTTTTTACATTGAACTAAGCCTTAATTCCTACAATACAGGGAACTTGCAGCAAGAGGCCCAAAGCATGAATGTAATTTGGTCCAGCCACCTAATCCCAACATAATATTTTTTCAATTAGCATTTGATTTTTATTGAGTTAAACAAATAAACAAAAAGTTAAACAACATTATGTAGCGTATGGAGAGGGATTAAGGTTCATGATTATGACTCTTGGAATCTTTTAAAACAAAATTCACTCCTTCCTCCCTTTGCTTTCCGGTTTCGCGATTTCAAATTCATCTTCTCTGATCGAATCGCCATCATCCTCTCACACAACACTGCTATGGATCCCTCAATATGGCCTCAATCGCATCATCTTCTTTGCTTCTCTCTTCTATCTTCTTCGATGAACCAATAACATTGTGCGGCTGTTTACCTCAATCAACACCTCTGTTACATCATCGCTCATCACCGTAGCTGAAACAACCGGCTGAAAACCATCAAACAATGAAGTCGCCATCGAACCTTTTTTATCCCACATGTAGGGAAAGGTAAACATCGAGAAAACCAGAGAAGGGAGAAGTCATGGTCTTGCGACCGAGAGATCGGGTAAGGGAGTTTGTTACATGAGGGGAAGGTATTAGCACCCCACACGCCCGTAGTACTCTACGGTATCCATTCTTGTTATCTATCTTATGGGTGTGTTTAATATATGTTACTGTTTACTATACTACTGAGGGGAGAATGCATGCAAAAGAAAGGAGGAAAAAGTGTAGGGAAAATAAAATTTTGCTCGCTTGGGCCCTACCCCAATGCCTACGTATCCTTTTTGAGGAATTAGAGCTACCGTAGTTCGGCTCATATGTTTTTGTTTGTTTGTGTTTTTTAATGGACAATGTTAATCCCGCCTTCTGCCGCAACTCGACCTTTGGAGACTTATGCGTTGTCACAGAAGTAAACTAATCATGTTCTTACCTGAAAAGGGTTTTAGAGAAAAGGTGCTCGAGCACACAAAATGATTTGAATTGGTTTGTGTTTTATTACCTTGAAAAAGGGTTTAAGTATGATTAGCATGTTTTTGATTTGCTAAGAAAAGAAGTTTTAGTTTTAGATGCAAGGATGCTAAAAGGGGAAGAAAAGAGTCTAAGGGAGACTAGCCTATTTCTAACCTAATGTTATCATGCAATGGTGGTCCTAAGGTTTGGATTAACAAAAGGGAAACGTCTACCTAATGTTAGCATGCACGGTTTGCAACCTAAGGTCTAACTCGCATCCGAACAGAGCAAGCACATCCTAAGGGAACATGGTATGTACAGGGATAAACAAACAAGCCAATAAGCTCAAGAGAGCACCCCTAGAGAGATCTTATCTGAGTTAGCATGCTAAATAAAGTCTAACAAAACTATCCTATAGGGAACATGCAATGAGAGCGAAGTCGTGATCTCAATTTCTAAATTGAGTGACTCATCGATCAACAAGAAAGAAAAGAAAGCGATAAAATTCTATAGGGAGCATGCACTGAGAGAGAAGTCGTGATCTCAATTCCTAAATTGAGTGACTCATCGATCAACAAGAAAGTAAACAAACAAAAGCCTAACACATATAACAAATGAAGTGCGGAATGCCTGCTACAGGTCTTTAAACAGCGACTTCGAGTGCACGCTCTTTATTTCCTACTTCTCATGGTATCTAGAAAGCAATAAAGTGCGGAAATGAGGAATAAGAGAGAAGTTGCAATGATACCGAACTAAGGAGGTCTGTTGCCTCTTCAAAACCATGCAAGCCATAATAAAACTCTACCGAAAGCTTCCTTGAATTTTCTTGATGAAGGTTTCACTCTTAGTCCGCTTCTACACTTCTTAAAACTATCCGACCAAGTATATTTTATTCATATACTTTATCAACAAAAATTATGAAAAACAAGTAAAATAATAGGGAAAACAATTAAATTTCTAAATAGAGGGGGTGAGAATTCGAGACAGGTGTATGGTCAGTAGTGCAGCCTGGGCGCAAGGTCCACCCAGATTGAGCCCAAAAGGATTTTTTTTTGTATTCAACTAAGCCTTAATTCCTACAATACAGGGAACTTGCAGCAAGAGGCCCAAAGCATGAATGTAATTTGGTCCAGCCACCTAATCCCAACATAATATTTCCAATTAGCATTTGATTTATATTGAGTTAAACAAATAAACAAAAAGTTAAACAACATTATGCAGCGTATGGAGAGGGATTAGGGTTCATGATTATGACTCTTGGAATCTTTTAAAACAAAATTCACTCCTTCCTCCCTTTGCTTTCCGGTGTCGCGATTTCAAATTCATCTTCTCTGATCGAATCATCATCGTCCTCTCACACAACACTGCTATGGATCCCTCCATATGGCCTCCATCGCATCATCTACTTTGCTTCTCTCTTCCATTCTCTTCGACGAACCAATAACATTGTGCGGCCGTTTACCTTAATCAACTCCTCTGTTACAGCATCGCTCATCACTGTTCATCACTTCCTCATCAAGCATGATACCGTGATGAGAAATCCAAAGACAGAAACTCAAGTAAGCGTTCTTGATTCTTTATCTCTAGTTCTCACTTCTTTTTCTTATGCTTATTATACATTGTTATGATTCTACAAAGATGAGATTATGACTCACGATGTTGCAATTGTTCTTGATGCAGAAATCGTAATGGTGGTGCTGAAGTGGATTTTGGAAGAAGATGTGATTACATTGAAACTAGAAGAAGACGCTTGATGAAGAAATGGTAGTCGCAATTATGATGATGAAGATGAATCCGCATGAGGATTGTTTGTGAGCAGTTCTAGAGGAAAATAAAATGTCGAGAGAGAGATGAGGTAGAGAGAGCTTTTTCAGTTCTGAAGATGAAGAACGAAGGTGATGGTGGTTAAGGGATGAAGATGGAACAAGTTGGTAAAGATTTTGTTATTGAAGGTTGCAGATCGGTGAAGATGAAATTCAGAGCGAGATTTAAGTAGAAGGTTCAGAGAGAGAGAGAGAGAGAGAGAGAGAGAGAGAGAGAGAGAGAGAGAGAGAGAGAGAGAGAGAGAGAGAGAGAGAGAGAGAGAGAGAGAGAGAGAGAGAGAGAGAGAGAGAGAGAGAGAGAGAGGTTGAAAGGTAAGTCCTTTTATTCTGTTATGAATTCCTCGCGAATCTTCTCCTCTTCTCTTATCTGTTCTTTTATGCTGGAAGTTTGTTAGAGGCGGTTAGGAGGTTGTTAGAATGGTTAGTTAGGGATTGGTTAGGAAAGAGGTTAGTTTCTGTTAGAGGAGGAAGCTAGGGATTTTGGATACTGTTAGAAGTTTTGTTGTAAGTTTTTGCTAAGCTGGGATTCCGTTAGTTTTCTGTTGGTTCTGTTTTTTAGAAGTTAGTTGGAAGAATCTGTTAGTTTGTTAAGATAGTTAGTTATAGGGCTGTTAGGAAAATATGGTTAGGGAAAGTTGTTAGAAATTAGTTAGCAGTTAGAGCGTTCTTGGACAGGGCTGTTACAGTTGGTAAAAAAAAATTGTTAGGCAGTTTTTGAAGTTAGAAACAGTTAGGAAGCAGTTGGTTAGAAAACTGTTAGAGGTTAATTGAAACAGAGGTTAAGGCTTGGGCTCTCGATTGTTAATTATGCAGGGTTGATTAACTGGTTTAGTTTGTTAGGATAGTTCATCATTCTGTCTTGACAGCTAAAAAGAAAAGGTTAGAAGAGGTTTTTCAGAATTCTTTTATCGAATGAACTGGATTTCTGTTATGCCTTTAAGTTCTGTTAGCTAATCGTGTTAATTGATGTTGGGCTGGTTATTTCTAAGTTAACCCCCTGACCTTTCCAGCTGATTTTTCCCCTTATTTTCTTCATGTTGCTTACTTAATTCTGCAGGCTGCTTGTACTGTTATTTTTTCCTCTTTGTTCTGAACTGTTGTTCTGAATTGGTGCAGGATATTGTGGAACAGGGGTGTAGCGATTTTACTCTGTGATGCTGCAAGTCATGAACTGATTTTTCTTTGATGTGGACTTGAGGCAAAAGGTTGAAAGAAAATGAAGATGGAAGCTCGAATATTGATTCGAAGAAGGGTCGTGTTGTTTAAATTAGAAACAATAGGCTACCATGTAATTTTTTTACAATTCCCTTTTGTGTATAATTGGATTTTTTGTTGACTGAGATACAACTTGTAATCTCCCTTTGAATCTTTGTAAATCCTGACATAATGGAAAATTTGTACGGATGATTTTGGGATAGTATTGTACTTACTGACAATGGCACATTTTGCAATGAGACTTTAAAATTTAGAAAAAGACGAAAGCTTCTCCCCACTTGTTTGAATTCAAACTATATCTTATACATCCTTTTCAATTTGCAACTTGAATGAAACATAATAAGAGGAGCAACCATAAAACCTTGAGAGGTTTTGGTCAAAACTCAAAGTCTCGATATATTTTTTTAAATTTAAATTTACTACCCTAATCTCCTCTTGTATGCGCAAATCACATTAAAGCCCAAAGCCAACGACTCATAATTCAAGTAGTCAAACAATTATGTCTTCTAGTGGTGGTAATAACCCACTAATTCGAGCTTCAACTGATTGCGGGACCCAATACACTTCCCAATGTATTTTGATGAAGGAAAGCCTTGAAGATTGATGAGAGATGAATTTCACAATAGCTATGGACATAATACCCTAGCTTCAAACCCTGATTATTAAAGAAACGATTTGAATTACCCTTGAACGTAGAAGAGAGCCTCAAAACCAAAGAGAAACCCTAATTCTTCAATATCTTTGATCCAAAAGACTGACCCTCGATGAAATTGGATGGAGAAGACCTTGTGTCTTGATGTAGAGAAGAAGAGAATAACCCCGTAACTTAATGATAAAGTCCATGAAATAAAACCCTAGCTTCACACAAAGGATTGATGGAGAGATCACTTGAAACAAGCTTGTGCGAAGATGAGAGCCTCAAAGCATACAACAACCCTAATTCCTCAAAATCCCTGATCCCATGCCAAATTACTGATCGATGATGCATGATGTGTTAAATGACCTAATGGAGGTTATGTACGAAAGAAAAATGTGGGATGCGTAAGCCAGATAAAAGTAAAAGGGTGGGACAAATTTGGGGTATTACAGAAGGACAGAACTTTTGATGATAGAGTGAGCACTGAAGGAGGAAATTCTGATGATGAAGGAAGTTCTAACTCTGCCGAGTCTACTGGTATTGAAGACAGTTAGATCATTTGTTATTTATTTATTTTGACCCTTTTGTTTCTTTTTGGCACTTGTATGTGCTTGACTTTTGGATTCTATGGCTTGTACCTATATTAATGATACTCTCTTAAATGTATCCTTTTATTTGGCATATTATAACTAAAAATGGGGAGAGAAACTGGCTGACCACTGACTGAAGGGGATCTAAATACTTGAGGGGGAGCCTCATGTCTCAGAAGATGTTCTGACATCTTCCTTTGCTAACAGCTAACATCTAACTGAGTTTTTGTTTTGCTTGTTTTGCTTATGCTGCTGCTCTAATAATATTCTGATAATGTGCTCAAATAATTTTTTAGCCAAAATTTGCCAAAGGGGAAGTTTGTAAGTGTTTGTTGGAAGAAATTTTGGTAAAATAATGACTTGATTATGTTTTGCTAAATGTATTGACATTTGAAGCAAACTGTTTTGAATGATGTCAAAGCAGATGTCTTGACATCTGCCTCCTAAGATGAACGAACTTCATATCTGGTTTAAGTTTTTTGTTTCCTGTTTTTATGCGCGTCATTATTCAGGATTTGTGACTCATAGGTTGCGAAGAATATGGAGGAATATTTTTCTATTTGCATTATCCTTATGGATTATATCTTGGCCTGTTTTCGTGGAAATATTCAAAAGATTAGAATGTTTGTTTTTCATCCCAAGCCCATTGTTGCGCCTTTATAAGGACTTGCATCCTTATTCATTTGACTGTAACTTTCGAAGAAGAATACATTCCTTCTGTTTTAGAAGTCTAAGTCTTTTAATTGTAATACACTCTAGTATTGGTTTAATACTTGAGTTGTTATTTGAGTTGTTAATTGTTGATCATTCATAAGCTTTTAAGTATTGAATGATTGAAGTCTTTATAACTTAATAATTCTATTGTTCTTCACTGTTAGTGATTGAAGGTATTTGAGGAGATCCTCATACCTAGGTGTGTCTTAGGTAGAAGTATAGCACGGATATTGAGTAAGTGATTAGATCGTAAATTGGTTGTTTACTGAGGGTCTATGAACTGATACTTTTTAGTGGACTTGTCCCTGGCTTGGTAGCCCCAAGAGTAGGTGTTATTATACACTGAAATGGGTTAACAATCCTTTTGTGTTTTTACTGCTTTTATTATTGGTGCACTTTACATTGTCCTCAAATATTTATGTCGTGACATCTCCTTCGACGTCACATATTTGTTACCGGAATTTCACCAAGGTTACCAGTGTTCTGCCCAAAATGACTTCACTGAAGGATGCTAAAGCTGCTGTAGAAGAAGGTGGTTTTACTATTTGGGGTCAGCCTCCTGACATTGCGTATAAATCTGAAAATTTTGGTTTGGGTTTCACTTCAGAGGGTCAGAGGACTGTTTGTCGCGCTCGTGCTGGAAGACTGCCATTCCGCGTCAGCAACAATGGAGTCAATGCAGTAGAAGATGCTGACAGTGATTATGACCTTAATAGCTGGATCATTCCCACCATCGGCAACAAGTTCAACAACTAAAATACCGAAGACATCATCTCAATCTCCTTTAGTCAGGAGTAATAGCTACTTTCTTTTTTATTTCTTACAAAGTTTTGGTTATGTAATTTATTTAAACAATGACTTTAAGCCTTGTGCCTTACCTGGGGCACAATGGTCCACTTGTTAAAGGTTGTCATTTCATAACCATATCTTCATTTAATAAAGCATTAGACGTTTTGCATTCAAATTTTGGGCTCTTTGTCTTTTCTTTTACTTTTATCACTTTCAAATAGATATGTGTTCTTACACACACCCATACAATAAATTTCAAATCCACATCCACTCTAGATCCCGTTGATAATGATTATGCTATTTCCACTTATGACTTTGAAAATACGATCTACCAAGCTGAGGATTGTGATGAGGAAGATTGTGAAATACATGGAGAACTTGTCAGACTATTAGTGCAAGATCAAAAGGCTATTCAACCACATGAAGAGCCAGTTGAAGTTGTAAACCTGGGTACTGAAACGGACAGGAAAGAAGTCAAGATAGGTGCCAACCTAGAAGATAGTGGTAAGAACAGAGTAATCCAGATGTTTCAAGAATATGTTGAGATCTTTTCTTGGTCATAAGAAGACATGCCAGGGATCGATACTGATATTGTGGTTCACCGTCTACCGGTGAAGGAAGGTTGTTCTCCAATAAAGCAGAAGGTTCGTCGAATGCGTCCCGAGATGTCAGAGAAGATCAAAGCTGAGGTTATGAAACAATTCAACACAGGTTTATTATAAGTGACATCCTATCCTCAATGGGTTGCAAATGTGGTTCCGGTACCAAAGAAGGATGGCAAAGTGCGTATGTGTGTAGACTACAGGGATCTGAACAGGGAGAGCCCCAAAGATGACCTCCCACTTCCATATATTGATGTTGTGGTTGATAACACCGCTCAGCATAAAGTATTCTATTTCATGGACGGTTTCTCAGGTTATAATCAGATCAAGATGGCACCTGAAGACATGGAGAAAACAACTTTTGTTACACAATGGGGCACTTTCTCCTACAAGGTTATGCCTTCTGGGTTGAAGAACACCAACACAACGTATTAGTGTGCCATGGTAGCTTTGTTCCATGACATGATCCATCACAAGATAGAGGTTTACATCGACGACATGACAACCATATCCTAGACTGAAGAGGAACACCTTGACCATTAACATAAGTTGTTTGAGAGGCTGAAGAAGTACAAGCTAAGGTTGAAAACAAACAAGTGCACTTTTGGGGTGAGATCCGATAAGCTCATGGGTTTTATTGTCAGTAGTAAAGGTATTGAAGTTGATCCCGCCAAAGTCAAAGCTATTCAAGAAATGCCTGCTCCCCATACCAAGAAGGAAGTCAGAGGTTTCTTAGGACGACTGAATTACATTGCCCGATTTATTTCCCATCTAACCGCTACTTGTGAGCCAATCTTCAAGTTATTGAAGAAATATCAGGTAGTGAGGTGGAATGACGATTTCCAGATAGCCTTTGACAAAATCAAGGAGTACCTCCAAGAACCTCCAATTCTAATGCCACCAGTTAAAGAAGACCTTTGATTATGTACCTAACAATGTTAGAGAACTCAATGGGGTGTGTACTGGGCCAACATGATGAGTCTGGTTGAAAAGAACATGCAATATACTACCTTAGCAAAAATTTTACCGACTGTGAAACAAGATACTAACTTCTCGAGAACTCTTGTTGTGTTTTGGCATGGGCATGCTCGCCGACTAAGACAATATATGTTGACCCATACTACTTTGTTGATCTCTAAAATGGATCCCATCAAATACATGTTCGAGAAATATACTCTCTCCGGAAGGATAGCCAGATGGCAAATGATCTTAAAAGAATACGACATTCAGTACACCACTCAGAAAGCAATCAAAGGAAGTGTACTGGTAGATCATTTGGCTCATCAAGCTGTAGACGACTATTAGTCTATGAGTTTCGAGTTCCCGGACGAGAATATCATGTTAGTTACAGATTGTGAAGAACCTAGACCATATGAAGGACCTGAGCCAGGACCCCAATGGACTATGGCATTTTATAGAGCTTCTAACGCACTTGGCAACAAAATTAGTGATGTGATTATCTCTCCCCAGGGTTTCCATACACCCTTCACTGTCAGATTATGCTTTGACTGTACTAACAACATGGTCGAATATGAAGTGTGCATCATGGGTATTATATCCGCTATTGATATGAGAATCAAGTTCTTAAATGTATATAGGGACTCATCCCTAGTAATGAGTCAAGTTAAGGGAGAATGAGACACAAAGCATCTGAGTCTCATTCCTCACCAAGAGCATGTGCTAGCTTTAATTCCATACTTCGAGGAAATCACATTTGAGCATATACCACGAGAAGAGAATCAATTGGAAGATGCATTATCTACCATGTCATCTATGTTCAAAATTAGATGGGGTAACGAGGCTCCTCGAATTACTATTGAGAGATTGAATGAACTGATACATTGTCACGAGGTTGATACTGACGGAGTAAAGGAAAAGCCTTGGTTTCATGAAGTAAAGAGATACCTCGAGGCTTAAGAGTACCCAGAGTGAGCGTATATTAATGACAAGAAGTTCCTATGGAGGTTTTCTGCTAAGTTCTTCCTGAGAAACCAAATTTTCTATAAGCGCAACCATGATTCGACTCTGCTTCATTATGTAGAAAAGAAGGAAGTGAAGAAGATTATGGAGGATATGCACGAAGGTATCTTTGGTACTCACTCCAACCGCCATACAATGGCTAAGAATATTCCGAGAGCGGGTTTTTATTGGTTGACTATGGAAATGGATTACCATCATCATTCCCAAACCTGTCACAAATTCCAAATCTATGCCGACAAAGTACACGTATCGCCGGTTCCTCTGAATGTCTTGACTGCTCCTTATCCATTCGCAATGTGAGGCATTAATATGATTGGAGAAATCAAGCCTACTTCTTCTAACGGACATCGTTTCATCCTTGTCTCCATTTACTATTTCACAAAGTGGGTTAAAGCAGCCTCATTTGCCTCCGTCACCAAGAATGTTGTGGCTCGGTTCATTAAGCTTAACCTTATCTGTTAGTATGGCATCCCCGAAAGGATTATCACGGATAATGGTACTAATCTTAACAATACTATGATCACGGAACTCTGCATGCAGTTCAAGATTAAGCACCATAATTCTTTTCTGTATCGACCGAAGATGAATGTTAGAGTGGAAGCCACCAATAAGAACATCAAGAATATTATACAGAAGATGACAATGACATATAAAGATTGGAATGAATTGTTACCCTTTTCTCTCCATGGCTATCACACTTTGGTACTGACATCAACTGGGGCAACCCCATTCTCTCTAGTCTACGGTATGGAAGTTGTCATACCTATCGAAGTCTAGATTCCTTCTCTAAGGATTATGAAAGACGTAGACTTAGACGAAGACAAATGGATTCAGACTAGGCTAGACCAGTTGAATTTGATTGACGAGAAGAGGCTTGCGGTTGTCTGTCATGGTCAGATGTACCAGAAGCGCATGATCAAAGCCTTTAATAAGAAAGTCAAACATCGGGTATATTAGGCTGGTGACTCGGTAATAAAGTGCATCATCCTACCACAAGGTGACCCCAGGGGAAAATGGACTCCCATATATGAAGGGCCATTTGTAATCAAAAATATATTTTTTGGCGGTGCTATGACACTTACCACCATGGACGGTGAAGATTTTCCACACCATGTGAACGCAGACATAGTCAAAAGATACTAGACATGAATATGACCCGCTAGGTTGACTAGTATAGGAAAAAATAAGGGCATCCTAGCGAACCAAAAGGGTTCAGGCAAAAAATAGGGATATATATAAAATATTGTACACCTGGCAAGTTGGAAACCTGAAAAGGAGGCTTGGGAAAAAAAGAGTATCCCGATGGATTGAAAACCCGAAAGGGAGGTCCAAGTAAAAGTTAGATTTTAAAGCGTATGATCATGTCCCGTTGGATCATCTACATACGGCAAGCCTTATTATCAATGTTAAGTTCAATTGGTACGGATCAATTCAATCAGCTTCTTTCGACAACGAGAGATGAGATGCTTGAAGACATAGGGGCAATAGCAGACTTGAAACTCAATGGGATTGTTTCCACATAGCTGTCTTTCTTTGTTTTTCTTTGTATTCTTTTCATTTTATGACAATTTACTATTACTAGGATTTATGTCTCTATGTACAAAAACCGCATGTTTATAGGCGAATTATCAATACAAACACAATTTCAAAATTCAATGAACATATGAAAAAACGTCCAATGCCTAAATTGAATGAACATATGCATATGAATATGTTTACTGTTAACAAATGTATGCATAAAAATAGGAATCAACATTTACTAAAGACTCTAGGAATTGGGATAAGGTTCAAGTCATCCACAAATCCCCACAAAGCAACCTCCATGGGATTATCCCCATAGAGTTACCTTCACAAGCTCATCCCCGACAGAGATACATTCCCCCGAAAGTCTAATATGCCTTCAGACAGTAATTGGGGCATCTTCAAGCTATTAATATAACCATACTCCTCAGCAAATCCCTCTAGCGGATAAAGGATTTTGATAATTTCTCCACCATATAATGAGAACTTCCTCTGGACATCCCACATAATTCCAATCAGAAATGAATCCCTCAACACAGTTCACAGGAATTATCTTCCCCAGTTAATTTTAATTCTTCAACACTGTGGAATCCCCTACACAATTCTCTTCTCTAGCAGGGTTCATTTCCCCAGCAGAGCACATGTCTCTAGCAAGGGTTACTTCTCCAGCAGGGCTCATTTCCTTAGCAAAGCATATTTCTCCGGCAGGGTTTATTTCCCCGATAGAATTTAATTTCCCAAGAAAATTCATTTATTCTACTATTACAAATCCCCGGTAAGATTCTCTTCTCCGACAAAGTGTAGTCCAGGTTGCTATCCCCAGAAATTTGCTACGGAATCTGAAGCGGAGCCATATATCATTTAACTTTGTTCTCCCCCAAAAGAGTTGACGTCCATATCGAAAACTCGTTCATACGATAAATTATTCATCTCTTTTATCCCTAGTCAGGGTATATAAGAATTAAATTCCCTAGTATAGCGATGAACGACCAATGTTCCTGAACTCTTCTATCCCCAAGCAAAAATCAAATTCCCCAGCGGAGTATCCTCAAACAGAAAGCAAAAATTCCAAGCGGAAACATTCTAGACAAGATTAAAGAATTACTTTCTTTATCCCCAACAACAATTAGGGATTTATTTCCCCCAATCAAAGATGTTATACGGAGCTATCAATACACTTCAACGACATCTTGTATCCATACATCATTTACAAGTATCATAGCATATGCATACAACACGCATATAATACTCTCATTTATTTTGAGAAATCATTACGCAATGCATTACATACATCATGACATTGCATACTGTTTTACCCCAAAATTTTCCCTCTCATTTATCAAATATTTTCTCACAAGATCTCCTTTGGTCCAAGACTGCACAAGGATTGATCAACTCAAGACACCTCCTTAAGCACTGATGACTGAAATTAGGGTTTGAGATATCACAAGGATAATTTAACTTTCAATGCCTCATATGACTTTCTTGGATCATTATGTACCCCCAAGATTACTCATGTCAAGTTTCAAGCCTTGGATCACATTTTTGCTCAGTCAATTGAGAATTTGACCTAAAAATTAGTTGTATTGGGGAAAAAGTCAACTGTGGCCAATTTACAGTTAAACTTCATAATTTTTGACCCATATCAACATTATGAACTCACATGTATAATTTTATCAAGTTTGGACCACAATTCATCAAGAAATTTGATCAAATCATCAAAAGGGCAAAATGGTCAAAATTAGGGTTTTTACTGAGAAAGGGCAATTTCTGACTTTTGACCTAGCAAATGGTTAATAAGTTTGAGACATGATCTCAAGAGTTCAATTTCATCATTTTGACCTAATGGCATGACTCAAAACATTTCTCAAGATCAATTGATTGATAGTTGATTTTCAGTCAATTGATCAAAACTCAACTGTACACTGAAAAGTCAAACTTTGACTTTTTGATCAAAATCAAGTGTCAAAAATCACAATTAATCAAAACATGTCAAAATATGAAACTTGTTCATCAAGAAATCAAAAATTCAAGATTTCATTTTGAAAAGTCAAAGTTTTCAAACTTAGAAATTTTTCTAAATGTTGAAAACTTCATGTTTTTTTCACAATTTTGAGCCAATTTTTCACCATGATGCAAGATGATTAAAAAGAAACTTTCAACGTGAAATTTGTAGATCTCCATGAGATATACAACATTTCTTTACACAACTTCTCCTAGAAATGATTTGATCTCAAGTTATTAATCCATGAAGTCATGGTCATGAAACTAAAACACTTAGTGAAATTTTGAACATTTTAGGTCAGGATTTTGACCTAGCTTCTGACCCAAGTTTCACATAGTTCCATTTGGATTTTGCAAACGTGATTCAAAGAGGGGTTGTAGAGAACATTGCAAGCTTTCCAAAATGTCCAAGAAATCCTTGAGATCATTTGTGAGCAAGGAGAATCGGAGGTCAGAAGTTGGGGTTTCAAGTTGTTTTACAAGGCAAATTTTGTGATGAACAAAATTCAAATCTCAAACCTATGCTGCATGTCGTACCCCAAAATTTGCCCTCCCATATTCTTCAAGATTTGCCAAGATCATGGTTCAAAATCTCTCAAGGGTTGCACAGTCCAATTGCCTCCTAACACAGTCAAAATTAGGGTTTTGGTTCTTGCAAAGAAATTGAGGTTTTCAAGGGTCCAATCAAGTCCCACATGCCTATAGACATTGTCAAGCATCCATATGTCAAGTTTCAAGACTCACAACATCAAGTTGCACAGTCAAAAACCCTAATTGCTCCACAGTCAACTGCAGGGGCAAAATGGTCATTTGACAGTCAAAAGTCAAAAAATTTGGTCAACATCTTATTTTGAAGCCACAATCATCATTTGGTCAATTCTTGATCATGATTCCACAAGCATGGCTCAAAAAGTCTCAAGATGCAAAAGTTTCTATTTTTGGACAGCTGAAAAGTCAACTGCAAATTGACCAGGGCATAACTTCCTCATGGTTTATCAGAAAAGTCCCATCCAAAGCTCATTTTGAAGGGGATGACATTTCCTACAACTCATCTTCACACCCCAAGTCCAAGAAATTCTCTCACAAAAAGTTATCAATTTCAACATTATAGGTCATTTTCAAAAGTCAACATAAGGCACTTTAAGTCAAAGACCATAACTTGAGATTGTTAAATCAAAATGACATGGGACCAAAGACATTGGTTAGAGGACTTCAAGACCTTTCCAAAATGTCCAAGAACATGTTCATAACTTCAAAATTGAGCAAGATATGCATTGGAGAAGTTGGGAAATATTTGGGAACTTTCAAAAGTCAACTTTGCCTAAAACACTTCAAAATTGCTAATGGGCCTCAAATTCTTCCTTGAATCATTACCCAAAGCCTATGCACGACCCATTGAGCTCAAAATAATTTATTTTCTTATTTTTGATTAATTAATTAATTGAATTTATATTTATATTAATTCATTTAATTAGATTTAATTATGAGAAAATTCAAAGATATGCTTTTTCAAATCTTTTTATGCAGCAAATATACTCCAAATATGCTAAAGATTTCGTGCATCATCCAAGGGGACAAGATCTTCTATAATTGGAAAAGTTTTCATGGGAAAAAGATTGAAAAATATATGATGAAAATCAAAGATATGAAACATCAATTCATGGACTTTTGGGCCAAGGTTTTGACCTAGAATCATTCACATACAAAGGCACAAGTGAACCCTAGTGTAGAACACACGTGAAAACTGCTCAGAGGCCATAACCAATTTGCAAAAAAATCAAGAAAGTTATGAAACTGAAACCATACTTGCAGTGCCTTTCCACGCCTAAAAAGAATTCCATCATCTTGCCTGAGTTACCAGGAAGCTATTGCAACCAAGAACAGGCTCTCATACTCAAAGAAACGGTAGAACAGAGTCACGTTTTTCACAAATATTTCCATAATCGAATTCTAATTTCTATGCATCATTCATGTGTTTTGATTATTGATTTATGCTACTAACATCTCCCTGAAGCTTTTGGTAACGTTTAATTGTTCTAAAACTGCTTGTATCAAAATCCACCATTGAAGGATATTAGGGTTTCAGAGCTTCAATATTGGGGATTTCCATATACTGTAAAATTGGACCACCAAACCTGTATGGATGAATTCGTTGCATCAAGACGAAACTATTAAGACCATCGCGCCCTTTTTATATTGAGTGTATGCCTAATCGCTATTTTCATATTTCCAGTTTGTGGGGGTTTAAAACCCCCGCTATTCACTCTTTTTTTTGTTTCAGAACAGATGAAGAAGAAGCATGCGTGGCAAGGTGTGACAGGAGCATTCAAATATCTGGCGCGTTTTTTTGTTTTATACCATTAACCTTTGTTTTTTAATATAATATTTGTTTTCCATTATATGTACAAACGCGCGCAATAGCTCAATTGGCAAGGGACGTGGCTTGGTGAGTGCTGGGACCTGGGTTCGATTCCCAGGTCCCCCCATATGCTTAATAATTTTTGTTTTAACATGTTCACATGCAGCGCTTCTCCAACGTCTCACCATACGCACTCACGCTTAAGACTGCCACGCGCTCATGATGATCAATCCAAGGGCCACTGAATGAGATCCACGGTATACCCCAGTCAACCACGTGCACTCAATCCTGGAAAGTCAAACGTGACTTTGCTTCAATGGGCCAGAATTCTGCAATCAAAACTCCATTTAGGCCTGAAATCCCCCCTTGGTTTGCATCTTTTTTAATTTTATTTTCTTTTCTTTTCTAATTCTTTTTATTTGTTTTAATTGTTTTTTTCACCATAAAATAATTTTTTCCATAATAAAAAACAGAAAATCAAAAAATGTTTTATATTTAATTATTATTAATTTCACCACTAACCTATTTTTTGTAAATAAATAACTAACAATTAATTTAGTTTAAAGTAGGTTTTAATTCAATATTTTCTTAATAAATAAAATTCTATAGAATTAGGTTTTTGACATTTTTATCTTTTCTTAATTAATTATTTTCATTATTATTAATCATCATTATTTATTATTATTATTATTTTTGTAAATAAACATGTAAATTAATTAATTATTAAATTAGGTTAACATTAACATTTTCTTTAATAATTAAAATAAACTTAGATCTAGGGTTTCCTTTTAATCCTTTTTTCTTATTTTCATTAAATACAAAAAAACACAAAAAACACTTTTCTTTAATTAAATAATAATTAGACTTTAATTTAATTTAATTTCAAGCAAAGGGTCCAACACCCTCGGACGTCCTGTTTTTTTAATTCATTTCGCGCATTATTTTCTTTTGAATATTATGTAACTGCTTTCCGGATGTAATAGTAATTAGGTCTTTTTACTTTCCGCATCTTTTATCAAAAACGGGTCTTTGTATTTTGGCGATGTATAGACCCGCGCCTTGTAATAGCGTAGCTTTTATCTTTCTGTATTTTACTTTCCGCACTCTTAAATTCTAACTTTGTATGAAAGAATGTATGCTAATTAAAAACAAGCGTAGCTCACAATGCCATGATCAAAGATAACTGTTAAACTGAAAATAACACACAAATACACACACCACTTCTAGGGTACGCCTCACTCACTCGTTGCCTTCGAAATGTGGTCGTCAAGTATAGGACGTTTTAGTGGTCCTTATGTCCATGATCCAGTTGCCTCGAAACAGTTGCCTCGAAATAGTTGCCTCGAAATAGTTGCCTCGAAACGGTTGCCTCGGATTAAAAAAGGATCAAGGACATAAGGGTAGCTTCTAAGGTGTCCTACTGTTGCTTCGATGACCACATTGTCCCTACAATCGAATTGACCTGAACACCTCCAACGGTGGTGCTACCTACCTCTCAATGGTGGGATGGCACTACCTTAAGGACTTCTACACAGCTTAATTCCTTAGGGTAGGTAGATGACTCATGGATACTTGCTCTCTAAAAAATAAAACAAAATCTTTTCACACCGACACTTTCAAAAAGCTTTCAAAAACAAATTTTTCAAACACTCTTGAGGACAGATACAAGAGTTATTCAGAAATCTTTCAAAGAAACTTTTTCAAACCCACAAACACTTGAAAAGCAAACATTTTGAAAACATAAGAGCAAGTATCTAAGAGCCCATGGATAACCATGGATAGAAAGGGTGCTAACACCTTCCCTTTCTATAAATCTACCTCCCGAACCGAGAAACGTTCTCATAAGGAATTTTGCTGTGCTTTTGTCCTGTCCATGTTGGAGAAAATAAAAGACGGTGGCGACTCTTGCTTACCGCGACATACGCGAACCAGCGTTAAACAGTCAGTTCTAAATCTACCGATCACAGAACTGGCGACTCTGCTGGGGAGATACTTAAAAGTGAGGTGTACCTTAGGATAGCTCATACTTGTGTTTTCAATTGCTTTGTTTTGTATGCTTTATTATTGTGGGCACTGTCTTGGGAGTTCTATAGATCCTAACCCGGATCTGGGGGATACCTTCTTAGAAAGTAGCAACAAGACTGTGAGGGAACTGTGCGGGGTATACCGACACGGTTGAAGCATTCTGCTACGTTGATGTGGCACTTTGGTGAGTACCGGTAACCCTTGAGTCAAGTCAAGGAGAGTACGGGGCCACCGCGTGGTGTCGTGAAGCATCAACTGACCTTAGGAACCTTAATTGAACCATCCTGGCCTCTTTAGGGTAGTGAGATAACTGACTTTGGTGCAGTCCGAGGTTGGTTGATACTCGATACTACACTCAGTTGAGGGTTGTTTTCTTGGAATATTTCGATCGCCAGTTCAGTGGCTAAATCGAAACGATGAACACAGAAAACAATCCAATAATATTGAGATCCTTAGAACCCGGTTACTTCTGATAGGACAGGTTTTGAGCCCACCAACCTCAAGAGGGTAATACCTAGACCCTATGCTGGCCTAAACTCTAAGGGCTGTCTTGTGTGACTTGTGTGCTTTCAAACTTGACCACTTGCATGCTTGTTATCTAACACATGAGTTTCTTGCAGGTTTTGTTTACAGTCCTTAATTGGGGCTCATTACAGGGCCTACTTACATCACTCTATGCATAGCATAACATCATACCATTGCATGCATCCTGCATAAGGACTAACCCGTTTCAAGGATCTCAAGGGTTTGTGATGCAGGTTATACTGAAACAAGATGTCTAGCAAAGGGGCAAAGGGGATTTATTTTCCTCTAGCCAAAGAGTCAGAGGCTATGACCCACTTGATATGGTGAGCTTTGACTCTTGAAGAAGGTTCCCCTAGCCAAGATTGTTTGCAAATCAAACATGTTAACTTGAGTCAGGGGCTATGACCCACTTGATATGGTGAGCCTTGACTCTTGAAGAAGGACTCTCAACAATATGCAGTGCCTTCCATCAAGCTACAAAATGCAAACTCTAACAATTTTCTTGTTTACCCCGCGAGATCCTTGAAAACATTGGATGCATACATACACATCATAGCATTACAGGTATCCTTGTTACAGGTCACTTACCTTCTTCGTTGTTTATTTCAGCAATGGCTTCCCAACAAGATAACCAGGGTCTTCATGCTCAAGAGACTCAGTTCAGGGAGATCTTCCTAAGCCTATCCAAGGGGCAGGAAGAATTAAGGACACTCCTCATGGGGAATTTGGCCAAGAAAAGTCCCGAAGATGACAAAGACGAACGGCTGAAACGTCTACAAGCTGAGGTAGATACAATGAGAACCCAAATGCTGGGGCAAATGGCTCTCATCCAGGGCTTAGCTCGGGAGCAAGAAGAGTTGAGGATCATGATCAGTCAGCTCCACCAAGAGAGATACAACATGAAGCAACCAGTCCAAGTCAGGGACCAGGTCATTGATCAACTTCCAAGAGGACAAGAGTCTGGCATGGTGAAGATTAGACCTCTCCAAATTGCTACCACTTCACAAGCCCAACATCAACCTCGCCCAGAGCAACAGGTTGATCAGAGTAAGCCAAGCAGGTCCAAGAGGCAATTCACCCAGCTTAATGTGTCGCTGTTTCAAGCTTTACAACACCTGTTGAGGTTGAATCTGATCACACTAAGGGCTCCTCCCCGGAACCCCAACATCTCTGCTCCTAACTATCATCCCAACAAAAGGTGTGCATACCACTCTGATAGTCCTGGACATGACACTGCCGACTGCTGGGCTCTGAAGAACAAGGTCCAGGACCTGATTAATGAAGGAGTAATGGATTTCACCCAAGCGGGTCAGGCTGAGTGCTTCTACCATCCCTACAGGATTCACCATTTGAAGTAACAAGTCCTGAGATGAGAAGACTTTTTGTCTATTAGAATTTTCAAGTTGTAATTTTCTTTTGATTGTTCAAACATTTATTCATGTTAAACGTTGTTATTTCATTAATGCATCGCATATGTCTGTTTTGAATCAATATATTCGCATTCGCTATATTCAAACTGCTTTCATTTTGTGATGATCAACTCTCAATTAATAATTCTAAGCCTCTTGAGGGAGGATGACAAAAACGATACCACAATTTACAGTATGCTTTTGAACAGACCCCGCTGATGAGGTACAGGCATTGTTTCAATTCCTAAACACTGGAGTTATAAGGAAGATAATCCCTCGTCAACCCCTTCGAGCCAAAGAAGTAGGAGTTTTGCTTTTCACAAAAAATTAAAACCCTTAATCATAACCTGGGGCATGGTAGTTCTCTCAGTTGATCCAAGTGCACAACGAATGGCACCAAAGGAGTTCTTACAAAACAAAAAAATAGTGATGGTTCCCTACAATCGTCAAGATGGCAGTCATTATCTTTCAAAATAAAAACCCAATAAGTCAAAACCTATGAAGGAGACTTACAAAAACTGGGGCATCCCGCTGACTGTAATCACAAAAGAAACAGATCAGGCAAAAAAAAAAAACAGGGATAACAAAATCAAAAAAAGAAAGAGGTCCTACAAACCCTCAACCAAAAAAGGAATGACTGCCTATTCAAAATAAACTGTCAGTATCCGAACCATCACCGGTATAACAGAGCAAAGAATCAAATAAGGTCTAACGCATGATCAACTGAGTTTTAGGTTTGAAGAACATCACGAAGAGCGGGTGGGTACAAATAATTTGAGCCTTTATCCTTTGTTTCTTAAACCATGAACCAGGCCACGCTACAACCCTTAAAAGTCCTAGCTGAAGCATGGGTTAGTTCGAAAGCATACTGTTACGAAAGGTATCCTGACTCCTTAAGGCTTGCGGTAAAATAATGAGTTGACATCACATTTTACAAAATTTACTTGTTTTACTGAAAATGCATTTTCAAAAATTTCAAGACAGACATAAGCTTTGCATTCTTAATATACCATTGCTTGCATATGACTATTTGTTTGAACAGCATAGAAGTTCGCACGATGAATGTCTCATGAACAAAAGCGTCTCCAATCAAGGGGCATGGCATGATCATCGTCCATCATCTGGGGCAGTCCAGTCAAGATTCGGAGAATCTCTCAAATGCCAAATAGCCAGGGGCAAACCTCCCTCTGAGTCATTTGGGGCATTGAACATGAATTCCAGCTGCGAATCTTGCACGATCAAACATCTTCTGGTGGTATGGCAACACGGTGCTACTAACAATGACAACTCCCTGCATTCTGAGAGCGTGGACATAGTCGAAAAATACTGCGCATAATCAAAGACCCGCTAGGTTGACACACCTAGGCAAAAATAAGGGCTTCCCGACGAATCAAAAGGGTTCGGGCAAAATAAGGGATGAAAATGAAAAAATCTATACACCCGGCAAGTCGAAAACCTGAAAAGGCGGCTTGGGCAAAAAAGGGTATCCCGGTGGACTGAAAACCCGAAAGGGCGGTCCAGGCAAAAGTTAGGGATCAAAAGCGTACGACTATGTCCTGTCATCTCGTCACTTGCCTACCAGAAGAAGAATTGTCAACCGGCAGTTATCAAGGCCTCTACAGGTACCTTCTCCCACAGAAGCTGAGGCAATCAGAATTGTCTAAGCGGTCTGGTCGCTCTGTCCACCGAGGTACCAAGGTAGGTTCAGCTGAAGAACGTGACTAAGATACCTTCACTCCCCGCAGAGTAAGACAAGAATCAGCAATACTCTCCTCCGAGCAGAGTTGGTCTCCCATCATCCCTATGAAGGCATAGTATCTCCAGCAAGTCAGCAACACTCTCCCCAAGCAGAGTTAGTTTACTGTCAGCCTTAAGGAAGTTGGGTATCCCCAGAAGATCTCAATATTCCCCAACGGAGTATACAAACATTCCTAACAAGCATCCCCGACAGTCTTAATCTAAGATTGTTCCCCGGCGGTATACCGGACATCCAGTGGAGCCATTCCCCAGTCCAATCTGAAAAGTTTCCCCAAGAGAGTTCAATCAATATCCCCAGTAGATTCTGGAAGCTTGTCCCCTGCAGGGTACGAACGCCTCTCCCCGGCTTTATTTAAAGGTTATTTCCCCACCAGGGCTTATAACTGGGTTACCCTCAGCCAATTGCCACGGAAAGATCGTCCCCGACGAAGTCTTCCTACCCCCAACGGAGTTCATCAAATCTTCCAACAGAGCTCAACAATGGTATCCTCAGCGGAGTTATCATCAACCTCAGCAAAGTACCTCTCTTTCCCCACAGAGTTCACTCCCCGCAGAGTAATCTATTCGCCAAGTTTATTCCTCAACGGAGCCATCTTCTCCCACAGGTTTATTCTCGCAACCATCATCCTCAGCGGAAACGAAGAACTTCACTCTTCCACATCAGCCCAGGATTCAGCTTCCCGGCACGCGTCAAGGATTTATTTTCCTAGACGAAAATACATTCATAAACATCACATCTTCATACATTATATCATGCACATACGCATCATGAACATACAATCTTATTTATTCTCTGAACATCATGACATCGCATACAACTAACGTTTTGTCTTTTCAGGACAAAGGCCAGTACAAAGATGATTACTATCAACTGTCGCAATTCCAGATTCGATACCTGTAGCTAGCCAGGGCACATCTGTGAGCGACTAATTCCAGACTCGATTCCTGTATCCTGCCAGGGCACGTCTGAAGAGTTCGAAGATCGGATTCCTGTATCTTCCCAGGGTGTATCTGTTGACGACTATATTCCGGACTCGATTCCTGTATCCTGCCAGGGCACGTCTGAAGAGTTTGAAGATCTGATTCCTGTATCTTGCCAGGGTGTATCTCTTGACGACTAATTCAAGACTCGATTCCTGTATCTTGCCAGGGCACGTCTGAAGAGTTTGAAGATCCGATTCCTGTATCTTGCCAGGGTGTATCTGTTGAAGACTAATTCCAGACTCGATTCCTGTATCCTGCCAGGGCACGTCTGAAGAGTTTGAAGATCTGATTCCTGTATCTTGCCAGGGTGTATCTGTTGACGACTAATTCCAGACTCGATTCCTGTATCCTGCCAGGGCACGTCTGAAGAGTTTGAAGATCCGATTCCTATATCTTGCCAGGGTGTATCTGTTGACGACTAATTCCAGACTCGATTCCTGTATCCTGCCAGGGCACGTCTGAAGAGTTTGAAGATCCGATTCCTGTATCTTGCCAGGGTGTATCTGTTGACGACTAATTCCAGAGTCGATTCATGTATCTTGCCGGGGCACGTCTGAAGAGTTCGAAGATCTGATTCCTTTATCTTGCCAGGGTGTATCTGTTGATGACTAATTCCAGACTCGATTCCTGTATCCTGCCAGGGCACATCTGAAGAGTTTGAAGATCCGATTCCTGTATCTTGCCAGGGTGTATCTGTTGACGACTAATTCCAGACTCGATTCTTGAATCCTGCCAGGGCACGTCTGAAGAGTTTGAAGATCCGATTCCTGTATCTTGCCAGGGTGTATCTGTTGACGACTAATGCCAGGCTCGATTCCTGTATCCTGCCAGGGCACGTCTGAAGAGTTTGAAGATCCGATTCCTGTAACTTGCCAGGGTGTATCTGTTGACGACTATATTCCAGATTCGATTCCTGTATCTAGCTAGGGCACATCTGTGAGTAACTAATTGAAGATTCGATACCTGTATCCAGCCAGGGCACGTCTATATAAAGAGTTTGAAGATCAACCCCTATAACAGGCCAGGTATTTATTCTTTCTTTCTCAGGTACGCAAGTTCTCGCTAAGGAATCTCTTACACGATCGACACCTAGATGGCATCTATAAGCCCATCTCCACAACTACCATTATAGTCTCCAAATGGCATCTATAAGCCCATTCCCTACATCACCCTGCTGATACTCTACTATGCGAGTGCAAATTTCTGGGCACTCTAGTGTTCAATCATCTTCCACCTTCGGATTACGAAAGGCACGCCAGCCAATCTACATCCTCAGGTCTAAGAAGATTGAACAGGGGAAACTGTTGTACCCCAAAATTTGCCCTCCCATATTCTTCAAGATTTGCCAAGATCATGGTTCAAAATCTCTCAAGGGTTGCACAGTCCAATTGCCTCCTAACACAGTCAAAATTAGGGTTTTGGTTCTTGCAAAGAAATTGAGGTTTTCAAGGGTCCAATCAAGTCCCACATTCCTATAAACATTTTCAAGCATCCATATGTCAAGTTTCAAGACTCACAGCATCAAGTTGCACAGTCAAAAACCCTAATTGCTCCACAGTCAACTGCAGGGGCAAAATGGTCATTTGACAGTCAAAAGTCAAAATTTTTGGTAAACATCTTATTTTGAAGCCACAATCATCATTTGGTCAATTCTTGATCATGATTCCACAAGCATGGCTCAAAAAGTCTCAAGATGCAAAAGTTTCTATTTTTGGACAGCTGAAACGTCAACTGCAAATTGACCAGGGCATAACTTCCTCAAGGTTTATCAGAAAAATCCCATCCAAATCTCATTTTGAAGGGGATGACATTTCCTACAACTCATCTTCACACCCCAAGTCCAAGAAATTCTCTCACAAAAAGTTATCAATTTCAACATTATAGGTCATTTTCAAAAGTCAACAAAAAGGCACTTTAAGTCAAAGACCATAACTTGAGATTGTTAAATCAAAATGACATGGGACCAAAGACATTGGTTAGAGGACTTCAAGACCTTTCCAAAATGTCCAAGAACATGTTCATAGCTTCAAAATTGAGCAAGATATGCATTGGAGAAGTTGGGAAATTTTTGGGAACTTTCAAAAGTCAACTTTGCCTAAAACACTTCAAAATTGCTAATGGGCCTCAAATTCTTCCTTGAATCATTACCTTAAGCCTATGCACGACCCATTGAGCTCAAAATAATTTATTTTCTTATTTTGGATTAATTAATTGAATTTATATTTATATTAATTCATTTAATTAGATTTAATTATGAGAAAATTCAAAGATATACTTTTTCAAATCTTTTTATGCAGCAAATATACTCCAAATATGCTAAAGATTTCGTGCATCATCCAAGGGGACAAGATCTTCCATAATTGGCAAAGTTTTCATGGGAAAAAGATTGAAAAATATATGATGAAAATCAAAGATATGAAACATCAATTCATGGACTTTTGGGCCAAGGTTTTGACCTAGAATCATTCACATACAAAGGCACAAGTGAACCCTAGTGCAGAACACACGTGAAAACTGCTCAGAGGCCATAACCAATTTGCAAAAAAATCAAGAAAGTTGTGAAACTGAAACCATACTTGCAGTGCCTTTCCACGCCTAAAAAGAATTCCATCATCTTGCCTGAGTTACCAGGAAGCTATTGCAACCAAGAACATGCTCTCATACTCAAAGAAACGGTAGAACAGAGTCACGTTTTTCACAAATATTTCCATAATCGAATTCTAATTTCTATGCATCATTCATGTGTTTTGATTATTGATTTATGCTACTAACATCTCCCTGAAGCTTTTGGTAACGTTTAATTGTTCTAAAACTGCTTGTATCAAAATCCACCATTGAAGGATATTAGGGTTTCAGAGCTTCAATATTGGGGGTTTCCATATACTGTAAAATTGGACCACCAAACCTGTATGGATGAATTCGTTGCATCAAGACGAAACTATTAAGACCATCGCGCCCTTTTTATATTGAGTGTATGCCTAATCGCTATTTTCATATTTCCAGTTTGTGGGGGTTTAAAACCCCCGCTATTCACTCTTTTTTTGTTTCAGAACAGATGAAGAAGAAGCATGCGTGGCAAGGTGTGACAGGAGCATTCAAATATCTGGCGCGTTTTTTTGTTTTATACCATTAACCTTTGTTTTTTTATATAATATTTGTTTTCCATTATATGTACAAACGCGCACAATAGCTCAATTGGCAAGGGACGTGGCTTGGTGAGTGCTGGGACCTGGGTTCGATTCCCAGGTCCCCCCATATGCTTAATAATTTTTGTTTTAACATGTTCACATGCAGCGCTTCTCCAACGTCTCACCATACGCACTCACGCTTAAGACTGCCACGCGCTCATGATGATCAATCCAAGGGCCACTGAATGAGATCCAAGGTATACCCCAGTCAACCACGTGCACTCAATCCTGGAAAGTCAAACGTGACTTTGCTTCAATGGGCCAGAATTCTGCAATCAAACCTCCATTTGGGCCTGAAACCCCCCCTTGGTTTGCATATTTTTTAATTTTATTTTCTTTTCTTTTCTAATTCTTTTTATTTGTTTTAATTGTTTTTTTCACCATAAAATAATTTTTTCCATAATAAAAAACAGAAAATCAAAAAATGTTTTATATTTAATTATTATTAATTTCACCACTAACCTATTTTTTGTAAATAAATAACTAACAATTAATTTAGTTTAAAGTAGGTTTTAATTCAATATTTTCTTAATAAATAAAATTCTATAGAATTAGGTTTTTGACATTTTTATCTTTTCTTAATTAATTATTTTCATTATTATTAATCATCATTATTTATTATTATTATTATTTTTGTAAATAAACATGTAAATTAATTAATTATTAAATTAGGTTAACATTAACATTTTCTTTAATAATTAAAATAAACTTAGATCTAGGGTTTCCTTTTAATCCTTTTTTCTTATTTTCATTAAATACAAAAAAACACAAAAAACACTTTTCTTTAATTAAATAATAATTAGACTTTAATTTAATTTAATTTCAAGCAAAGGGTCCAACACCCTCGGACGTCCTGTTTTTTTAATTCATTTCGCGCATTATTTTCTTTTGAATATTATGTAACTGCTTTCCGGATGTAATAGTAATTAGGCCTTTTTACTTTCCGCCTCTTTTATCAAAAACGGGTCTTTGTATTTTGGCGATGTATAGACCCGCGCCTTGTAATAGAGTAGCTTTTATCTTTCTGTATTTTACTTTCCGCACTCTTAAATTCTAACTTTGTATGAAAGAATGTATGCTAATTAAAAACAAGCGTAGTTCACAATGCCATGATCAAAGATAACTGTTAAACTGAAAATAACACACAAATACACACACCACTTCTAGGGTACGCCTCACTCGTTGACTTCGAAATGTGGTCGTCAAGTATAGGACGTTTTAGTGGTCCTTATGTCCATGATCCAGTTGACTTGAAACATTTGCCTCGAAATAGTTGCCTCGAAACGGTTGCCTCGGATTAAAAAAGGATCAAGGACATAAGGGTAGCTTCTAAGGTGTCCTACTATTGCTTCGGTGACCACACTCTCCCTACAATCGAATTGACCCGAACACCTCCAACGGTGGTGCTACCTACCTCTCAATGGTGGGATGGCACTACCTTAAGGACTTCTACACAGCTTAATTCCTTAGGGTAGGTAGATGACTCATGGATACTTGCTCTCTAAAAAATAAAACAAAATCTTTTCACACCGACACTTTCAAAAAGCTTTCAAAAACAAATTTTTCAAACACTCTTGAGGACAGATACAAGAGTTATTCAGAAATCTTTCAAAGAAACTTTTTCAAACCCACAAACACTTGAAAAGCAAACATTTTGAAAACATAAGAGCAAGTATATAAGAGCCCATGGATAACCATGGATAGAAAGGGTGCTAACACCTTCCCTTTCTATAAATCTACCTCCCGAACCGAGAAACGTTCTCATAAGGAATTTTGCTGTGCTTTTGTCCTGTCCATGTTGGAGAAAATAAAAGACGGTGGCGACTCTTGCTTACCGCGACATACGCGAACCAGCGTTAAACAGTCAGTTCTAAATCCACCGATCACACTGCACAATCTTGCTTTGCAGGCCTCTAAAGCACAAGATCTCTCCATAATCAGAAGATTACACTTTATTTTGAGCTATTATCCACTTGATTCAAGTTTATCCAAGTAAATTTTCCATTAATGGCACAAAGGCACCATTGCCATTTACATAAAGCAAGCTTTATGCAAAGTCAACTTGCATTGAGCTTTGCACTTGTTCCTTCTGCACAAACTTCCTCTACAAAGTCAGATAAGATTGTTTAAAGTTGGTAACCACTCTAGATAGCTTTGTACTATGCATTGAAACCATGTTTGTCAACCTTACTTCAAAAACAAGTCAAGAAGCCAAAACATGTGATCTTGTACTTCTGACCACCTCAAGTCTCCAAACTTTTTCCATACATAAACACAAGTCCTTTGCAAGAAAATACACGGATGCTCAAGTCCTGAAACTCCCTAAAACAAAGAATAACCAAAAAAATCTCAAAACTTGCCATTTTTGAGTTTTGAATCCAATCTCCAAATTTACTCGTACGTTTCTTGGCCTTTTACTTTCAAAAGCTTCTAAATAAGATATACAAACAATTCCAACACCTGAAACACGACTGTAACACCTCCATCACCATCCACCATTTTCAAAAACAGCACCTTGCACCTTAACTTCTCCAGAACTCCTCAGCCACTTTCAGCTCAAGCTAAGCATCACATTAGCTTCCTGGGAACTTGAGGAAGCTAACCCAATCACTGGAACTCTTCACAAGCTCCTCAAACTCAAAACACGATACCCTCTTACAAGGTGAGTTTTATGACTTTTGAACTCTTCATACAAGCATCATTAATGGTTTATTTGTGAATAAGAAATGTAGATATCATTTTCCTGAAGCTAACCATATCCTTAGATTTCATTATTGTTGCTTAGGTAGTTAGAATTTTGAATCTGAACCTCTGAAAATAATTAGGTCAGAATTTGGTACTTTTAAAAATTCTCATTCATCTTTGATTTATAGCTTATGATATTTATATGGTTGGATTCATATGGAAAAATGGAACAACTTTCATGTTTGCATTTTCCATTTTTGTTGAGAAATGGTGAAGTTACAGGTGGTCTGGCTGGAGGTTGAAGATGAAGTGTGTTCAGGACTTGTTTTACATTATATATTTAATATTTCAGTTATATTAACATATGTATAGCCACCCCAGTGGTAATGCAGTGCGCTGGTAACCAAGAGGTCATGGGTTCGAACCTCAGCGCGCTGCCTTTTGCTTTTTGTCTCATTTTCTTACATTTTTTTATCCTTCCAGCGCGCATGGGCCTTATACCACGCAGCCCATATACCTTTTTTTTTATTTTTTATTTTTTCTGATTTCCAAACAAAAACTTCATTTTGGGCCAGATTCAAAAAACGTTTTGCTAACAAAACTCCAATTTCAATTTTAACCTCCCTGACATTATTATTTTAATTTTATTTTAATTTCATCTTTTATTATTATTATTATTATTATTATTATTATTATTATTATTATTATTATTATTATTATTTTCATTAATAAAAAAAATCTAAAAAAATATTTATATTATTATTTCTATTTATTTAGTTTATTTTTTCATAAAAATAAAAGAACAAAAATATTTTCTTTAATAAATTAATTTCCTTTTTTTAAAAATACTTAGATAATAAATTTTAATTATTATTATATTATTTTTTAAATTAAAATCAATTTAGAATTTATGATTTTTATTTAATTATTTTTATTTACTAATTTAATTAAATTCACCAAAACCCTAAAAACTTGTTTTCTTTAAATTAATTTATTTTACTAACGTAATATTAATTTTCTTATTTTTTTAGTTAATTATTTTATTTTAATTAATTAGGTCAAAAAACCCTTTTCATGAAAAACCAAACGAAAATCACATTTCTTCTTACATTTTATATTCTTGCATTTTATCTTTATTTTGTATATTTATTCAAAATTCAATATGGTTGTAATAATTATTTAGATTTAATTTCTTGCAATTCCCCATTTGTAATTTGTACACCCCTCCCCTAAATCATGTAATAACTTAGTATTTTTATTTTCTGCAATTTAAATGCTTTATATACAAATGCTAGTAATTAGGATTTTGTATGGAAAGATTAAAATTAACAAATAGCAAACCCTAATCAAAGACAAATCAAGCATGTAAATCAATACACTTGCACACATACACCCTTAGGGTAAATCCACTTGGTTGCCTTTCAAAAAATGGCCATATTATGCATGTGAGGTATCTTAGCAAAAACAAGCAAAATACAAGATCATAGTCCCTCGATGACGCTGTCCATGTTGCCTTTCAAAATGATCTTAGTCCCTAAAGAAAATGCTAAGATATTTCACAATATTGCTAATCATGGTTATACGGTGACCCACGTCCGTCCCTTTTACATCCAAAGATGAGGTTACTTACCAAATCAATGGTAAGATAACAATGTCAAAGGAAAGAGGAAATGAACATGAAAGAATTTTGAGTAGGTAGAATGTTCCTAGTTACATGCTCAATTTCAAAACAAAAACATCCTTGCTATTTTCAAAATAAACACCAACACTTTCAAAAAACATCTTTCAAACTTGAAAAATCTTTCAAAAGATCAAACACTTTGTATACATTCCTACGAACGAGAATCATTACAAAATTTTCCTAAACAATGACATCTTTACAAAATACTTTCAAAAACCACACAAAAGCACATTTTCAAACAAAAGCAAGTGATCTAAAAAGTAACTAAGAGCCCATGGAAAACCATGGATGAAAAGCGTGATAATACCTTCCCTTTTCATAATCTACCCCCCGAACTCAAGAAAACATCTCAAAGGTCTTTCTTGTTCTTTTCAGCCTTTCCTTTTGGACAAAAGAAAAGTCGGTGGCGACTCTTGCTAACCGCAACATTTGCAATCAAATACAAAACAACCAAGTCAGTTCTCCCACCGCGTTACAGAACTGGAGACTCTGATGGGGAAAATTCTTAAAGTGGGGTTACCTTAGGGTTAGATCACATTTATTTGCTTTCATTATTTGACTTGTATGCTTTACATTTTGGTTCTTTGTTTGGGTTTGAATCCTCTACCCGGATTTGGGATACCTTATAGGTAAGTAGCTTTACATTGTGGAAATTGTGCGGGGTATACCGACATGGTCTAAGCAATAGCTATGTTAGTGTGACATATTTGTAGGTACCGGTAGCCCTTGAGTAGTCAAGGAGAATACGGGGCCGCTGAGTGATGTTGAAGCACTAACCAACTTCTAGAACCTTTACTTGACCAACCTGGCCATTAGGACATAATGAGATGAACGACTTTGGTATAGTCCAAAGTTGGTAGATACTCGATACTACACTCATTGAGGTTTGGTTTTTTGGGATATTTTGGTCGCCATTAAAGAGGCTTGCGCTTAACCAATGCCCAAGGAAACAAACCAGTGATATTGAGCTCCTTAGATCCCGATTACCATTACTAGGACAGGTTTGAGCCAACTAAACTTCAAGAGGGTACTTACCTATGAGACTCCATGCAAGCCTAAACCTAAGGACTTATTTGTTTTGTTTGTATATATTTACTTGTACATAACATCATAAACATCATACTCATACTTACTAACCATTTCAAGGATTTTAAGATTTATCTTTGTTCTGTTTTGTAGGACATGGATTATATTTGCAGGAAAACCATTCAAGTCAATCTTGTAAGGATCCCTCCTCAACTTAAAGAGCTAGCATCAAGGATTCTCGAAAATTCTCCATTTACCGAAATACATGGTCGCCTCCTAAACTTGGTGACCACCAACACTGGTGAGGACATGATGAAGGTGCTCTTTAAGTTCTTTGATCCTCTACACCATTGCTTCACATTTCTCGATTATCAACTTGTGCCAACTTTGGAAGAATTCTCCCAACTCTTGATGATTCCCATTCTCAATCAACTATCCTTCAACGGTAAGGAAAGAGATCCAAATCCAGAAGAGATTGCACAAGCCTTACACTTGCAACAATCTGATATCACAACTAATTAGGAAACAAGGAGTGGTGTCAAAGGTTTCTTAACAAAGTTCTTATTTGAGAAAGCCCAAAACTGTTGGAAATCCTTGGACTTGCAAGCTTTTGAGGAAATTGTGGCTCTCCTAATCTATGGGATGGTTTTTTTCCAAATCCTTACCAACTCATAGATGTGAACGCCGTCAAAATCTTCATGTCTCGTACCCGGTGCCTACTTTGCTAGGAGACATCCTACATTCTTTTCACACTCGCACTATGAGGAAAAGAGGTATCCTTATGTGTTGTACTACTCTTTTGGCAAGATGGTTTATTTCGCATCTTCCCCAACCTATATTAAAAAACGAGCAAGGTTTAAGGTTGTCACATAGGTTGATGACGCTCAAACATTCAGACATTCATTGGTGTTCCCGATCTATAGAGAATGTTACTATCATTGACCGTTGTGGAGAATTCCCTAATGTCCCCTTACTTGGAATTAGAGGAGGTATCACCTACAACCCCTGCTTAGCCTTAAGACAATTTGGTTATGCCCGAAGGGATGGCCCACATGAGATGCTTATTCAAGGTTTGGTATTTGACTACGAGAATGACGATCAAGGTCATCGCCAGAGATTTATCCGAGCTTCGAGGATGTTGAACAAGGTAGATAGAAAGACATTGGGGAACAAGAATTCCATCCTTCTTGAGCCTTACCTCAAATGGGTACGAGCTCATGCTCAAAGTCTTATGATGCCTTACCCCTCCATTCTCCCGGTTATCATAGAGCCTGTTGTGGAAGGAGATGTTTCATACACTATCCTACATCCTAACATGCCCACATCTCTCGAAGACTTGCAAAGGGATTGGATACAGCTTAAGGGGGAGCGAGACACCTTCGAGGCCCAATTCTATGCCAGTGAGAAGAAGGTTTTAGAACTCACCAAGCAGCTTCATGAGGAGCGGAGCCTGAGCGCCTACATCGCACCAAAGAGGATGCGCACAACTTTTTTATCTTAGAATTTTTGTATTTCTTTGTAAGCCCAAAAGAGGCATGATGTACTCAAACTTTGATTTATTAATATAACATGTGTTCCTTTTTGTCCTAAAGGAAATTTAAATCTATAATTTCCTTGAAATCATTGTATGTGCATCCCCATTCATCATAACATAAGCAGGTTTCTTACAACAAGTCTCCTCATCTTTCTACTGTTTATTTCAGTAAGATGGATCTCGAGCAGACAGTAAAAGACATCTAGGAGCAGAATGCTCAGTTTCAACAGATGTTATTGACTCTAGCCAAGGGACAAGAGGATTTGAAAACTTTGCTGATCAAAGAAAAGAAGAAGAAAGCAAAGAAAACAATCGGAGTTCTGAATCTAGGAAGAAGGTTCTAAGGATAAGCCAGACGGACCCTAGACTTCCAACGCCATCTGGTGAAAAGTATAATCAAGAAGGGAAAGGCAAGGAAGTGACTGCCCAGCCAGAATCTGAAGAGGAAGAAGAAGAGGATTACTATGAAGAGCAGTATCCCCCGGCCGACGACAAATACAAACATTTAGAAGAGCGTCTAAGTGCAATGGAGATTTAGAAAGTGCTCGGGATGGACTTTGAAGAGTTGGGTTTGGTGTCTGGGATTGTTGTTCCACCAAAGTTCAAGGTGCTAGTGTTTTCTAAGTACGCCGGGGTTTCGTGTCCCAAGATGCATCTTCGATCCTATGTAAGGAAGATACAGCCTCATACTGCCGACAGAGATTTGTGGGTCCACTTCTTTCAAGATAGTCCATCCGAAACTCAACTAGATTGCTTCTATCAACTAGAAAGGGGTAATATCCATAATTGGGAAGACCTTTCCGTGGATTTTTATAAACAATATCAATACAACGCAGACCTTGTTCCCACCCATACTCAACTCTAGAGTATGGATATGGTTTCAAGTGAAGGTTTCAAAGACTACACTCAGAAATGGAGGGACTTAGCAGGAAGAGTCCAGCCTCCCCTGTCTAAAAGGGAACTAGTAGACATGTTTCTAGGGACCTTGTCTGGTCCATTTTTCAATCATCTAATCGGAAGCTCCTCAACAGGCTTCACTGAATTAATCTTGACCAGGGAAAGAGTGGAAACTGGGATTAAGAGTGGGAAGATCCAAAAGGATGCATCCTCCGATGCATGAGAAAACCATTTATCGGGAAGAAAGAAGTTGGTGTTGTGTATCCTCAAAGGAATCAGGATAGAACTGAACACCTTCCAATGGTAGGGGCTGTCATGATCCCTAAGCCTGCACCTACTCAACAAAGGAGCAACCAGCCTAGAACAGAAAGACCGGTAAGACAGTTTACCCGGATTAATATGACACTATCTCAAGTCCTTCCACATTTATTAAGATCCAAACTGGTAACTTTGAAGGAAGCTCCGAAGAATCCCAACACCGCATCTCCTCATTACCACCCTAATGCTCGATGTGCTTACCATTCAGAAAGTCCAGGCCATGATACCAATAACTATCGGGCTTTGAAAAACAAGGTGCAAGACCTTATCGAAGCAAAAGAAATTGAATTTGATGCTCCTGAGATCCCAAATGTTATCACCGCTCCTATGCCCAAGCATGGCTGTGATGTTAACGTTGTTGAAGATGATATGTTTGTTACTGTTGTTGATGAACTTGTTACTCCTCTCCTAACCGTCAAGAAGAACCTGTTGAAAGTCGGTTTATTTCTGGGCTGTGGCGAAGGCTTCCACCTCTGTTTATCCCTACCAACTGGTTGTCATTTATTGAAAGCAGGTGTCCAACGCCTAATGGATGACAAAGAGATTTTGTTTGAAAAGACTCCCATTCTAACCACTTCTTACAATGATGTTTCAATAGTAACCATTTCCGCCAATCCTTCCAGGGTCTCCACCAAAAGACCCGTTAGGATTACATCAGTTCCTAAAGTGGCTCCACTGATAATTACTATGCCAGGGCCAATCCCATACTCTTCAGATAAAACTATCCCATGGAACTATGAGGGCGACGTCTACTATCACGGTGTCAAACAGGATTGGCTGGCTGATGAAGACTCAATTTTTGAGAAGGCCGACCCCGACATCATCAATATTGCGGGAACCAGCAAGATAACCCAAAGTGGCAGAGTATTCTCTCCCGATATTGCTCCTCCGAAAACTATTACCAATCCTGTGATCTTCCCTGCTTATGTTCCCGTTGACTCTACTACTACAATCCCTATATATACCCCTGTTGATACCCCTACCACCGAGTCGATCAAGACTCGAGGCAAAGGCATTCTGGTTGAGCTTACCTGGATGAAGGCGCAATCAGTATCTATCCCAGAGGCCTCCCAAAAGGAGATGGAATAAATTCTAAAAATTATAAATAGAAGCAACTACAACATAGTCGAACAGCTAGGGCAGACTCCGTCAAATATTTCCATGTTGGCTTTCCTGTTGTGCTCCGAGGCTCATGCGAAAGCCTTGGTGAAATTTCTTAAAATTGCCCATGTACCACAAGAAAACTCTGCTGATCAGTTCCAAGACTGCGTGGCCAGCTTGACCGCTGATAATGGTTTAGGCTTTTCTGATGCTGACTTGACACCTAGAGGGAGGAAGCACAACGAGGCATTGCATGTCTCTATCAAATGCAGGGGCACAACTTTGGCCCATGTCCTTGTTGATACCGGTTTGTCTTTGAATGTGCTACCTAAGAAAGCTTTGGATAAACTCGACTATGAAGGTTTGACCTTAAAACACAGCAACATAGTGGTAAGGGCCTTCGACCGTTCAAAGAGGATGTTGCATGGGGAGGTGGACATCCCCATAAAAGTTGGAACTCAAACCTTTGATTCAACTTTTTACGTGATGGACATTCTCCCTTCCTATTCCTCTTTATTGGGCCGACCATGGATTCACAACACTGGTGTTGTCACCTCTACATTACATCAAATGCTGAAATACCCAACCAAGACTAAAATCATTACTGTCCATGGAGAAGAGGAATATATGGTCAGTCACTTGAACTCCTTCAGATATGTGGAATTGGATGGTGAATTCATTGAAACTCCATTTCAGCACTTCGAGGAAGTCCCACAGACAGTGGCAGCTACCAAGACTGTTTCCCAAGTCCCAAAGATTACAAGACCTCCACTAAAGATGTCTTCTCTGAAAGATGCCAAGGTAGTAATCGAAGAAGGTGGGTGTACTATTTGGGGCCAACTCCCGAATATCCCTTACAAATCTGACAAATTTGGTTTGGGTTTCACTTTAGGAGCCCCAGAAGGATGTACGTTGTTCTCGTGCCGGGGGACCACCTTTGAAGACCAGCAACCACGAAGTCAACGCAGTGGAGGATGATGATGATAACAGTTGTGACCTAGAGAAATGGATTTTCCCAACTATCAACGGAGGACTCAACAACTGGGAAGATAAAGATTTTTTTCCCAATTACTTTTATCGAACAATAATTGTCTTTAAATTTTTGTCGGACTTGTAATTATTGAATAATTCAGACTTTTAAAACCTTGTGTCTTACCCGAGGCACAACGGTCCATTTATAAGGGTTGTTACGTCATTTTCATATGTCATCAATGAATCATGGATGTTTTTGCATGCAAAATTTGTGCTCTTTGTCTTTCTTTTTCTACATTTTTATTTCTTTCAAAGATAGCTATACTCTTACACACACTAACATTCAAATTGCAGATCTACATCCATTCAGGATCCCATGGGTAACGATTCTGCTATGTCCTTTTGTGACTCTGAAAATCTAATCTACCAAGTAGAAGACGAAGGTGAGGAAGATTGTGAAGTGCCAGGGGAACTTTCCAGGTTACTACAACAAGAAGAAAGGACCATACAGCCCCACGAAGAACCAGTGGACATAGTTAACCTAGGTACCAAAGAGGACAAGAAAGAAGTCAAGGTGAGTGCCAATTTGGAACCCAGTGTCAAGAAGCGTCTAAATCAATTGCTACATGATTATGTTGAGATCTTTGCTTGGTCATATGAAGACATGCCAGGACTTGATGCTGATATCATGGTCTATCGTCTACCGACAAAAGAAGACTGCCCTCTGGTAAAACAGAAAGTCTGTCGCATGCGGCCAGACATGTCAGAGAAGATCAAGGCTGAAGTCATGAAACAATTCAACGCCAGATTCTTAGTTGTTACCTCCTATCCACAATGGGTCTCCAATGTTATCCCAGTACCTAAAAAGGACGAAAAAGTACGCATGTGTGTGAACTACCGAGATTTGAATAGGGCAAGCCCTAAGGATGATTTCCCACTTCCCCATATCGATATTTTGGTTGATAATACTGCACAACATAAAGTGTTCTCATTCATAGATGGTTTCTCAGGCTACAATCAAATCAAAATGGCACCTGAGGACATGGAAAAAACGACCTTCGTCACACAGTGGGGCACATTCTGTTACAAGGTTATGCCATTCGGGTTGAAGAATGCTGGGGCAACTTATCAGTGTGCCATGGTAGCTCTATTTCACGACATGATCCATCACTAAATAGAGGTCTATGTAGACGACATGATAGCCAGATCTCAAACTGAAGAGGAACATCTTGACCATTTGCAGAACCTGTATGAGAGACTAAAGAAATACAAGCTGAGGTTGAACCCGAATAAATGCACATTTGGGGTGAGGTCCGGTAAACTCCTAGGCTTTGTCGCCAGCGGTAAAGGTATCAGAGTGGATCCTGTCAAGGTGAAAGCAATACAAGAAATTCCTGCTCCTCATACTGAGAAGGAAGTTAGAGGATTCATAGGACGGCTAAACTACATTGCTAGATTCATTTCTCACTTGACCGCTACTTGTGAACCAATCTTCAAATTGCTGAAGAAAGATCAAGTAGTCAAATGGAATGATGAATGCCAATTTGCCTTCGACAAGATCAAAGAGTACCTACAAGAGCCTCCTGTTTTGATTCCGCCCGTCGAGGGAAGACCATTGATCATATATATAACTATTTTGGAAAATTCAATGTTGTGTGTGCTGGGGCAGCATGACGAGTCTGGCCGAAAAGAGCATGCTATTTATTACCTGGGCAAAAAGTTTACTGACTGTGAAACAAGATATTCACTGCTTGAGAAAACTTGTTGCGCTCTGGCATGGGTTGCTCGCTGACTAAGATAGTATATGCTGACCCATACTACCTTACTGATATCCAAGATGGATCCAATAAAATACATATTCAAAAAGCCTACCCTCTCTGGGAGAATAGCAAGATGGCAGATGATCCTAACAAAATACGACATTCAGTACACTACCCAAAAATCAATAAAGGGAAGTGTACTAGCCGATCACCTTGCTCATCAAGCTGTGGATGACTACCATTCCATGAAATTCGAATTCCCAGATGAAGACATCATGGTGGTAAACAACTGTGAAGAACTCAGAAAATATGACGGACCTGAACAAGGATCCTGATGGACCCTGGTTTTCGATGGGGCATCCAATGCACTCGGCAATGACATAGGTGCTGTAATGATATCCCCTGAAGGATGTCATACTCCCTTCACTGAAAGACTTTGCTTCAATTGTACCAATTACATGGCAGAATACGAAGCGTGTATTTTGGTCTCAAAGCTACCATAGATTTGGGAATCAAGTCCTTAAGTGTATTTGGAGATTCATCCTTAGTCATCAGCCAAATCAAAGGAGAATAGGATATGAAGTACCCTAACCTCATCCCCTACAAAGAACATGTGTTGATGTAACACCCCAGTTTTACCCGACAATTATAAATGTAAATCAGAGTTATAATCATTCATGTAAACGAATTAGGATGCCACAAATTCATCTTTAAAAACACATTGCATTCAACATGGATACATAACACTTTAAATTTCGGATGAACCATCATCATAATAACTTAATCTCTTATTTCAACAATTTAAACATCTACGCAGCGGAATTCTTAATAACATCTTTATCCATCATTACAACAACTTCAAAACAACACATACTTAATAACAATCAAATTAAAGTTCAACAACTGAAATAATCAACAATTAAAAGCAACAAACGTTCATCCGCCCGAGTGTTACTTATTAGAGAAATGACACTGACTCGAACTACTGAAAGTATACATCATTCACTCTCGATTACCTGCATGTTAACAACATAAGGGTAACATTTAAACAAAATGGGTGAGATATCTAACAATATAATAAAATGTATGATAATTAATATATTAAATTAGATCACATGACACCACCACTTCTCATCTTATAAACAACAATAATCGCAACATAATACCAACAATAATACACATTCGCCACATTAATACACAACTTCTTTATTCAATCATATAATGCGACTCAATACTATGCAAATGCATGTGGTACCATTAGAGCAGAACTCCCATCTTAAAAATCTGCCAATAAATAGAGGCATCAACAAGGCATAAGCCTCATCATAATATTCGCCAATACATGCCATCTTAACGAGCATAAGCTCCATCTTGAAATGCAATGTATGCGACACAGTCATGAATGTAATGTCAGCACCATAATTAACAACATCTCAACACAACATCATCGTTGGCCATAAGCCCACATCTTAGTAGCTGCCAATTATTAGAGGCATCTCAAAATCTTTCATCAACATGATTTATCATCATAATTCGTCAAACATCATCTATACATCATAATTCATCAAACATCATTTATACATCATAATTCATCAAACATCATTTATCATCAACAACTCAACCATACAATAATACAACAATAAATCGTCAATATTGCAACGTTGACCATAGGCCTACAACGTGATATTGCCTATAATTAATTAATCATCTAAGGCTTACTTCTAATTTACCAAGCCTCTACATATTATTCATTCTGTAATAATACATTATTATCATCATTAATCCTACTGTTACAAACCAAACAGTAATCTATAAACATCTCATCCTCATCATTCTTCACAAAAACCAACATAGCGATCAACACGGGAGCTAACTCTAATCCTAATTTGGATACTAGGATTATCCTTTATATTCTTCATTATGATCTTTAATAATTAATTTCACCGTGTTATCTATTCAACGCTTCGAACGACACCTCAAACGGAGTCCGAAAACTCAAGTTAAAGCTTTTGGAAAACGAATCTGTCAAAAACCAGACAACATGGATCGACGCGTAATGCCTTGGGTCGACGTGTACTGGACTGAACACACTACATGAGTCGACACGTACTCTCTTGTATCAACTCATACTGAGTCTGCCACACTGCATATATCGATACATTCTCCTTCGTATCGACTCATCCTGAGTCTAAAAGCCTTCATGTATCGACGCATGACTCCTTTGTATCGACTCATCCTGAGTCTAAAAGCCTTCTGGTATCGATGCATGACGTTTGGGGTCGACACATACTGTTCTGTCACAGATATTTTCTACGATTTCACTGAGTTTTCACTACGGTTTCCATACTTTAGGCCCCAAAAACATCTTATAATCATAGGTAACCATCAATTACAATTATCCTATAATTCTACATCAAATATACAACATCAGGGCATCATTATTCATCTTTCAATCATCGATTTTCATCATACAACAACATATACAATTCAATCATGAACAAGACAATATTTTCACATCTAATCCCATAAACCAATCATCATAAACCCTATTATAGAGTCAGAACCCCACCCTTATCTTGGATTGAAGGTTGCTCTACAACTTTTCGGATTGAATTTCCGTTATGCCTCTTTTCCTCCTTTCCAACAACTTTCATGTTCTCTTCTTTCAAACCCTTATTCTTTCTCTCTTACTTCTTCTTCTTTTCTTATTATTTCTAAGAATAATAAAATAACCCTATATTATCAAAATACCTTAATAGGCTTAAGACTACTGCACCCCCTTATTACTACTTATATCCTTTAAAACAAACCCACATCAAATAATATTATCATTTTAATATTATTCCACAACTTAATAAAATAATTAACTCCAACTAATCACAACACATCAATTATTCCAAAAATAATTTAATTAAATAATTAATTAAATTACGGGCATTACAGTTGACATTAATCCTATATTTCGAGGAAATCACATTTGAGCATTTTCCACGAGAGGAAAATCAACTAGCGGACGCGCTAGCCACAATGTCATCCATGTTTAAACTCAAATGTGATAACGAGGCTCCCCAGACCACCATTGAACGTATGGATGAACCAACTTACTGTCACGAGATCAATATTGAAGAAGTAGTGGACCAACCTTGGTTCCATGAAGTCAAGAGGTATCTCGAGGCTCAAGAGTATCCGGAAGGAGCTTTAGTTAATGATAAGAAGTTCTTAAGGAGATTCTCTACTAAGTTCTTCATCAGTAATGGGATTCTCTACAAACGCAATCACGACTCTGTTTTGCTTCGTTGCATAGACAAGGTTGAGGCAGAAAATATCATGGCTGATCTACATGAAGGCACTTTTGGCACCCACTCTAGTGGGAATACGATGGCTAAGAAAATCCTACGGGCGGGGTACTACTGGTCTACAATGGAAGAAGAGTGCTATCAACATTCACGAACTTGCCACAAGTGTCAGATCTATGCTGACAAAGTACATGTGCCTCCAGTTCCTCTAAATGTCCTGACTGCTCCCTGGCCATTCGCGATGTGGGGCATCGATATGATTGGAGAAATCAAACCTACAGCTTCTAATGGACCCCGCTTCATCTTAGTGGCCATTGACTATTTCACGAAGTGGGTTGAGGCAGCTTCTTTCACTTCCGTTACCAAGAATGTTATGGCCCGTTTCATCAAATAGAATCTCATATGTCGGTACGGTATCCCAGAGAGAATCATCACAGACAATGGTACGAATCTCAACAATACTATGATCACCGCACTATATGCGCATTTCAAAATCCAGCACCATAATTCTTCCCTTTACCGTCCAAAGATGAATGGCGTTGTCGTAGCCGCAAACAAGAACTTAAGAAGATCATACAAAAAATGACAGTAACCTACAAGGAATGGCATGAGATGCTACCATTCTCTCTCCACGGTTAACGTACCACGACGCGCACATCAACAGGGGCAACTCCATTTTCCTTGGTATACAGCATGGAAGTTGTTCTACCAGTTAAAGTCCAAATACCTTCTCTGAGAATCATAAAGGATGCAGGGCTGAGTGAAGATGATTGGATCCAAACTCGACTTGACCAGTTGAAACTAATTGATGAGAAGAGGCTTACGGCTGTCTGTCATGGCCAGATATACCAAAAACGTACGATCAAGGCTTTTAACAAAAAGGTTAGACGTAAAGTATATCAGGCTGGTGACTTGGTAATCAGGCGTATCATATTACCACAAGATGATCCCAGGGGCAAAAGGACTCCTACATACGAAGGACCATTTGTGATCAAAAGAATATTCTCTGGTGGAGCAATGATCTTAACCACTATGGATGGCGACGACCTTCCGCATCCTGTAAACGCGGACATAGTCAAAAGATACTACGCATGAATAAAGACCCGCTATGTCGACTGGCCTAGGCAAAAATTAGGGCATCCCAGCGAACTGAAAAGGTTCGGGAAAAAATTAGGGATAAAATACAAAAAAAATCTGTACACCCGACAAGCTGAAAACCCAAAAGGGCGGCTTGGGCAAAAAGGGGTATCCAGATGGACTGAAAACCCGAAAGGGCGGTCCAGGCAAAAGTTATGGAATTAAAGCGTATGACTATGTCCAGTTGAATCACCTTATAGACAACTTTCAGTGTCGATTGACAAACTCAAACGGTTCTAATTAATCCAATCAGCTTCAGACAAAGCAGCAAGTGGACGAGACGCTCAGAGACATGAAGGCTATAACAGAATGGGAACCCCATGGGATTATTTCACATAGCTATCTTTTCTTTGTATTTTTTATTTTTCTACGACGACGTTCTCTTACTAGAATGTTCATCTCATTGTACAAAAATACTTATTCAAATTAAATACAAAGATATCACTTTGAAAGTGCAAAACTATCTGTTTTTCTTTTATTTCTGTGTTTTGTTTACAAAAACGTCCAATGATTTATTTTTGAACATATGCATTTGAACGTAACTACTGTTTACAAATGAACAAGAAAAGGAACAGAAAATAGAAAGACAATCACTAATGGATTTAAGAAATAGGATAATATCTTTAGACTATTCCCCCACAGTGTGCATCTTAATGATATCAAGCTCTCTCACATCCCAGACAGAATAAGACTTCCAGTTACCGCTCCTAAGATTCCTCAGTAAAAGTCGCCCAATTTCTCAGGATTCCCTAGCATTATTTCACAACGTCCACAAGCAATACACGGTGTTTCTCTTATACAACATAGTTTATTTCTCTAACGAATGGAATCTCATCAACTCATCAGCACTTTAAAACATAAAGACTTACACTCTTTGTACCCAGCGGTACTCGAGGATTTATCTTCCCCAGCAACACTGTGGCATAACAATTAATGTGTCCATACATTACATCCAAACGTCATAACATTGACAACACAAATACATACGACACAATCTCATTTATCTTGAGAGCATCATTACACCATGCATTTCATACATCATGACATTGCATACAACTAACCTTTCATCTTTTTCAGGAAAGATCAATTAACAGAAAATTATCAACAAATTTCAACAAGTCAATAACAGGTCAATTTCCAAGAAAGGATTGGTAAACCATCTACACAACAGATGTTTCTTTCAGACTCCTGCCGGTTCAGTTTAAATATCTCAACAATTTATTCTGATTCTTTTCCCGCAACTGTCTTCTCGGGTTTAGATAAATCTCTCAATGATTTATTCTGATTCTTTCCTGCAGACACTTTCTCTGGTTCGGATAAATCGCACAAGGATTTACTCTGATTCTTTCCAGTTAAAGAATATTCAAGATCTCTTTTGGTTCAGTTTAAACCCCTCAATGGTTTATCCTGATACTTTCCAAAGGAACCTTTCGGGTTCAGATAAGTCTCTCAATGATTTATTTTGATTCTTTCTTGCAGACACTTTCTCTGGTTCAGATAAATCACTCAAAGATTTACTCTGATTATTTCCAGTTAAAGAATGTTCAAGATCTCTTTTGGTTTACTATAAACCCCTCAATGGTTCATCCTGATACTTCCCAAAAATAATACTTTGGGTTCAGATAAGTCACTCCAAAGATTTATTCTGATTCTTTTCCAGTTGAAATCAAGTTCAGATTTAGTACAGTCTCTGTCAACAGTCACCTTTGGATGGAATCTACAAGCCCATCTCTGGAAAATCTCCATCATTCCTCCAAATGGAATCTATAAGCCCATTCCCATTTTATCTTCGAATGCAAATTTCTAGGCACTCTAGTGTCAAATCATATTCCACCTTCAAGTCACGAGTGGCGGATCCGCCAATCTAACTCTTCAAGTTTAAGAAGATTGAACAGGGGAATATTTTTTACCCCAAAATTTTCCCTCTCATTTATCAAATATTTTCTCACAAGATCTCCTTTGGTCCAAGGCTGCACAAGGATTGATCAGCTCAAGACACTTCCTTAAGCACTGATGATTGAAATTAGGGTTTGAGATTGCACAAGGATAATTGAACTTTCAATGCCTCATATTACTTTAATGGATCATTATGGACCCCCAAGATTACTCATGTCAAGTTTCAAGCCTTGGATCACATTTTTGCTCAGTCAATTAAGAAGTTGACCTAAAAATCAATTGTATTGGGGGAAAAGTAAACTATAGCCAATTTACAGTCAAACTTCATGATTTTTGATCCATATCAACATGATGAACTTACATGTATCATTTGATCAAGTTTGGACCGCAATTCCTCAAGAAATTTGATCAAATCATCAAAAGGGCAAAATGGTCAAAATTAGGGTTTTGACTGAGAAAGGGCAGTTTCTGATTTTTGACCTAGGAAATGGTTAATTAGTTTGAGACATGATCTCAAGATTTCAATTGAATCATTTTGAACTAATGGCATGACTCAAAACATTGCTCAAGATCAATTGATTGATAGTTGATTTTCAGTCAATTGATCAAAAGTCAACTGTACACTGAAAAGTCAAACTTTGACTTTTTGGTCAAAATCAAGTGTCAAAAATCACAATTAATCAAAACATGTCAAAATATGAAACTTGTTCATCAAGAAAACAAAAAGTCAAGATTTCATTTTGAAAAGTCAAAGTTTTCAAACTTAGAAATTTTTCTAAGTGTTGAAAACTTCATGTTTTTTCACAACTTTGAGCCAATTTTTCACCATGATGCAAGATGATTCAAAAGAAACTTTCAACTTGAAAGTTGTAGATCTCCATGAGATATACAACATTGTTTTAAACAACTTCTCATACAAATTCTTGGATCTAAGTTATTAATCCATGAAGTCATGGTCATGAAACTAAAACACTTAGTGAAATTTTGAACATTTTAGGTCAGGATTTTGACCTAACTTCTGACCCAAGTTTCACATAGTTCCATTTGTATTTTTCAAAAGTGATTCAAAGAGGGGTTATATATCATATTGCAAGCTTTACAAAATGTCCAAGAACTATTTGAGATAATTTCTGAGCAAGGAGAATCGAAGGTCAGAATTTGGGGTTTCAAGTTGTTTTACAAGGCAAATTTTGTGATGAACAAAATTAAAATCTCAAACCTATGTTGCACAATCTTTCTTTGCAGGCCTCTAAACCTCAAGATCTCTCCATAATCAGAAGATTACACTTGCTTTTGAGCTATTATCCACTTGATTCAAGCTTTATCCAACTAAATTTTCCATTAATGGCACAAAGTCACCATTGCCATTTACATAAAGCAAGCCTTATGAAAAGTCAATTTGCATTGAGCTTTGCACTTGTTCCTTCTACACAAACTTCCTATACAAAGTCATATAACCTTGTTTAAAGTTGATAACCACTCTATATAGCTTTGTACTATGCAATGAAACCATGTTTGTCAACGTTACTTCAAAAACAAGTCAACAAGCCAAAACGTGTGATCTTGTAATTTTGACCACCTCAAGTCTCCAAACCTTTTCCACACATAAACACAAGTCCTTTGCAAGAAAATACACGGATGCTCAAGCCCTGAAACTTCCTAAAATACAGAATCACCAAAAATATCTCAAAACTTGCCATTTTTGAGTTTTGAATCCAATCTCCAAATTTGCTCGTGCGTTCTTGGCCTTTTACTTTCAAAAGCTTCTAAATAACATATACAAACAATTCCAACACCTGTAACACGACTGTAACACCTCCATCACCATCCACCATTTTCAAAAAAAGAACCTTGCACCTTGACTTCTCCAAAACTCCTCAGCCACTTTCAGCTCAAGCTAAGCATCACATTAGCTTCATAGGAACTTGAGGAAGCTAACCCAATCACTAAAACTCTTCAAAAGTTGCTCAAACTTAAAACATGATACCCTCTTGCAAGGTGAGTTTTCTGACTTTTGAACTCTTCATACAAGCATCATTAATGGTATATTTGTGAATAAGAAATGTAGATATCATTGTCCTGAAGCTAACCATATCCTTAGATTTCATTATTGTTGCTTAGGTAGTTAAAATTTTGAATCTGAACCTCTGAAAATAATTAGGTCAGAATTTGGTACTTTCAAAAATTCTCATTCATCTTTGATTTATTGCTTATGATATTTCGTATGGAAAAATGGAACCACTTTCATGTTTGCATTTTCCATTTTTGTTGAGAAATGATGAAGTTACAGGTGGTCTGGCTAGAGGTTGAAGATGAAGTGTGTTCAGGACTTGTCTTACATTATATATTTATCATTTCAGTTATATTAACAGATGTATAGCCACTCCAGTAGTAAGGCAGCGCGCTGGTAACCAAGAGGTCATGGGTTCGAACCTCAGCGCGCTGCATTTTGCTTTTTCTCTCATTTTCTTACATTTTTTTATCCTTCCAGCGCGCATGGGCCTTCCCCTCCTGAACTTTTCACTTTTTTTCTCAACCTAACCCCCTTGTTTGCTCATGCCACGCAACCCATATACCTTTTTTTTATTTTTTCTGATTTCCAAACAAAAACTTCATTTTGGGCCAGATTCAAAAAATGTTTTATTAACAAACCTCCAATTTCAATTTTAACCTCCCTGACTTTATTATTTTTATTTTATTTTTATTTCATCTATTATTATTATTATTATTATTATTATTATTATTATTATTATTATTATTATTATTATTATTATTATTATTATTATTATTATTATTATTATTATTTTCATTAATAAAAAAATCCAAAAAAATATTTATAATAATATTTCTATTTATTTAGATTATTTTTTCATAAAAATAAAAGAACAAAAACATTTTCTTTAATAAATTAATTTCCTTTTTTTAAAAATACTTAGATAATAATTTTTAATTATTATTATATTATTTTGTAAATTAAAATCAATTTAGGATTTAGGATTTTTATTTAATTATTTTTATTTACTAATTTAATTAAATTCACCAAAACCCTAAAAAAAAAATTTCTTTAAATTAATTTATTTTACTAACTTAATATTAATTTTCTTATTTTTTTAGTTAATTATTTTATTTTAACTAATTAGGTCAAAAAACCCTTTTCATGAAAAATCAAACAAAAATCACATTTCTTCTTACATTTTATATTCTTGTATTTTATCTTTATTTTGTACATTTATTCAAAATCCAATATGATTGTAATAATTATTTAGATTTAATTTCTTGCAATTCTCCATTTATAATTTATACACCCCTCCCCTAAATCATGTAATAGCTTAGTATTTTTATTTTCCGCAAAAATAGCCATATTATGCATGTGAGGTATCTTAGCAAAAACAAGCAAAATACAAGATCATAGTCCCTCGATGACGCTATCCATGTTTCCTTTCAAAATGATCTTAGTCCCTAAAGAAAATGCTAAGATATTTCACAATATTGCTAATCATGAGTATACGATGACCCACGCCCGTCCCTTTTACATCCAAAGATAGGGTTACTTACCAAATCAATGGTAAGATAACAATGTCAAAGGAAAGAGGAAATGAACATGAAAGACTTTTGAATAGGTAGAATGTTCCTAGTTACTTGCTCAATTTCAAAACAAAAACATCCTTGCTATTTTCAAAACAAACACCAACACTTTCGAAAAACATATTTCAAACTTGAAAATATTTTCAAAAGATCAAACACTTTGTATACATTCTTACGAACAAGAATCATTACAAAGTTTTCCTAAACAATGGCATCTTTTCAAAATACTTTCAAAAACCACACAAAAGCACATTTCCAAACAAAAGCAAGCGATCTAGCAAGTAACTAAGAGCCCATGGAAAACCATGGATGAAAAGGGTGCTAATACGTTCCCTTTTCATAATCTACCCCCCGAACTCAAGAAAACATCTCAAAGTTCTTTCCTGTTCTCTTCAGCCTTTCCTTTTGGATGAAAGAAAAGTCGGTGGCGACTCTTGCTAACCGCAACATTTGCGATCAAATGCAAAACAACCAAGTCAGTTCTCCCACCACGTTACACATACCACTAACTTTTTATCTTTTCAGGTAAAGTCTACATACATATGAATATCATCAACAATTCTCAAACAGGTTGCAGATTAATTCATGAAACAAGACGGGGCAACTATCTAGATGACCAGGTCCAAGATTAATTCCCGAAACAAGACATGGAAACTATCTATATGACAGACCAAAGATTAACTCCCTAAATAGGATGGGGAAACTATCTTTATAACTAGATAAAGATTAACTCCCGAAATATGATGGCGAAACTATCGACAGAGCCACGTGGTATGAATTCTCGAAACAGAACGAGTTTACCAACAAAAAAACAGATTGTAGATCAATTCTCGAAATAGGATGGGGCGACTATCTACATGATGAGCACTTCCCTCAGAGAATGAATTCTGACAAGCATTTCCTCCAGAGACTAAGTCTGACAAGCAGCTACTTAACCACCTTCCCCAGAGGTTGATTCTAGAAAACATTCTTCAGATACAATCAAACATAGACTCATTCGGGTACTCTTTTCAATGATCACTTCAGATGGCATCTATAAGCCAATCTTCGATGAAAATTTGTCATCTTTCCTAATGGCATCTTCAATCCAATTCAAGCAATATTATCAACCAACAATGTTACTTCATGCACATGCAAGTACAAATTTCAGGGCACTTAAGTGTTCAATCCTCTTCCACCTTCAGATCACGAATGGCAAACATGCCAATCTAACTCCTTAGGTTTAAGAAGATTGAAAAGGGGCAGTTGTTGTACCCCAAAATTTGACCTCCCGTTTATCTCAAGACATTCTCCTAAGGTTCTCAAATGCTCAAGGATGCTCAAGAATTGATCATACAAATTCTCCTCTTAAGCAGTTGACCTACAATTAGGGTTTTTATTTTCACAAATAGGTTTGGGTTTCAAAGGCGTCAAGTGGTTTCCATGGTTCCTCATATGTCTTCAAGAATTCTCATACCAAATTTCAAACCTTGCATCACAAGTTTTCTCAATCAATTGTTCAGATGACTGAAAATTAACTATATTGGGTAAAAAGTCAATTGTGGTTAACATACAGTCAAACTTCAATATTTTTGGTCAATATCAAGATTTGGAGTCATATTCATCATTTGATCAAGGGTTGATCACGATTCATCAAGGAAAACTCTCAAATCATCAAAAGTTAAAAGTTGCTAAATTAGGGTTTCCCTTAGGAGAAGTCAACTTGACTTTGACCAAACATAACTTTCACGTGCTTCATCAGTTTTTCCCCAACGAAAGTGCATTTTGAAGAAAATTCAGTTCTCTAAAACTTTGTCTCTCTAAGCTTAAGTCCAAAAAATGCTTCATTTGAGAGATATGAGCCAATACATCACAGGTCTTTCAAAAGTCAACAAAAAGACACTTTTTGTCAAAGCAACTTACATCAAGATAATATCTTTAAATGCAAAAATAATCAACATAGTGATTGTAGAGGATATCTTGAGCTTTCTGAAAAGTCCAAGATCATCTTCAAAAGATGAAAATTGAGATAGTTATGACCAGTGCAAGTTGGGAAATTTTGAGCAAATGCATGAAGTTCAAATTGAGCAAACTTGATATTTTGGGCTATTGGGCTATTATTTCTGAGTGAAAGCGGTTCTGTAACACCCAATTCTACCCAACAATATATATAAAAATCAGAGTTATAAAAATTTCAACATCCAAATCAGGATGCTACAATTTCAACTTAATTCCTACGACATTCATTACAGATACATAACACATTAAGCTATGATGAACCAATGACAACATACTTTAATCGTTTGAAAACAACAACTTTCATAACTACACAGCGGAATCAAATATTCAACTTGAAAGAATATATCATCTTCATCCAACTGAAACAACTTTAAATAATAATATTTAACAAACAACAACTTAAAGTTCAATCAACTGAAATAATCAACAATAAAATAGCAAGCGTTCATTCCCCCGATCAGAGCAATGACATTGACTCGAACTACTGAAGGGAAGTATTTCGACCTAAAACAATAGCCACGACATTAGCTTTACATGGATGATAATTCAAACTGAAATCATAGTCCTTCAACAACTTCAACCATCTTCGTTGTCTCATATTCAATTCCTTCTAATCAAATAAATACTTTAAACTCTTATGGTCGCTAAATACTTCAAATATAGAACCAAAAAGACAATGTTTCCAAATCTTCAACATAAACACCACCGCTGCTAACTCTAAGTCACGCATAGGATAATTCCTCTTATGAACTATGAGTCGTCTAGAAGCACAAGCAATAACTTATCCATTCAACATTAGCACACCACTAAGTCCCATCTTAGACACATTCATAATACACTACAAATGACTTACTCGGATTAGGCAAAACCAATACTGGAGCAGTCATCAATCTTTTCTTTAGTTCTACAAAACTTTCTTCACATGCAACATCCCATACTTGAAATGATGAACGAATATCGTTTTTAATGTCGTACATCTCATTTCTCAACTTAATCATTAACAACATATTATGCTTGACCTTATCTCGAACAATTGCGATCATAATATTTTATGCCCAAAAAGTCTCTAGTTCTGTAAACGACTTCAAAGTCCTTCCATATAGGAATGCATCTACCATATTCGAAAACACTTCCATAGGATATAATATATTTCTCTCTCCTTGTAGGTTCAAACGGAACACCAATCCGATACTCGGAACACAAGATATGAATTTCCAAAGTTATCTCAAAATGCGAACACTTACGTCATGCAACGACATACTATTACACACCTTACGATAACACCAGAATAAAATTTCTTTGTACCAGTACAAACATTTATCACTGTTGAAATCATACTCATCTCCTTGCATTTTCAACTTTGGCTCATGATTCAAACATTCCAACAACTTCAATAACTTTTACAATCACTCACAAGGATCAAACGACAAGGTCTACAACACTCTATCACTCTATCACCGTATAAACGTCAACATCTATGCAAGGCTACAAAAATCGACAACTTCACTGTAACGCGGTGGGAGAACTAACTTGGCTGTTTTGCATTGGATCGAAAATGTTGCGGTTTAGCAAGAGTCGCCACCGGCTTTTCTTTTATCCAAAATGAAAGGTTGAAAAGAACAGGAAAGACCTTTGAGATGTTTTCTTGAGTTCAGGGTGTAGATTCTGAAAAGGGAAGGTATTAGTACCCTTTTCATCCATGGTTTTCCATGGGCTCTTAGTTACTTGCTAGATCACTTGCTTTTGTTTGAAAATATGCTTTGTGTGGTTTTTAAAAGTATTTTGAAAAGGTGCCATTGTTTTAGGCAAACTTTGTAATGATTCTCGTTCGTAAGAATGTATACAAAGTATTTGATCTTATGAAAATGTTTTCAAGTTTGAAAGATGTTTTTGAAAGTGTGGGTGTTTGTTTTGAAAATAGCAATGATGTTTTTGTTTTGAAATTGAGCAAGTAACTAGGAACATTTTACCTACTCAAAAGTCTTTCATGTTCATTTCCTCTTTCCTTTGACATTGTTATCTTACCATTGATTTGGTAAGTAACCCTATCTTTGGATGTAAAAGGGACGGGTGTGGGTCATCGTATAACCATGATTAGCAATGTTGTAAGATATCTTAGCATTTTATTTAGGGACTAAGATCATTTTGAAAGGCAACATGGATAGCATCATCGAGGGACTATGGTCTTGTATTTTTGCTTGTTTTTGCTAAGATACCTCACATGCATAATATGAACATTTTGTAAGGCAACAAAGTGTGTTTACCCTAATGGTGTATGTGTGCAAGTATATTGATTTACATGCTTGATTTGTCTTGATTAGGGTTTTCTATTTGTTGGTTTTAATCTTTCCATACAAAACCCTAATTACTAGCATTTGTATAGAAAACATTTAAATTGCGAACATTAAAAATACTAAGCTATTATATGATTTAGGGGAGGGGGTGTACAAATTACAAATGGGGAATTGCAAGAAATTAAATCTAAATAATTATTACAACCATATTGAATTTGAATAAATGTACAAAATTGAATAAGTAAAAATGCAAGAATGTAAATGTAAAAAGAAATGTGATTTTTGTTTTGTTTTTTATGAAAAGGTTTTTTTTTAACCTAATTGATTAAAATAAAATAATTAACTAAAAAAATGAAAATTAAGATTAAGTTAATAAAAGAAGTTAATTTAAAGAAAACAAGTTTTTTAGGGTTTTTGTGAATTTAATCAAACTAGTAAATAAAATAAAGTCCTAAGTTCTAAATTGATTTTAATTTACAAGAAAATAATATAATAATAATTAAGATTTATTATCTAAGTATTCAAAATTAATTTATTAAAGAAAATGTTTTTTGTTCTTTTAGTTTTATGAAGAAAAAATAAAATAAATAAAAATAAATAATAAAAATATAAATATTTTTGGGTTTTTATTGATAAAAATAATAATAATAAATAAAAATAATATTAATAATAATAATAAAAGATGAAATAAAAATAAAATAAAAATAAAATAAAAATAAAATAAAAATAATAAAGTCATGGAGGTTAAAATTGAATTTGGAGGTTTGTTAGCAAAACAAATTTTTGAATCTGGCCCAAATGAAGTTTTTGTTTGGAAATCAGAAAATAAAAAAAAAGTATATGGGCTGCGTGGCATGAGCAAACAGGGGGGTTAGATTGAGAAAAAATGCAAAGCCCGGGAGGGGAAGGCCCAAGCGCTTCCTGTAACAAAAAAATGCCAAATAAATGTGAAAAATGCAAAAGGTTCGAACCCATGACATATTGATTACCAGCGCGCTGCCTTACCACTGGGGTGGCTATAAATCCGTTAATATAACTGAAATTCTAAATATATAATACAAAACAAGTCCTGAATACACTTCATCTTCAACCTCCAGCCAAACCACCTGTAACTTCATCATTTCTCAACAAAAATGGAAAACGCAAACATGAAAGTTGTTCCATTTTTCTTACGAATCCAACCATATAAATATCATGAACTATAAATCAAAGATGAATGAGAATTTTTAAAAGTACCAAATTTTAACCTAATTATTTCCAGAGGTTCAGATTCAAAATTCTAACTACTCAGGCAATAATAATGAAATCTAAGGACATGGTTAGCTTCAGGACAATGATATCTACCTTTCTTATTTACAAATAAACCATTAATGATGCTTGTATGAAGAGTTCAAAACTCAAAAAACTCACCTTGCAAGACGGTATCGTGTTTTGAGTTTGAGAAGCTTTTGATGATTCCAGTGATTGGATTAGCTTCCTTAAGTTCCCAGGAAGCTAATGTGATGCTTAGCTTGAGCTGAAAGTGGCTGAGGAGTTCTGGAGAAGTCAAGGTGCAAGGTGTTGTTTTTGAAAATGGTGGATGATGATGGAGGTGTTACAGTCGTGTTGCATGTGTTGGAATTGTTTGTATATGTTATTTAGAAGCTTTTGAAAGTAAAAGGCCAAGAAACGCACGAGAAAATATGGAGATTAGATTCAAAACTCAGAAATGGCAAGTTTTGAGATGTTTTAGTGGTTCTGTTTTACAGAGTTTCAAGGCTTGAGAATGCGTGTGTTTTCTTGCAAATGACTTGTGTTTATATATTGAAAAGGTTTGGATACTTGAGGTGGTCAGAATTACAAGATCACATGTTTTTACTTCTTGGCTTAGTTTCATGACCATGAATTCACGGATTAATAACTTGAGATCCAAGAATTTATAGGATAAGTTGTGTAAAGAAATATTGTATATCTCATGGATATTTAAAACTTTCATGTTGAAAGTTTCTTTTGAATCATCTTGCATCATGGTGAAAAATTGGCTCAAAGTTGTGAAAAAACATGAAGTTTTCAACACTTAGAAAAATTTATAAGTTTGAAAACTTTGACTTTTCAAAATTAAATCTTGACTTTTTGATTTCTTGATGAACAAGTTTCATATTTTGACATATTTTGATGAATTGTGATCTTTGGCACTTGATTTTGACCAAAAAGTCAAAGTTTGGCTTTTCAGTATACATTTGACTTTTGATTAGTTGACTGAAAATCAACTATCAATCAAATGACCTTGAGAAATTTTTTGAGTCATGCCATTAGGTCAAAATGATGCAAATTAACTCTTGAGATCATGCCTCAAACCAATTAATCATTTGCTAGGTCAAAAATTAGAAATTGCCCTTTCTCAGTCAAAACCCTAATTTGACCATTTTGCCCTTTTGATGATTTGATCAAATTTCTTGAGGAATTATGGTCCAAACTTGATAAAATGATACATATGAGTTTATAATATTGATATGGATAAAAAATTATGAAGTTTGACTGTAAATTGGTCACAATTGACTTTTTCCCCAATGCAACTGATTTTTAGGTCAACTGGTCAATTGACTGAGCAAAAATGTGATCCAAGGCTTGAAACTTGACATGAGTAATCTTAGGAGTCCATAATGATCCATGAAAGTCATATGAGGTATTAAAAGTTCAATTATCCTTGTGCAATATCAAACCCTAATTTCAGTCATCAGTGCTTAAGGAGGTGTCTTAAGCTGATTAACCCTTGTGCAGTCTTAAACCCAAGGAGATCTTTGTGAGAAAATATTTGATAAATGAGAGGGTAAATTTTGGGGTACAACATTTACAGTCTATCAGCAGCGCTGAAACATCACAACTTTCTAAATTCCATCTTCTAAAAATTATCCTTGTTACTTAACAATCACCTTCAGAAACATTAGGGATTTACACTCTACTCGTATATCAACAACCGATACATTGCTCCTCATCCCTCGAGAAGTAAACATCAACAATGTCTGATCATCCTCCCTCAAGAAGTTCCAAGTTGATTAACAAACAAAATCTTTAATCCATGTCACCTTCAGATTCGGGAACCAACACAACTTCAACAATACTTGCACTGTCGCCATACTGAACCAACATCTTACAACCGAAACATATCCGAGAAGAAAAGCTCCTCCCCCACTTATATTCAAACAACCTCCTGTAAATAAGCGATTAGAAAAGAAAGCAAGCACCGACAGTTTTTCACACACTTGTCGTGTACTAAGGAACAAACAACATTAGATAACTTGGCCAGACGGACCGACTTGCTCTGATACCAACTTTGTAACACCCCAATTCTACCCGACAGTATATATATTAAAATCGGAGTTATAAAAATTTCAATATCCAAATCAGGATGCTACAATTTCAACTTAATTCCTACGACATTCATTACAGATACATAACAATTAATCTTGGATGAACCAACAACAACATAATTTAATCTTTTGAAAACAATAACTTTCATAACTATGCAACAAAATTGAATATTAAACTTAAAATAATATATCATCTTCGTCCAACTGAAACAACTTCAAATAATAAGTATTTAATGAACAATAACTTAAAGTTCAATCAACTGAAATAATCAACAATAAAACAACAAGCGTTCATTCCCCCGAGTGTTACGTATCAGAGCAATGACACCGACTCGAACTACTGAAGGTAAACAATCTTCACTATGGATTACCTGCACGTCACCAAAATCGGGGTAAAATTCAAACAGAAGGGGTGAGATATCAAACAATATAATTAGATGTATGATAATATTACATTAGAATTAGTCTATGCCAAATTATCACTTCACAAATTTAAAATACTATGCATGCGACAACAACAACTATAACATGAACCATTCAACAATAACACAACAACAATTCAACTACAACTTAACAACATTTCAACAACAACTTAATAATAATTCAACACTGGCCATAGGCCTACAACTTAATAATTTAACTTAATTCAACATTGGCCATAAGCCTACAACTTAATACGCCACAACAACAATAACATATCAACAATAGTAATCCGACAAAAACATCAACAAGAAAACAACATTGGCCATAAGCCTAACAATTCAATACCACGTGTAATTCATATTTTTCAGCAAAGTATTCAACACACCATATCGACTAAAATATACAACAATTGTTCCGTATAGTTATTCGGACAAATTCACTAAATCATGCTAATTACTTATCGGCTCAAAGTTCTATTATCTCTACTTTATACTAATATTCCTTATTAGTTTTCTGACAACTTAATACTACACTACTATTCAATTCTGCTATATACATATACCAACTCGATTAAATTAGCTCTGCTATAATTAATTCTCTGTTATTGCTGCTAAAGTATCCAACTAATTAGCTCTGTTAAATATCAAATCTACGATTTTCATACTAACCATCTCTGTTATAAACCAATCTTGCTATGTATTAATACTCTATTTTTAACTGCTACTAAACCATCTCTACTAATTTACTACTCTGCTAATTAATAATTTTATGCTAACATTTACTACCAGTTTACTCATTATTGTTAACTCTGTAACCAACCAATTACGTCTGCTACATGTACACCTACTTTGCTAAATAAATTCAATTGATAACTCTTCTACTGTAATCAACCTTTTTCTATAACAACTACTAAGTAACAGACACGCAAAGCACAAAACAATTAAAAGAAGATGCAGTAAATGAATTTGTGCCCTTAGACATGTGAACCATGCCCCTCGGCACAAAAACATGGTTCCGGTCGGCACCCCATCACCACCACACTTGTGCTGCTCGACACAAGTCTATAATTCCAGTTACAGTTCTGTAACTTCATCCAAATTTTCCTGCGATTAGTAATTTCTTCTCTGCCCAAATCTCAGGCCAACACAACAATTATTCCCACATCAATATATGGTAATCTCCAACACTCGATTCATCGATTGAATCACTGCAATGTTAGCACAATTATCACAGATGCCAAACAACAATTTATTCATACAACCATCACATACAGTAACAATTTTACACAACCCAATTCCCATGTAACATGCATCATATACCCAGTTATAGAGTCAGAACTCCGCCCTTACCTTAGATTGGAGACCGCTCTATAATTCTTCGATCTAACCTCGCTTTGGCTCTTTTCTTCTTTGCTCTGGAACTTCTACGTTCTTTCTCTCTTCTAACCCTTATTCCTCTTCTTATTGGAAAAAAAACCTATTTTTCTATTATTATAACTAAACTCAATAATATTAGTATTGCTATTGAGCCTAATTCTCACACCCCCTTAATACTATATACCACCAAAATAAACCCAACGACTAATACTAATAATTCCAACATTGTTATTATTATTAATCAACTAATTAATTAATTAATAATAATCTAACAACTTATACCGACAATCTATCACATCTCACAACTTCAACAAATAATCGAAAAATAATTTAATTAAATGATTAATTAAATTAATGGGCATTACATGTTCTATATCCCATGTGCACCTCAAGACTTATTCATACACATTCCTTTGATTTATTTTATTTATTTTTTATTTTTTGATTTATTTAAAAGTCAAAATAAAACAAAATAAGACAAGGCTCGTTACATAAGTCCAAGCCCATATTTTTGACCTAAATTCACCTCTATATATTGCATATATTTCAGACAAGGAGAGGACGAAAACCTGCAACCACATCACCTTCCAAAAAATCACAAATTACTCAAAACTAGGGAAACTTGAAACCCTAGCTTGCATCCACTCTCGAGGCCTATCAACTATTCCATTCACTTCTAGGAACTCAGTAGGGTAAGGCTGGATTAGTTGCCATGGTCAAAAGGGGATAAAATCGTATAAACATGCCTCGCCATTCTCATCATTGCATGTTTTTTATATCCATTGTTTCATCATGTTTTTGTGCATACTAATGTTATTAACATGTTCATGAGTTTTAGCGGTGCAGGAATGACCTAAAGAACGACCCCCATAATGGCCAGGTCGTGAATCACCATAACTACACCGAGTTATGATATTTTTGTCATAGCTCTCAAACCATTGTGTTTTAGCCAAAGATAATCATCTCATTGAATTCGTAGACCCTGATTTAGAGGGGTAGGGTACCCCTAGATCTCTAATACGTGTTATTTTGCAGGAAAGAGAAATTTTCTCATCGGAGAAGACGACCAGAGCTAGGGCTCCGGTGTCTCTCCGGTCTAGGCATTTTGTTTAATATTTATTTTATTCATTTTACATAAGTTAACAAATGTATTACCACCCCAACGGTTAAAGCGTGCGCGATAAAACATTACTATGCCAAGGCGTAGGTTCGATCCCAGCCTTTTGGCATTTTGACATTTTCATGATTTTATTTGTTGCAGATTACAAAAGGAACTCATTTCCCTTCTTTGACACCAAGGTGAGCCTGACCTGGTGGTGAATGTATTGGTAGAAAGTTATGAGGGCGTGGGTTTAACACCCACCCCTACCCGTTTTGGTTCTTTTCTTCAATTCTCTTTTCTTCTTACTCTTTCTCCTATTTTCTTTTATTTTCATAAAACTTTTTTTAAAACCTTTGATTTTTTTTATAAACCCTAATTAATTTTACGTTTTTTTTATTTAATTAACCCTAACTAGTTTTTTTAGGTTTTTATTTAATTAATCAAATTAGATTTTCTAGGATTTTTATTTAATTAATAAACATTTTCAAAAAATTAAAATCAAATTAAGTTTTAGGTTAATCATAAAATCTTTTATCAAAAATCACCAAAACACATTTTCCTTCTCCTTTCGTTTTCTTATTTTACGTTTTCGCATAGTTTGTTTTTCTCGCAATTTTTCCAATTATTATAACTGCCTATGGTTTGTTATTGTAATTAGGGTTTCTATTTCCTCACATTTTTATTGCTTGTACCCCCATTCCCGAAGCCATGTAATAGCGTAGAGGTCCCTCGATGATCCTTTCGAATGTTGCCTTCGGTAAATGATCTAGTCCCTTAATTAAATTGCTAAAGCGCCCCTACGAGTTGCCTTCTACGACTGAACGACGACCCACGCCTGTCCCTTCACATCCAACGATGGGGCTTCTTACTAACTAATTGTAGGATAGTGCTATCTAAAGGAGGAGGAAAAGTACAATAAAGACTTTGAGTAGGTAGATCGCTCGTAATCGCTCTCTTACAAATCTCTTCAAAACAAAACATTTTTCATACAAACACTCTTCAAAAAATACGTTCAAACAAAACACTTTGAGCGCATTCTCGAGGACCGATACGAGAATCATTACAAAGTTTTCCTTACTATTGGCATTTTCAAAAATATTTTCAAACACACATTCACAAAGAAATTTTCAAACAAAGTGAGCTAGCGATTAAGAGCCCGTAGATAACTACGGATGAAAAGGGTGCTAACACCTTCCCTTTTCATAACTTATCCCCCGAACTCAATAATCTCAAGGTCTTTTCTGTTTTTTACCATTTTACTTATTGGATAAAAGAAAAGTAGGTGGCGACTCTTGTTATTCGTAACGTTTGCGATAAAATGCAAAAACAAGTCAATTCTCCCACCGTATTACAATACCCATACCCTATATTAGTTGTATGCATATTATAACAAATAATGAAACAAACAGAAGCAGAAACAGGAAAGTTTGCAACTTATATACAATAATGGTAACATCTCAGATTTAAAAATGATGGCGATTAGTGATGTTTTATGTATAATGAAGTTTTTCCAGAACAGGGCAAAGGCAATCGTGAATAGAAGAGAGAGAGAGAGAGAGAGAGAGAGAGAGAGAGAGAGAGAGACCAGAGCAAATTTTCTAATAAATTCAATTAAAATTAATTATAATAAAATAGTTAAAATTAATCATAAGAAAAAGGTTGCATTGGCTATCTTATATATAAAAAGTTAATTGATAATCTTGCATACAATGAAATTTAATTAACATATTATATACAAAAATATGAAAGTAAATCCCCATAGAAATCATCGGATCAAACAGACAGATGAATCAAACATTCACTAATGCGATTAAATAAACTATTCATACACATGCAAATATTCTATTCTATGATAAAAAAGGCCAGGTTTTACCTACCCGGAGTGCAGTGACCCACTTAAGCTACTTCCTTTCCTGACTTTTATTTTCTTTGCGTTCTTCTTTTTCCTTTGAGTGTGGGGACTTTTCTGCTTGGATGAAGGAGACTTTTAGGGTTGTTGATGAATAAAAATGTGAATATTAAAGGATATTTATTGTGTAATTATTGGTCAAAAACTAAGCCTGATTGATATATTTTTGTTAAAATTTATACTGATTGAGGTTTGATTTGATTCTGGCAGATTTGATGAAGATTTGATTCTGACAGATTTTATTTATTTTATTTATTTTAATTATTAAGTGCATAAAACCAAAGATTTAAGAAAATAAAAAATTAATTTTTTAATGCCCCTAAAATGGAAAACGAAAATAATAGCAAAATAATCAAAAAAATGACTTTTTAATTCTTTTTATCAAAAAACACACAAAATTGAAAATAAATACCAAAACTATTGCAATGAGACTTGAACTCACATCCTTCTACATGTCCTATTACCAACTTTGCTATATTATTTATCCAAATTTAAATGGAATTGAAAAGTATATGAATGTGGCATATTGTTTTTACTTAAAAAAAACAAATAATTTAAAACAAACAATTATATAAATGAATTTAGATTAGTAACAATAAACCTATTTTAACATAAATAAATAATTCAAAATTAAGCTAGTTAGTTTTTTTTTTAAATTAAACTAAAAAATAATTTAATATTAAAGTTAGATGTTAGTAAAAAATTTAAAAACCCAATTTTGAAAATAAATTGAATGTTTGAAATGGGGGCGAGAAATTTGGGGTATGACACCCTCACTTTCCCCATCTTCATGTATTGGAGTAAGAACTTTGACATGGTTTATATCGATATGAAGATGTCCTTTGAAACTTCTTAGATCATGCTTAGCTGGAACTACTCATTTAACATATTTTAAATATTCATTTTTAGGACACTCGGGAATGACCCACAAATGAGCCACCGTGGAAATGGAGGTCGAAAAGCCAAAGTTAGATCATTGCTGGGAAAAAGGGGGAAACCTGAGAGGATGAAAGTCAAAACAATCTTATACTTGTCCTCCACATAGTGGGGAATTTTCAATTCAGGAAGTTTTGCTAAGATTTATTCCTTCAGAGTGTCCGCTTCTTTACAGATAGTTCGACTAAGCTCATATGGCATATACACAATTTCAAAATAGCATTGGAAAACTTGGATCTTCTTTATGTTTTTGTATCTACCTTTCTCGAATCTTGTCTGCACAGGGAGAAAATAATCTATTAAGTGTTGCAACTAAATTTAGAATCCAAAGAATTCTTCATTATAACAGGCTATCCACCAAGCATCAAATTCCTTGGTATAGTTAAAAGATGGCCAAAAAGAAACCTGTGTCATTTTGGCAGTGTCAGCAACATATCGATCAAAACGCTCGATATATTCATCTTCAGAAAAGTTGACGTTTCATAGAAAAAGTTCATTCTTTCGATTGAAGAGCGACCTGGGTAAGATTTAATTGTGTCTAAATTATAGAGATACAAGGTTGGGATGATACCATAATATGTTCACATGTTCCTTCGAGACCTCCAACCTGGTCGAGATCAATTTTGAGACGAGAAAAGCTTCCCATATGGCAAGGGATTTTGCCTCTTGATTCACATTGGGAGCAGGGAACTCTTGAGTAAACCACTCAAGAACATGAGTTCAACTAGAAAAAGGGGCCATAAATGAAGTGACGTTGTGGCGTTTTACAAACTTCATGAAATATCTTGTAAAGGCTTCTTTCAAAGTGAGTCCACTATCAGTAGGAGTCATCAAGGCCAATCGAGCACCTTCGATCCTCCCAATTTTGATATCTTTGTCACCACCCTTGGTTTTGTCTATCTATAGTGATGGTTCGAACATGGCATTCAACCATATTTGAAGTAACCAATATGGGCCATCTAACAAGAAATTAGTTTCAGATTTGATAGTCTTTAGAGATTCGATAGCTAACCCTAAGTTCTCATAAATAGAACCTAATATCAGTTGGCTCAAGCAAATATCTTGACCACCATGTAGTTTGTTAGCTAAAGTCAAGAATCTTTTTCCAACTTTCAATGAATTACAACAGAAGATAGAGTTCGGAAACCACAACCATCGTGAAGATAATCCATGTAGTGACCAAAGCTAGCGTGATCGGTGTTAAAGTTAATGGTGTCTTAATTCATCTAATTTGGATCGAAGATCTCCCGACTTGGTAGAAGGCCGGTGATGGCTTCTATGTTGAAAAGTGTTGACGTGGTCATACCACAGAGGAGTTGGAAGGTGTTTGTGGTACTTTCCCAGAAGTATAAGGAAACAAGAAGAAAATTTTGGCAATAAGGATGACTTACTTTCGACAACTGAATTAGGTCATAGATCCCCATGTCTTTCCGGGTTTGGGCTTTTTTTTTCTCTAGCCAAGAAATGTATTCTTCAGCATTCTTAGTCGAGGAAGCTGAACGAAATACACGAAGGGTGTTGCTCATATACCCTAAATCTATGGGATCTGTTGCATCAATAATGATTTTGTCTTTAGAATCTGTTGTGTCAGCTATCAATTTTTCCTTAAGTTTCTTCATCTTAGCGACGCGTCTAGTCTTTTGCTTGAACCATATATTTGGCGCTAAGGTCATCATTACTTTCCGTTGAGTTTTTCAAGCTAAAATTTGGCTTAGTACGGTGGTAAGTAGGGAAAAATTCCCCCAGTTTCTCAGCATTTGCTTTAGGGCCGGGCAATAGACCCATAAGCACATGAGTTTCTCCAAAAATAAATAAAGGGATCAGTACTTGGGATTTATAAATGCACAGGAGGTAGAGATTCCTTTGAGCTATTGTAGTCCTTTGAACTTTTAGATTTGGAAGCAACCATGGTGAAGAATTATAGATGATTTGGAGAAGAAGGTTGTTTTTTATAAGAGACCAGCGGTTGTTTACTAAATTTCATAGTAAACAAACATTCGACATAAAATCTATAAAAAATAAAGGCGTCTTTTTGGTTCCAAATAAAACATAAAATTGCAGAAGTTGAGAATCGAATATCAAACTCTGAGAAACTATTTATGTTGGTTTTGATAAAACACCGAGGAAAAAGATTGATGTTTTTTAAAATAAAACATGCTGCTCCCAGTACCCATACCCTCGGTTATTTATTGTTTGAGGTGAAAGCTTCATCATAAAAAATAATATTTGTAGTAGTGTGGTGTAAGAAATATGCTTCAAGTTAATTTGTCGATATTTCAAATCAAGAACTTCATTTGAGATTGATTCAAGTCATAAAAATGTTAGAATCTCAGATATCCTTTTCATTTTGCAAAACAAAAAAAATTTGAAAGTGTGATTTAAATCACACACTTCCATGACTTGAATCAAAGTTGTAGATATTCCAAGGAATGTTTTCATGTAGCTATGACTCGAATCACAATATCCATGACTCAAATCATAACTTCTTGATTTAAATCACATATTGATTCTAATCAAACTCATATTATTTTTCCTTAGATTTGATTATGTGAGCTTAATTCAAATCACATGTTTTCATGGCATGAATCATGTGATTCGAATCACATAAAGCGTAACTCGAATCACATATTTGGTTATTTTAGTATCTTGCTTCTTGATTCAAATCAATTAATCCTTTGAAACGAATCACACTCTTTGCTTATAAATCGAATTAAACATCATTTTCTCTCATTTCTAGAAAACATAGACTTGTACTTTTGATTTGAAATTTCATAACACATTTATTCTCTCAATTTTAAAAGAGTTTTGAATCTTTTTTAGTTTTTTGCAAAAAAATTATTTTAACTTCTCCCTCATTCTTTTTTCATTTTTGTATGGATTTAAATCTTATATTTTGAGATGTGTGATTTATGAGTACATTAGGTTATTGTGATTAACGTTTTTTTAAAGATTTCTTCAGTTTTAAGAGGTTTGCAAAGTGTGTGGTTGGTTTTGACAAGTCTAACTGAAAAGAAGGAGGTTGTTCTCTCTAAAATTAGTTTAGTAGTGATACATAGAAACTTACAAAATCACTATTAAATATTAATAAATTTCCTTTTATTTGATTTAATTATATTTAAGAGTTGCATTTGCTAATTATATTTAAGTCTTACAATTGATTAATTTGATTACAATTGGTTAATTATATTTTCTTTGGGTTTGTAATGGAGTTGAATTTTTAAAAGATTTTGAAACATTACGTCTATATATTAAAATTTATTTGATATTTTTAAAAAGTTTAGAAAACAAAATAATTTTATATATTAATGTAATATACTGTTTCTTAAAATTTTTACAAATATCACCCAGTATAAATGATGAGCATTATATTTCATAAATACAACATATTATTTCACTACGGTGTATTTTGCATTTAAAGGTTACTACTTCTGGTTATTAAAAAATAATTTAAAAAATTAGGCTAAACCACAACTCAAAATAGAAAAATAGAGAAAAAAAGTTTTGACTAAAAAAAGATATTCATTCATTTAAATTGAAAAATATATCAATTATTATAAATTTAAGATTGTTAAAAATTGAAAAAGGTGAATCTTTAAACAATCTTGTAGCACTTAGGTTATATACAACGGTAACATGAAAATGCCTTGACAAAATAAAAGTAACTAAAATATTTGTACTTTTGGATATGCAACATTGACGCCTAAGTCTTCATTAGATCTGTAATAAATTGAAGTAAAAATGTCAAACCGAATCAACAAACACCATACTAAAATAGAAAAATCAACAAATATCGCACAAAATGATGAAAACTTAAAAACACAAAAAAGAAAAAGCAGAATTATATGAATAACCACTTATTTAAATAAAAAGAGGGAGAAAACGATATTGAGAGGTGAATTCAACAAAAATTGACCAAAAATCACCTCTTAAAAAAATGAATGAAAAGATAGAAAATTTGAGAAAAGATTCAGAGAAAAGTTTAAACATAAATCTTTTTAGAATAAACGTATAATTTGCATTTATCTGACTTGACTTTAGTAATAAAATAGAGAAATATTTTTAGTCCATGTATGTTATGAGTCTTAGAGAACCAATAAATGCTTTTTAGTAAAAAAAATGTAAATTGAAATAAAAAGAAAACAAGGGAAATAAAATAAAGTGGCCGTGGTTATCCAAAACCCTCTCAACCTCTCTCTCCTCTTATGAGTTGGTTGATTCAAATGGACTTGAAGCATAAGGAACCAAGTGGCCATCCTTAATAGCAATGTCTCACACTATCTCCTGTTAGTGATTTTGCTTTGTCTTTTATGGTAGGTTTATATGAATAAATCTCACAATCTTACATGTTTGTTAGAACTTAAATTATCAACTCATTAAATTCAATTTTTCTTTTGTACCAAATAACATGCCCCGGTTAAAGCATATGAAATATGTTATTGGAAAGATAATTTAGTTAATTTCTAAAATTCTCAATATTTATTTTTTTAATAGTGTCTTTTGATATTTTCAATATTTAATATAAATATGCTATCCTAGGCTATCAATATTGTACCCTACTTTATCTCCTCTATTTTGATATACAACAGTAGTCTTCTTGTTATCATTCTTTGTTCATTCTTCTTCTCTCACTTCATTACCTTGCACCAACAAATTGGTATCTAGGGCAATTAGTTATGTTTTTTCCTAGGAAACACGAGTGATTGTGAGCTCTGTGTTTGGTTTGGTTCATTGATTTTTTATTGAAATCTTGAACAAATATGAATAGAATCTGATTCTGTGGTTTGGGAAACAGTGTGTTTGAAGATCTGAAAAATCTGTGCAAGGTTAAAGATGAGTGGAGGCAGTAATTTGAACACCAAACTCCCAAATTTTAATGGCAAGAACTGGAATAAATGGGTGATACAAATGCGTGTACTGTTTGGTGCGCAAGATGTTCTGGATCTGGTTACAAATGGTTATGTACCAGCTGCAGCAGATGCAACTGAAGAACAGAAAACTGCTGCGAAGGTTATGAGGAAGAGGGACCAGAAAGCTCTGTTCTATATCCATCAGTGTGTGGATGTAAGTGTGTTCGAGAAGATTGCTGATTCGACAACATCAAAAGGGGCATGGGATTTACTGATGAGATGTTATGGTTGTGACGCATCAGTAAAAAAGGTGAAGCTTCAATCCCTGTGAAAGCAATATGAGAACTTGAACATGAAGAAAAGTGAGAAATTTTCTGAATATATCTCCAGAGTGATCCTGATCACTAACGAGATGAAGGAGTGTGGAGAAAATCTATCTGAACAAGTAATCATAGAGAAGATTATGAGGTCGCTTACTCCTCAGTTTGATTACATTGTTGTTTATATTGAACATTCTAAAGACTTGGAAACCATGAGAATAGAAGAATTGCAAAGCAATTTAGAAGCACAGGAGTTACGTCTGTCTGAGAGAACTTTTGAGAGGGAAGTTAAGCAAGCTCTGAAGGCTTCCTTTGTCAAGAAAGACCAGAAGCAGAATAAACATGGTGATAGATTCTAGAAGTCAGAAACCTCAACTTCTGATGATAAGAGATATCATAAAGGAAAGGATAGGTATGAAAAAAAGAAGGTTCAATGTAACTCTTGTAAACAATTTGGCCATTTTTCCAGAGATTCTAGGTCAAACAAGGAAAGGAAATAAGAAGAAGCGTATATGGCTAAGGGAAACTCTGATGATAAACTTGTGCTACTAATGGCTTCTGATTCTGAAGGAAAATGCTCATAAGATTGGTGGTATATGGATACTGGCTGTTCAAATCACTTAACTGGAAACAAAAAATGGCTGAAAGACTTTGACTCCAGAAGGAGAACAAAGATCAGATGTGCTTACGATAAGTATCTTAATGCATAAGGTATGGGAGATGTCAGAGTTAGAGTGAAGAATGGGAAAAACATTTTGATCAAAGAAGTTTGGTATGTACCTGGTATTAGAAGCAATCTGACGAGCGTGGGTCAGCTGATTGAGAAAGTTTTCTCAGTTGTTATGAAAAATAATGTCTTGACGTTGTATGATTTCAATCAGAAGTTGATTATGAAGTCTGAACAAGGAGGCAACAAAACATTCAAGGTGAATGTAGAAACAGCTGAAGCAACGTGTCTTAGTGCAGAAGGCGCTGAAGGTGACAGTAAGCTGTGGCATAAGAGGTTGGGGTATTTGAATTATAGAAGCTTAGGGAATCTATGTTCTAAGAAGCTTGTACATGGTATTTAGAAGATTGTGAAGCCTGAGAAGTCATGTAAGATATGCATGAAAGGAAAGCAAACCAGATTTCCATTTGCATCAGAATTAGCCCCCAGAGCGAAGCATGCTCTGGGAGTAGTACATTCTGATGTGTGTGGACCATTTCCAGTACCTTCATTTGGAGGAAACAAATATTTTATGTATTTTGTGGATGAGTTCACAAGAATGACATGGGTAACACTCATCAAGTTCAAGCATGAAGTGTTTACTGAGTTTCAAAAGTTCAAAGTGAAGGCTGAGAAGCATAGTGGTCAGAAGTTGAAGATTTTGAGAACGGATGGTGGAGGTGAGTATAACTCTACAGAGTTCCAGAAGTTCTATGAGGATAACGGATTAGAACATGAGGTTACTGATCCATATACTCCTCAGCACAACGATTTTACTAAAATAAGAAACAGAACTTTGCTTGATATGACCAGAAGCATGTTGAAAGAAAAAAATCTACCTCACGTGTTATGGGGAGAAGCTGTTGCCACATCAGCATATATTCTGAATAGGTGTCCAACGAAGAAGCTGAAGGAAGTTGTTCCTTTAGAAAAATGGACTGGAGATAAGCAGAGTGTCAGTCATCTGAAGGTGTTTGGCTCTGTCTGTTACAAACACGTTCTAGAAGCTAGAAGATAAAAACTGGATGATAGAAGGAAAGTAATGTTGTTGTTGGGGTATCACAGTACAGGTGCGTATAAGCTTTATTGTCTAGAAACTAATAAAGTTGAAGTCAGCAGAGACGTTATGGTGAAAGATTCTGAAGCATGGGATTGGAACAAGTCTCAATCAGATTCTGGTGTAGTGCCAACACCAGAGTTAGCTTCTGAAGATGTTTTAGAAAGTTCTGAAGATAAGTTGAAATCAGAAGATAAATCTGATTCTGAAGATTCTAAAGATGAGTCAGAAGGATATTCTGACAGTGGATCTGATTCTGATCCAGATGCTGATGATGATCCAGAATCTGGTGGTGACCATAATTCTGGAAGGGAAAACTCTGAAGGTAGTAGTTCTGATGCAATTTCAGAACAAGCTCAAAGACCACAGAGAATCAGAAAAAAATAAGAAGGTTTGCAGATTTCTACAAGTTGCAGGAAAATGAAGTTGATTATGAAGGAGAAGTCATTCAGTGTGTCGTGTTAGTAGATTCTGAACTAGTGGGCATTGAAGAAGCTCTCAAGAAGAAAGAATGGCCGAATTCCATGAAAGAGGAACTTAAGGCAATAGAAAGCAACAAAAGGTGGAAATTGACTAAACTTCTAGATAAGAAAAAAAAACCATCAGTGTCAGGTGGGTTTTTAAGTTGATGCTTAAGCCAGATGGTTCAATTGGAAAGCACAAAGCTAGACTAGTAGCTAGAGGTTTTCTTCAGAAACCTGGGCTAGATTACTTTGAGGTGTTTGTTCCTGTAGCTAGGCATGAAACAATCAGAATGGTGATTGGTTTAGCTGCAAATAGAAATTGGCCTTTGATGCATCTGGATGTGAAGTCTACATTTCTGAACGGTCCATTACAGGAAGAAGTTTACGTGTCACAACCTCCTGCATTTGTGAAAAAGAATCAGGAAGGGGTGGTATATAAGTTGAATAAAGCTCTGTATGGACTGAAGCAAGCGCCCAGAGCTTGGAATTTGAAAATTGATTCGTTTTTCAAGAAGCAGAAGTTTCAGAAAAATGAGATGGAATATGGTGTTTATGTGCAACACTCTGATAACAATATGATTTTGGTGTGTCTTTATGTTGATGACATTTTGCTAATAGGAAGTTTCCCAGAAGATATAAAGAAGTTCAAAGAAGTTTTGATGAATGAGTTCGAGATGACAGATCTAGGAAATATAACATATTTCTTAGGGATGGAGATTTTGTACTCAAAGAAGGGTATCATTCTGCATCAGTTGAAGTACAAACTTGAACTTCTGAAGAGATTTAAGCTGCAAAATTGTAAAGTTGTTATGACCCCATCAGAAACCAATCAAAAATTGGATTCTGATTCTGATTCTGATGGTGATTCATTGATACTACAACCTTCAAACAGTTGGTTGGTTCTCTAAGGTATTTATGCAATACTAGACCTGACATTTGTTATGTAGTTGAATTGGTTAGATGATTCATGAGTAATCTAAATTGGTCTCATTTCCAAGTTGCTGTCAGAATTCTGAGATATATCAAGGGAACTCTGAAATATGGAGTGTTGTTTCCTTCTGAAAGAAAAATAGAACCAGAATTAATAAGTTATTTTGATTCTAACTGGTGTGGAGACAGAGTGGACAGGAGAAGTACTTCTGGATACTTGTTTAAATTTCTGGGAGGTCCCATTTCCTGGAGTTCCAAGAAATAGCCTGTCGTGGCTCTGTCAACGTGTGAAGCTAAGTATATCGCAGGTGTTGTAGCTTCTTGTCAAGCTGTTTGGCTTCTGAATCTCTTGCATGATCTGAAGGTTGAAGTTGAGGGACCTCTAAAGTCGATGATTGATAAAAAGTATGCAATTGGTCTTGCCAAGAATCCAGTGCTACATGGAAGAAGCAAGAACATTGAGAAGAAGTATCATTTTCTTAGAAGTCAAGTGCAGAAATGAGTGTTAGAAGTTCTGCACTGCAGCACCTAGAAACAGCTAGCAGATCTTCTAACGAAGGCAGTTAAGACAGACCAATTTCTTCGCTTGAGAGATGAAATTGGTGTTGTTAGCTTCTGATAGAAAATCTAAATTAAGGGATGGTATTGGAAAGATAATTTAGTTAATTTCTAGAATTCCCAATGCTTATCTTTTAATAGGGTTTTTTGGCATTTTCAATATTTAGTATAAATATGCTATCCTAGGTGTTGTACCCCAAAATTTGCTCTCCCATATTCTTCAAGATTTGCAAAGAGCATACTTCAAAATCTCCCCAAGGGTTGCACAGTTCAAGGGCCTCCTAACAGTAAAAAATTAGGGTTTTGGTTCTGACAAAGAAAATGAAGTTTCTTAGGGTCCAAACAAGTCCCACATGTCTATAAACATGGTCAAACATCCTCATACCAAGTTTCAAGACTCACAACACAAAATTGCATAGTCAAAAACCCTAATTGCTCAGCAGTCAACTGCAGGGGCAAAATGGTCATTTGACAGTCAAAAGTCCAAATTTTTGATCAACATCTTATTGTGAAGCCACAAACATCATTTGATCAATTCTTGATCATGATTCTCAAGGTATGGCTCAAAAAGTCTCAAGATGCAAAAGTTTCCATATTTGGACAGTTGAAAAAGTCAACTGTAACTTGACTAAGGCATAACTTCCACATGGTTTATCAGAAAAATTCCATCCAAAGCTCATTTTTAAGAGAAAGACATTTCCTACAACTCCTCTTCACACTTCAAGTCCAAGAAATGCTCTCACAAAAAGTTATCAATTTCAACATTATAGGTGATTTTCAAAAGTCAACAAAATGGGACTTTAAGTCAAAGGCCATAACTTGAGATTGGTAAATCAAAATGACATGGGACCAAAGGCATTGGTTAGAGGACTTCAAGACCTTTCCAAAATGTCCAAGAACATGGTCAAAGCTCAACAATTGAGCAAGATATGCCTTGTGGAAGTTGGGAAATTTTTGGGAATTTTGAAAAGTCAACTTTACTTAAAATGCCTCAAAATTGCTAATGGGCCACATTTTCTTCCAAGATTCATCATTCAAAGGCTATGCACGACCATTTGGCCCAAAGGGGATTTATTTCATCATTTTTATTATTTTATTTGAATTTTTAATCACTAATAATTCATTTAATTAAATAAAATATGAAAAAATACTAAAACAAATGTATGTGAATCTTTTTATGCAGCATTTGCTCCCATTGGTCATTCAAGATTCGTGCACAACAAAATTGGAAAGATTGGCCATGATTGGAATCAAAAACACATGGAAAAAGATTTGAAAATATGCCATTAAAATCAAATATTGGATTCATGATTACAAGGATTCTTGGACTCAAAATTCAACCCTAATCCATTGGCATACATATACTGATGCAAACCCTGAAGCTCAAAACCTGAAAGCTGCGCCCCATCTAAAAAACCAAGTTTGCATTTTTGTCAAAAAATCTGAAAACTGAAAACTGCCTTCTAGCACGATTCAAAGGAAAATAATCATACCATTAGCTTGCCAAGGCATCACTGAACCTGACTGAATCCTCTTCCACGCCCATAGCATCAAGAATTGGTAGATAGAAGTTGAAATTTCTCATACTTTATGCATCATCGTATTTCAATTTCTGGGCATTTTTCATACAATTTAATTGTTGTTTTACATTAATCTAATCATGCTGAAACTAACCATGCAATTTAATTGAGTTTTCGTGTCATATACGTGAAGTTACCATTGAAGCTTGCTAGGGTTTCAGAGTTGCAAAATTAGGGGTTTCCTCTTCAGGAAAAATTAGCCTACGAGACCCATGCCATCAGAATCAGAAGCTCACAACGATTAACATGGCATGCTCGCGCTCAATTTATTATGGGCCAATTCCTAATCGCTATTATTCTGTTCTTCATTTAGTGGGGGTTTAAAACCCCCGCTATCCATTTGTTTTTTTTCAGGCTAACGCATACGAGTGGAGAAGATGATGACTTGTCTCCATATGATAGGGTTATTCAAACTTTAGCGCGTTTTCTTTGATTAATAGCGTTAGCGCTTGTTTTTTTATATATTAAATGTTGTCCATTATCATTACAAAGTAACAAAGCAGCTCAGATGGTGGAAAGTAACGCTGGCAAGCCTTGGGACCTGGGTTCGAATCCCAGGTCCCCCATATTCTTGTTATTTTTCTTTGCAATACGTTCAGGTACTCCACAAGCCCAAGCGTTCACCCTACGTCCACATTCCCAGCGTGCCACATGGCTCAGAATCTCAATCCAAGGGCCCTGATCTGATGAACACCATACTCGTTGGTCAATGAAGCTACACGCGCCCAGAAAAGTCAACAAGGCCAGGAACTAAATGGGCCTAATTGCTGGCCAGATACCTCCAAATTGGGGTCAACACCCCCCATTGGTTTGCATTATTTTTCCTTCTTTTTATTCTTTTCTATTTATTTGTTTTATTTCTTTTTTTAGTTTAATTCATAAATTAATTTTTTCTTTAACATAAAAGATAATAAAAATCCAGAAACTAAAAAATATAAAAACATATTTTATTTAAATGTTTTCTTTATAAATAAATTGTATTAATTTTATTAAATTTTAATATTTTTTTTAATAAATTAAAAGTTGTAGAATTAGGGTTTTAAACACTTTTATCCTTTTTTTCTTTTCTTTTACCATTATTCATAATTAATTATTTATTTTGTAAATAAATTGCCATGTAAATAATTAGGTTAATTTTAGGTTCAATTTTAACGTGTTTTTTTTAATAAATTAAAATAGTTAGAATTAGGTTTAAATTCCATTAATTCTCATTAAAAATCCATAAATACAAAAACTCAAAAAAATAATTTCCTTTCTCATTTAATTTAATTAATTTCATAATTGTAATTTAATTTCCTTAAAAGGGTCCAACGCCCTCGCATTCCCGATTTTAATTCTCTTCGCATTTTTATTTTCTTTTTTTGTAAATATTCATGTAATTCTCCCAAAGCCATGTAATAGATCAATTAGGGTTTTTATATTTCCGCATTTTTTTTTATTTCAAATCGGGTCCTGGATTAATTTGGCGATGTGGACCCGCGCCTTTGTAATAGCGTAGGACCTTTTAATTCCCGCAACTTTTAACTGTTAATTAAACTGCATGAAAGAATGAATGTCAAAATAAAAGCAACGCGTAGATCACCAATCCATGAACAAGACAAAAATAAATGAACATGACACACAAATTACACACCACCCCTAGGGTACGCCTCATTGTTGCCTTGCCCCTCGAAAGCTGATCGTCGAGTAGAGGACGTTTTAGTAAGTCCTCATGTCCATGAACATGGCATGAGGGTAGCTTCTAAGGTGTCTTCTTATTGCTCCGGTGATCACCACGTCCCGAACCCTCGAATTGACCCGAACACCTCCAACGGTGGTGCTACCTACCTCTCAATGGTGGGATGGCACTACTTTAAAGGACATCTACACAGACGAATTCCTTAGGGTAGGTAGACGACTCTAGATACTTGCTCTAATTTCAAAACAAATCAAAAATACTTTTCACACCGACACCTTTTCAAAAAAAGCTTTCGAAAGCAACTTTTCAAACACTCTTGAGGACTGATACAAGAGTCGAACTGGAATTTTCAAAGAAACTTTTTTAAACCCACAATTGAAAAACAAACAGACCATTTTGAAAACACAAATGAGCAAGTATCTAAGAGCCCGTGGATAACCACGGATAGAAAGGGTGCTAACACCTTCCCTTTCTATAATCTACCTCCCGAACCGAGAGCAATCTCTATAAGGAATTTTTCTGTGCTTTTGTCCTTTCCATTTGGAGAAAATAAAAGACGGTGGCGACTCTTGCTTCCGCGACATTTCGCGAACCAGCGTTAAACAGTCAGTTCCAGATCCACCGATCACAGAACTGGCGACTCTGCTGGGGATTTAACTTAAAGTGAGGTGTACCTTAGGATTAAGATCACTGTGTTTTCAATTGTATTGAGTTGTTTGCTTTAAAATTGTGGGTTGCATGGGAGTTACATAGATCCTAACCCGGATCTGGGGATACCTTCTTAGAAAGTAGCAACAAGGCTGTGAGGGAACTGTGCGGGGTATACCGACATGGTTGAAACAGTCTGCTATGTTGATGTGGCACTTTGGTGTGTACCGGTAACCCTTGAGTTCAGTCAAGGAGAGTACGGGGCCTCCGCGTGGTGTCGCGAAGCATCAACAGACCTTAGGAACCTTAATTGAACTATCTTGGCCTCTTTAGGGTAGTGAGATAACTGACTTTGGTGCAGTCCGAGGTTGGTTGATACTCGATACTACACTCAATTGAGGGTTGCTTTCATGGAATATTTCGGTCTCCAGTTCAATGGTTAAATCGAAACGATGAACAATGAAAGCAATCCCGTGATATTGGGACCCTTAGAACCCGGTTACTTCTGATAGGACAGGTTGAGCCCACCAACTTCAAGAGGGTAATACCCAGACCCCATGCTGGCCTAAACTCTAAGGGCTTGTCTTGTGTGACTTGTGTGCCTTACATGTTTGCCTTTGTAAATATTGTGGTGTGTTTAATCATAGCATCATGACATCATCCAGCATCATATGCATTGACTAACCATTTCAGGGGTTCGAATCTTCATCTTTGTTTTTGTTTTGTAGGACATAGAAACTGTTCGCAGAAAGACAATTCAAATCAGCCTTGTAAGGATCCCTCCTCAGCTTAAAGAGCTTATATCCAGGATTCCCGAGAGCTCTTCATTCAGTGAGAGACATGGAAGACTCATCAGCTTGGTCAATACCAACATTGAGGAAGATATGATAAAAGTCCTATTCCAGTTTTTTGACCCTCTGCATCACTGTTTCACTTTCCTGGATTATCAGTTGGTACCTACATTGGAGGAGTTCTCCCGGCTTCTGAAGATCCCTATCCTTGATCAACTACCCTACAACGGTACGGAAAAGGAACCCAAGCTTGAAGAGATTGCTAAAGCCTTACACCTACAATCATCTGACCTCAAGGGACATTGGGAAGTTAGAAGTGGTATCAAAGGGTTCTTAGCCAGGTTTCTGTTTGAAAAGGCCCATGAATGTTGGAACTCCCTGAACTTACAAGCTTTTGAAGAAGTTGTGGCCCTCCTTGTCTATGGTTTGGTGTTGTTCCCTAACCTAGATCAGCTTATAGATATCAGTGCTGTCCAGATCTTCATGTCCAGGAATCCTATACCTACGTTGCTGGGGGACATCCTTCACTCATGTTACACTCGAACCATGAGAAAAAGAGGTGTCCTTATGTGCTGCACTCCTCTCCTGGGAAGGTGGTTTATTTTGCACCTTCCATAATCAGTTTTGAAGAACGAGCGGGGTTTGAGATGGTCACAACGGTTGATGACTCTTACACATGCAGATATACATTGGTGCCCTCGGTCCAGAGAGGATGTCACTATCATTGATCAATGCGGGGAGTACCCTAATGTTCCTTTACTTGGAATCAGAGGAGGTATTACTTACAACCCATGCCTGGCTTGGAGACAGTTTGGTTATGCTCGGAGGGATGGCCCTCATGACATGTTAATTCCTGACATAGTTTTTGACTTCGACAACGATGCACAAGGACTTCGCCAGAGATTTATCAGAGCTTGGAGGATGCCAAGTAGGATAGACAGCAAGACACTGGGGCACAGGAACTCCATCCCGTTGGAACCTTATCTCAAGTGGGTACGAGCCCGCTCCCAGAAGTTAGTGATGCCATATCCTCATATGCTCCCCGTAATCAAAGAGCCAGTCTTGGAAGGAGAAGTGTCCTACACCATTCAACATCCTGACATGTCCATGTCCTGGGAAGAGATGCAGAAGAGCTGGATCCAGCTTAAGGAAGAACGGAATTCTCTCGAGACCAGTCTACATGCTAGTGAAAAGAAGGTCTTGGAGCTCACCCGCTTATTGCACGAGGAGAGGAATCTCAACACCTACATAGCTCCAAAGAGGATGCGTAGTGTCTTTTGGGATTGATTTGCTTTTGTATTATTTTGCCCATGAGGCTTTGATGTACCAAACAATTGTTTCCTTAATAATAACGTGTGTTCCTTTTTTGGCTACAACAAATTTGAACTTTCGAACCCTTGAATGCATTGCATAAACACATATCATTCATCATGTGCATAGCATGTTTTCTTCTTTTCAGGTTGCTTACTGTTCTTCGCAGTTTATTTCAGCATCATGAATCCTGACTCATCATCAACCGAGATGTCTATCAAGGCTCTTCAGGCGCAGAACGCGCAATTTCAGGAACTGATCATGGGTTTGGCTCAGGGCCAGGAAGAGCTGAAGGCTTTGCTCCTGAAGAAGGAGAACAAGAAGAAGAAGAGAACTGTTCTTTTCAACTCGGGCCGAAGGTTTGGCAACACTCTGCAGAATGAAGAGGCTGGTTCTTCTATAGGCAAGAGCAGTCCCCAAGGGGGAAAAGGTCCTAGTCCGGTAGTCTCTGACAACGAGACTGACTTTAATGAGGAACAGTATCCTCCCGCTGAAGACCGGTATAAGCAGTTGAAGGACAGACTGAATGCTATGGAGATCCAACAAGTGCCTGGGCTGGATTTCGGAGACTTGGGCTTATCTACTGGTGTGATTATTCCTCACAAGTTTAAGGCACCATCTTTCACCAAGTATGACGGGGCGTCTTGTCCCAAGCTACACCTCAGATCTTATGTGCGGAAGATTCAACCGTACTCAGTGGACAAGAACTTGTGGATCCACTTCTTCCAGGAGAGTCTTTCAGGGACTCATCTTGAATGGTTCCATCAGCTGGATGGGACCAAGGTTCGTAACTGGGAGGAGTTGGCTACTGCTATTTATAAGCAGTATCAATATAATGCCGACCTTGCCCCTACACGTACCCAACTCCAGGGTATGTCGCTAGGGTCAAGCGAAGGTTTTAAAGAGTATGCACAGAAGTGGAGGGATCTGACTGGCAGGGTGCAGCCTCCGCTAACTGATCGGGAGTTGGTAGACATGTTCTTGGGGACCCTATCTGGGCCATTTTTCAACCATCTTATCAATAACTCGTCTGCAGGGTTCACTGATCTCATTCTGACTGGAGAGAGAATAGAGGCTGGAATGAAGTCTGGTAAAATTCAGAAGGGTGCATCTGCAAGCTCTGAGAGGAAGCCCTTAAAGAAGGAGGCCAGTGCGGTATATGGGTCCAGAAGACAAGAGAAACCTGAGCGCCGCCAGTCTGTCAACGCGGTGATGATTGCTAAACCTGCTGCCGCTCCTCGGCAAACCAATCCTCAAAGGGGTGAAAGACCCAGAAGAGAGTTTACCCGTCTGAGTATGACCCTATCACAAATCTTGCCGCAGTTGCTGTCCACCAACTTAGTGACTGTCAGGGAGGCCCCGAAAGTGGTGAATACTGCCTCTCCGAAATACAATCCAAATGCCCGCTGTGCTTATCACTCCGATAGCCCGGGGCATTCCACTGATGACTGTTGGGCATTAAGGAATAAGCTGCAGGACCTTATTGATACAAAGGAGGTACAGTTTGAGGCATCTGAGAAGCCTAATGTAGTGACAGCTCCCCTGCCTGCTCATGGAGTGAATGCTATTGGGGATGAGGATAAAGTGGATGAAGCTGAGTTCGACAGTTGGATTTACCCGGCAACCGACAGTGAACCTAGCAATTGGATTGCAAAGGACAACCTACTTGTTTCTCTTGTTACTGAGTAATGAATTCTTTTTTGTTATCTGTAATAAACAATTAAAACCCTATGGCCTGGTGTCTTACCCGAGGCGCCGTTGGCTTCATTTGTGAGGGCATATAAATTGTCATTTCATATATCATGAATAAAGACCTTGGACGTTTTCTCGCATTTCAAATCTTATGCTCCTTTTCTTTCTTTCCTTTCTTTATATATTGCAAAACAGCTGTATTTACACACACTCACTCATACAGGTTTCAATCCACTCTGGATCTCACTGGTAACGACTCTGCTACTGCCAGTTATGACTTCGAAAATCCGATCAACTTAGCCGAAGACGAAGGTGAAGATGATTGCGAAGTGCCTGGCGAGCTTGCAAGACTGTTACTCCAGGAAGAGAGGGCGATTCAACCACATGAAGAGCCAGTGGAAACAATAAATCTGGGTACTGAAACGGACAGGAAGGAAGTTAAGATTGGTGCCAACCTAGAGCTCAGCGTGAAGCAACGGTTGACTCAGATGCTACATGATTATGTGGAGATCTTTGCCTGGTCCTACGAAGACATGCCCGGGTTGGATACCGATATTGTGGTCCATCATTTGCCTACCAAGGAAGGCTGCCCTTCGGTTAAGCAAAAAGTCCGCCGTATGCGTCCAGAGATGTCTGAGAAGATCAAGGACGAGGTTATGAAACAGTTTGACGCCAGTTTTCTTACAGTGACTTCTTACCCTCAGTGGGTTGCTAATGTGGTGTCGGTACCAAAGAAGGATGGAAAGGTCAGAATGTGCGTCGACTACAGGGATCTGAACAGGGCCAGCCCCAAGGATGACTTCCCCCTACCTCACATTGATGTCCTTGTTGATAATACTGCTCAGCATAAGGTATTCTCTTTCATGGATGGTTTTTCGGGCTATAATCAGATCAAGATGGCACCTGAAGACATGGAGAAGACTACCTTTGTTACTCAGTGGGGCACCTTCTGCTACAAGGTCATGCCATTTGGGTTGAAGAATGCTGGGGAAACCTACCAACGTGCCATGGTTGCTTTATTTCATGACATGATCCATCATGAGATAGAAGTGTATGTTGACGACATGATCGCAAGGTCCCAAACTGAGGAAGAGCACCTAGATCATCTGCAGAAATTGTTTGACCGACTGAAGTTGTACAAGCTGAGGTTGAACCCGAACAAGTACACCTTCGGGGTAAGATCTGGAAAGTTGCTAGGCTTCGTTGTAAGTGATAAAGGTATTCAAGTGGACCCTGCCAAGGTCAAAGCCATTCAAGAGATGCCAGTTCCTAAGACAGAAAAAGAGGTCAGAGGCTTTTTAGGACGCCTGAATTATATTGCCCGATTCATCTCGCATTTGACTGCTACCTGTGAGCCAATCTTCAAGCTGCTGAAGAAAGACCAGGTAGTACGTTGGAATGATGAATGTCAGGCCGCTTTTGACAGAATCAAAGAGTATCTCCAAGAACCACCCATCCTTATGCCACCGGTTGAGGGGAGACCTCTGATACTATACCTGACAGTACTTGACAACTCAATGGGGTGTGTGCTGGGGCAGCATGACGAGTCTGGCCAAAAAGAGCATGCCATTTATTACCTTAGCAAAAAGTTTACCGACTGTGAGACCCGATACTCACTGCTCGAGAAAACTTACTGCGCTTTGGTATGGGCTGCTCACCGGCTGAGACAGTATATGTTGACTCACACTACCTTGCTGATCTCAAAGATGGATCCTATAAAGTACATATTTGAAAATCCTGCTCTGTCTGGGAGAATAGCAAGATGGCAAATGATCTTGACAGAATACGACATCCAGTACACGACCCAGAAAGCCATCAAGGGAAGTGTATTGGCAGACCATTTGGCACATCAGGCAGTAGACGATTATCAGTCAATGAACTTTGAGTTTCCTGACGAGAGTATCATGATTGTGACTGATTGTGAAGTACCTGGACCGAATGAAGGACCTGAGGAAGGATCCCGATGGTCTATGCACTTTGACGGAGCCTCCAACGCTTTGGGTAACGGTATCGGCGCTGTGATCATATCCCCTCAAGGCACTCATACTCCACTTACTGCCCGACTATGTTTCAACTGCACCAATAACATGGCGGAGTATGAGGCATGCATCATGGGTCTCCAAGCTGCAATCGACTTAAGGATCAAGTTTCTGAGTGTCTTCGGAGATTCCGCTCTTGTGATCAATCAGATCAGAGGAGAGTGGGATACGAAACATCCGAATCTTATTCCTTACAGAGAATGTATATTGACATGATCCCCCACTTCAAAAAGATAACCTTTGAACACTTTCCAAGAGAGGAGAATCAGTTAGCGGACGCGTTAGTAACGATGTCTTCTATGTTCAAAGTCAAATGGGACAATGAGGCTCCCTGGATCATCATCTGGAAACTGGACGAACCGGCATACTGTTGTAATCTTGAAACTGAATTGGTGACTGAGAAGCCTTGGTACCATGAGGTGAAGAGATATTTGGAAGCTCAGGAATACCCTGAAGGTGCGTCTGTCAACGATAAGAAGTTTCTGAGAAGGTTCGCAGCGAAGTTCTTCCTTAGCAATGGCATCCTGTACAAACAAAACCATGATTCGACCTTACTGCGTTGTGTGGATAAGACAGAAGCAGAAAGGATCATGGAAGAGCTACATGAAGGGACCTTTGGAACATATTCCAGTGGACACACTATGGCTAAGAAAATCCTTCGGGCAGGGTATTTCTGGTCCACAATGGAAGCTGATTGCTACCAACATTCTCGGACATGCCATAAATGCCAGATTTATGCAGATAAGGTGCACGTTCCTCCAGTTCCTCTAAATGTTCTGACTGCGCCTTGGCCGTTTGAAATGTGGGGCATAGATATGATCGGCGAGATTAAACCTATGGCAACCAACAGGCATCGCTTCATCCTGGTGGCAATTGATTACTTCACGAAGTGGGTTGAAGCAGCTTCCTATGCTACGGTAACCAAGACTGTTGTGGCACGGTTCATTCGGCATAATCTGATCTGTCGATACGGTGTCCCAGAGAGGATCATTACGGACAATGGTACCAATCTGAATAACAAGATGATCACTGAGCTCTGCGAGCAGTTTAAGATACAGCACCACAACTCTTCTCCTTACAGACCGAAGATGAAGGGGGCTGTAGAAGCAGCAAATAAGAACATTAAGAAAATCGTGCAGAAGATGACAGTGACCTATAAAGATTGGCACGAGATGTTACCGTTCTCTCTTCATGGGTACCGTACCTCAGCCAGGACGTCAACCAGGGCAACTCCCTTCTCCTTGGTCTACGGTATGGAGGCAGTCTTACCGATCGAAGTGCAGATACCCTCTCTCCGGATAATGAAGGATGCAGATCTGAACGAAGATGATTGGATCCAGACACGACTTGATCAGCTAAACTTAATTGATGAAAAGAGACTTGCTACTATTTGCCATGGTCAGACGTATCAGAAACGGATGATCAGGGAATTTAACAAAAAGGTCAGACCGCAAGAATATCAAGTTGGGGATCTGGTAATCAAGCGAATCATCCTTCCTCAGAGTGATCCAAGGGGCAAATGGACCCCCACGTACGAAGGGCCATTTGTGGTTAAACATGTGTTCTCAGGAGGAGCCATGATTTTAACCAACATGGATGGTGACGACCTTCCTCACCCCGCTAATGCAGACATAGTAAAAAGATACTACGCATAATAAAGACCCGCTAGGTTGACATACCTAGGCAAAAATTAGGGCTTCCCGGCGAACCAAAAGGGTTCGGGCAAAATGAAGGGATGAAATGAAAAAAAATCTGTACACCCGGTAAGTCGAAAACCTGAAAAGGCGGCTTGGGAAAAAATGGGTATCCCGGTGGACTGAAAACCCGAAAGGGCGGTCCAGGCAAAAGTTAGGGATAAAGCGTAATACTATGTCTCATTGGATCCCTTTGCATCCAGAATCCGGTATCTACATCAAGTTCAGACGGCATCGATCAGTCAGCTTCATCTTCAACTAAGGTCATCAAGTGATGAGACGCTCAGAGATATAAAGGCAATAGCAGAGTTGAAAACCAGTGGGATCATTCCATTTCACATAGCTGTTTATTTTCTTTTGTGCAAATTGTATAAACTCTTTTGTCCGGCGGCGTTCTCTCACTAGGACGTCAACCTCTTGTACATAAACGCCTATTTTACAGGCAAATTCAAAAATCAATACAAATATACTTTCCAGCTCAAATTACCATTTGTTTTTTTTCCTTTTCTGTTTTGCTTTGCGAAGAACGTCCAAGGTTCAATTTGTGATATATGCATTGACAATAATTTGCTAACTCATGAATATTTGCATACAAAACAAAGGATTAATTACAGGTAACATTAGAAACAGGGGCAATAAAGAGTTGTCTAAGCGATCTAATTGTTCTATCCACCAAGGTACCAAGGTAGGTTCAGCTGAAGAACATAACCAGATACCTTAATTCCCCAGAGAGTGAGTCAGCAAGTCAATACACTCTCCCCCTAAAACAAAGTTACAGTCAACCTTAAGGAAGTTGGGTATCCCCCGCAGATCTCAACATTCCTCAGCGGAGTAAACATGCATTCTTAACAAGCATCCCCAACAGTCTTGGCCTAAAGATTGTTCCCTGGTGATATACCAGACATTCAAGGGAGCTACTTCCCCCAACATATCAAATTAATTTCCCCAGAAGAGTCCAATCCAGTTTCCCCAAGAAAGTTGGAATCCATCTCCCCAAGCAGTAAGCTTATCCCCAGTAGATTATGGAAGCTTATCCCCGCAGAGCACGAACGCGTCTCCCGGCTTTATTCAAAGGTTATTTCCCTACCAGGATATAACTGGGTTATCCTCAGCCAAAAGCCGCGGAAAGATCGTTCTCGGCGAAGTCTTCTTATCCCCAGCGAAGCCTATTAGCACTCCCAACACAACAATGGTATCCCCCAGCGAAGTTACCATCAACATCCCAGCAAAGTACCTCTCTCCCCACAAAGTATTGTTTCCCAGCAAGATCATTAGAGTACTTTTTCTCCCCGCAGAGTAATCCATTCGCCAAGTTTATTCCTCAACGGAGTTATCTTCTCCTACTGGTATTCTTGCAACTATCATCCCCAGCGGAAGCAAAGATCTATTCTTCAACATCAGCCCATGAGTGACTTCCTGGCACCCGTCAAGGATTTATTTTCCTAAGACAAAAAGATACATTCATAAACATCGCACTTCCATACATTATAGCATGCATACACGCATCATATCTTACAAATCTCATTTAGGTTGAGAACATCATTGCTTGATCCATATCATGCATTGCATATGACTGACCTTTACCTTTCAGGAAAGATCCAGTTAAGTTCTCAGCTATATTCAAGACCTAGACCGGTTCAGTTAAATCGACCCTAAGATTTTCCTGATGCTTATCCTGTCAAAGGCCTTCTCTGGTTCAGTCAGATCGACCCTAAGATCTCCCTGATTCTTATCCAGTTGAAGATATTCCAAGACCTAGACCGGTTCAGTTAAATCGACCCTAAGATTTTTCTGTTTCTTATCCAGTCAAAGGCTTTCTCTGGTTCAGTCAGATCGACCCTAAGATCTCCCTGTTTCTTATCCAGTTGAATATTTCAAGACCTAGACCGGTTCAGTTAAATCAACCCTAAGATTTTTCTGTTTCTTATCCAGTCAAAGGCCTTCTCTGGTTCAGTCAGATCGACCCTAATATCTCCCTGTTTCTTATCCAGTTGAAGATTTCAAAACCTAGACCGGTTCAGTTAAATCGACTCTAAGATTTTTCTGTTTCTTATCCAGTCAAAGGCCTTCTCTGGTTCAGTCAGATCGACCCTAAGATCTCCCTGTTTCTTATCCAGTTGAAGATTTCAAGACCTAGACCGGTTCAGTTAAATCGACCCTAAGATTTTCCTGTTTCTTATCCAGTCAAAGGCCTTCTCTGGTTCAGTCAGATCGACCCTAAGATCTCCCTGTTTCTTATCCAGTTGAAGATTTCAAGACCTAGACCGGTTCAGTTAAATCGACCCTAAGATTTTCCTGTTTCTTATCCAGTCAAAGGCCTTCTCTGGTTCAGTCAGATCGACCCTAAGATCTCCCTGTTTCTTATCCAGTTGAAGATTTCAAGACCTAGACCGGTTCAGTTAAATCGACCCTAAGATTTTCCTGTTTCTTATCCAGTCAAAGGCCTTCTCTGGTTCAGTCAGATCGACCCTAAGATCTCCCTGTTTCTTATCCAGTTGAAGATTTCAAGACCTAGACCGGTTCAGTTAAATCGACCCTAAGATTTTTCTGTTTCTTATCCAGTCAAAGGCCTTCTCTGGTTCAGTCAGATCGACCCTAAGATCTCCTTGTTTCTTATCCAGTTGAAGATTTCAAGACCTAGACCGGTTCAGTTAAATCGACCCTAAGATTTTTCTGTTTCTTATCCAGTCAAAGGCCTTCTCTAGTCCAGTTAAATCGATCCCTAAAAGATTTTCCTAATAAAGACTCAGTAGAAGATATCCAAGATTCTCTCAGCGTTACTGTTGAGGTAGTAATCGTCTAAGATTCTCTCAGTGTTCCTGTTGAGGTAGTAATCGTCCCCATATTCTCTCAGCGTTCCTGTTGAGGTAGTAATCGTCCAAGGTTCTCTCACCGTCCCGTTGAGGTAGTAACCATCCCTGGTTCATTCATCACCTTTTTGAAGCTCCAAATTCAATTCCTGTAACCAGTCAAGGCACATCTACACAAAGAGTTTGAAGACCAGCCCCTGTAGCAGGCCAAGTAATCATTTTCTTTTTAGGTACGCAAGTTCTCGCTAAGGAATCTCTTACGCGATCGACACCCAGATGACATCTTTAAGCCCATCCACCTTCCATCACCTCTTAGCATGGCATCTATAAGCCCATCATCCTATTCATCAATCTCCAAATGGCATCTGTAAGCCCATTCCCTACATCACACTACTATGTGAGCGCAAATTTCTGGGCACTCTAGTGTTCAATCATCTTCCACCTTCGGATTACGAAGGGCACGTCAGCCAATCTGCATCCTCAGGTCTAAGAAGATTGAACAGGGGCAACTGTTGTACCCCAAAATTTGCCCTCCCATATTCTTCAAGATTTGCAAAGAGCATACTTCAAAATCTCCCCAAGGGTTGCACAGTTCAAGGGCCTCCTAATAGTCAAAAATTAGGGTTTTGGTTCTGACAAAGAAAATGAAGTTTCTTAGGGTCCAAACAAGTCCCACATGTCTATAAACATGGTCAAACATCCTCATACCAAGTTTCAAGACTCACAACACAAAATTGCATAGTCAAAAACCCCAATTGCTCAGCAGTCAACTGCAGGGGCAAAATGGTCATTTGACAGTCAAAAGTCCAAATTTTTGGTCAACATCTTATTGTGAAGCCACAAACATCATTTGATCAATTCTTGATCATGATTCTCAAGGTATGGCTCAAAAAGTCTCAAGATGCAAAAGTTTCCATATTTGGACAGTTGAAAAAGTCAACTGTAACTTGACCAAGGCATAACTTCCACATGGTTTATCAGAAAAATTCCATCCAAAGCTCATTTTGAAGAGAAAGACATTTCCTACAACTCCTCTTCACACTTCAAGTCCAAGAAATGCTCTCACAAAAAGTTATCAATTTCAACATTATAGGTCATTTTCAAAAGTCAACAAAATGGGACTTTAAGTCAAAGGCCATAACTTGATATTGGTAAATCAAAATGACATGGGACCAACGGAATTGGTTAGAGGACTTCAATACCTTTCCAAAATGTCCAAGAACATGGTCAAAGCTCAAAAATTGAGCAAGATATGCCTTGTGGAAGTTGGGAAATTTTTGGGAATTTTGAAAAGTCAACTTTACTTAAAATGCCTCAAAATTGCTAATGGGCCACATTTTCTTCCAAGATTCATCATTCAAAGGCTATGCACGACCAGTTGGCCCAAAGGGGATTTATTTCATCATTTTTATTATTTTATTTGAATTTTTAATCACTAATAATTCATTTAATTAAATAAAATATGAAAAAATACTAAAACAAATGTATGTGAATCTTTTTATGCAGCATTTGCTCCCATTGGTCATTCAAGATTCGTGCACAACAAAATTGGAAAGATTGTCCATGATTGGAATCAAAAACACATGGAAAAAGATTTGAAAATATGCCATTAAAATCAAATATTGGATTCATGATTACAAGGATTCTTGGACTCAAAATTCAACCCTAATCCATTGGCATACATATACTGATGCAAACCCTGAAGCTCAAAACCTGAAAGCTGCGCCCCATCTCAAAAACCAAGTTTGCATTTTTGTCAAAAAATCTGAAAAATGAAAACTGCCTTCTAGCACGATTCAAAGGAAAATAATCATACCATTAGCTTGCCAAGGCATCACTGAACCTGACTGAATCCTCTTCCACGCCCATAACATCAAGAATTGGTAGATAGAAGTTGAAATTTCTCATACTTTATGCATCATCGTATTTCAATTTCTGGGCATTTTTCATACAATTTAATTGTTGTTTTACATTAATCTAATCATGCTGAAACTAACCATGCAATTTAATTGAGTTTTCGTGCCATATACGTGAAGTTACCATTGAAGCTTGCTAGGGTTTCAGAGTTGCAAAATTAGGGGTTTCCTCTTTAGGAAAAATTAGCCTACGAGACCCATGCCATCAGAATCAGAAGCTCACAATGATTAACATGGCATGCTCGCGCTCAATTTATCATGGGCCAATTCCTAATCACTATTATTCTGTTCTTCATTTAGTGGGGGTTTAAAACCCCCGCTATCCATTTGTTTTTTTTCAGGCTAACGCATACGAGTGGAGAAGATGATGACTTGTCTCCATATGATAGGGTTATTCAAACTTTAGCGCGTTTTCTTTGATTAATAGCGTTAGCGCTTGTTTTTTTATAAATTAAATGTTGTCTGTTATCATTACAAAGTAACAAAGCAGCTCAGATGGTGGAAAGTAACGCTGGCAAGCCTTGGGACCTGGGTTCAAATCCCAGGTCCCCCATATTCTTGTTATTTTTCTTTGCAATACGTTCAGGTACTCCACAAGCCTAAGCGTTCACCCTACGTCCACAATCCCAGCGTGCCACATGGCTCAGAATCTCAATCCAAGGGCCCTGATCTGATGAACACCATACTCGTTGGTCAATGAAGCTACACGCACCCAAAAAAGTCAACAAGGCCAGGAACTAAATGGGCCTAATTGCTGGCCATATACCTCCAAATTGGGGTCAACACCCCCCATTGGTTTGCATTATTTTTCCTTCTTTTTATTCTTTTCTATTTATTTGTTTTATTTCTTTTTTTAGTTTAATTCATAAATTAATTTTTTCTTTAACATAAAAGATAATAAAAATCCAGAAACTAAAAAATATAAAAACATATTTTATTTAAATGTTTTCTTTATAAATAAATTGTATTAATTTTATTAAATTTTAATATTTTTTGTAATAAACTAAAAGTTGTAGAATTAGGGTTTTAAACACTTTTATCCTTTTTTTCTTTTCTTTTACCATTATTCATAATTAATTATTTATTTTGTAAATAAATTGCCATGTAAATAATTAGGTTAATTTTAGGTTCAATTTTAACGTGTTTTTTTTTAATAAATTAAAAATAGTTAGAATTAGGTTTAAATTCCATTAATTCTCATTAAAAATCCATAAATACAAAAACTCAAAAAAATAATTTCCTTTCTCATTTAATTTAATTAATTTCATAATTGTAATTTAATTTCCTTAAAAGGGTCCAACGCCCTCGCATTCTCGATTTTAATTCTCTTCGCATTTTTATTTTCTTTTTTTGTAAATATTCATGTAATTCTCCCAAAGCCATGTAATAGATCAATTAGGGTTTTTATATTTCCGCATTTTTTTTATATTTCAAATCGGGTCCTGGATTAATTTGGCGATGTGGACCCGCGCCTTTGTAATAGCGTAGGACCTTTTAATTCCCGCAACTTTTAACTGTTAATTAAACTGCATGAAAGAATGAATGTCAAAATAAAAGCAACGCGTAGATCACCAATCCATGAACAAGACAAAAATAAATGAACATGACACACAAATTACACACCACCCCTAGGGTACGCCTCATTGTTGCCTTGCCCCTCGAAAGGTGATCGTCGAGTAGAGGACGTTTTAGTAAGTCCTCATGTCCATGAACATGGCATGAGGGTAGCTTCTAAGGTGTCTTCCTATTGCTCCGGTGATCACCACGTCCCGAACCCTCGAATTGACCCGAACACCTCCAACGGTGGTGCTACCTACCTCTCAATGGTGGGATGGCACTACTTTAAAGGACATCTACACAGACGAATTCCTTAGGGTAGGTAGACGACTCTAGATACTTGCTCTAATTTCAAAACAAATCAAAAATACTTTTCACACCGACACCTTTTCAAAAAAAGCTTTCGAAAGCAACTTTTCAAACACTCTTGAGGACTGATACAAGAGTCGAACTGGAATTTTCAAAGAAACTTTTTTAAACCCACAATTGAAAAACAAACAAACCATTTTGAAAACATAAATGAGCAAGTATCTAAGAGCCCGTGGATAACCACGGATAGAAAGGGTGCTAACACCTTCCCTTTCTATAATCTACCTCCCGAAAATAAAATTACCTCCAAAATGTTTACAATTCTAAAATTACCACTCTCCGTAGTGATCATATTGGTTAGTTTGTAATCCATCAATTTGAAAATTTTTGTGACGAAAACAAAATTACTCATAACTTCTCATTTTTGAGAACTCCACAATAAAATAGTATTGTTAATCGCAAAAATCATGTTTTAGAAGAATTGTCTCAGATAATGATAAGAAAAATGAGTTTGCCTAAGTACTTCTGGGCAAATGCGATTAATACGCCATGTCATATCTTAAATAAGGAGGTCATTCAGCCTATAATAGAGAACACACCATATGTCTTAGTTAAAGGAAGTAAATCTAATATTTCATATTTTCGCATTTTCGGTTGCAAATGATTTATTTTAAATAACTAAAAGGAAAATCTTGGCAAACTTGATGCAAAGTTTGATGAAGGTATTTCTTTAGGGTACTGCTGAAGAGGTAAAGTGGCGAGCAAAAAGTAAGTTATTAATTTACCGGGTGATATATAGGTCGTATCGTCTCCACATGGATTAGTGAGAGGGAAAAACTATTGTTCAACAGTTTCAATCCTTCTAAGATTGGAAAAGGAGTTGCGAAAAAGTGCAGAAAAAGTAAATAAAGTAAATAAAGAAAGCGATAAACAATCATCTGCAGTCTAAGAGAATTTATTTAGGAATTGTATTTCACTCTACCCGTCAAATACTTAAACATGCGGATCAATTGCACGCAACCAATAATATGCATCAAAATCACCAGACATCGTTCTAAAGGTTCCACAACAGAAGTTATTGTGAGGGAAAGGTCCTTCTATATTTGTTTTAATGATGTCAAAAAATTTATTGCTTGCTCTAGGTTGGTTCTAAGGAAAAACTTGCTAGTGGAATAGTTGGAATGAAGATCTCTAGAAACATTCATTTTGGGAGATTTCACTGTTTGCTTCGACTCAAGCTAGAGTTAGGTTGACTCATAGCTTGAAGAATATAAATCCATCAAGCTTGCATCTGCTCGCGTCAATCCTATTGGTCGACTCACACTGGGAGAAAAATTCTCAGTGTCTGCGTCGACTAAAGCTAAAGATAGGTCGACCCATAAATTGAAGAAGACCAATCCATACAACTCAGGTATGCTCGTGTCGACCCTTCTGGTCGACTCACACTGAGAGAAAAATTATTTATGTTTGCGTCGACTCATGTCTTGTTGCGGTCGATGCATTGCTTCTTTAAATATCTTCCTACAACACTCGGGTGTGCTCGCGTCAACTGAGACTCCTGCATGAGTCGACCGCTCGCTTCTTGCACTCAATTTTCTGTTATGTTTTTAGATCTTGACTATTTGGTAACATATATATATATATATATATATATATATATATATATATATATATATATATATATATATTAATTGGCTTTCATAATTTGAGGTTAACAAGAAAAAGTGAAAGATATACACCAACTTCTCATCATCTTCATCCTCTCATTACATTCATCAACAATTACACATAACAATTTTTATTGATTAAAGTGAAGAGTTGTGGTGACAACGTTCAAATGGAAGATTAATTTCAGATTTGGGTTGAGAATGAGTGGGTGTTTTCTTTGATAAAACCATTAGGGTTTTGTCTTCCAAGATTTTGTTTGGTGCGGGGTTTTTTTCATAAGTCTTTGCTTCATTGAATTCAGTCGAGTGAAAGGGTTGAGAAACGGTGGGTTCTCTCAATCAAGTAGTGGTAATCGGAGGATTGTGAAGAAATATTTGGGGTCTAATTTCTTGTGATCGAAATCAGTAGAGTGAAATATTTGTAGAATGAGGAGTTCGTGCAATCAAGTAGCGGTAACCGGAGGTTTGCTCGAAGAGTTTGACATGCTTGGTTTGGTTTGAACCAAGGGGAGAGAAGGGAATAATTTCATCATCAACAATTGGTTTGTATGTAGTGAAGACTATTGTTTCTCTTTTAACACTTTTTAACTTAATATCATATATCTCAATTTTAGATTTTAGAATTCGGGGAAGACGTACCATACGCAAGGACGACAAGCGGAACTGCCTTAACAAATCGTGTGTTGTTTCTCTTTCCCTCTCCTTTTATTTTTGTTTGTTATAATTTGTGTGATATTGATTATTTAATTCATTTTACCGTGATTGTAGTGATTCAAACTTACTTTACAATAATCGTAGCAATCATTTTGATTGTTATCGAGGAAAATCTATCACTACAATTAAGTAAAATTGAACTTGTTGTGTTTTTGCACACCAAGTGTTTGATAAATTGACTAACACAAAAATTAGTGATTTTATCAAGTTTTATCTTAAACAGTTCATCGGAAGTAGTAAGGACTCATTGGTATTGTTTAAGTGATTAATTAGTAAGTAATAATATTGATTCATTTCTCATCATAAGATCTCCATACGGTTTCATATATCTGATCTTTTCAATAACAAATCATTTAGACGATTTTGATTCAGGAAGCTTTCGCATCATTTCAAAATAATTTGTAAAAGAACATTTTTTAAAATAAATGATCTATTTGTTGTTCCCCAAATTTTGCCCCTAAGATTCCTCTATCATATCATATCAACTCAATCACAACAGGATCACACACTAGGGTTTGACTCTTCTCCTTATCTTTAGGTTTTCCCATGGGGAATCACCAAGCACCTTGATTTGTATCTTGTTGTCATCTATGTTTTGATTAACTTTTAACTAATAAATACAATGTAGGTTTGCCCTAATTGTTGACATCATAAGTGAAAGCACAACACAATCTAGTAAGTTGATCCATAGGTTCATGAGTTTATTTCCCTGCCTTATTCAACAAAGATTTATTGATATTCAAGCTTCATTGGTGAAAATATTTTGAATTAATATCATGACAAAGTCTATTAATATTCATCATGCCTCAAGTTGTCAAAAATAGTTCAAAGGTACAAGGGTTGATGAAACAACCGACTGAAAATCATCAAAACAATAAAGTCGCCATCAAACGTCTTTTATCCGACATGTAGGGAAAGGTAAACATCGAGAAAACATGAGATGGGAGAAGTCACGGTCTTGCGACCGAGAGATCGGGTAAGGGAGTCAGTTACGCGAGGTGAAGGTATTAGCACCCCACACGCCCGTAGTACTCTACGGTATCCACTCTTGTTGTCTATCTTATGGGTGTGTTTAATCTATGCTTATTGTTTACTATACTACTGAAGGGAGAATGCATGCAAAAGAAAGGATAAAATAATGTAGGGAAAATAAAATTGTGCTCGCCTGGGCCCTACCCCAATGCCTACGTATCCTTTTTGAGGAATCAGAGCTACCGTAGTTCGGCTCTTATGTTTTTGTTTGTTTGTGTTTTTTATGGACAATGTTAATTCCGCCTTCTGCCGCAACTCGACCTTTGGAGACTTATGCGTTGGCACAGAAGTAAACTAATCATGTCCTTACCTGAAAATGGTTTTAGAGAAAAGGTGCTCGAGTGCACAAAATGATTTTAATTGGTTTGTATTTTATTACCTTGAAAAAGGGTTTAAGTGTTGTCAACATGTTTTTTATTTGCTAAGAAAAGAAGTTTTTGTTTTGAATGCAAGGATGCAAAGAGGGGAAGAAAAGAGTCTAAGGGAGACTAGCCTATTTCTAACCTAATGTTATCATACAATGGTAGCCCTATGTCAAGGATGAAAGGGGGAAGTTTCTACCTAATGTTAGCATGCATGGTTTACAACCTAAGGTCTAACTTGCGTCTGAACGGAGTGAGCGCATCCTAAGGGAACATGGTATGTACAAGGATAAAGCAAGCAAGCCAATAAGCTCAAGAGAGCACCTAAAGAAATCCTGCCTAGGTTAGCATGCCAAAGAAATTCTAACAAAACTATCCTATAGGGAACATGCAATGAGAGCGAAGTCATGATCTCAATTTCTAAATTGAGTGACTCATCGATCAACAAGAAAGAATGGAAAGTGATAAAATCCTATAGGGAGCATGCACTATGAGCGAAGTCGTGATCTCAATTGCTAAATTGAGTGACTCATTGATCAACAAGAAAGTAAACAAACACAAGCACAACACATATAGCAAATGAAGTGCGGAATACCTGCTACAGGTCTTTAAACATCAACTTCTAGCGCACGCTCTTTATTTCCTACTTCTCATGATATCTAGAAAGTAATAAAGTGCGAAGAAGTACAAGGGTAGTAGCGGAGACTACCAAAGCGAGCAAGTCGTCTAGAGCAGACGAAAGCGCTGAAAACGCAGGGAGTACGCGTCGAGCAAGCTTCACCAAGAAACAAACAAAGTCAGAAATAATATCCAACTAAGATAATGGAAAACGCATGTTGTGAATGCAACACATGATCAGAAGTTCCTGCACAAAGTGTCATAAAATGTCACATGCATTTTGACAACATATAATATGATATGAATTTCTCCGAACGATGAGAAATAAGGCATGTCGCATTTTATGAGCATAAGCCACATGCTTTGATATCATAACTACTTGTTATGTTACATGATCGAAATCACCAAAAATGTACCTTCCACAATGAACAAATGCATCAAAAATAACGAGGCACGACGGTATGAAAATATGAATAAACTAAAGTATTTTTTTAATTAGTTTTAATTTGAGGAGAAAGTTCTATCGAAAACTAAAAGATTAATTCTTAGGAGGAATTCTATTATATTCTACCATTTTTATTGTTTTTTTGCAATTTCATCTTAACATGAGTATAGAAAAAAATGGAGAAAGTCCTAAATTCTACAAAGGGATAGTAAGAAACAGGGGGTGTGAAACTGAAACCAGGGGTTTGCTGAAAAATTTGTGCGCCAAGCCCAACTTGTGAGTCCAACAAGGCTTTTTTTGTTTGCTTCTACACCAGGCCTTCAAAAAAATATACAGCGGGCCTAAGCTGTGCAATTCGAACCAAGCCCCATAATATCCTTTGTATCCAAAAATTATATTTGACATTTGATAAAAAATTTAAGCAAAAAAACATCAGATTCAATTTATAAAAAAATGAAAATTAGAAAGGGGATTAGAGTTGAAGGTTTGTGTCCCTTCACATCTTAGTGAAACAGAGTTTCTCTTCTTTCTCACAAACCAAACGACGCGACCTCTCCAACTCTCTCACTTTCTACTACCGTGAAATCTCCTTCGCCTCAGTTCTCCACTGTCTAGACTCATCCGTCCCGTTTTGCTCATCTCAAGAAACTTCGTAAATCAGTGATTGTTCATCACCTCCAGATCCCGTATTCAACATTCTCGAGAACGAGATTATACTATCGTGACGGTAAAACGCGAACATGAGAGGGATTTGGAATTTTACCTCTCGGAGAGGTTCGGAGGACTCGTCAAAGCCAGAGATTTAGAGACAAGCACTTCACTGCTCAGGTTCGCCTTATCTTCTGATTTTGGTCCTTTTCTTCTTCTTCTCTTTGATTATTCCATGCGCGATTTTGCACTCGTGTTGCTGTAATATGAGTATTCGCGTGTATGCAGCAGAGAAACCATTATTGTTGATGCAACGAAAGAGTGAAGCGGTTCTAGATTACTGAAGATTTGAGAGATGATGATGAAAAGCAGAGTTGCGAAGACGATGATTGATGATGCACAGAGGTTGAAGATTGATGAACGATGAAGTTCATGGATTGAGTATAGAAGCAGGTTCGAGAATCGATGAAGATGATGAAGTTACAGCAAGGTTGGAGATTGAGAGAATCAGAGAGAGTTTTGTGATTTCCCCCAGAAAAAATGGAGAGTGAATCGACTTCAGGTGTGAACTCTGCTTTTATATTCTGTTAGAGCTTGTTAGAGTTCTGTTACAGGTTGCAGTGAATGTTAGTTATAGTTAGAAAATTTGTTGGGGTTCTGTTACAGGTTGTAGTGAATGTTAGTTACAGTTAGAAAATTTGTTGGGGGTTCTGTTACAAGTTATGGAGAATAGTTATTCAGTTTGACAGTTAGTTACATGGCTGTTTTAAACAATTTTGTATTTTCCTTGATTTCCTTCCTTTGAATGTATATTGGAGTAACCATTTAGCTCACCAAGCATAAACTTGTTGCATAACCTGACTCGTATGCTGAATCTTGAATGTATAGGGTAATCTTGCACTTGTATTGAACTTGGATATTGATAGCTCGCTACAGTTTTACTTCACAGTTCATTGTACCTGCAGCCGTTGTGAATGTGCTTGGATGTAATGCCGAACTGCTCTATTTTCCTTGGTACATTTCACAGCCTGTTCGGACTTCTTGGTTGTAAACATCATTGGTTTGAACAAAGCTTTAACGCAATTTTCTGGTTGTGTTTGGACATGTAACGTGGTAAGTTCTTAAAGAATGGATTCTTGCGGATTCTCGCTTCATTTGTAGAGTAAGCTTACAACTTATGCATGGTGTACTTAAAGGAAATCGTTGGAGCTTTAGCATGAAGTGGATTTTGAATGAAGTTTGGAGGATTGAAAGCTTGAAGATTAGGCTTAGGAACACTTGATGAATCAGCACATGTTTAAATCTTGTGGACCTCTTGAAAAAGTTCCGGTAATTTTATTGAAACTTCCATTTGGGACTCTTTTGTGAAAGTAACATGATAAGGTTTAACGACTTGTATCTGAAATAGTAACTTCATATTCTCCCCTCGAACAATGAAATGATTCTTTCCATTCTCACAAATTCATAAAATGCTTATATGGGATTAAGAATAATATTGAATGAAGTTCTGTAATTTCATGAGCTTGTTTTGAGAATTATGGATGATATTTGAATAAGTCTTATGTGAATGCAACCACCTTGAATCTAGCTTAATGACATGGACATGTTGTGTTAATGTTTTATAATTTCACTTGTCCTTCAAGAAATCTGAATGCCCCTTCTTATTTTGCAAACTCCAAGCAAATCTAACCCATGTCATTAGGTAGCATTCCAAACGATTCTAAATAATAGACCCATAAAAGCCAAACCAAGTTAATCTCGCCTCCTTGCAACAACTCTTAATTTTCCTCTTAACCTCACCTTTTACAATCGAAGTAACAAATAATAACAATGCCTTGATCATATTACACGTCCACAACATCATCTTTATACCACAATTTAAACTTTGTAATCCATTCCACCAATGCACCTCAATAGACAACCAATGATCTTGAAGCAAATGTCATGGAGAAAATCTTGTAGATAGGAACAATTAGAAGCATATAAATGACGATGATCACAAGGTCCTGAGATCCCTTGAGATGCACTTTGATGGTTTAAAAACCCATGGTGAAGATGCCCTTGTAGCTTGATAAGAAAGAAGTCCACAATAGCCATGCATCCAAAACCCTATCTTCAAACCATAATTGTCGAAGAAACCAACTGATTCCCCTGCATGAAGATGAGATCCTAGAAGCATAGAGAAACCCTAATTCCTCAATATCCTTCACCCCATGCCATGTTTTATTGATTACTGAATGAATGATGTGTTAGATGACCTAATGGGGATTATATACATGAGGAAAGTGCGAGAATGCGTAAACCAGACAAAAGTGAGAGGGTAGGACAAATTTGGTGTATTACAACTGCCCCTATTTAATCGTCTTAAACCTGAAAGTATGATTGGCGCGTGCCTCTCGGAAGTTCAAGGTAGAAGATGATTAAATACCAATGCCAAAAATTTGTTTTGGGAGAAAGTGTGAGTATTTATTTATTTATTTTGTGATATCTGATGGGGGAAAGAAATTTGTTTTTTCAATGAAGAGACAGAGATTGGACTTGTAACGTGGAGCAATGCTAATACAAGACAAATGGTTAGTATGAAAAGACAGCGGACGAGGTCTACGGGCGACCTACGATCCTAAGGTGAAACAATGAGTAATTTGACAGAGAACCTAGCCTAAGGGCGATCTCAGGTTCTAAGACAAAGTATATGGAAAGAACCTAACCAAGAGGCGATCTCAGGTTCTAAGAAGGTATTCTAAGGAGGAACCTAGCCAAGAGGCGATCTCAGGTTCGACGATGATCTATGGGAAGAACCTAACCAAGAGGCGATCTCAGGTTCTAAGAAGGTGATCTAAGGAGGAACCTAGCCAAGAGGCGATCTCAGGTTCGACGGTGATTTGAGGGAAGAACCTAGCCAAGAGGCAATCTCAGGTTCGACGATGATCTATGGGAAGAACCTAGCCTACGGGAGATCTCAGGTTAGAAGATGATCTAAGGAAGAACCTAACCTACAGGCGATCTCAGGTTCTAAGATGATCTAAGGAAGAACCTAGCCTACGGGTGATCTCAGGTTCAACGATGATCTATGGGAAGAACCTAGCCTGCGGGCGATCTCAGGTTCGACGATGATATAAGGAAGAACCTAGCCTACGGGCGATCTCAGGTTCTAAGATGATCTAAGGAAGAACCTAGCCTACGGGCGATCTCAGGTTCGACGGTGATTTGAGGGAAGAACCTAGCCAGGAGGCGATCTCAGGTTCGACGATGATCTATGGGAAGAACCTAGCCTACGGGCGATCGCAGGTTCGACGATGATCTAAGGAAGAACCTAGCCAAGAGGCGATCTCAGGTTCGATGATGATCTATGGGAATAACCTAGCCTACGGGCGATCTCAGGTTCTAAGATGATCTAAGGAAGAACCTAGCCTACGGGCGATCTCAGGTTCTAAGATGATCTAAGGAAGAACCTAGCCTACGGGTGATCTCAGGTTCGACGATGATCTAAGGAAGAACCTAGCCTACGGGCGATCTCAGGTTCGACGATGATCTAAGGAAGAACCTAGCCTACCGGCGATCTTAGGTTCTAAGATGGAAATATGGGTTACGACATGATGATTGTTTAGATAAATGACATGGACGAGTGTTTAGGGAACTGACTACCAGACAAGAACTGGGTTTAGAACGACAAAGTGTATTGGTTTTGCTGGGCATTGAGAAGGTGAAGGTCACCGACTGGGGATTCTGGAGATGATATCCTTCTGTAGGGACGTATTGTTGTCCTTGAATAATTCAGGTCTTTTGTGTAAGGTACCCGATCTGGCTTATTCTTTGTATGCATGTTTGAATTTATTTTGCCGCAAAGATTCATTCTGATGGATCGGCTACGCGCTTTTGAGGATGAAATGTTATGTAATGATAACTATATGCAATGCGAAGAAATAAACTTCATGGGGATAAGAGAAGGCTTTCTGGGAACCATGCTCATCACTGGGGACGCCAATATATATCGACGCTGGAAGTCTGTAGTACCCAAGGTTGCTGGGGATACCGATAAGAGTACACACTAGGGAGCCCATGATATCGAAGATTATTGATGACTCTGTTGAAGATTGTATTGCCGACGAAGTGAGTCTTCAGATACGCCACTGAATTCTGAATCGTACCGTTGGGGAAGAGATAATCTGGACAGACTTCCATACATCCCGGACTGAAGAAGAGGATGATATAACTGAATATGCCGAATAATGGATGCTGAACACCATGTGGATCTCTTTGAATACATGCCCCAAGTTTATGCATATTGGGGAATTATCTCTTGAATCACTTGGGGATAAGAGATGGGCGTGGACACTTACGAGTGCCCCGATTGAGTTTCAGCGAATGCCTCGGTTTAGCTCTGCGAATGCCCTAATTTAGCTTCACTGGGGATGTTCTTGATTAACTCCACTGGGGATGCGCTTGCGCGTGCCGAGTCAAAAAACGACCCTGAATTTTATGAATTCACTTGGAGAATCAGGTTTGAAATTGTCTATAGCAAATGAAGGCAGCTTCGCGTGTTAGCTAGGTCAGGGTGACTGTTATGACGCTTTTAGCTGATCGTAGTGGTCTCATGCAACATAATTGGCTTGAGCATCTTTGCAAGTATGGATGAGGAACTCCCCTATCTAGAGTATCTCTGGGAAGATCTAGGTTGAATAGAAGACCAGAAGATTCGTGCCATAATACGATATGAGGTGGCCTGCCCCAATGTCTTGAGCCACGAAACAAACTGCTCTTGATTACAGCTTTCTTTGAGAGATTTGTCGAATCTCGACGTAACCTCCCCAGGTTAAATGAATTCTGAATAGATCTCTCGACGTGATAGCCTCTGATTGATCGAGCTTGAAGAGATTTATCGACGTGATAGCCTCTGATTGACAACTTTGAGGGAATGCCCAAGATTTGGCTGAACTTGGAGAGATCGACTCTCGACTTGATTGCCCCAGATTGGCTGGCTCTGCTAACTTTATCCCTGAATTGTACTCAGATTGTGAAGTACCAAGATGATTTCTCTTGACAGAATCACCGGTTAACATGCCGCTGGATAAGTCATTTCTCTTGTGGCAGCTGACTCTTGCTTCAATAGGGTATTCAAGCCTCTCCTCTGTGACAAGATTGAGCTCTTTACCGATTGTTCATTGTGTAAACTTACTTGATGTTGATCAGTTGTTTTGTATGCAGAAGAATGTTTATTATGAGAATGATAATTCTAATGCAACACATATGTGAGTCTTGAAGTTTTTTGAAAGACTTTGAATGAAATGACATCACAACTCTGTTGTGAATGAGTCACTAGCTAGAGAGAAACAATTGCAAATTCCTTTTTTATGAAAGATAATGCAAGCATATGATTCCAACACAGATATTCAAACATACCTCTTAGGAGTCAGTTAAACGCTATCTCGTCATAGTACGCTTTCAAATTGAACCATGCTTCAGTTAGGGCTTTGAAAGGGTTGTAACGTGGCCTGGTTCATGGTTTTAGAAAAAAGGATTTAAGGCTCAAAATTATTTGGCGCCCACCCATTCTCCATGATGTTCTTCATTTCTATGTTCAGTTGACCTGGTACAAGCATTCATCTCTCTTGAAGAGTTTGCGATGATTGAGGAACCACAGTGGTTTCTTGGACACGACAGTCGCTAACTTCTTTGCCTTTGGTGTCTGATCAGACGACTTTGTTCTTTGATGAGGATTTTCGTTGGTAATCCTTTTCTCGCCTTTTAGGCTTTTCAATTTCTTTCTTGCTTTCCCTAATTTTTGCCTGGACAAATTCTTTTGAATTTCGATTTGGAAGTCCAAAGGGATACCCCAATTTTTTCCTAAGCGACTTGTTTTCAAGTTTTGACTTAGCGGGGATTTCTGTTTCTTTCTTATTCGTATTTTTCATTTTGAACAAGTCGTTGATCTTTGCGTTGTTTTTGATTTGTTGGAAGTGATCGTGACTGCCTGAGTCTTTAGTAGATGAGGGATAGCCATTGTTGTATCGTCCTCTGTTGACCTCATGATGTGCGAGAGATAGCCATTGGGGGTATCGTTAGTTGACGCACATTGTTGATAGATGAGGGTTAACCGTTGGGGTTTTGACTTTCCTCAACCTTTTGATGGATAAACATTGTTGTATCCTTGGATGCATACTCTTGATGAGTTCTGAATGCTTGATCAGATTGACTGAACACTAACTGCCCCAGGGTTAAAATGAGGGTTTTTTCTAAACAGAAAAGGAACTCCTACTTCGAAGGCTCAGAGGGGTTGACGAGGGTCTATCTCCCTTATATCTCCGGTGTTTAGGAATTGAAACAAGGCCTGTACATCGTCAGCAGAGTCTTACTCAAAAGCGTACCAAACAGAGATTTTTGCGTTTTTAGATTATCGTCATTCTCCTTCCAATTCTTTACCTAAGCATAAGACTTGGAAACTCGGCATCAATATGCAAGCAAAACATTTAAAGAGTGATAGCGAATGGATGAATAAAAACAGAAGAACACTTCAAGACAAGCATACCTATTGCATTAAGATTTTCATTCAAAAATAGACAAGTTTCTATATACAAGCAATGTTTAAACAAACAAGCAAGAATGAAAATGAAAATGAAGTAAAGAAACCAATGATTGCCATTGTTGAGGAGACTTGACTCCGTATGGACTTGCTGATTCTGACGACTTTCTGTAGTCTTGATGCTTGAATGGGAGGGAGGATTCCCCTTCAGATCTGATGTGAACACAACAGTCTCTGAATTAATCCTGTCTTGGACTTGGTCTCTGGATGACATACCATCTTCAATCGATTGGCCAGGTGCCCCAGTATAATATGCATCACCAAGCATATCAAGTCTTAAAGAAATAATAGACATCATCGTCAGAGTTTCCATGACCTGGCTTATCTGAGTATTTAATCCATTATCTTCCTGCTTGAAGAAGTTTCTGACTACGAGCCAAAGCTTGCATGTATCACTCGGAGTTATTTCATAACTGATCTCTGAGCATGTGCGGTGAGAAATCAAGTTGAACCTTTAAAGAGAACCCCAGGTCTGAATAAGGATCCCCAATCTTCGGGTACCTGTCATGAATGCATGGGGTGCATGAATGAATGCCATGTCATGTTATGTCATTTCTAAGGAATTTGCGTGCTTTGATTTTGATTTTGCGCAAGTAAGGGATGGAAAAGTTTAGCCCAAGACTTGCAAATTTGATTCCCTCGAAATGACAGAACATGTATGTTGAGCATGTGGTTAGCCATGTTATGTATGCAAAGGCATGAGATCAAATAGGATCAAGGTTCCATCATTTCTGAATATGATCGTTGTACTGTTCTGAACCATGTGAGTATCATCAGATAAAAGGTCTGACATAGCTCCCGCACATATAAGAACCAAGTACCATGTAGACCTCTCATTATACGGGATCGAGGCTTCTGGAACATCGGATACTGTTGAGAATTTTCTGAATATGCTGGGAATACCAAGATCGAAGGATCGAATAAATCTCCAGGTAAACAAGTCAGAAGCTCAGAAAATAAATCTGAGAACCATACGATCATTAACGGAGTATAGCATCTGCATAAAGTCATAACAGAAATCCAGATCATAGCCATCAGAACCAATAGTTACCGTCTGAGCGTAGTCACCATCTGTACCTATGGTAAAAATTCCCTCCCCACTCGCGGGTGAAGACTAGGTCAGGGTAAGGCAATGGTAACTCAGAATCGAGGGTACTCCTGAAAAAACTATCGCCGTATCACCTACGTGAAAACGATAGCCCCTCATTTGTACCTCATCTGAGCGTGGACAACATGGCGGTGATAGTGAGACCTAAGTCATCTAGCCATTCATGTTCCACTCTATTCCTAGGGTTCCTATGGTATACAACTCTGGCCTGGGTATTGGGCCTTTTACCTTATAGTAGCACCCACCCAATAAGAAGCAGATCCAGTACAACAGTAGTATATGGAAGACAGTAAAATGAAATGCATACATATGCTCAAGTATATACAAAATGAATGAATAAACTGAAAGTGTAGGTGTTTAGGTATTGGCTTGCATTTTTGGTAAATCCCAAGTGTATGTGTGAATGTCATGACTGATGTCATAACATTTTAGTTCAGTTTGTACTGACTCATTAGGTACCTTTGCAGAAAAATATTGTAATTCAAGTACTGATGTTTATAAGTGTGTATCTGAGCATTTTGCAAAATGATCACATTTTACTAAATCAGTAGACAGGTTTTCTCAGATGTCATAACAGATGTTATGACATCCTGTTCTGAACTAACAGGATTGCAGGTTGGATAAGTCTGAGTTTTTTTAAGGAAAATAACTCAGTCTTTCCTGAACAGAATCCTGCGTTTTCTGAGGGGTAACCCAGCTCAACCTTAACCTGGTTAATAAAGTCCTGTGACCTGGTCTTTAGGTCAAACGGAATTAACCCTAGGTTTTTGTGGAAACCCTAACTGAAGTTGCAGCTGCTATATATTCAACAGAGCTGCTGTTTTTCAAGGCATCCCTTTTATTGATCAGAAGATCATTTGTAATCTGTATAGATTTGATTATTGTACTCCAAGAAATTATCATTGTGATAAGTGACTTGGAATAGGTTTCGAATTGTAAGGGCTGTGTAGCACTCAAAGCTTTGAAGCAAGAGTGTTTGAATGTTCCTTGACTAAAGCTGTGAAGCAGAGTCAAGTTAGTTGTGTGCATCACTCAAAGCTGTGAAGCACGAGTGATTGTGTTGCTTGATTAAAAAGCTGTGAAGCTTAATCAAGCGTTTGTTTTTGAAGAGTGTCTTCATCAATTCTTAAGTCAAATTGGTTTATGTATCACTGCTGTGATTGAGGGGGAGTGAGTAGGAACTCAGGTTTAAGTTGTACTTAGATTGGAATTGCATTGGGTAGGTCTTAAGTGAAGGAGATAAACTGGTTGGTTTATTCCTGAATTAACATCTCTTATAGTGGATTTCCTCCCTGGCTTGGTAGCCCCCAGAGTAGGTGTTGTTGCACACTGGACTGGGTAAACAATTGACTGTGTTCTTTATTGCTTTTGTATTTACTGTCATATAGTAAGTCAGATACGATGTCATAACATTGAACGTGACATTGAGTATCTGCAGCCAGAATTTCAATTGGTATCAGAGCAGGCACCCTGCCTGTATTACTGGGTGAGATCTAGGGATATCACTTTCTGGCACTATGGACAAAGAAGGAGTTTTTGGAAATAGACCACCCATTCTGGATGGAACTAATTATGACTACTAGAAACCTCGTATGATTGCCTTCCTAAAATCTCTGGACAAAAAGGCTTGGAGAGCTGCTGACAAAGGATGGATTCATCCCACCATAATTGAGAAAGATGGGACAATCAGTCTGAAGCCTGAGGAAGATTGGAGTAAAGAAGAAGATGAGTTAGCTCTGGGAAATTCAAAAGCTTTAAATGCCTTGTTCAATGGAATTGATAGAAACATTTTCAGACTAGTACATCAATATGAACTGGCCAAGGAAGTTTGGGACACTCTCAAAACTACTCATGAGGGCACTTCCAAAGTAAAAATGTCAAGGCTTCAGATGTTGACCACCAAGTTTGAGAATCTAAAAATGATGGAAGATGAAACCATTCATGAGTTTCACATGAACATCTTGGAGATTGCCAACACCTCAGGAGCACTGGGAGAAAAGATGTCAGAAGAAAAACTGGTAAGGAAGATTCTCAGATCCTTGCCTAAAAGATTTGCAATGAAGGTAACTGCCATAGAGGAAGCCCTGGACATCAGCAAGTTGAAAGTGGATGAAATTATTGGGTCTCTTCAGACTTTTGAGATGGGGATCACTGATAATGGTGACAAGAAGAACAAAAGCATAGCACTTGTATCCAACACTGTTGTTGAAAACAAGGAGGATGAAGAAGAAAATATATCAGAAGCTATTGCCATGCTTGGAAGACAGTTCAACAAGCTCATCAAAAGAATGGATCCAAAGTCAAGGTCTAATGTTCATAACATTCCCTCTGACATTGACAGTTCCAGCAGAAGACCAAGGTCAGAAGATAAGGGAAACCAAGGCAGAGGTATTCAATGCCATGGATGTGAAGGATATGGACATATTCGAGCTGAATGTCCTACCTTTCTTAAGAAACAAAAGAAAGGAATGACTGTTACTTGGTCTGACTATGATTCAGAAAGTAATTCTGAAGAAGAATCTGCCAAACTTGTTACTGCTCTAACTAGTGTTTGTACTTCTGAAAGTGACACTAGTGATGAAGAAGTGACATTTGAAGAACTGGCTGATACCTACAAGAAATTGTGTATCAGAAGTGCTGAAGTCTGTGTGGAGAATGAGAAACAATCAAAACTCATTATAAAGCTGGAGGCGGAAAAAAGGGCAGATCTTGAAACTATAAGTCACCTAGAAGGGGAAGTTCAATTACTGAATTCACAACTGAACCAAATGACAAAATCTGTCAAGATGTTGACCAATGGATCAGATAAATTGGAAGAGATCCTACAAGTGGGACAAAATGTGGGAAACAAATCTGGTCTAGGATTTGTGGAAGCTAAGAAACCTGGTGCAGACAAGAAGATCAGGCATGTTAAACAATTGTCAAAGCAGATGTCTCAACACAACTCTCAACATCAGAAATACATGAAGAAAAAAAACCAAAGATGGAGATGTCATCATTGTGGAAGGTATGGACACATAAAGCCCTTCTGCTTCAAATTGCATGGATACCCTAATCAAAACTCTGGTGCTAAACCTAAGCCAAAAAGGGTACCACATACTCCTCATTGGAAGAAAAAGGCTACTGCCCTGATAGCCCATACTTCCCTGAGAGTGTCTGCAAAGGAAGGCTGGTACTTTGACAGTGGATGTTCCAGACACATGACTGGATTCAAAAATCTCCTCAATAATGTTATGCCTCACACCACCAGTTTTGTGACCTTTGGAGATGGTGCTAAAGGTGAAGTCAAAGGAGTTGGTAATTTGGACTGTCCTGGAGTTCCAAGTCTGAATAAAGTACTGCTGGTAAAAGGGTTGACTGCTAATCTCATCAGTATCAGTCAATTATGTGATCTAGGATTCAAGGTCAACTTCTCAAGATCTGAATGTCTAGTAATTAATGAAAAACTAGAAGTTGTAATGAGAGGAATCAGATCCAAAGATAACTGCTACTTATGGCAGCCTGAGAACACTGATATCTCCACTATGTGTCCAATCATCAAAGAAGAAAAAGAGATGAAACTGTGGTAGCATAAGCTTGGTCCCCTTCATCTAAGAAGAATGAAAAGAGCTATTTCTATGGAAGCTGTCAGAAGAACTCCAAAACTACAGGTTGATAATATCTATGATGTGGCAAATAAACTTGAAGAAGGATGTGTTGTCAGAACCTTAAGTCATCTTGACAAGGATGTTGGAAACAACATGTCTAATAAACTCTGTTCTCAAAACATCTGGTCAAAACAGATGCTCCCTGAGTACAATGTTACACAAGATGTTGTGACATTGTGTTGTGACAATCTGAAAACAATCAACATTTCCTTGAACCCTATTGACTTTGAAGAGAAGAAGTCATTTAAACTGGAACATAGTTTCTCTAAGCTTCAGCTGACTGATTCTTCTACCAAGGCTCTTGTTGGAAATAAACTTGAAAATTTGAGGGGCAGGTTGGGTATTCACCAACATAAGAAATTATAGCAATTAATTTTGCTTAAAACAAAGGTTGAAGGAATTAATTTTATTAAGTCTATCTTTAGTGGGTTAATCATATACTTTCACAATTCCTTCAAAATCTTTAAGAAGTTGAAGAGACTCCCTTTTACCCCCTACCTCTCTCGTCCTTGCAACCTGTTTCCTCCTCTCAATCAAAGATTTTTCTCAAACTGCTACCATTACTCAAAGTCAATCAAAATGTCTCAGACATCGTCTTCAACCATGGCGACTTCGTCATCCTCATCATCGTCATCATCTGACCAAGATTCTAGGGCAATCACCACATGCATAGAATCTGAAGTTCTTGAGGTCACTCCTCTCAGAGAGATGGCAACTGACCCAGCCAAAGTCAAAAAGCTCAGAACCAGACATGCAGGAAGAGCTCAAGCTACAGCCTCTGGTAATTCTTCTCATCCTTCGTCTTCTGTACCTAATAGAGAAGGATCAGTTCAAGTTCACCAAGCTATTGCTAGGCTGGTTACTAGTATACTGAGTGGCAACCAATCTGTACCGGGGATTTTTGTCCCTTTAAATCAATCAGAAAGTCCAAATGTGGAAGTTTCTGAAAATGTAGATGTCACTGAGAATGTTGTGACACAAAAAGACAACATTCAGAACCCTTCAGAAAAGGCTGCTGATCCACCTATCATTGATGTGGATGAGGATTACTCAGATAATGATCTGATTGCTAATGTGAACCCTAGCATAGCTAGGAGATTGATAAAAAGAAAGAGTAGTCAGAATGTTAAACCTAATGCTGAGAAATCCAAGGCTGAAGGCATGGCTGAGAAAAGTATTCAGACAAAAGGGAAGAAGGCCCAGGTGCATACTGCTAGACAACCAATCTCTAAGAAGAGAAAAGAACCTGAATCTTCTGATTCTGATGAGGAATCAGAATTTGAGATTGATATTGAAGAAACTCCTATCAGAAGGAAGCTCCCCTCCAGCAAAATTGCTAGAGTGCCTGAAGTGCCAACAGACAACATCTCTTTTCATCATCCTGACAATGCAAACAGATGGAAGTATGTTTGCTTAAAGAGAATAGCCTTAGAGATAGAACTCAACAATGATGCCTTGGAGTGCAAAGACATCATGGACCTGATCAAGAATGCTGGACTAATGAAGACAGTGATAAAGTTTAACAAATGTTATGAAAATCTGGTCAAGGAGTTTGTAGTGAACTTGTCTAATGATTGTGCTGATGGAAGGTCAGCTGACTTTGAAAGTGTGTTTGTTAGAGGAAGAAGGGTCAAGTTCTCTCCATCAGAAATCAACAAGTTTCTTGGAAGAACAAATAAGGACTGTCCTGATCTGGAGGCAACTGACAATGAAGTTTGTCAAACCATCACAGCCAGGCAAGTAAAGTGCTGGCCCTTGAAAGGCAAGCTGAATGCTAGTAAACTCAGCATGAAATTTGCCATCTTGCATAAAATAGGTGCAGCCAACTGGGTGCCTAAAAATCATAAATCAACTATCTCCACAGGATTGGGGAGATTTATTTATGCTGTGGGAACCAAGACTTCTTTTGACTATGGCAGGTACATCTTTGAACAAACTTTAAAGCATGCTGGCAGTTATGCTGTCAAAGGACTAATTGCCTTTCCCTCCCTCCTTTGTGGAATCATCCTTGCACAATACCCTGATATCCTTGTGGCAAGAGATACAGTCTGCAAAAGAGCTCCTGCCCTTGGCTTGCACTACAAACTGTTTCAGGGATCTCATGCTCCAGACATTGTCATAACATCAGCTGAGACATCGTCTGTGAAGACCCAGTCCAAGACATCAGATGTCATAGCTGTTTTAAAAGAAACTTGCAAAGAGCTGGATGCTAGAAAAAGGACCCTAGAAATTCTAATTGCCAGGCTAGAAAAGGAGGAAGCTGAAGAAAACAGAAGGGAAAAAGGTGTAGAAGCTGAAGGTCATCTCAACATTGAAGAAACTAGCTCCTCTGAGTCTGATGACAGTGCTTGAAGGTTGGTTGCTGTTTGGTGGTGTTGCTGGTTGGTGCTGATATCTGGTGGAGTTTGGAAGTGTATTCAGTTGTTTTCTGCTGCTGCTCTTATTATTTTGTTTTGGATAACTGTATAATTTTATGAACATGTATCTTTGGCCCATTTGTGGCTAAAGAGGGGGAGAATATTTTGGTACTTACTTAATTAGTACTTGACATTCTATTTTTCTGCTGTCACTTATTTCTGCTGCTATCTATCTCTGATTGCTTAGGGTCTTTAGCCAAAAATCTGCCAAAGGGGGAGTTTGTAGGTGTTTAGGTATTGGCTTGCATTTTTGGTAAATCCCAAGTGTATGTGTGAATGTCATGACTGATGTCATAACATTTTAGTTCAGTTTGTACTGACTCATTAGGTACCTTTGCAGAAAAATATTGTAATTCAAGTACTGATGTTTATAAGTGTGTATCTGAGCATTTTGCAAAATGATCACATTTTACTAAATCAGTAGACAGGTTTTCTCAGATGTCATAACAGATGTTATGACATCCTGTTCTGAACTAACAGGATTGCAGGTTGGATAAGTCTGAGTTTTTTTTAGGAAAATAACTCAGTCTTTCCTGAACAGAATCCTGCGTTTTCTGAGGGGTAACCCAGCTCAACCTTAACCTGGTTAATAAAGTCCTGTGACCTGGTCTTTAGGTCAAACGGAATTAACCCTAGGTTTTTGTGGAAACCCTAACTGAAGTTGCAGCTGCTATATATTCAACAGAGCTGCTGTTTTTCAAGGCATCCCTTTTATTGATCAGAAGATCATTTGTAATCTGTATAGATTTGATTATTGTACTCCAAGCAATTATCATTGTGATAAGTGACTTGGAATAGGTTTCGAATTGTAAGGGCTGTGTAGCACTCAAAGCTTTGAAGCAAGAGTGTTTGAATGTTCCTTGACTAAAGCTGTGAAGCAGAGTCAAGTTAGTTGTGTGCATCACTCAAAGCTGTGAAGCACGAGTGATTGTGTTGCTTGATTAAAAAGCTGTGAAGCTTAATCAAGCGTTTGTTTTTGAAGAGTGTCTTCATCAATTCTTAAGTCAAATTGGTTTATGTATCACTGCTGTGATTGAGGGGGAGTGAGTAGGAACTCAGGTTTAAGTTGTACTTAGATTGGAATTGCATTGGGTAGGTCTTAAGTGAAGGAGATAAACTGGTTGGTTTATTCCTGAATTAACATCTCTTATAGTGGATTTCCTCCCTGGCTTGGTAGCCCCCAGAGTAGGTGTTGTTGCACACTGAACTGGGTAAACAATTGACTGTGTTCTTTATTGCTTTTGTATTTACTGTCATATAGTAAGTCAGATACAGTGTCATAACATTGAACGTGACATTGAGTATCTGCAGCCAGAATTTCAGAAAGCATAAAGATAAACACCCAAATGAAAGAAAGCAAGAGCTAGGAGCGACTCCGAGATGGACCAGCATTTGGTCGACATGTCCCCAGTAAAGTCGCCAGCTGAAACAACCGGCTGAAAATCATCAAAACAATGAAGTCGCCATCGAACGTCTTTTATCCCACGTGTAGGGAAAGGTAAACATCGAGAAAACCTAAGAAGGGAGAAGCACGGTCTTGCGACCGAGAGATAGGGTAAGGGAGTCTGTTACGCGAGGGGAAGGTATTAGCACCCCACACGCCCGTAGTACTCTATGGTATCCACTCTTGTTGTCTATCTTATGGGTGTGTTTAATCTATGCTTACTGTTTACTATACTACTGAAGGGAGAATGCATGTAAAAGAAAGGAGAAAATAATGTAGGGAAAATAAAATTGTGCTCTCCTGGGCCCTACCCCAATGCCTACGTATCCTTTTTGAGGAATCAGAGCTACCGTAGTTCGGCTCTTATGTTTTTGTTTGTTTGTGTTTTTTATGGACAATTTTAATTCCGCCTTCTGCCGCAGCTCGACCTTTGGAGACTTATGCGTTGGCACAAAAGTAAACTAATCATATCCTTACCTGAAAAGGGTTTTATAGAAAAGGTGCTCGAGTGCATAAAATGATTTGAATTGGTTTGTATTTTATTACCTTGAAAAAGGGTTTAAGTGTTGTTAGCATGTTTTTGATTTGCTAAGAAAAGAAGTTTTTGTTTTGAATGCAAGGATGCAAAGAGGGGAAGAAAAGAGTCTAAGGGAGACTAGCCTATTCTAACCTAATGTTATCATACAATGGTAGCCCTATGTCAAGGATGAAAGGGGAAGTTTCTACCTAATGTTAGCATGCATGGTTTACAACCTAAGGTCTAACTTGCGTCCGAACGGAGCGAGCACATCCTAAGGGAACATGGTATGTACAAGGATAAAGCAAGCCAGCCAATAAGCTCAAGAGAGCACCTAAAGAGATCCTGCCTAGGTTAGCATGCCAAAGAAATTCTAACAAAACTATCCTATAAGGAACATGCACTGAGAGCGAAGTCGTGATCTCAATATCTAAATTGAGTGACTCATCGATCAACAAGAAAGAATGGAAAGTGATAAAATCCTATAGGGAGCATGCATTGAGAGCGAAGTCGTGATCTCAATTGCTAATTTGAGTGACTCATCGATCAACAAGAAAGTAAACAAACACAAGCACAACACATATAGCAAATGAAGTGCAGAATGCCTGCTACAGGTCTTTAAACAGCGACTTCGAGCGCACGCTCTTTATTTCCTACTTCTCATGATATCTAGAAAGTAATAAAGTGCGAAGAAGTACAAGGGTAGTAGCAGAGACTACCAAAGCGAGCAAGTCGTCAAGAGCAGAGGAAAGCGCTAAAAAAGCAGGGAGTACGCGTCGAGTAAGCTTCACCAAGAAACAAACAGAGTCAGAAATAATATCCAACTAAGATAATGGCAAACACATGTTGTGAATGCAACACATGATCAGAAGTTCCTGCACAAAGTGTCATTAAATGTCCCATGCATTTTAACAACATATAATATGATATGAATTTCTCCAGACGATGAGAAATAAGGCATGTCGCATTTTATGTGCATAAGCCACATGCTTTGATATCATAACTACTTGTTATGTTACATGATCGAAATCACCAAAAATGTACCTTGCACAATGAACAAATGCATCAAAAATAACGAGGCACGACGGTATGAAAATATGAATAAACTAAAGTATTTTTTTATTAGTTTTAATGTGAGGAGAAAGTTCTATCGAAAACTAAAAGATTAATTCTTAGGAGGAATTCTATTATATTATACCATTTTTATTGTTTTTTTGCAATTTCATCTTAACATGAGTATAGAAAAAAATGGAGAAAGTCCTAAATTCTACAAAGGGATAGTAAGAAACAGGGGGTGTGAAACTGAAACCAGGGGTTTGCTGAAAAATTTGTGAGCCAAGCCCAACTTGTGAGTCCAACAAGTCTTTTTTTGTTTGCTTCTACACCAGGCCTTCAAAAAAATATACAACGGGCCTAAGCTGTGCAATTCGAACCAAGCCTCATAATATCCTTTGTATCCAAAAATTATATTTGACATTTGATAAAAAATTTAAGCAAAAAAACATTAGATTAAATTTATAAAAAAAATGAAAATTAGAAAGGGGATTAGGGTTGAAGGTTTTTGTCCCTTCACATCTTCGTGAAATAGAGTTTCTCTTCTTTCTCACAAACCAAACGACGCGACCTCTTCAACTCTCTCACTTTCTACTACCGTGAAATCTCCTTCGCCTCAGTTCTCGACTGTCTAGACTCATCCGTCCTGTTTTGCTCATCTCAAGCAACTTCATAAATCAGTGATTGTTCATCACCTCCAGATTCCGTATTCAACATTCTCGAGAACGAGATTATACTATCGTGACAGAAAAACGCGAACATGAGAGGGATTTGGAATTTTACCTCTCGGAGAAGTTCCGAGGACTCTTCAAAGCCAGAGATTCAGAGACAAGCACTTCACTGCTCAGGTTCGCCTTATCTTCTAATTTCGGTCCTTTTCTTCTTCTTCTCTTTGATTATTCCATGCGCGATTTTGCACCCGTGTTGCTGTAATATGAGTATTCGCGTGTATGCAGCAGAGAAACCATTATTATTGATGCAACGAAAGAGTGAAGCGGTTCTAGATTACTGAAGATTTGAGAGATGATGATGAAAAGCAGAGTTGCGAAGACGAAGATTAATGATGCACATAGCTTGAAGATTGATGAACGATGAAGTTCATGGATTGAGTATAGAAGCAGGTTCGAGAATCGATGAAGATGATGAAGTTGCAGCAAGGTTGAAGATTGAGAGAATCAGAGAGAGTTTTGTGATTTCCCCCAGAAAAAATGGAGAGTGAATCGACTTCAGGTGTGAACTCTGTTTTTATATTCTGTTAGAGCTTGTTAGAGTTCTGTTACAGGTTGCAGTGAATGTTAGTTACAGTTAGAAAATTTGTTGGGGTTCTGTTACAGGTTGCAGTGAATGTTAGTTACAGTTATAAAATTTGTTGGGGTTCTGTTACAGGTTATGGAGAATAGTTATTCTGTTTGACAGTTAGTTACAAGGCTGTTTTAAACTATTTTGTATTTTCCTTGATTTCCTTCCTTTGAATGTATATTGGAGTAACCATTTAGCTCACCAAGCATAAACTTGTTGCATAACCTGACTCGTATGCTGAATCTTGAATGTACAGGGTAATCTTGCAGTTGTATTGAACTTGGATATTGATAGCTCGCTACAGTTTTACTTCACAGTTCATTGTACCTGCAGCCGTTGTGAACGTGCTTGGATGTAATGCCGAACTGCTCTATTTTCCTTGGTACATTTCACAGCCTGTTCGAACTTCTTGGTTGTAAACATCATTGGTTTGAACAAAGCTTTAACTCAATTTTCTGGTTGTGTTTGGACAGGTAACGTGGTAAGTTCTTATAGAATGGATTCTTGCGGATTCTCACTTCATTTGTAGAGTAAGCTTACAACTTATACATGGTGTACTTAAAGGAAATCGTCAGAGCTTTAGCATGAAGTGGATTTTGAATGAAGTTTGGAGGATTGAAAGCTTAAAGATCAGGCTTAGGAACACTTGATGAATCAACACATGTTTAAATCTTGTGGACCTCTTGAAAAAGTTCCTGTAATTTTATTGAAACTTCCATTTGGGACTCTTTTGTGAAAGTAACATGATAAGGTTTAACGGCTTGTATCTGGAATAGTAACTTCATATTCTCCCCTCGAACAATGAAATGATTCTTTCCATTCTCACAAATTCATAAAATGCTTGTATGGGATTAAGAATAACATTGAATGAAGTTCTGTAATTTCATGAGCTTGTTTTGAGAATTATGGATGATATTTGAATAAGTCTTATGTGAATGCAACCACCTTGAATCTAGCTTAATGCCATGGACATGTTGTGTTAATGTTTTATAATTTCACTTGTCCTTCAAGAAATTTGAATGCCCCTTCTTATTTTGCAAACTCCAAGCAAATCTAACCCATGTCATTAGGTAGCATTCCAAACGATTCTAAATAATGGACCCATAAAAGCCAAACCAAGTCAATCTCGCCTCCTTGCAACAACTCTTAATTTTCCTCTTAACCTCACCTTTTACAATCGAAGTAACAAATAATAACAATGCCTTGATCATATTACACGTCCACAACATAATCTTTATACCACGATTTAAACTTTGTAATCCATTCCACCAATGCACCTCAATAGACAACCAATGATCTTGAAGCAAATGTCATGGAGAAAATCTTTTAGATAGGAACAATTAGAAGCATATAAATAATGATGATCACAAGGTCTTGAGATCCCTTGAGATGCACTTTGATAGTTTAAAAACCCATGGTGAAGATGCCCTTGTAGCTTGATAAGAAAGAAGTCCACAATAGCCATGCATCCAAAACCCTATCTTCAAACCATAATTGTCGAAGAAACCAACTGATTCCCCTGCATGAAGATGACAGCCTAGAAGCATAGAGAAACCCTAATTCCTCAATATCCTTCACCCCATGCCATGTTTTATTGATTAATGAATGAATGATGTGTTAGATTACCTAATTGGGATTATATACACGAGGAAAGTGCGAGAATGCGTAAACCAGACAAAAGTGAGAGGGTAGGACAAATTTGGGGTATTACAGTTGATTGAAGAAGTTTGACCTAATTGGAAAAGTTCTTGATTCATTGATCACAAGTTCATATTTCCCTCAATTATCAATATTTGGAAGTAGTTATGGTTTCTATGGTTCCTCATTATCATCCTCAACAACTTAAATTTATATGACAAAAGTATTGTGCAAGAAAGTTGATCAAAATTGTAAAAGGATTTCTAAGGTATCTTGTTGCTCTAGGAGCTAGGGTTTTGAACTTCAAAGGGGGTATGTCTTGCTCATCTTTTGGTATTTTTGAGTGATTCCAAAGACATCCTTCTTTTTAAAGGGTTATCAACAAATCACTTCAAAAGTTTCAAGGAAATTTTGTGTGGAAGGTACCTAATGATGAAGAAAGATTACAAGTCTTCTAGATGAATCATCAAATTCCCTTATGTGACTTTAAAAGATCATAACTTGGTCAATTTTTAATCTCCTTGAGCCCATTCTTTTTCCACAATGATCTTAAAGATATTGAATTCAACCCTTCATTTATGTTCAAAGTGTGAAAATAGATGAAAGATGCCCTAAGGATGCAAAAGATTATAGGTCATTTCATGAATTTTTGCCAACTTCAACAAGTCATAACTCTCTCAATTTTTATAGTTTTTAAATGGTTCAAGTCTCAAAGTTCCATTCAAGAGATCTACTTCATGCCATATTTTTTGGTCAAAGGCAAATTTCAAGTGTATTACCATGTTTGGATGCAAGACATTATAAGTCATTTTTGATGAAAAAACCTAGAAATTTTCCAAGTATAGAAAGTCAACCTCTTTTTCTCGACTTTGACTCATTACAGTGTTCAGCTCAAGCATTCATTTTATGCCATTCTTTTCACATTGTAAAGCTTGTAATCTCATCTTTCTAAAGCTTCCAGAATCATGTCCTGAGACTCCTTGAGTTGAGAATGCCATTGATTTGAATTTGGTAACTTGAAACTGAAGTTTCTTCATAAATCAGAATTTGAAATTCATGTTTTGGCTTCTAAACATCAAATTAGCACATGTTTTTGGTCTAAAAATGTTTAATCAACTTGCCAAATTGGATTAGATCCTTAAAACACAATGATTGAATGGGTTTTAATGCAAAACAGATCACACCTTACTCATCTATCAGGTTTACACGATTTCCCTCCAAACTTCAATATTTCACACGCTTGAACATTCAATCAGCTTCACTATAAATAGAGGGTCATACCTCATTCATTTTCTCAAGCTTAGAGAGCCAGAATCACCCTGCCAAACTCCCTCTTGAACTAAATTTTATGCAACTTCGAATTTGCTCTTACAACCTTTCTCATTCATTTTTCTTTGTCAATTCATCTTACTTGAACCTCACTGAAGCTAACAGAAGAAGAATTAAGATCTAGAAGTCCCTGAATCGTAGTAGCCAAGTCAAGTTTCAGAGCTCTGTAACTTAACTTCAATAGGTAGATTCCTTCACCAGTTCTCTCAAACTTTGATACTATTATGAAGCTCTCATCATCCTGATTCTAGTCACAACAATTGTTTTCAACTGGAAGTACGTTTTGACCATGAAAACTCAAATACCTTTTCAAAACTTCTCTTCCAAAATGATTGAGCTACGACTTATATAAAATTTTCGCGAAGGTACCATTGGAATCGTCTTGAAGAGACGAAGTGAATGGTACCAGTATCGTCTTCTAATTTTACAGTTTCTAAAACCTGCAGATTTTGTTGGCTGGAGGTTGAAGATGACCAACATGTCATCTATCAAACAATGAAAGTGTGCCACGCTTATTTTTCAAAAATCTGATTTAATTAATGATCCTGTGTTTATTCCACTAAATACCATGATATGCACAGTACGTCTGATCCATTGGATTAGTTTACTAATGCGTTTTGACTCTCATCCATTGGTTCAAATTTTTTTTACTTTATTTTTTATTTCTGATTTTTATATTTAAATTGTTTTAAACATCAAAAAATCATAGAAAATTCATTTTTGATTCAAAAATTATGAAAAAATTCACAAAAATATTTTCAAATATTCACTTTTTGAATTTTATTTTATTTTCTTAATTTTATATTTAGATTTGATTGTTTTTTATAATTTTTCTTTGTTTTTTTGTTTTTAATTACTTAAAAAATACTTTTGAACATTTATAAATTCTGAAAAAATTCATGAACATCATTTCCATTATTTCTAACCTTTTGAATTTTTTTTAGAATTTTATTTTGACTTCTACAATTTTTGATATTTTTTCCATTTATTTGAAAATTTTTAATTAGTTTAAAAATAGTTTATGACTTTAAAAAATCACCAAAAATTTTATATAAACATTTGAGTATACTTCTGATTTTTCTATGACCTCATTTGATTTTTCTTGGTTGATTTGAATATAATTTTCATTTCCCCCTCTTAATTTCCTTTTAAAATCATTTAAAAAAAACCTTTTTCTTTATTTTAAATACAATTTTATTTTTTGGTATATATTCTGGCTAACCTTGGACTATAAATTTTTTATCATGAGCTTCATTAACATTATTGGATCCATGGTGTTGAGTCTAACTCCATAAAAATAGATTAATGATTTTAATAATAGTTTGGTTAATTTTTTTGGTTCAAATGTGGTTTAATTCTTCTTCCATCCCTTTTCATCTTACCCCCTTCTTATTATGTCATATGTTGTTAGAGGATGATGTACATATCATCTCTCCAAGCATATGACACACAAATTTTTATTGACCGGCCTCAAAATAGGTGTGACTTCTATATAAGTCCACTTACGATTGCTTAATATAGCGCTAAATTCTGTCCCGATTCGAGAAATGATCATTCTTGGCCCAAACCCATGTTTGTAAGCCCAAGTATATTGATTTTAATCCTTTGATCCAATAACTTTGAGATTCATTGTTATGAGGCTTTGGTATTATCAATCCTCTAATGAATCTTCATAAACTTTGGTCAAAGTGAATAACTTAAACATCATTGATCATTTATTGTTGCCTTGAGAATTTTGAATGGATGATATACTTGACAAAAAGCAAATTAAACTTGTTGTTGAGAGGCTTTGATATTATCGATCTTCTAATGAGTTTCAAAGGCAAGTTTCAAGATGGCCATTCAACTAACCTCTAATTTCTAACAATTGACTTTGTTTTGTGCTTTTTTTATGCTTTTACTTTAAGCACATTTATTTTAGCATTTACATTTCATGCTATTTTCATCTTTGCTCATTTGAGCATTTTTATTTTATGTCATTTTTATTTTGCTCATTTGAGATTTTTTATTTCTTTTTTGAAGATACTTAATAATAAATTTGAACCCTAAAAAAATTTAATGTTACTTGAATACTTGGTTACTATCCTTGGCATTATGGAGATTGTGGACTTTTTGGACTCAGGAGTAGAGACCTTAACCTACCTTGAGACCTTGTGACATCAACTGTTATTTTGTCTGGAGTTCTTGGGGTTTACCCCAAGACATTGGGTTGTTTATTTGTTTTGTGTGCAGGTTATTGCGATTACATGCTATGTCTGTGATCTAGAATTCGCTTGTATACAGCCGTTACTCTGCCCAATTTTTGTGAAGACTTAATAAAATTGAAGTTTGGTTTCTTAATAGGTTTAGTATCTTTGCTTGCTTGGTTTAAATCCAAAGGATGAGAATTCTAAATTGGCTCATTATGTCAAGTGTTTGCTTCTTGTTGGTTAGATGTTTCTTTTACCATAACTTTTACTTTATGCCTTAGGATATTCCCTTCATCTCTTCCCATCTTCTTTAATTTCAAAAATCTTCTCCCTCCTTTTGAAAACTCTTCTTGTTTTTGAACTTGAACGAATTTCATAATAAACTTGGACTTATGTCCTTGTATTTTCAAAATATTTTCTTAAAAAAACTTTAATCAACTTAATAATACCTTGACATTTTTGTGAGAAGACTAAAAGTCAATTAATCTCATTCCAACCATTTGCCACTTTGGCTTTTTACTTCAAAATTTTCTCAAAAGATTAGACTCGTGTCAATCCTTGTAGTGATGCGAACTACTATACTTCTACGATATATATTGAAGTGAGATATTTTCCACTTGGGTGTTGAGTGAAGCTTTGTTGATTTTTAAAATTCAAGCCATATCCTCCACTTTGAGATGGCACAAATTCTCCTTTCTCATAATTGTGGGTAGTAAGTATGTTTTCCACTCGGATAAGATGATAATGTCTTGTCTCTTAAAATTAAACCAACACGCTTGTGTTTTTAATTTTTTAAAGGTGATCTATGTGTACCCTGATCCCCTATTGCACGAAAGGTGGTACGTAGGCACTAAAGATTCGCAACCACGGCGGTTGCAAAAATTATAAAAAATATTTCTTTTCTCATCCCCACAATCTATTTTTTATACAACTCTTATAGCCAAGATACAAAATTTTTCAAAGAGGTTCCTACGGAGTACCGTAGATGTTTAGGATGCTAATACCTTCCCTTTGCATAACCAACCCCCGAACTTAGATTATCTCCCCCTCTTTTTGGGTTATTCTCTCTTTTCCCATTCCTTTGGAAATAATAAAAAATGATGGCAATTTTATTTGATCTGTGCGAGTCAAGTAAATATAAGGGCTTAGTCTCAACATTTCAACCGCTATAGAAAAATGGCGACTTGACGGGGGAAAGATTGACTTCTTGTTGGTCCATCCCTAAGTGGGTTGAGCCTATCTTTGATTATATTTATGTTTGTTCTATTATTTGTTGTATATTATGTATTGTATATATGTTTGTATGAATTTTCCTGGTTCTCAGGGTTCTTTGTGATTTCACATAAGTCCTATACCAGGACTTGGGAAAAATTAAGATAGGATGGGGTTATAGTCATGTTAACTTTGAGGGAGTAATCCCAAAAAAGGAGGCATGAGATCCCCCACTCAGTGGAGGCCCCGTTAACTGTAGTGTCGTTTACCGAGTAATCAGGAAGACATGATGCTTTCGACCTGGGAGCCTACTGAAACTGAGGACCGTAGAACCTTTAATCCATCTCGGCCTTTTAGGTGTAGTGCGGAAGCTATGACGGAGTAATCCAAAAATGGTTGTCACGTGATACTGCGCTCGAATGAGTTTTTCTTAAGAATATTACTAATTACCGAGTCAATCGGGACGTTGGTAATATCTGAAGGAAGGATGTAGACTCTTGGAACCTCTAGAACCTTGTTCAACAGGTGATAAACTTTTAGATTATACCTTATGGGTAGTACCTTTAACCTCATACTCGTGACGTTGAACCTATGAACCCTATGTTTGTGATCTTGTGTGTGATTATTGCATCATGCATTCATCCACCCATGAGCATCTTCTAAATACATTTTGTTTCAAGGGACTTAAAAGTTGACTCTTTGTGAATATCTCAGGTACTTTTGACCATGGATTATGGAAAAAGAAAGACTCGAAAGTACATTTTCAAAGATCCCAAGATAGATGAGCTGATGAGTCTGATACCCGAGATCGAGAGTTCTACAGATTTTCAGAGGAATTATGGATCCATCATCTCTCTTATGAAGCTCTGGATGAAGGAGGGTATCCTATCGACTTTGGTCCAGTTCCATAATCCTACGTATCAATGCTTTACTTTCCCTGATTATCAGTTGATGCCTACATTAGAGGAGTATTCTTATCTGCTGGGTTTACCTATTACCGATTGTGTTCCTTTTACTGGTTTAGAGGGGGAGCCAAAATCCCATGAGATTGCTGCTTTGATCCATTTGGGGAATTTTGAGGTTGAAGCCCACATGACTACCAAAGGAGGGATTAGAGGATTAACAACTCATTTCTTATTAGAGAAAGCTTGCTATTTTTCCAGAATGAAGAGCACAATTGCTTTTGAGGCCATCTTTCTCTACTTGGTTATGGGTTGTTCTTATTTCCCAATGTCGACAAATTTGTGGTTATCAATGCCATCAGAATCTTCATGATTGGGAACCCAGTCCATACATTGTTGGGTGATGCTTATTATTCTATTCATCTTCTGGATTCTTATCATGAAGGGATGATCATATGCTCCACGCCTTTGTTGTATCAGTGGTTTATTTCTCACTTGCCTTGATCTGATGCTTTCTGGGATGTTTGGAAGGAACCTCGTTGGGCTCCAAAGATTATGGCCTTCACTCATTCACATATTGTTTGGTATCATCAGGCATACCATGATGTAGAGATTGTCGATAGTTGTGGTAGTTTCCCCAATGTACCTCTTCTTAGTATACAGGGAGGAATTAACTATAACCCTGTTCTTGCACGACGACAGCTTGGATATCCAAATAGTATTCATCTGAGTGGTTTCTTCCTTATTGAGGGAGAGGTTCATAAGGAAGATAAATAGGAGATTACGAAGGCTTGGCGTCATATTCACAGGAAGAGTAGGAAGGACTTGGGACCTATAGGGGCTATTTCTTTGGAGCCTTATCTTCAGTGGGTACAAGCAAGAGCCATCCAGTTAAAGATGCCATATTCCCGTAAAGCACCTATGCCTGATATGTTTTTGAAGACCACTCCTCCCCTTTTGGATGATGTGGAAGAGCTCCAGCTTGCCTTAGTCAGGATGCAGAAATAAAAGGAAGCTTAGAAGAATAAGTGTCATACTTTTAAGGTGTCTTAATAAGAAGACCTGAAGGAGAAAGATGATCTGATCGATATTCTTAGGAGCCGTGATGTAGAGGCGATGGAAAGGCAAGAGGATTTATTTTTCTCTAAGCCTCAGTCGGGACTTAGTTGCTTACCTCCCGACTTTGATGATTGGAAAGAGGTCACCAATAGATATGCGGAAGAGAACCAGAGGTTTAAGACTCAGATTGCAAGACTCACAGAAAAGGGTCAGCGTGAAGAGTGATCTCCATCAGCTTTTCTTTTATAGGGTTTTTAGGCTTTATCTTCATCTTGTACTTGGAATTATTGAAACTTGTACTGAAAAGTTGTAATTCGTTTTGAAGTTATTATAATGAGATTTTCAGTATTTCAAATGTGTTAGTACTTTGATATTTGCAAAATTGTCTATAAATCTTTGAGTTCCTTGAAATATTAATAATAAAATAAATTATATGCATTGCATATCACGCATCATATTGTACATACTTCTTGCATTTTTTGTGCATATCCAGGGATCTTACTGATCTTCTTTACTTCAATAGCAAGTTGTCTCATCAATACGATACTTTGGCCAATTTCACAAGGAAGATGGATAATCTAGAACAAGAGAATTGTGAGTTGCACGAAGAAGTTTCTGCTCTGAAGACCGGTATGGCCAATCTGACTGCTTTGATGAAATCTTTGGTGGCTGCTCAAAATCAGCCACCACTTGCTCAGCCTCAACATACAATAGTTACTACTGAAGCTCTGATTGTTCCTGTTTCTGCTACTCCAGCTGCTGTTGTTCAGAATCATTTGCCTCAATGTTATCCCAAGGGAATGCCAAAGAACTTTATGCCGGAAGTGTTATTCCCCAATTTTTGTCCCTAAGATTCCTCTATCATATCATATCAACTCGATCATAACAAGATCAGATTAGGGTTGGTTCTTCCTCTTTTTCTATCTCATATCTTTAAGTTTGCTCTTGAGGAATCTCCAAGCACCTTAGTTGTGTATTTTGTATATGTGTTGTTGACTAACTTCTAATCAAAATACAAAAAATATTTGTCTTTGTCTTTGCATATTTGTGTTTTGTAGGTACCAAGTCGAAACATCTGACAAATAAGGATTTCTGGTATTATTTTCCTAAAATCTCTATTTGCAAAGGAAAAATTAACAAAAAATATTTTTTTTCACTGATGCAATCGATTGCTCTTAGAGTGCAATCGATTGCACATAGTGCATTTTGCGCCATTTTTGAAAAAATAGACTGTGCAAATCGATTTGCACTATAGTGCAATTGATTGCACAACGTTAAAATTTGTAAAAAATCAGTAATTTTAAACTTGTCATATTTTGGCTCCAATTTTCCTTCATTTTCAAAAGATGTACCATTAATTCAAATTTTAGTGCCAATTTTCATTTTTAAAAAGAATTATCATTAATTCAAATTTTGGCTCTAATTTTTGAAAGAATTATCATTAATTCAAATTTTGGCTCTAATATTTGAAAGAATTATCATTAATTCAAATTTTGGCTCCAAGAATCAATTAACAAATTACCACTAATCCCAATCCTAAAACTCTATAAATAGAGCCCTCGTTTCATTCAAATTTCAAGCTTTTGATAGTCAAATCCACTTTGCTAAAAAATCTCTCAATTCTCTCCATCTACCAAATTCACTCAAAGCTCCATTTTCAAAAAGGTAGTAAGCTTTGCATTGAAGCTTACTAATCTTTGAGCTAAACCTTCATCCAAACACTTTTTCTTTATCAATTCTCTACATCCAAGCTTGAGCAATTGATTCTTATGGTTAAATTGAAGCAAATTCTTGAAGTTGTTTTGATAATTCTCTAGATCTACCTTTGGTAAGTTGGATAATTCATGTTTCACAATGTGATCTCTTGTTGATCTTTGAGTTTGATTCTTTGAGCATTATTTTGTGATTCCAATGGTGTTATTTTCTTATAATTTTATGGAATTTTCTTGCTCAATTGGATCCATGATCATAAGGTATTTGATGGAAAGTTTGAACAAGAATTTGGCCTTTTAAAATACTATTTTGCTGTGTGTAACAATGTGCAATCGACTGCACAGAAGCAATTTCGTGTAATTTTTTTGAAAATTGTACAGTGTAAATCAATTTACACAGTAGTGCAATCGATTTACACAGGGACAAAATGCACTTTTTTGCCTTGTTTTGGGGCAGCTTTGATCCAAAATGCTTTTTCTACTCACTCCTTTTGATTGTTGGTTTGGATTGTAATTTTAAATGTCCAATTTCTCTTTAAACTCAATGGACTTTGTGATGTAGATGAAGTTGGATAAATGTTCATCAATTCAAATCTACCTAAGAGTGAATTATTTAATTCATTTTTGGTGCTTTGGATTAATAATATGTTTAGTGCTTTAATCCATCTAGAGGAGTGGTTGAATTTAAAGATGAAAGAATTTTGAAATGGTGATCCAAATTAGCTTACCATTCCCCTCCCTCTTCATCTTATCCCTTTATTTTTTAATTGTGCTACATGTTAAGGGATGGTGATATCTATATCATTTATCAAAACATGAAGTACATAGATTGTTATTGACTGGCCTTAAAATAGGTGCGACTTCTACATAAGTCCACTTACGATTGCTTAACATAGCGCTAAAGTTTGTCCCGATTCGGATAAATGATCATTCGTGGCCCAAACTTATGATTGCAAGCCCAAGTATGTTAATTTGATCTCTTTGATCCAATAACCTTGAGATTCATTGTATGGAGGCTTTGGTTCTACCAATCCTCTAATGGATCTACAACACCTTTGGTCAACGCGGATCACTTAAACATCGTTGATCATTAAATGTTACTTTTGAGGATTCTAAAATGGATGATATACTTGAAAAAAACCAAATGCAACTTGTTGTGTAGAGGCTTTGGTTCTACCAATCCTCTAATGAGTTCCAAATGCAAGTTTCAAGATGGTCATCCAACTAACCACTAATTTCTAACAATTGACTTTACTTTATGCTTTTATTTTTTATGCTTTATGTACCATTTCCTTTTAGCATTTTACATTTCATGCTATTTTCATCTTTGCTCACTTGAGCATTTACTTTTATGTCATTTTTATTTTGCTCACTTGAGCTTTTCTTTTCCTTTTGAAGACACCTAATAATCAACATAAACCATAAAAAACTTTAATGATACTTGGACTATTTGGTTACTATCCTTGGCATTATGGAGTATTAGACTTCTTGGACTTAGGATTAGAAACCTTGGCCTATCTTGAGGACCTTGGGATCTTATCTGATTATTTTGTCTGGAGTTCTTGAGGTTTACCTCAAGACATTGGGTTGTTTGTTTGTTTTATGTGCAGGTTATTGTGATTACATACTTTATTTGTAATCTGTAATTCACCCGTATACAGCCGTTACTCTGTCCAATTTTTGCGAAGATTTAAAATACTTGAAGTTTGGTTCTCTCAAGAGGTCTAGTATCTTTGCTTGCTTGGTTTCAATCCGAAGAATGGGAATTCTATATTGACTCATATTGTCAAGTATTGGCTTCTTGTTGGTTAGATGGTTCTTATCCATAGCTTTTACCTTATGCTTTAGGATAGTCTCTTCATCTCCTCCCATCTTCTTTAATTTCAAAAATCTTCTCCCTCCTTTTGAAAACTCTTCTTGTTTCTAAACTTGAACCATTTTCATAATAAACTTGGACTTATGTCCATGCATTTTCAAAACATTTTCATAAATAAACTTCAATCAATTTAATAATATCTTGACATTTTTTATGAGAAGACTAAAAGTCAATCAATCTCATTTCAAACCATTTTGCCACTTTGGCTTTTATCTTTAAACTTTTCTCAAAAGATTAGATTCTTGTCAATCCTTGTAGTGATGCAAACAACTATACTTCTACAATATGTAGTGAAGTGAGATATTTTCCACTTGGGTGTTGAGTGAGGCATTGTTGATTTTAAAATCCAAGCCATATCCTCCACTTTGAGATGATGCAAATTCTCCTTTCTCATGATTGTGGGTAGTAAGTATGTTTTCCACACGGACAATGACGATGATGTTTTATCTTATAAAATTAACCAACACACTTTTGTTTCAAATTTTTAAAAGAGGAACTATGTGTACCATGATCCCCTATTGCACAAAAGGCGGTATGTAGGCACTAAAGGTTCGCAACCGCGGCGGGTGCAAAAATCATAAAAATATTTCTTTTCTCACCTCCACCATCCATTTTATATACAACACATTTTATATAGCCAAAATATACAGATTTTACAAAGAGGTTCCTGCGGAGTACCGTAGATATTTAGGGTGCTAATACCTTCCCTTTGCATAACCAACCCCCTTACCTAGAATCTTTCCCCCTCTTTTTAGGTTATTCTCTCTTTTCCCATTCCTTTGGAAATAATAAAGCGCGGTGCCACTTTTTATTTTTGATTTGTATAAAGTCTAGTCAATCCAATGGCTTGGTCTTGAACATTTCTACCGCTACAGAAAAAATGGCGACTTCACTGGGGAAAGATTGACCTCTTGCTGGTCCATCCATAAGTGGGTTGAGCCTATCTTTGTTTATATCTGTATATGTGTTATTGTGTTTATGTGTTATATTTTGTATATATGTTTGTTTGGATTTTCCTAGTTTTCAGGGTGCTTGGTGATTACTTATAAGTCCTATACCCGGACTTGGGCAAACTTTAAGATAGGACGGGCGGTATAGTTATGTTAACTTTGAGGGAGTAATCCAAAAAAAGGAGGCATGAGATCCCCCACTCAGTGGAGGCCCCTTTGACTGTAATGTTGTTTACCGAGTAATCGGGAAGACGTACTGCTTTCGACCTGGGAGCCTGCTGAAGCTGAGGACCGTAGATTACCTAACCCATCTTGGCCTTTTAGGTGTACTGCAGAAGCTATGACGGAGTAATTCGGAAATAGTTGTCACGCGATACTACGCTCGGACGAGTCTTTCTTGAGAATATTACTAATTACCGAGTTAATCGGGAAGTTGGTAATATCCGAAGGAAGGATGTAGACTCTGGGAACCTCTAGAACCTTGTTCGGCAGGTGATAACTTTTTAGACCAATACCTTATGGGTAGTACCTTCGACCTCATGCTCGTGACGTTGAACCTATGAACCCTATATGTGTGATCTTGTGTGTGATTGTTGCATCATGCATCCATGCACTCATAAGCATCTTTTGAAGAAAACAATATTTCAAGGGATTTAAAGGTTGACTATTTGTGAATATCTCAGGTACTTTTAACAATGGATTATGGAAAGAGAAAGACCGGGAAATATAGTTTCAAGGATCCCAAGATAGATGAGTTGGTCAGTCTAATTCCAGAGATTGAGTGGTATGCAGACTTTCGGAAGAAGTATGGATCCATTATTCCTCTCATGAAGCTGAAGATGAAGGAGGGTATTCTCTCAACTTTGGTCCAGTTCTATGATCCAGTGTATCACTGCTTTACATTCATAAGAAGAGTAGGAAGGATTTGGGACCTAGGGGTGCTGTTTCTTTGGAGCCATATCTTCAATGGGTCCGATCGAGAGCCATTCAGTTGAAGATACCGTATACTCGGGAGACACCCATGCCTGACCTATTTGTGAAAAGCACTCCTCCCTTATTAGATGATCTAGAAGAGCTGTAACTCGCTTTGGTTAGGATGCAACAGGAAAGGGATGCTTGGAAGAACAAGTTCCAGACTTTAGAGAGTTCCTACAGAGCAGACCTGAAGGAGAAAGATGATTTGATCGGGGTCCTTGAGAGTCGAGCGGTGGAGTCTATGAAGAGATAAGGGGATTTATTTTCCCCTAAGCCTCAAACAGGTGCTGATTACTCACTTTATGATCCAGATGAGTGGAGGGAGGTTGCCATCAGACATGTGGAAGAAAATCAGAGGTTGAGGGCTCAGATTTTCGGGCTCACAGGGAAGCGCCAGCGTACAGATTGATCTCCATCAATTCTTTTTCTCAGGATTTTAGGTTGTATTTTCATCTTGTACTTGGGATCATTGAAACTTGTAATCCATTTTGAAGTGATTATAATAAAAATTTTCAGTATTTCAAAAGCTTTATTACTATGATGTTTGCAATGTGTCTATAAATCTTAAATCCCTTGAAATATTAAATGATAAAGTAAAAATAATCATGTTCATTTCATATCATGCATCATATTGCACATATTTCTTGCATTTGTTATGCATATCCAGGTGTCTTACCCAGCTTCTTTACTTCACTCAGCAGGCTGACTCATCACTATAACAGTTGGGCTAACTTCAAAAAGAAGATGGACAACTTAGAACAGGAGAATCGCGAGCTACGTGAAGAAGTTTCCACTTTGAAGGCTGGCTTGGCAAACTTGACTACTCTGATGGAAGCTCTGGTGGTTGCTCAGAATCAGCCACCGAGTGTTCAACCTCAACCAACAAGGGCAAATGCTGAAGTTCCGACTGTTCCTCTATCCGCTACTCCGGCTGTTGTTCAAAACCGTATGCCTCAGGGTTAGCCGTGGGGAATGCCAGAAAATTTTGCACCTGAAGGTTTCAATCTTGGCCCTCAAGATGCTCCAGTGGTTCAGAATGTTGTTACTCCAGCACCTCCTGTGGTGCATATTGTTCCTGCTGCACCTCCTTCGGTGAATTTGTTTCCGTTTGTTAATGAAGATGTGTGTCGTCCTTTCCCTCTTTCGAGTGAAGACTTGGGTCTTTACGACATAATGGATGATTTCCAAGAGCAGTTTGATAGAATGTGTGATACGGTGGGAGAACTGACTAGTGTTTTGCGTTCGTATTCGCACTTGTGCGGTTGAGCAAGAGTCGCCACCGAATTTTTATTTTATCCTAAAGGAAAGGTTTAAAAAGCACAGCAAAAACCTTTTGAGATATTTCGTGGGTTCGGGGGGTAGGTTATGAAAAGGGAAGGTATTAGCACCCTTTTCATCCATGGTTTTCCATGGGCTCTTAGTTACTTGGTTTTTTAGATCACTTGCCTTGATTTTCGATTGCTTGAAAAATGGTGGGTGTGTGTGTGTTTTTGAAAATGTTTTTGAAGAGATGCCTTGTCTCAGGCAACCAATGTATTTGACTCATGTTTGGGTGTTTTACAAAAGTGTGTATCTTTTCGAAAAGATGTTTCAAATGTTTTTGAGAGTTTTTTAGAAAGTGTTGTGGATTGTGGTTTTTGAAAAGAAGGCAAGTGTTTTTGCAAGTTGATCTCAAGTAACTAAGAGTTTTATCTACCCTATTGTACTCAAAGGTTTTTGTTATGTTTTAACCCTTTTTAACAATTTTGTTCCACCATTGAATTTGGTGGACAATCTTGCGTTTAGGAAGTTTATTCGGGACGGGCGCGGGTCATCGTATGGACCATGAATGCAATGGTGCCAAGTGTCTTTGGCAATTTGCTTTGAGGGACTTGATCATTTGTTTAGGCAACATTTTGAAAGTGTTATCGAGGGACTATGATCATTTTGAATTCGTTTTGCCAAAGAAACTCGACGTGCAAGCATGGCCTATTTTGGAAGGCAACACGTGGGATTACCCTAGGGGGTGCAAGTGTGATTGTGTATTGATTTCATGTATCTGTCTTGTATTAGGTTATCTAGCGTTTGATTTTATGTACATGCAAACCCTAGGTCTAACCATGGTATAATTGAAAGCGGTAAATTGCAAAAATGTAAAGTCTACGCTATTACAAAATAGTATCCGGGAGTGGGGGTACAATATTCACAAATGGGGATGAGACCTATAGTATCCAATAAGTTACAACCAAATCGAATTTGCGATCAAATGTAAATAATGAATATCAATGTATAAGCAAATGTGTATAGGGGGCAATGTGAATGTATTGTGTAAGTATGAGATGTATTGTGTAAGTGATTATTTACATGTGCGACAATATGAATTTAAGAAGGTATTGTTAGGTATTTGTTTTGACCTAAAGAAAAATTTAAACGTCTATTTAATTAATTAGTCTTGTAATCTTGTATTTTGATATGTATAAAAAGAAAGGTTTAATGAAAAGAAAATGTTTTCAATTATATTATGTATCAAAATGTATTTTTCATTTGTTATGTACAAAAAGTATACTTTTATTAAAAGAAAAGGAAAAAATGCTTTCAATCTTAATTATATTGTGTAATAAAAAAAGATATATTTTTATGTATTTGTGTTTTAATATGTATTCAAAAAAATGTTTTAAATTAATTGAGTTAAGTATATAGAAAAGAAAGTTTAAATTAGATATTTTAAATAAAATGGTTTTATGTATTAGTATTAATGTGATATTGTAAAGAATAAATTAGAAAAAAAAGAATATATTGTTTATATAAAAAAGAAAGAGTTAGTGTTAATAAAATGTTTGTTAAAAAGGGGTAAGCATTTTAATGGGCTTTAGGTATGCAGAAACGGGCAAGGCCCACGTTCAGGCTCAAGCCACTTTAGGGTTTCACTTGTGTTTTCATTTGGGAACAAATTCTAGGGTTTGTGTACAGCGGCGCTCATGGAGGTTTCGTTCATCTTCATCTTCCTTGTTTGCTTCTGAGTGCTCAGCATGAATCTTTTGCCTCAGCCACCAGCACTACCTCGTCCTCCTCCTCACGTTCGCTTAGGCAACGGTGAACCAAGGTAACGGCATGTCTCAAATTTGTTAAACATTTAGATTTGCATGTTAAGGTTCTCTGATTTGTTGAGTCCGATTCTATGTTTTAATGCGTTTTTGCTTGTCTTGTGTGAGGTATGAAAGGAAAGGAGAAAATGAAAACTACCTTGACAGAGGGGAGGAGGAAAATGGAAGTGCTCAGGAGGCTTGACGAGCGGAGGGTGTTGATGTTTACGCTTTGAGCTCCCTGGTATTTCTGTACTACCTCTTTTGCCTAGGGTTTCATGATGATTGAACTGAAAACTCTATTTCTTGATGTTCACCTCTTTCTTCTTCTTCTTTGTCACTGTATGCTTGTTGTCTTTGATGCTTCTGTACGCTTTCTTCTATTGCCTATCTTGACATGTTTCTTCCTTGACTGTCTCTTCGTTGCCTGTGTTGTTCTGCTTGCTTATGTTGCTTATCTGATTGCCCAATGATGCTATCTTCCTGAGGGCTCGTGGGGTTTGGATGTTTTGAAAGGTTTGATGCAATAGGAGAGGTTTTAGGTTCTGATAGGGTTTATACAGTTGGTTTCAGATTTGGCCTTGAACAGGTTTTTGATGTTTAGGCCAAGATTTTGGTGATGCTTTGGTAGGCTGTGGCAATGCAGACAGTAAGTTTTTTAACTCTTTGCAGGTTTGTATGTTGGTTTAGGTTAATGCAGGTATGAGGTTTAGACAGTTTTGAGTTTTAGGCCACATTGTTTTTGACAGTAGTAATGGTATTGGACTTGGTTTATGTTTTGGCTGTTGAGTGGCTTGACAGTAGGGTGGTGTGCTTCAGCAGGTTTGGCATATGCAGGTTTCAGGTTTAGACAGGGTAACGGTTTGGTTTATCAGTTTGTGCTTAGGCCGGTTGTCTTAGTGCAGATGGCAGGTTTTTTATGTTTTTTGGTTTGAGCTAATGCAGGTTTTTATGCTATAGTTTTGAACTTGGTTCTAGTTGTTTTTTGTTTCAAAGCTTCAGGCAGGTATGATCTTTTTCTTTTTGCTCTTTTTGTTTGACTTGGTTAAGGCCTCCTGATATATGTTTTCTGTTGGAGTTTTTTGGTTATAACTGGTAGGCTGTCTTGTATAGCCTTTTTTACCTCCTTGCCTTATCCACTATGTTTTGTTTTTGTCTTTTCGTCTTCCTGCCTAAAAGCCTAAAAAACCTGCTTACTTTCCTCTTCTTTTTCTCTCTCTGTACAGTTAAATATTTAATATGTTTTATACTGTACTTTTAGTTCTGAAAGTGGCCATTTGTTGGGAAATGATGAAAAGAAAGTGTCTCGCTTGTTTAACAAATTTCCTCTGCATATTTTATCTTTTCTTTTGACAGCTTTTGTACTTTTCTCCTTTTGATATCTTTGCCCAAATCCTCTTTTCTTTGACAGCTTGGGTAACCCTTGGCATTTTGACAGCAAGTTTGTACTTTTTGGATTTTGACAGAAAGTGGGAATTTGGATTTTTAGTTGGGTTTGAACTGTGCAGTTTGACATTTTGAACTTATGCATTTTTGACACTTTGCATTTTTTCACAACTTTGCATAAAATTCTTCCCTCTTTGTGAACCGGGAGAAATCCCGTGATTTGCAGAGAGGGTTAACTGATCCCAATCAGTGGCCCTTAATGATGAATTTCTTTTATCTGTCTTTATTTATTTATCAGTCACTGACTTTTCTTCTTTTCTTTTTGCAGATGAATAATTGGATGGAGAGGAACAAAGTGAAGAATGAAGAATTAGAAAAAAAATAAGATAGTTTTCTTTTTATTTAAATTTAAATCAATGTAAAACCATTGTTTGTAATTAAATTATAAACAATAATTGTACAGTTAATTTAAGAATAAATAAAAGTTTCCATTATCCAATTTAATTCTGTTTTCTCTTTATTGTTTATTTATTATTTAAAATTCTTTGAATTAAAATAATTGAAAAATAAATTTCAATCATTTAATTTAGAATAATAAATAATTAAAATAAACAATGCTTTAGCACATTGATCAATTAAACCTGGTATCTCCAAAGCAAATCAACAGTTAATCAAAACACTGATCAGGCGCATTCCCTTTTCACTGATTTTTTACCAAGCACTTAAATCCAAACTGCATATTTCTTTTGACTGGTGAATTCAAACAAACTCCCCTTTTTTTACTGATTAAATCAAAACAATGCGAATTCAACCCGAATCTCGGAATAATTTGCAAAGTGCTGTGGAATTTAAATCCTTCTGAGAATATGCCCATAAAAACCTTAATTCCTGATTAAATGCCAAAGAACGTCCACCTGATCAAAATTGAGTCAAAGTCAACCAAAACCCTAAGCCAACTGTGTGAAACAATCCAGAGCCCTGAAGAATCAGTAAAACCCTAATTTTGTCTGACTGACGAGAAAAGTCCGTTTGACCGATTCTTGAGCCAATATGAAAAATCAGGAGATGCCTGAAGCTGTGATTTCTTGTGGAAAAATGCGAGGGCAAATTTTGGGGTACAACAGTTGCCCCTGTTCAATCTTCTTGGACCTGAAGAGTTAGATTGGCAAGTTTGCCTTTCGCGACTTGAAGGTAAAAGAAGATTGGACACTAAAGTGCCCAGAAAATTTGCACTCGGCGATGTGATGGTAGAGGTGAATGGGCTTATAGATGCCATTTGGTGATGGGCTTAAAGATGCCATCTGGTGACTGCTGGTAGGAGGATGGGCTTATAGATGCCATCTGGTTATGTTGAACTGTATGTCAATGGTGAGTGGACAAGTATCAGAAGGCCACCCATGTTCTGGAACATCTCTGAATTAGGGGTCCGAATAGGCAATAGATTGACATCCATGTCTGGAGAATCCGTAAATTATTTTCAGGAGTTGAGATTGAGCAAGCAATAGAGCCACATCCGTTGTTGGGAGGCGTCCATAAACTGTTTTCGGAAGTTGAGAAGAGTCTGAACAAGTTGGTAGATTAACATCCGTTGTTGGGAAGAAACCGTAAACTGTTTTCGAAAATCGCATCTGAACAAGTTGGTAGATTGACATCCGTTGTTAGGAAGAATCTGTAAACTGTCTTCAAAAGTCTTGAAGAGGAACCGGTGTAGGGTTTCCTAATGATGCGCTCGTGTAAAGTTGCATTTGGTTTTTGAACACTTTTGACATTCGAATGCCCCAAGTGGTGATGTAGGTAAATTCCTGGCTTGTTACAGGTGTTGGTCTACAATCGGTCGTCCACAGATGTTTTCCTGGCTTGTTACAAGTGTTGATCTGGAATTCTTCAAACGTGCCCTGGCTGGATACAGGAATCGAGTCTGGAAATGTGGTCAACAGATATGCCCTGGCTGGATACATGAGTCGAATCTGGAAATAGTCATCAACAGATATGCCCTGGCTGGATACAGGAATCGAATCTTAAAACTCTTCAGACGTGCCCTGGCTAGATACAGGAATCGAGTCTGGAAATGTAATCAACAGATATGCCCTGGCTGGATACAGGAATCGAATCTTCAAACTCTTCAGACGTGCCCTGGCTAGATACAGGAATCGAGTCTGGAAATGTAATCAACAGATATGCCCTGGCTGGATACAGGAGTCGAATCTGGAAATGTTGTAGTTGATAGATGTGCCCTGGCTGGATACAGGAATCGAATCTTTGAATTCTTCAGACGTGCCCTGGCTAGATACAGGAATCGAGTCTGGAAATGTGGTCACTCACAGATGTGCCCTGGCTGGATACAGGTATCGAATCTGGAATTGTGACAGTTGAAGGTAGTTGTCTTTGGGATTGTCTTTTTTTTTTATTTTTTTTTTTGAAAAGGCAAAAACATAAGTTGTATGCAATGTCATGATGTATGATATGCATGATATCATGATGTTCAACATGAGATAGTGTTGTATGCACTTTATCATGTATGTAAGCAAGATGTATGAAAATGTGAAATGTTTATGAATGTATTTTCGTCTTTAGGAAAATAAATTATTGACGACCGGCCGGGGAATTGCCCTGTGGAAGAGATACTTTGCCGAAGTTTTGATGAGAGGCTTGTTGAGGACTTCAATGATGGATTCCGCTGGGGATAATGATGGTAAACTCCGCTGGGGATTCCAAAGATAAACTTCGCTGGGGATTGAAAGAATTTCACCGAGGGTGATCTTTCGTGGCAATTAGCTGAGGATAACCCAGTTATAAGCCCTTGTGAGGAATAATTTTGAATAAAGCTCGGGAAATACGTCTGTATTCCGCAGGGAACAAGCTCCCAGAATCTACTGGGGATAAGCTTTAAGACCTGTCGGGGAATGTTATGCCTTTTCAGGATTCACGGGGAATCAACTCCGTTTGGGGAAAGTATTGTTGAATCTTGTCTTACTCTGCGGGGCGTTGAGATGATTTGGTCACATCCTTCAGTCGAATCTACCTTGGTACCTTGGCGGACAAAACAACCAGACTGCATCAGACAACTTTACATTGCCCCTGTTTCTGATGTCACCTGTAATTAATCTTTTGTTTCTTATGCAAATATTTATGAATCAACAATTTAATGTCAAATGCATATATCAAAAATGAACATTGGACGTTCTTCGCAAGACTAAACAGAAAAAGGAAAAACAATGGCAATTTGTATGGACAAGTGAATTTGTATTGATTTGAATTTTGCTTGTGAACAGGCGTTTTTGTACAAGAGGCTGACATCCTAGTAAGAGGACGCCGCCGAATAACACAGAATTTACAATTTTGAAAAGAAAACAAAACAGCTATGTGAACAATTCCACTGGGCTCCAACTCTGCTATCGCCTTTATGTCTTCAAGCGTCTCATCACTTTGCTGCTTAGTTGAAGATGAAGCTGATTGGTCGATGCCGAAATCTGAGCCAGATAGTTGATGCCGAATTCCGGATGCGGAGTGATCTAATGAGACATAGTGTTACGCTTGTATCCCTAACTTTTACCTGGACCGCCCTTTCGGGTTTTCAGTCCACCGGGATACCCATTTTTGCCCAAGCCGCCTTTTCAGGTTTTCGACTTGCCGGGTGTACAGATTTTTTTCATTTCATCCCTTATTTTTGCCCGAACCCTTTTGGTTCGCCGGGAAGCCCTTATTTTTGCCTAGGTATGTCAACCTAGCGGGTCTTTTATTCATGCGTAGTATTTTTTCACTATGTCTGCATTGGCGGGGTGAGGAAGGTCGTCACCATCCATGGTGGTTAGGATCATGGCTCCTCCTGAGAACACATGTTTAACCACAAATGGCCCTTCGTATGTAGGGGTCCATTTGCCCCGGGGATCACTTTGAGGAAGGATGACGCGTTTGATTACCAGGTCCCCAACTTGATACAATTGTGATCTGACTTTCTTGTTAAATGCCCTGATCATTCGTTTTTGATACGTCTGACCATGACAGATAGCGGTGAGTCTCTTTTCATCAATCAGATTTAATTGATCAAGTCGAGTCTGGATCCAGTCATTTTCACTTAAGTCTGCATCCTTCATTATCCGGAGAGAGGGTATCTGGATTTCAATTGGCAAGACTGCCTCCATGCCATAGACCAAGGAGAAAGGAGTTGCTCCGGTTGACGTCCTTGCTGAGGTACGGTACCCATGAAGAGCGAACGGTAACATCTCGTGCCAATCTTTATAGGTCACTGTCATCTTCTGCACAATTTTCTTAATATTCTTATTAGCTGCCTCTACAGCCCCATTCATCTTCGGCCGGTAAGGAGAAGAGTTATGGTGCTGTATTTTGAATTGTTCGCAGAGTTCAGTGATCATCTTGTTATTAAGATTGGTACCATTGTCCGTAATGATCCTTTTTGGGACACCGTATCGACAGATCAGATTATGCCGGATGAAACGTGCCACGACGCTCTTGGTTACTATTGCGTAGGAAGCTGCCTCAACCCACTTTGTGAAATAATCGATCGCCACTAAGATGAAGCGATACCCATTGGATGCCGTCGGTCGGATCTCACCGATCATATCAATGCCCCACATTGCAAAATGCCAAGGTGCCTTCAGGACGTTCAGAGGAGCCAGAGGGATATGCACCTTGTCAGCATAGATCTGGCATTTATGACACGTTCGAGAGTGTTGGTAACAATCGGCTTCCATTGTGGACCAGAAATATCCTGCCCGAAGGATCTTCTTTGCCATGGTGTGTCCACTGGAATGTGTCCCGAATGTACCTTCATGCAGTTCTATCATGATCTTCTCTGCTTCAGCCTTATCCACACAACGTAGTAGAGTTGAATCATGATTTCGTTTGTAGAGGATGCCGTTGCTGAGGAAGAATTTTGCTGCAAACCTCCTCATGAATTTCTTGTCATTGACAGATGCACCTTCAGGGTATTCCTGAGCTTCCAAGTACCTCTTCACCTCATGATACCAGGGTTTTTCAGTCACCTTTTCAGCCTCAAGCTCGCAGCAGTATGCCGGTTCATCCAACTTCCAGATAATGATCCGGGGAGCCTCATTGTCCCATTTAACTTTGAACATTGAGGACATCGTAGCTAGTGCGTCCGCTAGCTGATTCTCCTCTCTTGGGAAGTGCTCAAAAGTTATTTCTTCAAAGTGGGGCAGCAAGATTGACACATACTCCTTGTAAGGAATAAGATTTGGGTGTTTCGTATCCCACTCGCTTTTGATCTGATTGATCACGAGAGCGGAATCTCCGAAGACACTCAGAAACTTGATCCTTAATTCGATTGCAGCTTGTAAACCCATGATACATGCCTCATATTCTGCAATGTTGTTGGTGCAGTTGAAACATAATCGGGCGGTGAGTGGAGTATGAGTTCCTTTGGGAGATATGATTACCGCGCCGACACCGTTACCCAAAGCATTGGAGGCTCCGTCAAAATGCATAGACCATCGGGATCCTTCCTCAGGTCCTTCATCCGGTCCAGGTACTTCACAGTCAGTTACCACCATGATGTCTTCGTCCGGAAAATCAAAGTTCAATGAATGGTAATCGTCCACAGGTTGGTGTGCCAAATGATCTGCCAGTACACTTCCTTTAATTGCTTTCTGAGTCGTATACTGGATGTCATATTCTGTCAAGATCATTTGCCATCTCGCTATTCTTCCAAACAAAGCGGGCTTTTCGAATATGTACTTGATGGGGTCCATCTTTGAAATCAACAAAGTGGTGTGAGTCAACATATACTGTCTCAGCCGGTGAGCAGCCCATACCAGAGCGCAGCAAGTTTTCTCAAGCAGTGAGTAACGAGACTCACAGTCGGTAAAATTTTTGCTCAGGTAATAAATAGCGTGCTCTTTTCGGCCAGACTCGTCATGCTGCCCCAACACACACCCCATTGAATTATCAAGTACTGTCAAGTATAGTATCAGAGGTCTTCCTTCCACTGGTGGCATAAGAATGGGTGGCTCTTGGAGGTATTTCTTTATCTTTTTGAAAGCAACCTGACATTCATCGTTCCAGCGTACTACTTGATCTTTCTTCAGTAATTTGAAGATTGGCTCACAAGTAGCAGTCAGATGTGAGATGAATCGGGCAATGTAATTCAGTCGTCCCAGGAAGCCTCTGACCTCTTTCTCTGTCTTTGGAGTCGGCATCTCTTGTATGGCTTTTACCTTGGCAGGGTCCACCTGAATACCTTTATCACTTACAATGAAACCTAGCAATTTTCCGGACCTCACCCCAAAGGTGCATTTGTTGGGATTCAACCTTAGTTTATATAACTTCAGTCGGTCGAATAGCTTCCTCAGATGATCAAGGTGCTCCTCCTCAGTTTGAGACCTTGCAATCATGTCATCAACGTACACCTCAATCTCATGATGGATCATGTCATGAAATAAAGCAACCATGGCACGTTGATAGGTTGCCCCAACATTTTTCAACCCGAATGGCATGACCTTGTAGCAGAAGGTGCCCCACTGAGTCACAAAGGTAGTCTTTTCCATATCCTCCGGAGCCATCTTGATCTGATTATACCCTGAAAAACCATCCATGAAGGAGAACACCTTGTGTTGAGCGGTATTATCGAAAATAACGTCGATGTGAGGTAAGGGGAAGTCATCCTTGGGGCTTACCCTGTTCAAGTCCCTGTAGTCGACACACATTCTGACTTTACCGTCCTTCTTCGGCACTGGCACCACATTGGCAACCCATTGAGGGTAAGAAGTTACTGCTAGAAACCCGGCATCGAACTGCTTCATAACCTCAGCCTTGATCTTTTCAGACATCTCTGGGCGCATACGGCGGACCTTTTGCTTTACCGGAGGGCAGTCTTCCTTGGTTGGCAGGTGATGAACTACAATGTCGGCATCCAAACCAGGCATGTCTTCATAGGACCAAGCAAATATCTCCATGTAATCACGTAGCATATGGATCAATCGTTGTTTCACGCTGAGCTCTAGATTAGCCCCAATCTTGACCTCTTTCCTATCTGTCTCAGTGCCCAGGTTAACTGTTTCCACTGGCTCTTCATGTGGTTGAATAGCCCTTTCTTCCTGGAGTAGCAGTCTTGCGAGCTCACCAGGCACTTCACAATCGTCTTCACCTTCGTCTTCGGCCAAGTTGATCGGATTCTCGAAGTCATAACTGGCGGTAGTAGAGCTGTTACCAGTGAGATCCAGAGTGGATTGAAACCTGTATAAGTGAGTGTGTGTAAATATAGCTGTTTTGCAATATATAACACAAAAAGAAAAGAGCACAAGATTTGAAATACAACAAACGTCCAATGTTTTGATTGATGATATATGGAAATGTCATACAAAAAGCCCTCACAAATGGAGCTACGATCCCTCGGGTAGGACACCGAGCCAAATAGAGTTTTAACACATTGTTTGTTACAAATTGAAAATCAAAAGAAATAATTACTGCGTGACAAATGTGATAGGTGTAAAATCCTTTGCCGTCCAGTTGCTTGGTCCGTTGCTGGTAGTTGGGTAGATCCAACTGTCAAACTCTGTTTCCTCTGCATCCTCTTCAATAGCATTCACCCTTGGGTTGGAGATAAACACTGGAGCCTTTCTGATCTTTTCCTTGCGCACAGCCCTCTGAGCCTCTGCAGTAAAGCCCAGCCCAAACTTGTCGTTCTTTTGAGTGAAGTCAGGAAGCTGACCCCAGTTTGCACAATTGCCTTTCTCGATTACAGCCCGGGCATCCTTCAAGGATGCCATCTTCAACGGAAAATCTTCTTCGACCACTGCCTCAGCTGATGCCAAAACTGGGGGTACTTCCTCAAAATGCTGAAAGGGGGTTTCAATAAACTCCCCGTCCATCTCGATATACCGGAATGAATTCAAGTGACTAACCATGTATTCCTCCTCACCCTGCACGGTAACAATCTTCCCTTTGACAGGGTATTTGAGCTTTTGGTGTAGAGTGGAGGTTACTGCCCCAACTTTGTGAATCCAGGGTCGACCCAATAAGCAGGAGTAAGATGGACGAATATCCATTACATAGAACGTTGAGTCGAAAACTTGGGAACCCACACGAATAGGGATGTCCACTTCACCGTGCACCATCCTCTTAGAACCGTCGAAGGCTCTAACAATGATGTTACTAGGTTTCAACTCCAGGTCCTCACAATCCAAGCGATCCAATGCTTTCTTGGGCAAAACATTCAGGGAAGAGCCGGTATCTACTAACACGTGTGCGAGAGTAGTGCCCCTGCATTCTATGGAAACATGCAGGGCATCATTGTGATTTTTTCCTTTGGTGGTAAGGTCAGCATCCGAGAACCCTAAGCCATTGTCAGCCGTCAAATTAGCCACACAGTCGGTGAATTGATCCGCGGAGGTCTCTTGCGGTACATGGGCCGTTTTCAGAAATGAAATCAGGGCTTTTGCATGGGCCTCTGAGCATAGCAGCAATGATAGCATAGAGATTTTGGAGGGAGTATGCCCCAACTGTTCAACGACATTAAAGTCACTCTTTTTGATAATTTTAAGGATTTCCTCCATTTCTTGTTGGGAGGCTTCCACAACAGTCTTCTTTTTTGGTGCCTCCGTCCTGGCAGGCAAATCGGTAGCAACTCCTTTGCCCCGAGTATCAGAGGACTCAGCGGCAGTAGTAGACACAGGAACTTGAATTGGAACATGCACGCTTGCAGGTGTGATGGTGAGAGGTTTTCGGATAACTGGCGATGCAATGTCAGGCGAGAAGAGCCTGCCACTGCGGGTAATCTTGGCGGGACCAGTGATGTTACTGATACTGGTATTGGTGTTGAACTCCTGCTTCACCCCAAGCACATACACGTCGGCCCCATAATGCCATGGAACAGCTTTATCAGACTCATATGGGAGAGGCCCCAGGACAGTAATAGTGATGGGTGCAACAGACATAATTTGGACTGGTTTCTTTATGGGAGCTTTAGCAGGATTGTAAATTGTGACAACAGATATTTCTTCAATGGAAACAAACGGAACAGCAGTTTTCTTAAACATAATTTCCTTGCTATCCATCAGGCTTTGGATGCCTGATTTCAGCAGTGGGCAACCGGTCGGGATAACAGCACACAAGAGGCAGCCCTTGCTACAACCCGGAAATAAACCGGCTAGTAGTAAGTTCCTCTTAACAGTCAAAAGAGGGGTAACCCTTCATTCACCGAAACAGCATACAACTCTTCCTCAATGGCATTTACTCTATGCTGGGGCATAGGAGCAGTTACAACATTCGGTCTCTCAGGCGCTTCAAACTGAATTTCCTTTGTGTCGATAAGATCTTGCACTTTGTTTCTCAAGGCCCAGCAATCATCAGTAGTGTTCCCGGGACTATCAGAATGATAAGCACACCGGGCATTTGGGTTATACTTAGGAGACGCAGTGTTGACGACCTTAGGAGCTTCCTTGAGGGTCACCAAGTTGGTTGACAATAGTTGGGGTAAAATTTGAGATAAGGTCATACTCAACCGAGTATACTGCCTCTTGGGCCTTTCACCTCTTTGTTGATTGTACTGCTGAGGAGCAGCAACAAGTTTTGAAATGACCAAAGCATTGACGGCTTGGCGACATTCTGGCCTGACTTGTCTTCTAGGACCATAGACGGCACTTGCTTCTTTTTTGAAAGGTCTCTTCTCGGTACTTGCGGAAACAGCTTTCTGAATCTTTCCTGACTTGATGCCAGCTTCTATTCTTTCGCCTGTTAAGATCAAGTCGGTAAACCCCGCGGAAGAGTTACCAATCAGATGATTGAAAAATGGCCCAGATAGGGTCCCTAGAAACATATCAACCAGCTCACGATCAGTCAATGGAGGCTGCACCCTGCCATCCAAATCCCTCCATTTTTGTGCGTACTCTTTGAATCCCTCGCTTGTTCCTAGCGACATACCCTGAAGTTGGGTACGAGTAGGGGCAAGGTCAGAATTGTATTGGTATTGTTTGTAAAAAGCGGTGGCCAAGTCTTCCCAATTGCGGACGCTGGTTCCCTCTAGCTGATAAAACCACTCCAATTGAGCTCCAGAAAGGCTGTCTTGAAACAAATGAATCCAAAGATTTTTATCTGCCGTATAGGGTTGAATCTTTCTCACGTAGGACCTGAGATGCATTTTTGGACAGGACAGCCCATCATACCTCACAAACACTGGTGCTTTGAACTTCGGGGGAATCACAATCCCGGCAACCAAACCCAAGTCTTCAAAATCCAAACCCGGTACTTTTTGTAGCTCCATGGCGGCCAACCTGTCTTCTAAACCCTTGTATTTATCATCAGCTGGAGGGTATTGTTGATCAGAATAGTCTTCATCCTCTTCGACCTCCTCCTCTTCTTCTGCATCGGACTCGGAAGGTACCGCAGCCCCACCCTTTTTACTGGTTCCTTCGTCAGAAGTAGGAGGAAATTCAAGCACTCTCCGAGCTTCTCCGTCAAATCTTCTCCCCAAAGTAGCCACCCCGAGTCTCTTTTTCTTCTTCTTTACTGGGTCTTTGTTCCCTAGCTGGGTCTTGATATCCTCCTGACCCTTAGCGAAGGTCGTCAGAAGTTGCTGGAACTGTGCATTCTGAGCTTGTAGGTCTTTGATTGTTTGCTCGAGATCCATCCTACTGAAATAAACAGCAGACAAATAAGGAAACCTGGCGTGAGACCTGCTTATGCACATGATGAATGGTATGCTTATGTATGCAATGCATTCAAGGATTTAGAACATTCAAAATTTGTTGTAGACAAAAAGGAACACACATCATATTAATAAGAAGAAATTCGTTAGTACATAAATGCCCCATGGGCCAAATATTACAAAATAACTCCTCAAGGCAAAAAAACATTGCGCATCCTCTTTGGTGCGATGTAGGTGTTGAGATTCCTCTCCTCGTGCAGTAGGCGGGTGAGCTCCAGGACCTTCTTTTCACTAGCATGTAGACTGGTCTCAAGAGAATTCCGTTCTTCCTTAAGCTGGACCCAACTCTTCTGCATTTCTTCCCAGGATGTGGGCATGTCAGGATGTTGAATGGTGTAGGACACCTCTCCTTCCAATACTGGCTCTTTGATCACAGGGAGAACATGAGGATAAGGCATCTCTAACTTCTGGGAGCGGGCGCGTACCCACTTGAGATAAGGTTCCAACGGGATGGAGTTCCTGTGCCCCAGTGTCTTGCTGTTTATCTTACTGGGCATCCTCCAAGCTCTGATAAATCTCTGGAGAAGTCTTCGTGCATCATTGTCGAAGTCAAAAACTATGTCAGGAATTAACATGTCATGAGGGTCGTCCCTCCGAGCATAACCAAACTGTCTCCAAGCCAGACACGGGTTGTAAGTAATACCTCCTCTGATTCCAAGTAAAGGAACATTAGGGTACTCCCTGCAACGATCAAAGATAGTGACATCCTCTCTGGACCGAAAGCACCAATGTATATCAGCATGTGTAAGAGTCATCAATCGTTGTAACCATCTCAAACCCCGCTCGTTCTTCAAAACTGATTGTGGAAGGTGCGAAATAAACCACCTTCCCAGGAGAGGAGTGCAGCACATAAGAACACCTCTTTTTCTCACGGTTCGAGTGTAACATGAGTGAAAGATGTCCCCCAGCAACGTAGGTATATGATTCCTGGATATGAAGATCTGGACAGCACTGATATCAATAAGCTGATCTGGATTAGGGAACAACACCAAACCATAGACAAGGAGGGCCACAACTTCTTCAAAATCTTGTAGGTCAAGGGAGTTCCAACATTCTTGAGCCTTCTCAAACAGAAACCTGGCTAAGAACCCTTTGATACCACTTCTAACTTCCCAATGTCCCTTGAGGTCAGATGGTTGTAGGTGCAAGGCTTTAGCAATCTCTTCAAGCTTGGGTTCCTCTTCCGTACCGTTGTAGGGTAGTCGATCAAGGATAGGGACCTTCAGAAGCCGGGAGAACTCTTCCAATGTAGGCACCAATTGATAATCCGGGAAAGTGAAACAGTGATGCAGAGGGTCAAAGAACTGGAACATGACCTTTATCATATCTTCCTCAATGTTAGTGTTGACCAAGCCGATGAGTCTTCCATGTCTCTCACTGAATGAAGAGCTCTCGGGAATCCTGGATATGAGTTCCTTAAGCTGAGGAGGGATCCTTACAAGGCTAATCTGAATTGTCTTTCTGCGAACAGTTTCCATGTCCTACAAAACAAGAACAAAGATGAAGATTCGAACCCTTGAAATGGTTAGCCAATGCACATGATGTTGTATGATGTTATGATGCTATGATAACACACACCACAAATATTCACAAAAGCAAACATGGTAAGGCACACAAGTCACACAATACAAGCCCTTAGAATTTAGGCCTGCATGGGGTCTGGGTATTACCCTTTTGAAGTTTGTGGGCTCAACCTGTCCTATTAGAAGTAACCGGGTTCTAAGGGTCCCAATATCACTAGATTGCTTTCATTGTTCATCGTTTCGATTTAGCCACTGAACTGGCGACCGAAATATTCCAGGAAAGCAACCCTCAATTGGGTGTAGTATCTAGTATCAACCAACCTCGGACTGCACCAAAGTCAGTTATCTCACTACCCTAAAGAGGCCAAGATGGTTCAATTAAGGTTCCTAAGGTCAGTTGATGCTTCACGACACCACGCGGCGGCCCCGTACTCTCCTTGACTGAACTCAAGGGTTACCGGTACACACCAAAGTGCCACATCAACGTAGCAGACTGTTTCAACCATGTCGGTATACCCCGCACAGTTCCCTCACAACCTTGTTGCTACTTTCTAAGAAGGTATCCCCAGATCCGGGTTAGGATCTATGAAACTCCGATACAAAAGCCCACAAATGTAAAAGCAAACAAAGCAATCAATTGAAAATAAAGGTGATCTAAACCCTAAGGTAACCCCACTTTTAAATTCTCCCCAGCAGAGTCGCCAGTTCTGTGATACGGCGGGAGAACTGACTAGTGTTTTGCGTTCGTATTCGCACTTGTGCGGTTGAGCAAGAGTCGCCACCGACTTTTTATTTTATCCTAAAGGAAAGGTTTAAAAAGCACAACAAACACCTTTTGAGATATTTCGTGGGTTCGGGGGGTAGGTTATGAAAAGGGAAGGTATTATCACCCTTTTCATCCATGGTTATCCATGGGCTCTTAGTTACTTGGTTTTTTAGATCACTTGCCTTGATTTTTGATTACTTGAAAAATGGTGGGTGTGTGTGTGTTTTTGAAAATGTTTTTGAAGAGATGCCTTGTCTCAGGCAACCAATGTATTTGACTCAAGTTTGGGTGTTTTACAAAAGTGTGTATCTTTTCGAAAAGATGTTTCAAATGTTTTTGAGAGTTTGTTAGAAAGTGTTGTGGATTGTGGTTTTTGAAAAGAAGGCAAGTGTTTTTGCAAGTTGATCTCAAGTAACTAAGAGTTTTATCTACCCTATTGTACTCAAAGGTTTTTGTTATGTTTTAACCCTTTTTAACAATTTTGTTCCACCATTGAATTTGGTGGACAATCTTGCGTTTAGGAAGTTTATTCGGGACGGGCGCGGGTCATCTTATGGACCATGAATGCAATGGTGCCAAGTGTCTTTGGCAATTTGCTTTGAGGGACTTGATCATTTGTTTAGGCAACATTTTGAAAGTGTTATCGAGGGACTATGATCATTTTGAATTCGTTTTGCCAAAGAAACTCGACGTGCAAGCATGGCCTATTTTGGAAGGCAACACGTGGGATTACCCTAGGGGGTGCAAGTGTGATTGTGTATTGATTTCATGTATCTGTCTTGTATTAGGTTATCTAGCGTTTGATTTTATGTACATGCAAACCCTAGGTCTAACCATGGTATAATTGAAAGCGGTAAATTGCGAAAATGTAAAGTCTACGCTATTACAAAATAGTATCCGGGAGTGGGGGGTACAATATTCACAAATGGGGATGAGACCTATAGTATCCAATAAGTTACAACCAAATCGAATTTGCGATCAAATGTAAATAATGAATATCAATGTATAAGCAAATGTGTATAGGGGGCAATGTGAATGTATTGTGTAAGTATGAGATGTATTGTGTAAGTGATTATTTACATGTGCGACAATATGAATTTAAGAAGGTATTGTTAGGTATTTGTTTTGACCTAAAGAAAAATTTAAACGTCTATTTAATTAATTAGTCTTGTAATCTTGTATTTTGATATGTATAAAAAGAAAGGTTTAATGAAAAGAAAATGTTTTCAATTATATTATGTATCAAAATGTATTTTTCATTTGTTATGTACAAAAAGTATACTTTTATTAAAAGAAAAGGAAAAAATGCTTTCAATCTTAATTATATTGTGTAATAAAAAAAGATATATTTTTATGTATTTGTGTTTTAATATGTATTCAAAAAAATGTTTTAAATTAATTGAATTAAGTATATAGAAAAGAAAGTTTAAATTAGATATTTTAAATAAAATGGTTTTATGTATTAGTATTAATGTGATATTGTAAAGAATAAATTAGAAAAAAAAGAATATATTGTTTATATAAAAAAGAAAGAGTTAGTGTTAATAAAATGTTTGTTAAAAAGGGGTAAGCATTTTAATGGGCTTTAGGTATGCAGAAACGGGCAAGGCCCGTGTTCAGGCTCAAGCCACTTTAGGGTTTCACTTGTGTTTTCATTTGGGAACAAATTCTAGGGTTTGTGTACAGCGACGCTCATGGAGGTTTCGTTCATCTTCATCTTCCTTGTTTGCTTCTGAGTGCTCAGCGTGAATCTTTTGCCTCAGCCACCAGCACTACCTCGTCCTCCTCCTCACGTTCGCTTAGGCAACGGTGAACCAAGGTAACGGCATGTCTCAAATTCGTTAAACATTTAGATTTGCATGTTAAGGTTCTCTGATTTGTTGAGTTCGATTCTATGTTTTAATGCGTTTTTGCTTGTCTTGTGTGAGGTATGAAAGGAAAGGAGAAAACGAAAACTACCTTGACAGAGGGGAGGAGGAAAATGGAAGTGCTCAGGAGGCTTGACGAGCGGAGGGTGTTGATGTTTACGCTTTGAGCTCCCTGGTATTTCTGTACTACCTCTTTTGCCTAGGGTTTCATGATGATTGAACTGAAAACTCTATTTCTTGATGTTCACCTCTTTCTTCTTCTTCTTTGTCACTGTATGCTTGTTGTCTTTGATGCTTCTGTACGCTTTCTTCTATTGCCTATCTTGACATGTTTCTTCCTTGACCGTCTCTTCGTTGCCTGTGTTGTTCTGCTTGCTTATGTTGCTTATCTGATTGCCCAATGATGCTATCTTCCTGAGGGCTCGTGGGGTTTGGATGTTTTGAAAGGTTTGATGCAATAGGAGAGGTTTTAGGTTCTGATAGGGTTTATACAGTTGGTTTCAGATTTGGCCTTGAACAGGTTTTTGATGTTTAGGCCAAGATTTTGGTGATGCTTTGGTAGGCTGTGGCAATGCAGACAATAAGTTTTTTAACTCTTTGCAGGTTTGTATGTTGGTTTAGGTTAATGCAGGTATGAGGTTTAGACAGTTTTGAGTTTTAGGCCATATTGTTTTTGACAGTAGTAATGGTATTGGACTTGGTTTATGTTTTGGCTGTTGAGTGGCTTGACAGTAGGGTGGTGTGCTTCAGCAGGTTTGGCATATGCAGGTTTCAGGTTTAGACAGGGTAACGGTTTGGTTTATCAGTTTGTGCTTAGGCCGGTTGTCTTAGTGCAGATGGCAGGTTTTTTATGTTTTTTGGTTTGAGCTAATGCAGGTTTTTATGCTATAGTTTTGAACTTGGTTCTAGTTGTTTTTTGTTTCAAAGCTTCAGGCAGGTATGATCTTTTTCTTTTTGCTCTTTTTGTTTGACTTGGTTAAGGCCTCCTGATATATGTTTTCTGTTGGAGTTTTTTGGTTATAACTGGTAGGCTGTCTTGTATAGCCTTTTTTACCTCCTTGCCTTATCCACTGTGTTTTGTTTTTGTCTTTCTGTCTTCCTGCCTAAAAGCCTAAAAAACCTGCTTACTTTCCTCTTCTTTTTCTCTCTCTGTACAGTTAAATATTTAATATGTTTTATACTGTACTTTTAGTTCTGAAAGTGGCCATTTGTTGGGAAATGATGAAAAGAAAGTGTCTTGCTTGTTTAACAAATTTCCTCTGCATATTTTATCTTTTCTTTTGACAGCTTTTGTACTTTTCTCCTTTTGATATCTTTGCCCAAATCCTCTTTTCTTTGACAGCTTGGGTAACCCTTGGCATTTTGACAGCAAGTTTGTACTTTTTGGATTTTGACAGAAAGTGGGAATTTGGATTTTTAGTTGGGTTTGAACTGTGCAGTTTGACATTTTGAACTTATGCATTTTTGACACTTTGCATTTTTTCTCAACTTTGCATAAAATTCTTCCCTCTTTGTGAACCGGGAGAAATCCCGTGATTTGCAGAGAGGGTTAACTGATCCCAATCAGTGGCCCTTAATGATGAATTTCTTTTATCTGTCTTTATTTATTTATCAGTCACTGACTTTTCTTCTTTTCTTTTTGCAGATGGATAATTGGATGGAGAGGAACAAAGTGAAGAATGAAGAATTAGAAAAAAAATAAGATAGTTTTCTTTTTATTTAAATTTAAATCAATGTAAAACCATTGTTTGTAATTAAATTATAAACAATAATTGTACAGTTAATTTAAGAATAAATAAAAGTTTCCATTATCCAATTTAATTCTGTTTTCTCTTTATTATTTATTTATTATTTAAAATTCTTTGAATTAAAATAATTGAAAAATAATTTTCAATCATTTAATTTAGAATAATAAATAGTTAAAATAAACAATGCTTTAGCACATTGATCAATTAAACCTGGTATCTCCAAAGCAAATCAACAGTTAATCAAAACACTGATCAGGCGCATTCCCTTTTCACCGATTTTTTACCAAGCACTTAAATCCAAACTGCATATTTCTTTTGACTGGTGAATTCAAACCAACACCCCTTTTTTTTACTGATTAAATCAAAACAATGCGAATTCAACCCGAATCTCGGAATAATTTGCAAAGTGCTGTGGAATTTAAATCCTTCTGAGAATGTGCCCATAAAAACCTTAATTCCTGATTAAATGCCAAAGAACGTCCACCTGATCAAAATTGAGTCAAAGTCAACCAAAACCCTAAGCCAACTGTGTGAAACAATCCAGAGCCCTGAAGAATCAGTAAAACCCTAATTTTTTCTGACTGACGAGAAAAGTTCGTTTGACCGATTCTTGAGCCAATCTGAAAAATCAGGAGATGCCTGAAGCTGTGATTTCTTGTGGAAAAATGCGAGGGCAAATTTTGGGGTACAACAGAATGCAAAGAGAGATGAAGGCTCTTAGGGGAAAAGAGTTATTTGGGAAGAATGTGAATGAGCTGTGTTTGGTCCCGAATGTTAAAGTGCCTGCTAAGTTCAAGGTCCCGGAATTTGAGAAGTACAAGGGCAACACTTGCCCTCGTGCTCACTTGGTGATGTACGTGAGGAGAATGTCTACCCACACTGATGATCATCGTCTGCTGATTCACTTTTTCAGGATTGTCTGACCGGCGCAACATTAAAATGGTACATGAGTTTAGACAGCGCCAACATCCATACTTTTAATGATTTGGGAGAAGCATTCATTAAACAATACAAGTATAATATGGACATGGAGCCCGACCGTGACCAGCTTAGGGCCATTGTTCAAAAAGACAGAGAATCATTCAAAGAGTATGCACAGAGATGGCGCGAAGTGGCCGCCCAAGTGATTCCTCCCATGGAAGAGAAAGAAATGACTAAAATTTTTCTGAAAACGCTAGGCGCTTTCTACTATGAAAGAATGGTAGAAAGTTCCCCAAGTGATTTTACAGAGATGGTAGGAATGGGTGTCCGCCTAGAAGAGGCAGTAAGAGAAGGCCGTTTGACAAAGGGTGAAGGATCTGGAGGTGTGAAGAAGCAATCTTATGGGTTTACCAAGAAGAAAGAGGGAGATGCAAATGTTGTTATGCAAGAGAGAAGGGTAAACGCTCATAGAAGGAATTATCAGCGTCATCAGCAAGTCGCCTCAGTTACTCCTGTTATGAATGCCGCTCCGACTACCGTTGCTTTTCAAAGACCGTCCCAGCAAGGGAATCAAGGGTATAATCAGAGAAGGGAGAATTATGAACCTATTCCCATGAGTTATGCAGATCTACTACCAACATTAATTCAGAAGAAGTTGGTCCAGACATGACCACCTCCATCCGTACCATCACCATTGCCTTGGTATTACAAAGCAGACCAGACGTGTGCCTTTCATCAGGGAGCACCAGGGCATAGTGTTGAAAATTGTTATCCTTTGAGGACTGAAGTGCAAAGGTTGGTGAAGTCTAGAATTCTATCTTTCAAAGATGTGGGACCTAATGTGAAAGACAATCCTCTACTCAAACACGGGGGAGTAAATGCTGTGAATATCGTGGCCGGTTGTCCAGGTGACTTTCAAATTTTTGATATTTATCTGGTTAGAGGGGATTTAGTGAAGAATCACGCAGACCTCTGTGAATTCAATTATTATACGCATGAGCATGCCGGTTGTGCTATTTGCAGTACAAACATACAGGGTTGCGAGAATATAAAGGTTGATTTACAGGAGATGATGGATGTGGGTTTAATCCGTATAATCAGGCCTAGGGCAGAATATGAAGAGGAAGTGAATATGGTTTCTGGATGTCCGAGTGAATTCAGAATTTTTGATGTGGATCATTTGAATGAGGATCTCGTGCAGTTGCATGCTACCTTCTGTCGTACTGCTGGTCAGGTGGAACACCAATATGGATCTTGCATAGTTTGCTGTCAAGACCCCCGAGGATGTTCTATTGTGAGAGAAGGTGTTCAGTTGCTGTTAGACAATGGAACTATCAAGATCACAGGTCAGAGAGATGATTATCATGAGATTGATATGGTTGAACTTTGTTTAATGGAAGAAGAGTCAGAGGAAGAGTATGCCTCCGTGGATGAGTATTTCTCTTCAAACGAAGATTTGTTAGCCGGAAATGACCTTTTGATGGTTGATTGTGTTGAGGAAGGGGTAAATGTCATTGTGCCTTGTTTTAGTGCACCCGCTCATCTTGAAGTAGAGTACCATAGCAAACCAGTTGTTTCCCCATTGGTAATTAGTCTGCCAGGTCCTATTCCCTACAAATCAGATAAGGCTGTGCCTTACAAATACAACGCTACAATCTTAGAAGATGGGGTGGAAATTACCATCCAGTCAATGTTAGATGTTGGAAATATAGCTGATAATAGTAGGGTGACCCGTAGTGGCCGTGTGTTTGCGTCGGTTATTCGAAGAGATGTTGTTGCTGGAAAGGAAATTGTTGAGAATGATGAGCCTAAGAAGGCTACAAGAGAGGCTAGTGGAGTTATATTAGAGAAAGAAGTGGATGATATTTTGAAGATAATTAAGATGAGCGACTACAGAATTATAGATCAGCTATTGCAGACTCCTTCAAAGATGTCCATCCTAGCTTTATTAATGAATTCCTCTGCACATAGAGAATCACTGATGAGAGTACTATACCAAGCTTTTGTGGAGAATGACATGCCATTAGATCAATTTATAAGCGTAATTGGAAACATTACATCATGTAACAACTTGAGTTTCTGCGATGATGAATTACCAGATGAAGGGAGGAATCACAACGTGGCCCTCCACATATCCATGAACTGCAAGAATGATTCACTGTCCAATATGCTAATTGATAACGGATCCGCATTGAATGTTATACCGAGGAGTACCCTCATGAAGTTAAAGTATCAAGGAGCACATATGCGCCCGAGTGGCATCATTGTGAAAGCTTTTGATGGGTCGAGGAAATCTGTCATCGATGAAGTGAACTTGCCCATCCATTAGGATCGCACTTGTTCTTGATAACTTTCCAGGTAATGGACAGTATTCCCGTATATAGCTGTTTGCTTGGACGACCATGGATACACGAAGCAGGGACTGTCACTTCAACTCTGCATCAGAAGCTAAAATTTGTGCGTGAAGGGAAGGTAGTGATCATAAATGGGGAGCAGGCGTTATTGATATCCCTTCTATCCTCTTTCAGTATTGTAGAAGCAGATGAGGCTGCTGTTGGAACCCAGTTCCAAGCCCTATCCATTGACAACATAAGGAGGAATGATAAGTCTGGGGTTTCGCTGAAGGACACGCAACAGGTTATACGCAATGGTCATAATACAATTTGGGGACGACTGGTGGGTCCACCCGTGAACAAGAACAGAGCTGGTTTGGGTTTCTCTCCGAAGATTGGTAAAGGCGAAGGTTTGAAATCAAAGTCTTCTGTGAACAGTTATCAGGATGTTTTCCGCAGCGGAGGCTACTTCCATCCAATTGGTTTTGGAATTAATGCTGTCAAAGAGGATGAAGCAGAGCAGGAAGTACCGAATTATGTGACGCATGGAGTCCGAGTTGAAAACTAGGTCACCGTTGATGTTCCTTCTTGCATACTTATTTCAAAGTAATTTGTTTTGTTAAATCTGTTTCTTTCTTTTGAAAAGCTTTCACTTTGCCCAAGGTGGACGTATTAATGTTGCAGGGCTTATCTGTTTGCTTTGACTGTTAAGATAATTAATAAAAGTTGTCTTTGCTTCCAAAAATATGTCTTTATTTTCTACTTTTTCTTGGGAAATGGTAATCAAATAAAAAACCCTTTCAAAATAAATAACAATTGAAAATTAATCTGCATGATCACTTGTTATATGTGTCAGTTTCTAAAAGCAATCATAAATCACATGTGCAGATTAATTAAAAAACATGTTGAGTACAATGACCCTGCACCCTCTCCCAACTTTGAATGTCCTGTGTTTGGGGCTGAAGATGAAGATTATGTTGAGATTCCAGAAGAGGTCTCACGGTTGCTTGAGCACGAGGAAAATATCATTCAGCCATATAAGGAGCCTTTGGAAGTGATTAATTTGGGTTCAGAAGAAGATCCGAAGGAAGTCAAGATTGGAGCGTCGTTGCATCCTGATGTAAAGAGAGGGTTGATTGAGCTGTTGAAAGAGTATGTGGATATTTTTTGCTTGGTCTTATCAAGATATGCCTGGTCTAGATACAGATATTGTCGAGCATCGTTTGCCGTTGAAGCCAGAGTATCTTCCAGTTAAACAAAAGTTGAGAAGAACTCACCCGGATATGGCAGTAAAGATCAAAGAGGAGGTCCTAAAGAAGATCAATGCTGGTTTTCTTGTGACGTCAGTGTATCCTCAATGGATTTACAATATTTTCCCAGTACCGAAAAAAGACAGAAAAGTCCGCATGTGCGTAGATTACAGAGATCTAAATAAAGCTAGTCCAAAAGATGATTTTCCATTGCCTTACATTGACATGTTAGTAGACAGCACATCAAAATTCAAAGTATTCTCGTTCATGGACGGATTTTCCAGGTATAATCAAATAAGAATGGCTCCAGAGGACATGGAAAAAACAACGTTTATCACACCCTGGGGAACATTCTGTTACAGAGTGATGCCCTTCGGGTTGAAGAACGCTGGTGCAACGTACCAGAGGGCTATGACAACCCTATTCCATAATTTGATGCACAAAGAAATCGAAGTATATGTTGATGATATGATTTCCAAATCCCAAACTGAAGAAGGGCATATAGAAGATTTGTTGAAGTTATTTCAGCATTTGAGGAAATATCGTCTCCGCTTGAATCCAAATAAATGCACCTTTGGAGTTAGATCGGGGAAATTTTTGGGTTTTATGGTTAGCCAGAAAGGAATTGAAGTTGACCCTGATAAAGTCAAGGAAATTCAAGAAATTCCAGCACCAAGAACTGAAAAGCAAGTCAGGGGTTTCCTTTGGCGTTTGAATTATATCTCCAGATTTATTTCCCACATGACTGCAACGTGTGAACTGATCTTTAAGTTGTTAAAGAAAGATCAAGGTTGTGTGTGGACGGATGACTGCCAAAGGGCATTTGAGAGTATTAAAGAGTATCTGCTTGAACCTCCTATCTTTCTCCCTCCGAGAGAAGGAAAACCATTGATTATGTATCTAACAATGTTAGATAAATCCATGGGTTGTATTCTGGGACAACAGGATGAAACAGGGAAGAAGGAGTTCACCATTTATTATCTCAGAAAAAAGTTTACTGATTGTGAGTCGCGGTATTCCATGCTGGAAAAGACATGTTGTGCTTTGGCCTGGGAGGCAAAGCGTTTGTGGCAGTATATGTTGAATCATACCACTTGGTTGATCTCCAAAATGGATCCAATCAAGTATATTTTTGAGAAGCCTGCTCTTACTGGGAGAATTGCCCGCTGGAAGATGTTTTTATCTGAATATGATATCGAGTACCGCACTCAAAAGGCTATTAAAAGTAGTGTGTTGGCCGATTACCTTGCTCACCAACCGGTGAAAGATCATCAGTCTGCAGAATATGAATTCCCCGATGAGGATGTGATGTTCCTGAAAGTGAAAGATTGTGATGAACCATTACCTGAGGAAGGCCCCGACCATGAATCTCGTTGGAGTATGATTTTTGATGGAATGGTGAATGCTTATGGTAAAGGAATTGGTGCTGTGATCGTCACTCCTCATGGATCGCACATTCCTTTTACTGCAGGGTTAACATTTGATTGCACTAATAATATGGCAGAATATGAGGCTTGCATCATGGGTCTCGAGGAAGCAATTGATCTCGGAATCAAAATTCTAGATGTGTATGGTGATTCAGCTTTGGTAATAAATCAGATTAAAGGAGAATGGGACACTCGTCACCCTGGCTTGATCCCTTACAAAGACTATGCAAGAAGATTATTACCCTTCTTCAATAAAGTTGAATTCCATCACATCCCTAGAGATGAAAATAAAATGGCGGATGCTCTAGTAACTCTGGATTCCATGTACCAAGTAAATACTTGGAATGATATACCCCGAATTACAATTCTACGGCTGGATAGTCCCGCTCATGTGTTTGCAACAGAGGAGGTAGAAAATGAAAAACCTTGGTATTATGATATCAAGCATTTTCTTCAGACTCAGGAATACCCGATTGGTGTGTCGAGGAAAGATAGAAAGACACTGAGAAGATTGACAGGCAGTTTCTTCCTCAGTGAAAATGTGTTATACAAGAGAAATTATGACATGGTCTTGCTCAGATGCGTGGATAGACACGAAGCAGACATGTTGATGCATGAGATTCATGAAGGTTCATTTGGCACTCATGCTAATGGATATTTGATGGCTAAAAAGATGCTAAGGGCAGGTTACTATTGGTTGACAATGGAGTCTGACTGTTACAAATTTGCAAAGAAGTGCCATAAATGCCAAGTTTATGTAGATAAGGTCCATGTGACTCCGAAACTTCTCAATGTGATTTCCTCCCCATGGCCTTTCACTATGTGGGATATTGACATGATCGGGATGATAAAACCCAAAGATTCAAATGGACACCGTTTTATCTTGGTAGCAATTGACTACTTCACCAAATGGGTAGAGGCTGCTTCATATGCCAATGTTACCAAACAGGTGGTTGCGCGTTTCATAAAAAACAATCTTATATTCCGGTATGGTGTGTCAAGTAGAATCATCACTGACAATGGCTCGAATTTGAACAACAAGATGGTGACAGAACTGTGTGAAGAATTCAAGATTGTCCATCACAATTCATCTCCATACATGCCAAAGATGAATGGGGTTGTTGAAGCTGCTAATAAGAATATCAAGAGAATTATCCAGAAAATGGTTGTCACTTATAAGGATTGGCATGAAATGCTTCCTTTTGTTCTGCATGGATATTGGACTTCTGTCCGCACTTCAACAGGAGCAACTCCGTTCTCCTTAGTATATGGAATGGAAGCCGTACTCCTAATTGAGGTTGAGATTCCCTCATTGCGTGTGATAATGGAAACCAAGTTAATAGAAGTTGAATGGGTCCAGAACAGGTTTGACCAATTGAATTTGATTGAAGAGAAGAGAATGACAGCTTTATGTCATGGGCAGTTATATCAGAAAAGATTGAAGAAATCATTTGATAAAAAGGTCAAACCTCGTGAATTCAGAGAAGGCGACCTCGTGCTCATGAAGATCATGTCTTTCAACACTGATTCTAGGGGCAAGTGGACTCCCAATTTTGAAGGCCCGTATGTTGTCAAGAAAGCCTTCTCTGGTGGTGCATTAATTCTTGAAACTATGGATGGCGAGGAGTTCCCACGTCCCATGAATGCTGACGCAGTCAATAAATACTTCGCCTAAAGAAATAAAAGAACGACTCACTAAGTTGAAAACTCGAAAAGGCAACTTAGGCAAAAAGGAGCATCTCGGTAGGCCGAAAACTCGAAAGGGCGGTCTAAGCAAAAATTAGAGACATAAACAAAATAAATTACCCGCTAAGTTGAAAACCCACAAGGGCAGCTTAGGCAAAAGTTAGGGATTTTTCTTGGCAAGTAACTACGTCAGACAAGACTTGATCGTTGAAGAACCAATCTTCTCGGATCCTCACCATACTTCAACCAAAGCTGCTGCTCAGGATTTCAAAATTTATTATGGGGAATGGCGGTCATTGTATCTCAATGTATCTTTTCTATTATATATTACCATTTCCCAAACTTTGTAATCATCCATGAAGTCTCGCCATTCGCGGACTACCATTCTATTAATGAAATTCGAGCTTTTACCCAATTCTTTGTGTTCTTATTTTTATTTAGCTTGCAAAGACTCCATTTATTACTGATAATAACTTTTAAAGCAAAAAGATTAAATAGCAAAATTGACTTTAAAAAAAAAAGATCTTTACAATTCAATTTACATTGGGATTTGTGATGAAACAATGACAATAAAAATGGTGATCCCAGGAATGAACAAACTCCGGTTGTTTTGAGAAGTTTTATTTCCATCATGAAGGTTCTCTCAAGTCATTTTATTGGTATGTGCACAATCTTTGTGTGTTTCTCAGATAGTTAAAGACGATATCAGTGAGTGCAAGGTACAATGTTGAGTTTGTGGTTCCATTATCCCCAGTCAAGTCTTGGTTCGCTTTTGATTTTGGGTTTGCATGGTCAGAAGCCTCTGCCCCAGATTCCCTAACAAAGTCTTCCCTCATACGATGAAGGGTTTTATTCCCTTGGTGTGCTAAGATGTCTCTCTTTTTGCAATATTGGCACTAGTGTCGACTTCTTGATTTCTCAGGAAGGCTATCCCAGGGCATCTTTTGTCAGAATAGGTTTTCATGATGAAATTTTTCAATCCGTAGTTTTTTCTCCAGGGAGGTAGACTTGAATTCCCCAGTGAGGTTTGGTTGTTTCGGCGTCAAACTGCTTTATTTGAGGTTGATCTTGCAATCTCCAATAGGCATGATGTTTTTGGAAAACTAGTTTCTCCGATGAAACTGGAAGAAAGATGTTCTATCCCGTTATCTTTTTGATTTAGCTACATCCGGATTATGTTTATCCTCAGTGAAGTTAAGACATGCAATAGGTTTGGTTTCCGCAGTTGCTTTTACCTTTATTAGATTGATCTTTCTGGTTGAAGTTTAGCCCAATGTTGTCAGTACCTTAGGAAGTTTTGTTTGTTTGTACTGATTATGTATCCTTTTACCAGCATCTGCACGATATCACTCATACATTCATACATACATCATGCATTGCTACAAATCATTTTTCATTGACATTGTGTTCTAACCTACCTGCACCGCTCCTTGCTTAGGTGGATTTGGTTTTCCCTCTTGAGTTTATTTCTCAAAGGAGGTATCTGCATTGGCCGTCTTGTTCCAGTTTATTTCTGATTTGGATCTATGATCCCCTGACAATATTATTTACTTTGGATTTCTGGGAACTTTGAGTTTTGGTTTATGCATTTATTTTGCACGAGAAGACTTTATCTCCTCAGCAGTAATATCGTGGCATTTCCCTAGGAAGTCATATCTCTTTCCCCAGGAAGTCATATCTCTTTCCCCAGGAAGCCATATTTCTATCCCCAGAAATTCGTTTCTTTTTTACAATCCTCCATGAAAACCAGCAACAGGTCTCTTTATTTGAGCAACTTGTGCTTCCCTGTAAAAGTCGACGTATTTATTTTTGCAATTTCCTCTATGAGTGGTTAGTTTGCAGTCCATCGTCAGTTTACGCCAATGGATGGCAAGACTTTCAAATTCACAGAAACTGCTCGTTGTGAAACCTTTGCAAGTGGAAGTCTCTTTATTTGAGACATCTTACATGTTACCCTTTCCAGGAAGAATGCCTTGGTTAAAGAAGAAGTTGAGATCCGTTCTAGGTAAAATGCCAGAATTTTGGGATAACTTAATATATTTTCTCTTTCTACCTTCAGTGAATGTTGGTAGTACATCGGCAGTGAACGTCGATGTTTGTTATCTTTTTGCTATCTTCAGTGAATGTTGATAGTTCATCTTCAATGAACGGCGGTGATATAATATTTTCTCTTTCTACCTTCAGTGAACGTTGGTAGTACATCGACAGTGAACGTCGGTGTTTGTTATATTTTTTCTATCTTCAGTGAACGTTGATAGTTCATCGTCAGTGAATGGCGGTGGTATGATATATTTTCTCTCTACCTTCAGTGAACATTGGTAGTACATCGACAATGAACGTCGGTGTTTGTTATCTTTTTGCTATCTTCAGTGAACATTGATAGTTCATCGTCAGTGAACGGCGGTGATATGATATTTTCTCTCTCTCTCTACCTTCAGTAAATGTTGGTAGTACATCGGCAGTGAACGTCGGTGTTTATTATCTTTTTGCTATCTTCAGTGAACGTTGATAGTTCATCATCAGTGAACGGCGGTGCTATGATATATTTTCTCCTTCTACCTTCAGTTAACATTGGTAGTACATCGACAGTGAACATCGGTGTTTGTTATCTTTTTTCTATCATCAGTGAATGTTGATAGTTCATCGTCAGTGAACGGTAGTGATATGATATTTTCTCCTTCTACATTCAGTGAACGTTGGTAGTACATCGGCAGTGAACGTCGATGTTTCTTATCTTTTTGCTATCTTCAGTGAACGTTGATAGTTCATCGTCAGTGAACAGTGGTGATATGATATTTTATCTTTCTACCTTCAGTGAGCGTTGGTAGTACATCGACAGTGAACGTCGGTGTTTGTTATCTTTTTGCTATCTTCAGTGAACGTTGATAGTTCATCGTCAGTGAACGGCGGTGATATGATATTTTCTCTTTCTACCTTCAGTGAATGTTGGTAGTACATCGGCAGTGAACGTCAGTGTTTGTTATCTTTTTGCTATCATCAGTGAATGTTGATAGTTCATCGTCAGTGAGCGGCGATGATATGATATTTTCTCTCTACCTTCAGTGAATGTTGGTAGTATATCGGCAGTGAACATTGGTGTTTGTTATCTTTTTGCTATCATCAGTGAATGTTGATAGTTCATCATCAGTGAACGGCGGTGATATGATATTTTCTCTTTCTACCTTCAGTGAACATTGGTAGTACATCGGCAGTGAACGTCGGTGTTTGTTATCTTTTTGCTATCATCAGTGAATGTTGATAGTTCATTATCAATGAACAGCCGTGATATGATATTTTCTCTTTCTACCTTCAATGAACGTTGGTAGACCATCGGCAGGGAACGTCGATGCTTGTTATCTTCCTCTCTGATTCAATTCTTTTGGTCCACCAGTGACTTATTTTCCTGGTGGAGTTGCTCCTTTGTTTCTTCATTTTTGTGGCATCCCCAGTGTTACTTTGCGTCTCTTTTGTTCTGTTCATATGCATTCATAATCATAAGAATTGCATGGCATCTTACAGAAAAAAATAGGGTTTTTTTTATATTTAAGTATCTTCAATCGCGTCGACACGAAGATTTTTAACCTTCGTATCTTCAGATAGAAGACACTTAAATAAGGGCAGCTGTTGTACCCCAATTTTTGCCCCTAAGATTCCTCTATCATATCATATCAACTCGATCATAACAAGATCACATTAGGGTTGGTTCTTCCTTTTTTTCTATCTCCTATCTTTAAGTTTTCTCTTGAGGAATCTCCAAGCACCTTAGTTGTGTATTTTATATATGTGTTGTTGACTAACTTCTAATCAAAATACAAAAAATATTTGTCTTTGTCTTTGCATATTTGTGTTTTGTAGGTACCAAGTCAAAGCATCTGACAAATAAGGATTTCTGGTATTATTTTCCTAAAATCTCTATTTGCAAAGGAAAAATTAACAAAAATTCATTTTTTTCACTGATGCAATCGATTGGTCTTAGAGTGCAATCGATTGCACATAGTGCATTTTGCACCATTTTTGAAAAAATACACTGTGCAAATCGATTTGCACTATAGTGCAATCGATTGCACAACATGAAAGTTTGAAAAAATCAACAATTTTAAACTTGTCATATTTTGTCTCCAATTTTCCTTCATTTTTGAAAGATGTACCATTAATTCAAATTTTAGTGCCAATCTTTCATTTTTAAAAATAATTATCATTAATTCAAATTTTGGCTCTAATTTTTGAAAGAATTATCATTAATTCAAATTTTGGCTCTAATATTTGAAAGAATTTTCATTAATTCAAATTTTGCCTCCAAGAATCAATTACCAAATTACCACTAATCCCAATCCTAAAACTCTATAAATAGAGCCCTCATTTCATTCAAATTTCAAGCTTTTGATAGCCAAATCCACTTTGCTAAAAAATATCTCAATTCTCTCCATCTACCAAATTCACTCAAAGCTCCATTTTCAAAAAGGTAGTAAGCTTTGCATTGAAGCTTACTAATCTTTGAGCTAAACCTTCATCCAAACACTTTTTCTTTATCAATTCTCTACATCCAAGCTTGAGCAATTGATTCTTGTGGTTAAATTGAAGCAAATTCTTGAAGTTGTTTTGATAATTCTCTAGATCTACCTTTGGTAAGTTGGATAATTCATGTTTCACAATGTGATCTCTTGTTGATCTTTGGGTTTGATTCTTTGAGCATTATTTTGTGATTCCAATGGTGTTATTTTCTCATAATTTGATGGAATTTTCGTGCTCAATTGGATCCATGATCATAAGGTATTTGATGGAAAGCTCGAACAAGAATTTGGCCTTTTAAAATGCTGTTTTGCTGTTTGTAACAGCGTGCAATTGATTGCAGTAGCAGTGTAATCGATTGTACAGAAGCAATTTCATGCAGTTTTTTGAAAATTGTACTGTGTAAATCGATTTACACAGTAGTGCAATCGATTTACACAGGGACATAATGCACTTTTTTGCCTTGTTTTGGGGCAGCTTTGATCCAAAATGCTTTTTTTACTCACTCCTTTTGATTGTTGGTTTGGATTGCAATTTTAAATGTCCAATTTCTCTTTAAACTCAATGGACTTTGTGATGTAGATGAAGTTGGATAAATGTTCATCAATTCAAATCTACCTAAGAGTGAATTATTTAATTCATTTTTGGTGCTTTGGATTAATGATATGTTTAGTTCTTTAATCCATCTAGAGGAGTGGTTGAATTTAAAGATGAAATAATTTTGAAATGGTGATCCAAATTAGCTTATCATTCCCTTCCCTCTTCATCTTATCCCTTTCTTTTTTAATTGTGCTACATGTTAAGGGATGGTGATCTTTATATCATTTATCCAAACATGAAGTACATAGATTGCTATTGACCGGCTACAAAATAGGTGCGACTTCTACATAAGTCCACTTACGATTGCTTAACATAGCGCTGAATTTTGTCCTGATTCGGATAAATGATCATTCGTGGCCCAAACTTATGACTGCAAGCCCAAGTATGTTAATTTGATCTCTTTGATCCAATAACCTGTAGATTCATTGTGTGGAGGCTTTGGTTCTACCAATCCTTTAATGGATCTACAACACCTTTGGTCAACGCGGATCACTTAAACATCGTTGATCATTAAATGTTACTTTTGAGGATTCCAAAATGGATGATATACTTGACAAAAAGCAAATGCAACTTATTGTGTGGAGGTTTTGGTTCTACCAATCCTCTAATGAGTTCTAAAAGCAAGTTTCAAGATGGTCATCCAACTAACCACTAATTTCTAACAATTGACTTTACTTTATGCTTTTATTTTTTATGCTTTATGTACCATTTACTTTTAGCATTTTACATTTCATGCTATTTTCATCTTTGCTCACTTGAGCATTTACTTTTATGTCATTTTTATTTTTCTCACTTGAGCTATTCTTTTCCTTTTCAAGACACCTAATAATCAACATGAACCATAAAAAAATTTAATGATACTTGGACTATTTGGTTACTATCCTTGGCATTATGGAGTATTGGACTTCTTGGACTTAGTATTAGAAACCTTGGCCTATCTTAGAGACCTTGTGATCTTATCTGATTATTTTGTCTGGAGTTCTTGAGGTTTACCTCAAGACATTGGGTTGTTTGTTTGTTTTGTGTGTAGGTTATTGTGATTACATACTTTGTTTGTAATCTGGAATTCACCCGTATACAGCCGTTACTCTGCCCAGTTTTTGCGAAGATTTAAAACACTTGAAGTTTGGTTCTCTCAAGAGGTCTAGTATCTTTGTTTGCTTGGTTTCAATCCGAAGAATGGGAATTCTATATTGACTCATAATGTCAAGTATTGGCTTCTTGTTGGTTAGATGGTTCTTATCCATTGCTTTTACCTTATGATTGAGGATAGTATCTTCATCTCCTCCCATCTTCTTTAATTTCAAAAATCTTCTCCCTCCTTTTGAAAACTCTTCTTGTTTCTAAACTTGAACCATTTTCATAATAAACTTGGACTTATGTCCATTCATTTTCAAAACATTTTCATAAATAAACTTCAATCAATTTAATAATATCTTGACATTTTTTGTGAGAAGACTAAAAGTCAATCAATCTCATTTCAAACCATTTTGCCACTTTGGCTTTTATCTTTAAACTTTTCTCAAAAGATTAGATTCTTTTCAATCCTTGTAGTGATGCAAATAACTATACTTCTACAATATATAATGAAGTGAGATATTTTCCACTTGGGTGTTGAGTTAGGCATTGTTGATTTTAAAATCCAAGCCATATCCACCACTTTGAGATGATCTAAATTCTCCTTTCTCATGATTGTGGGTAGTAAGTATGTTTTCCACACGGACAATGACAATGATGTTTTATCTTATAAAATTAACCAACACACTTGTGTTTCAAATTTTTAAAAGAGGAACTACGTGTACCCTGATCCCCTATTGCACGAAAGATGGTACGTAGGCACTAAAGGTTTGCAACCGCGGTGGGTGCAAAAATCATAAAAATATTTCGTTTCTCACCTCCACCATCCATTTTATATACAACACATTTTATATAGCCAAAATATACAGATTTTACAAAGAGGTTCCTGCGGAGTACCGTAGATGTTTAGGGTGCTAATACCTTCCCTTTGCATAACCAACCCCCTTACCTAGAATATTTCCCCCTCTTTTTGGGTTATTCGCTCTTTTCCCATTCCTTTGGAAACAATAAAGCGTGCTGGCGATTTTTATTTTTGATTTGTATAAAGTCTAGTCAATCCAATGGCTTAGTCTTGAATATTTCTACCGCTACAGGAAGGTTTTAATTAACATGCTCAATTTTCTCCACTTGCTCAGGCTATTGCACCTCCCGTGGTGCATATTACCCCTACTGCTAGAAATGAGATTTATTATACTGCACCTCCCTCGGTGAATGTTGTACCATTTGCTAATGATGAAGTGTATCGCCCTATTCCTGCACCAAGTGAAAGCTTGGGTTTCTATGATCAGATGGATGATTTTCAGGATCAGTTTGATAAGATGCAGAAAGCGTTGAAGGCCCTCAGAGGAAAAGAACTGTTTGGGAAAAATGTGGATGATATGTGTTTGGTTCCAAATGTGAAAATACCTGCAAAGGTCAAAGTACCATAGTTCGAAAAGTATAAGGGAAACACTTTCCCTCGTGCTCACTTAATGATGTATGTGAGGAGAATGTCTACTCATACCGATGATCAATACTTGTTGATTCATTTCTTTCAAGACAGTTTGACTGGTGCATCATTGAAATGGTACATGAGCCTGGACAATTCCAATATTCATTCTTTCAATGACTTGGGTGAAGCATTTATCGGACAATAAAAATACAATATGGACATGGCACCTGACTGTGATCAACTCAGGGTAATGGTCCATAAGGACACAGAGTCATTTAAGGAATATGCACAGAGATGGGGTGAAGTAGCCGCCCAGGTGATTCCTCCAATGGAGGAAAAAGAGATGACAAAGATTTTTCTAAAGATCCTAGGTGAATTCTATTATGAAATAATGGTGGAGAGTGCACCCAGTGATTTTACCGAGATGGTGGAAATGGCCGTCCATTTGGAAGAAGCTGTAAGAGAAGGTCATCTAACCAGGAGTGAAAATTCTAGTAGTGTCAAGAAACCATCATATGGATTTGCTAAAAAAATAAGGAGAGACAAATGGTGTTATTCAATAGATAAGGGTTAATCCTCCTAGGATAAATCATCAGCACCATCAACAGGTTGCCTCGGTAACTCTAGTTGTTAATACAGCTCCGACTACAGTCGCTTATCAAAGACCAACCCCTTAAGGAAATCAAGGACGGAATCAGAGGAGAGGGGATTTTGACTCTATCCCCATGAGTTATGCAGAGTTGCTCCCAGCATTGATCTAGAAAAAGTTGGTCCATACTAGACCACCCCCTACTAAACCCTCACCTTTTCCTTGGTACTATAAGGCAATCAGACGTGCGCTTTCCATCAGGTTGCACCAGGGCATAATGTGGAAAACTGTTATCCCCTGAAATTGGAGGTACAAAAAATGGCGAGGTCTGGCCTTTTTTCCTTATAGGATGATATCCCTAATGTTAAAAATAATCCTCTTCCATAGCATCGAGGAGCGAATACTGTCAACATGGTTGCTGGTTGTCCAGGGGACTTCCGCATTTATGATATCAACTTGGTCAAAGGAGACTTGGTAAAGATGCATGCATACCTTTGCAAGTTTAGTTACTATAATCATGATCATGCTGATTGTGGTATCTTTAGTACTGATATACAAGGTTGTGATAAGATAAAGTTTGATTTGCAGGAGATGATGGATGAGGGCCTCATCCATATAATCAGGTCTAGGGCAGAATATGAGGAAGAAGTGAACATGGTCTTTATATGTCCCGGAAAGTTCCAGATCTTTGATATGGACCATATGAATGATGATCTCGTGCAATTTCATGCTACTTTTTGCCACATGATTGGTCAGGTAGAGCACCCCTATGGATATTTCCGGGTTTGCTGCAGGGATTTTCGAGGAAGTTCCATTGTAAGAAGAGGTACTCAGTTGCTATTGGATAATGGAACTATCAAGGTTTCAATCCAAAAAGATGATTACCATGAGGTTAATAAGATTGAAGTTTGCCTGGCTGAGGTTGAATCAGATGATGAATATGCTTCTACGGATGAATTCTTTTCCTTAGATGAGGATATGTTCTCCAGCGATGATTCTTTGGTACCCAAATTTTCTGAAGAAGGTGTGAACATAATTGTGCCTTATTTTAATGATTCTGCCCCTATTGAGATTGAATACTGTAGCAAGCCAGCTATTTCCCCAGTGGTGATTTGCTTACCAAGGCATGTTCCTTACAAATCAGAAAAAGTTGTACCATACAAGTACAATGCTACTATTTTAGAGGATGGTGTGGAAGTTCCCATATAACCTCTGTCTAATATCGAGAATATTGCTGAGACTAGTAGAGCAATCCGCAGTGGTAGTGTATTTGCACCGATTGTTCGAGGAAATAATAATAATGGTAAGAAAGTTGTGGAAAGTGTTGAGAATAAGAAAGCTGTAGGGGAGTCTAGTGGTGCTACCCTAGAGAAAGCTGTGGATGATATTTTGAAGATTATCAAAATGAGCGAGTATAGAATTGTAGATGAATTATTGCAGACTCCTTCAAAGATATTTATCCTATAATTGTTGATGAATTCTTCTGCCCATAAAGAGTCTTTAATGCGGGTGTTAGATCAATCCTTCATGGAGTGTGATATGCCGTTAGATCAATTCAGTAGTGTGGTAGGTAATATTATATCCTGCAATAACTTAATCATTTGCGATGATGAATTTCTTAACAAAGGGAGGAATCATAATTTGTCTCTCCATATATCCATGAACTGTAAAAATGATTCATTGTCAAATATGCTGATTGATAATGGGTCCGCCTTAAATGTTATACCAAGGAGCACGCTGATAAAGCTGAAGTATCAAGGGGATCCCATGCGCCCAAGTGGTATTATTGTAAAAGCTTTCGATGGATCAAAGAAGTTTGTTATTGGGGAAGTGGATCTGCCTATCCACATATGCCCACACCTTTTCCAGTTTACTTTCCATGTCATGGATATAGTACCCGCATACAACTGCTTATTGGGACGACCATGGATACATGAGGCAGTGGTTGTCACTTCAACTCTACAAAAAAAGTTGAAGTTCATGCGAAAAGGAAAGGTGGTCATTATAAATGGAGAGCAAGCATTGCTGATATCTCATCTATCATCTTTTAATGTTGTAGAAGTAGGTGAAGTTGTTGTTGGAACACAGTTCCAAGCTTTATCCATTGATAACATAAGAGAGAATGAGAACTTTATGGATTCATTCAAAGATGTTCAGCAGGTTGTGCCCAATGGCCCTAGTAAAGTGTGGGGATTGATTATTGACCCGCCGATGAGCAAGAACATGGCTGGATTGGGATTTTCTGCAAAGAATAGGAAAGGTGAAAACTTGAAGTCGAAGTCTACTGTGAGAAGCTATCGGGATATTTTCCACAGTGGAGGATACCTTCACCCAAAAGTTTCTGGAGTTAATGCTTTTGTAGAGGATGAAGAAGAACATGGGATGCTAAATTATGTGACGCCTGGAGTCAGAATCCAGAACTGGGTCACTTTTGATGTTCCCTCTTGCATCCATGTCTCAAAGTAATTTGTTTTGTTTATCTTTTCAAAAAGCTTTCACTCTGCCCAAGGTGAAAGTTAATATTGTATGGGCTTATCTGTTTGCTTTGATCATTAAAATCATAAATAAAAGTTGTCTTTGACTCTCAAATCATGTTTTTATTTTATGTTTTTTCTTGGAAAATGGTAATCATAAAAAACCCTTTCTTTTTGAATAAATAATAACTGTAAATAAATCTGCATAATCACTTGATATATGTGTCAGTTTCTAAAAGCAATCATAAATCACATGTGCAGATTAATTAAAAAACCTGTTGAATACAATGACCCTGCACCCTCTGCCAACCTTGAATATCCTGTGTATAGGACCAAAGAAGAAGAATATGATGAGATTCTAGAAGAGGTTTCACATTTTCTCGAGCGCGAGGAAAATTCCATTCAGCCGTATAAAGAGCCGTTGGAGACAATCAATTTGGGTTCAAAGGAAGAGCCAAAGGAAGTCAAAATTGGAGCACTGTTGCATCCTGATATGAAGAGCAGGTTGACTGAATTATTGAAAGATCATGTGGACGTCTTTTCTTGGTCATACCAAGATATGCCTGGTCTAGATACTGATATTGTGGAGCATCATTTGTCATTGAAGCCAGACTGCCCGCCTATTAAGAAGGAGTTGAGAAGAAGTATTAAAACAAATAAATTTTGGTTTTCTTATGACATTAGTGTACCCTCAATGGATTGCCAATATTGTACCTATACCAAAGAAAGACGGAAAAGTTCGCATGTGCATAGATTACAAAGATCTAAATAAAGCTAGTCCAAAAGATGATTTTGCATTGCTACATATTGATATGTTGGTTGATAGTACAACAAAATTTAAAGTATTCTCGTTCATGGACATATTTTCTGGATATAATCAAATAAGAATGGATCCTGAGGACATGGAAAAAACAACATTTATCACACCCTGGGGAACATTATGTTATAGAGTGATGCCTTTCGGGTTGAAGAACACTGGTGCAACATACCAGAGGGCTATGATAACCCTATTCCATGATCTAATGCACAAGGAAATCGAGGTATATGTTGATGACATGATTTCCAAATCACAGACCAAAGAAGGGCACGTGGAAGATTTGTTGAAGTTGTTTCAGTGTTTGAGGAAGTATCGTCTCCTCTTGAATCCAAACAAATGCACCTTCGGTGTCCGATCAGGGAAATTGCTAGGTTTCATTGTCAGCAAGAAAGGAATTGAAGTTGACCCTGATAAAGTCAAAGAAGTTTAACAAATGCCTACGCCAAGGATTTAAAAGCAAGTTAGAGGCTTCCTTGGGCGGTTGAATTATATTTCTCGATTCATTTCCCACATGACTGCAACGTGCGAACCGATCTTTAAGTTGTTAAAGAAAGATTAGGGTTGTGTGTGGACGGATGATTGACAAAGGGAAATTGAAATTATAAAAGAATATCTGCTTAAACCTCCTATCTTACCCCCTCTCGTTGAAGGAAGACCATTGATCATGTATCTGACAGTGTTGGATAATTCTATGGGATGTATTTTGGGACAACAGGATGAAATAGGAAAGAAAGAACATGGCATCTACTATCTCCGTAAGAAATTTATTGACTGTGATTCGTGGTATTCTATCCTAGAAAAGACATGTTATGCTCTGGACTGGGAGGCAAAGCGGTTGCGGCAATATATGTTGAATCATACTACTTGGTTGATTTCTAAAATGGATCCAATTAAGTATATCTTTGAAAAGCGTGCCCTTACTGGGAGAATTTCTCGTTGGAAGATGTTGCTGTCTGAATACGATATTAAATACCACACCTAAAAGGCTATAAAAAGCAGCGTGCTAGCGGATTATCTTGCTCACCAACCGATTGATGATCATCAATCTATCAAGTTTGATTTCCCTGATGAGGATGTGATGTTCTTGAAAGCAAAAGATTGTGATGAACCTTTTCCTGGGGAAGGTCCTGATCCTGAATCCCGATGGGGTATGGTATTTGATGGAGCTGTGAATGCTTATGGGAAAGAAGTTGGCACTGTAATTATCACTCCTCATGGATCACACATTCCTTTTACCGCAAGGCTGACATTTGATTGTACCAATAATATGGAGAAGTGTGAGGCTTGTACCATGGGTCTCGAGGAAGCCATTGATCTCAGAATAAAAGTTCTATATGGTGATTTAGCTTTGGTAGTTAATCAGATTAAAGGAGAATGGGAAACTCGTCACTCTGGCTTGATCCCTTACAAAGATTATGCTAGAAGATTACTACCCTTCTTTAACAAAGTTGAATTTCATCATATTCCCAGAGACGAAAATCAAATGGCAGATGCCTTGGCAACTTTGAATTCTATGTACCAAGTGAATACTTGGAATGATGTGCCGCGTATCACAGTGCGAAGTTTGGATAGACTGACTCATGTGTTCGCAGCAAAGGAAGTGTCAGATGACAAGCCTTGGTATTATGATATCAAGCATTTTCTCCAGACTCAAGAATAACCAACTGGTGCGTCAAATAAAGTTAGAAAGACATTAAGAAGGTTGGCAGGTAACTTTTTCCTCAATGAAAATATGTTGTATAAAAGAAATTATGACATGGTCTTGCTCAAATGCGTGGATAGACACGAAGTAGACATGCTGATGCATGAAATCCGTAAAGGTCCTTTTGGTACCAATGCCAATGGACATTCAATGGCAAAGAATATGATTAGGGAAAATTATTATTGGTTGACAATGGAATCTGATTGTCATTAATTTACAAAGAAGTTCCATAAATGCCAGATTATTGTTGACAAAATTCATGTGCCTCCAACGCTTCTCAATGTTATTTCATCCCCATTGCCTTTCTCTATGTGGGGTATTAACATGATTGGAATGTGTGATCAGTGGAAATAGAACTGACTGTTTTGGAATGCTGGTTCGCGTTTGCGTTTCGCAAAATGTCGCGGTAAGCAAGAGTCGCCATCGTCTTTTATTTTCTCCAACAAGGAAAGGAAAAAAGCACAGCAAAATTCCTTTTCGAGATGTTTCTCGGGTTCGGGAGGTAGATTATAGAAAGGGAAGGTGTTAGCACCCTTTCTATACGTGGTTATCCACGGGCTCTTAGGTACTTGCTCACTATGTTTTCAAAAGTTTTGCTTTTCTTGTGTTTGTGGGTTTTGAAAAAGTTTTGTTTGAAAACTTCGATTTAACTCTTGTATCTGTCCTCAAGAGTGTATGAAGTATTGTTTGAAAACTTTGTTTGAAAAAAGTGTAAGTGCGAAAAGTTGTTTTGTTTTGAAAGAGCAAGTACCTGAGAACCTCTACCTACTCAAAAGGAATTAAGCTGTGTAAATGTCCTTTAGACAGTGCCATCCCATTATTGAGAAGTAGGTAGCACCGTCGTTGGAGTTTTCGGGTCAATTCGATTATGGGACATGTGGTCACTAAAGCAATGGTAGGACGCCTTAGCGGTAACCGTAATGCCTTAGATCATTTTTTATCGAGGCAACCGTTTCGAGGCAACTTTGATCTTTAGACAGGAGGGCGACCTCTAAAACACCCTATACTCAATGACCACGTCGAGGCAACCAAGTGAGGCGTACCCTAAGAGTGGCATGTGCGAGTGTGTCAGGTTTCAGTTATGTTATCTTTGTACATGTTATGGTGAGCTACGTTTTGATTTTATTTTGAGAACAAGTCTTGTCATGCATAGCAGTTAATAATTGTGCGGAAAGTAAATCTACGCTATTACAAGGCGTCGGGTATTTACATCGCCAAAAATAAACCCTTGAAAAGTAAATGCGAGAAAATAAAAGAAAGCGATAAAAAGGTCCTAATTATCTATTACATCCTCGGAGCAATTACATAAATATGATCAAAATTAATACGCGCGAATAGAAATCGAATCGGAGAAGTCCTTAGGGTTTTGACCCTTTTTGAGAAAGAATGAGTTTTTGGTCCTTTTTGCATTTAATTAAATTAATCCTAAAACTAATTAATTAATTAAAAGAAATGTTTTTTTTTAAGTTTTTTATGTTTTTAATGAAATAAAAGAAAAGAAATTAAAATTGTCAAGAAAACCCTAATTCTAATTTATTTTATTTGTTATGAAAATAATTAAAGTTAACCTAATTAAAACAACTAAATTAATTAATTACATTTATTTACAAAATAATAAATTAAAGGTGAAATTAATAATAATAAAAATATTTTAGTTTTCTGAATTTTTATTGTGAAAAATTAATTATGTTAATTTTAGTGATAATAATAATAATACTTAATAAAATAGTTAAATAAATAAAATAGAAAATATAAAGAGAAAAAAGAAACCAGGGGGGTGCTGGCACAAAGAGGAGGTTTGTTAGCAATTCTCAGGCCCATTATCCTCAAGCCTTTTTGACTTTCTTTGATTGTCCAGGCGTTGGTTGACTAGGGAGTACCATGATCCCTCATCTTTGGCCACAGGATTTGTGCTTAAGGCCACTTGGCATGCTGAGGCGTGAGGTACATGATGGACCTCTTGTTGGAAAGCTGCATATGAACCTGTAAAGAAAAATAATAGAAGTGTTTTGGGGGACCTGGGATTCGAACCCAGGTCCCAATGATCATTGGCCAACACACCATCCACTACGCCATCTGCACGCGTTTGTTATTATGATAAGAAGCAAATATAATATTAAGAAACAATCCAATATGATGTACAAAAGAAAACACGCGCTCCTTTTTGAATGGTCCAATGACGCATCACCACATCATCATCTTCTTCATATTTCCTGTAAAAAACACAAATAGATAGCGGGGGTTTTTAACCCCCACAATATACAATGACCAAAAATAGCGATTAGCCCTGTGTTGTATATAAATATTTCGCGAGGGTTGCTGTGTGTTCGTCTGGTCTCAACGAGTTCAACCATATGCCTTAAAGGTTCTAATTTTTCCTAGACTGCAAAGCCCCAAATCCAAAGCCCAGGAACCCTAGAATTTGTCCATGGTAACTTTCGATTATGTGCATTATAATCCAATTAACTTATGCCATTAGCTTCATATGAGTTCTAACAATATAAAACAATCAATAAAACATGTTAATTATGCATGAAATAGCCAATACGATTCTGAACATAAGAAGCAAACCGTGGGTCTGTTCTTGATGATTTCTTGAGCTTTAATGCTTGGTTTTGATTGCTACACGTTCCTCACACTTCCAGCAACGTGTTTGAATCCACAAAAGTCCTTGAATTGGCCTGGAATATAGAAAACAGTTTTCAGGTTTTCTTGAATTTTTTCAATGTGCTTATGGCTTTTTCTGCAGTGCTTTCACGTGTGCATGATTAGGGTTAGCTTATGTATATATAGGAGACTGAAATTAGGTTAAAATCTTGCACAAAAATCCATTGGAATGATGATTCAATATTTGATTGGAAATCACATATTTTTGAATCTTTTTGATTGAAGAAAGTTGCCAATTTTGGAGATTTTTGTCTCTTTGATTTGTACACGAAATTGCCAGCATATCTTGACCATGTTTGCTTCACAAAAGATTGAAAAATCAAATCTTTGTATTTTCCTACAATTTAAATTAATTAAATGAATTAAAATTGATTAAAAATCCAATTAATTAATAAAAAACAAGAAAATAAATTTAATTAAGCTTGATGGGTCGTGCATAGGCCATGGATAAAGTTTCGAGAAGAAATTTGAGGCCCATTAGCAAAAACAAGGTGTTTTGAGCAAAGTTGACTTTTGCAAATTCACAAAAATTTCCCAACTTCTCCAATGCATATCTTGCTCAATTTTGATCCTATGAACATGTTCTTGGACATTTTGGAAATGTCTTGAAGTCCTCTAACCAATGCCTTTGGTCCCATGTCATTTGGATTTACCAATCTCAAGTTATGGTCTTTGACTTAAAGTGCATTTTTGTTGACTTTTGAAATTGACCTATAATGTAGAAATTGATAACTTTTTATGAGAGCATTTCTTGGACTTGGAGTGTGAAGATGAGTTGTAGGAAATGTCATCCCCTTAAAAATGAGTATTGGATGGGATTTTTCTGATGAACCATGAAAAAGTTATGCCTTGGTCAAAATGCAGTTGACTTTTCAGCTGTCCAAAAATAGTAACTTTTTGTATCTTGATGATTTTTGAGTCATCCTTGTGGAATCATGGTCAAGACTTGATCAAATGATGATTGTGGACTCAAAATAATATGTTGGCCAAAAATTCTGACTTTTGACTGTGAAATGACCATTTTGCCCTTGCAGTTGACTGTGAAGCAAATGGAGCTTTTGACTGTGGAATTTGGCATTGGGAGTCTTGAAACATGGCATGTAGGTGCTTGAGGATGTATATGGGCCTATGAGACTTGATTGAACCATTGAAAACCTCAAATTCCTTGAAAGAACCAAAACCCTAATTTTGACTGGCTTAGGAGGCATTTGGATTGTGTAACCCTTGAGAAATCTTGAACCATTTGAAGATGATTCTTGACAAACCTTGAAGAATATGGGAGGACAAATTTTAGGGTACAACAGAATGATTGAACCAAAGGCGTCGAATGGACATCTCTTTATCTTGGTGACAATTGACTACTTCACCAAGTGGGTGGAAGAAGCTTCATATGCTAATGTCACTAAGTAAGTGCTAGTGTATTTTATCAAGAATAATTTGATATGTCGATATGGTGTGCCAAGCAGGATTATCACCGACAATGGCTCAAATCTGAATAACAAGATGACGACTGAACTTTGTGAAGAGTTCAAGATTGTTCACCATAATTCATGTTCTTACAGGCCAAATATGAATGGGTCTGTTGAAGCTTCTAATAAGAACATCAAGAAGATCATCCAGAAAATTGTTGTTACTTACAAAGATTGGCATGAGATGCTCCCTTTTGCTCTGCACGGGTATCAGACATCTGCCTACACCTTAACAGGGGTAACCCTGTTCTCTCTTATATATGGAATGGAATAAGTGCTCCTTGTTGAGGTTGAGATTCCCTCCTTACGCGTGATAATGGAAGCCATGTTTTCAGAGGCTGAATGGGTCCAGAACAAGTTTGACCAGTTGAGTTTGATTGAAGAGAAAAGAATGACGGCCTTGTGTCATGGTCAGTTATACCAGAAAAGAATGAAGAATGCTTTTGACAAGAAGGTCAAGCCTCATGAATTCAGAGAAGGTGACCTCGTGCTCATGAAGATCATGTCTTTTAACACTGATTCTAGGGGCAAATGGACTCCCAATTTTGAAGGCCCATATGTTGTCAAGAAAGCCTTCTCTGGAGGTGCATTGATTCTTGAAACAATGGATGGCGAGGAGTTCCCACGTCCTCTGAATGCTGATGCAGTCAAGAAATACTTTGCCTAGAAAAATAAAAGAACAACTCGCTAAGACGAAAACCCGAAAGAGTGGCTTAGGCAAAAAGCAGCGTCTTGGTAGGCCAAAAACCAGAAAGGACGGTCTAGGCAAAATTTAGAGAAATAAACAGAATAAATGTTCCTGGTAAGTTGAAAACCCGCAAGGGAAACCTAGGCAAAAGGTAGGGATTTCCTGGAAAATAACTGCATCAGACAAGTCTTGATCGTTGAAGCAACAATCTTCTTAGATCCTCATCGATCTTCAACCGAAGTCTCTGCTCAAGAATTCAAAGTTGTTAGGGAGAATAGTGGTCATTGTATTTCAATGTATCTTTTCCAATGTATATTACCATTTTCCAAACTTTGTAATCACCTACGAAGTCTCTCCATTTGCAGACTACAATTCTATTAATAAAGTTTGAGCTTTTATGTAATTCTGTGCAATTCTTATTTTATTCAGTTTACAAAGACTTCGTTTATTATTGATGGTAATTTTCAAATGAATAGATTAAATAAGAAAAATTATTTTTTTGAAAAGAATTTTCAAATCACTTCTTGCTTTTGATTTTGTGACTCAAGGAGAACAAAAATAGTTGCTCCAGGAATGGACGGACTGAAATTTTTTTTAGAGGTCTGAATTCCCTAGGAATACTCTCCCAGGTCACTTTTGCTGGTGCGAGTATGATCTTCTTGTGTTTCTCCGATAATTGAAGTATGGTGTTATATTGGGTTTGTGGTCCCATTTTGCCCAGTCAAGTCTTGGTACATTCTAATTTCGGGTTTGCATGGTATGGAGTCTCTACCCTGAATTCCCCAGTGAGCTCTTCACTCACATGACGGGAGTCTTTTCCCTCATGGTGTACTAAGATGGAACCATTTGCAAAACATCACCCTTTGCAGTGCTAGCATTTTTTTGTTGTTGTTGTTGTTGTTGTTTGTTTTCCCGGAAACCAGACAAGGGTAATGTCTTTTCTAAGAAATGATGAAACAGTTTTCAACTCTTTGGGTTTTCTCCCTCCAAGTGCTGGATTTGATTTAAAATCCCCATAAGTTTGATTTCTTGTTGTAACGTTTGATTTCTTAAATCCCTGGGTAAGGCTATCCCCGTGAAGTTTCATAATTTCTCCCCAGAGAAGTTGGTGCAATCATCACCCTCAGTATTGAAGAATGTATCTTGGTTCCCCATCAACGATGCATTATTATCCTCCCCGATGAAGAGAGTACAATATCCCTAGATGATGTCTCGACAATATGGTTTTGTGTTCCCTAGTAAAGTCAATATGGCAATCCTCAATATAAGTACATACCGTGAAACATTTGTTTCCTCTCCTTTGGAGTCTGTGTGATATTCCTCGGTGAAGCCTTAAGGAAGTTGTTATATCCCTATATTTGTATTGGTTTACTGTTATGATTTTGTTCTTTCCCAGTAGAGTTAAGTCGTGAAATAGGAATTTGTTTCCTCAGTTAGTGCTTACTTTCTCATGAAATTTTCATCTTGGATGTGATTTAGCCGAGTATTGGTTGTACCCAAGTTGGTTTTTTCTGGTTGTCCCCAGTGTCATACGTTTGTTTTGTCAGCATATACATGATGAAATTCATACATTCATACATACATCATGCATAGTTAATTTTTAGCAAATCATTGCTCATGTGCATCCATTAATATTTTGTTGGCATATTACCCTGTTTTACAGAGTTGTGTTATCCTCTCTCTAACAGAGTTTCAGCCTTAAGCAGAAAGTGCACATCCTTTCAATTTCCCCACTAAGCTATCCCTCGTGGAAGAATTTTTCTTTAGCCTTCCTTTCAACTCATTGTATGGAAAGAACGTGGTTCCCTCTTGAGTTAATTTCTCATGAGATGTTATTCTGGTTGACCATTTCACTCCGGTTTATTTCTGGTTTGGGTGGGTGGTCCCCACCAGTGTTATGATTTTGATTTCTACAAGTTTCGAGCCTTGGTTCGAGAATGTGAATTTTATTTTACACGTGAAGATTCTATCTCCTCAAAAGGAATACATTGGTATTTCCTCAGGAGGTCATATTTCTCTCCCCAGGAAATCATTATTTTCAATTCCTCCTCATAACAACAAGTGGAAAGTCTCTTTATTTGAGCAACCTATACTTCCCCAATAAGTCTGACAGTTCCCAGAGAAGATTAATATTTGTTACTCTAATAAATGGTAGCCTTGTCATTATGGAAGGTAGTTTGTTGTTGCGATTTGTTACTCCAATGAATGGTAGCCTCATCATTACGGAAGGTAGTTCATTGCTGAGATTTGTTACTCCAATTAATGGTAGCCTTGTCATTATGGAAGGTAGTTCGTTGTCGAGATTTGTTACTTCAATGAATGGTAGCCTTGTCATTATGGAAGGTAATTCGTTACTGAGATTCGTTACTTCAATGAATGGTAGCCTTGTCATTATTGAAGGTAGTTCGTTGTTGCGATTTATTACTCCAATAAATGGTAGTCTTATCATCATGGAAGGTAGTTTGTTGTCGAGATTTGTTACTCCAATGAATGGTAGCCTTGTCATTATGGAAGGTAGTTCTTTGTTGAGATTTATTACTCCAATGAATCATAGCCTTGTCATTATGGAAGGTAGTTTGTTGCTGAGATTCGTTACTCCAATGAATGGTAGCCTTGTCATTATGGAAGGTAGTTCGTTGTTGAGATATTTTTTCAATGATTGGTAGCCTTGTCATTTTGGAGGGTAAATCTTTGTTGAGATTCTATTACTCTGAAGAAGTTCATTTGTTCCCGGTCGTGAGTAATGGTGCTGATTATCATTACCACCCTAATATTGGTATTTGCTGGTAGTATGTTACCACTTCTTTTCTCGGTGGGTCGACGTTACCTTTTTGCTATCTCCTTAATGAGTAGATAGTTCAGAGTCATCTGTCAATCACTTTTATACTTTACTTTCTCTCCTCAAACTTTTAGTTGATGATGCTTTATATCCTGTTTGGGCTTTACGCCAATAGAGTCGGGTCTCTAGTTCACCAGTGATTTATTTTCCTGGCCGGGTCTTCCTTTTGATCATGTTTTATTTGCTACATCCCAAGTGGGGTCTTGCGTCCTTTTTAGATTTGTTCATTTGCATTCATAATCATAAAAATTGCATGGCATCTTAGGGCCAAAAATAAGGCTTGTTTTATATTTAAGTATCTTCAATCGTGTCGACACGAATATTTTTAACCTTCACATCTCCTGATAGAAGATGAAAAATTGAAAAACAGAAAAAGGGGGGCTTGAATTGGAACTTTAAAAATCAATGCAAATGACTCGATGATTTTTATCCTGGTTCATTTGATCTCAAACTACTCCAGTACACCCGCCAAGGTGATTTCTCCTCTCTTCAACGAGGTCTTAATTCGCTAATCAAACTGATTACAAATCTACTTTGACAACTGCCAAAGTCTTCTTGAGTACAACCACAACCCGGTTTATCTCAAGGAATTGCACTAACAAAAGTATGAATAAATCAGTGTACAGTATATTTTTCGTTACAAAAATAGTATCACAAACTTGTGGTATATTACACAATTTAGAGAATAATATGAATAAGCAGTAGCAGCATTGAAAGATTATGAATTACAGTGTTGTAAAATCGTGAACGATTTAACCTTGTCCTTTGTTTAAATAGGCGCAGCAATCTTGAGTAATAGGAAACTTTATAAATGTCAGTAATGCACTTTCCTCAATTAGAAGATCCTTGTCTATTTGTAGCTTTTGCAATTGATACATCTTTGATGAATAGTAACGCTTCAGAACATTAACAAATTTATTTGCTACTTTGTTTCAGAACATGGAAGGTCAGAATCATAAGGTCCTGTTTGCAACGTTAGACTTTCGTTCAGAGTTAAAACGTATTTCTCTTAGTGAAAATTCTGATCTTCATTCATCATAACATTCTGAGATTAGTCTACATTCACAGCAGGAACACCTTGTAGCTTAACTTTTGTTCTGTTTCCATCATAACTTCTCTACAAAATAGAATATTAATTTTAGAGTGCATATTTGTTCTTTGTGTTTGTTATCATCAAAACTCTTACGAGGTTTTAGAATTAAACTATGTTCTAACAGAGGACACTTAAATAAGGGCAACTTTTGTACCCCAATTTTTCCCCTACGATTCCTCTATCATATCATATCAACTTAATCACAACAAGATCAAACACTAGGGTTTGGCTCATCTCCTTATCTTTAACTTTTCCCATGGGGAATCAATAAGCACCTTGATTTGTATCTTGTTGTCATATATGCTTTTATTAACTTTTAACTAATAAATACAATGTATATTTGCCCTAATTGTTGATATCATAGGTGAAAGCACAAAACATTCTAGCCAGTTGATACAAAAGTTCATGAGTTTATTTCCATGCCTTCTTCAACAAAGCTTCATTGAGATTCAAGCTTCATTAGTAAATATATTTTGAAGTAATATCATGACAAAGTCTATTATGATTCATAATGCCTCAAGTTGTCAAAAATAGTTCAAATGTACAAGGGTTGATTGAAGAAGTTTGACCTAACTGGACAAGTTCTTGATTCATTGATCACAAGTGAATATTTACCTCAATTATAAATATTTGTAAGTAGTTATGGTTGCTATGGTTCCTAATTATCATCCTCAACAACTTCTATTTATATGACAAAAGTATTTGTGCAACAAAGTTGATCAAAATTATAAAAGGATTTCTAAGGTATCTTGCTGCTCTAGGAGCTAGGATTTTGAACTTCAAAGGGGTATATCTTACTAATCTTTTGGTATTTTTGAGTGATTCCTAAGACATACTTCTCTTAAAAGGGTTATCAAACAATCACTTCAAAAGTTTCAAGAAAATTTTGTGTGGAAGGTACCTAATGATGAAGAAAGATTACAAGTCTTCTAGATGAATCATCAAATTCCCTTATGTGACTTCAAAAGATCATAACTTGGTCAATTTTTATCTCCTTGAGCCTATTATTTTTCCATAATGATCTTAAGGATATGGAATTAAACCCTTCTTTTAAGTGCAAAGTGTGAAAAGTGGATGGAAGATACCTTAAGGATGAAAAATATTATAGGTCATTTCATGAATTTTTGCCAACTTCAACAAGTCACAACTCTCTCAATTTTTAGAGTTTTTAAATGGTTCAAGTCTAAAGAGATCTACTTCATCCCATATTTTTTGGTCAAGAGCAAATTTCAAGTGGAAGGCCATGTTTGGATGCAAGACATTATAAGTCTTTTTTGATGAAAAAACTTAGAAATTTTCTAAGTATAGAAAGTTAACCTCTTTTTATCAACTTTGACTCATTACAATTTTCAGCTCAAGCATCCATTTGATGCTATTATTTTCACATTGTAAAGAATGTAATCTCATATTTCTAAAGCTTCAAGAATCATGTCCTGAGACTCCTTGAGATGAGAATGCCATTGATTTGAATTTGGTAACTTGAAATTGAAGTTTCTTCATAAGTCAGAATTTGAAATAAATGTTTTGGCTTCTAAACATCAAATTAGCCCGCGTTTTTGGTCTAAACATGTTTAATCAACTTGCAAAAGTGGATTAGAGCCTTAAAATACGAGGATTGGATGCGTTTTGATGCAAAACAATCACACCTTACTCGTGTATCAGGTTCACACGATTTCCCTCCAAGCTTCATCATTTCACACGCTTGAACATTCAATCATTTCCCTATAAATAGAGGGTCATACCTCATTCATTTTCTCAAGCTTAGAGAGCCAGAATCGTCCTGCCAAACTCCCTCTTGAACCAAATTTTCGTCATACCTCATTCATTTTTCTTTGTCAATTCATCTTCCTTGAACCTCACTGAAGCTAACAGAAGAAGAATTAAGCTCTAAAACTCCCTGAATCATGCAAGCCATGTCAAGTTTCATAGCTCTCCAACTTAACTTCAATAGGTAGATTCCTTCACCAATTCTCTCAAACTTTTATACTAAGATGAAGCTCTCATCATCCTGATTCTAGTCACAACAATTGTTTTCAACTGGAAGTATGTATTAACCATGAAATTTCAAATCCCTTTTCAAACCTTCTATTTCTAAATTTTATTTTTTCGTAATTTTATATTTAGATTTGATATTTTTTATAATTTTTCTTTGTTTTGGTTTGTTTTTAATTACTTAAAAAATACTTTTGAACTTTTTTAAATTCTGAAAAAAATTCATCAACATCATTTACATTATTTCTAATCTTCTGAATTTTATTTTATAATTTTATTTTGACTTCTACAATTTTTGATCTTTTTTCCATTTATTTGAGCAATTTTAATTAATTTAAAAATAGTTTCTGACTTAAAAAAATTACCAAAATTATTATATAAACATTTGAGTATATTTATGATTTTTCTAAACCCTCATTTGATTTTTCTTGGTTGATATGAATATAATTTCCATTTTCCCCTCTTATTTTCATTTTAAAATCATTTAAAAAAAATTCTTTATCTTAAATACAATATTATTTTTTTTGTATATATTTTGACTGATCTTAGACTATGAAAATTTTAATCATGAGCTTTATTAACATCATTGGATCCATGGTGTTGAGTCTAACACCATAAAAATGGATGAATGATTTTAATAATAGTTTGATTAATTTTTTTGGTTTTAATATGGTTTAATTCTTCTCCCATCCCTCTTCATCTTACCCTCTTCTTAATGTGTCATATGTTGTTAGAGGATGATGTACATATCATCTCTCCAAGCATAAGACACATAAATTGCTATTGACCTGCCTCAAAATAGGTGCGACTTCTATATAAGTCCACTTATGATTGCTTAACATAGTACTACATTCTGTCCTGATTCGAGAAATGATCATTCGTTGTGAAAACCCATGTTTGTAAGCCCAAGTATGTTAATTTGAGTCCTTTGATCCAATAACTTTGAGATTCATTGTTAGGAGGCTTTGGTCTTATCAATCCTCTAATGAATCTTCATAAACTTTTATCAAAGTGAATCACTTAAACATCATTGATCATTTATTGTTGCCTTGAGAATTATGAATGGATGATATACTTGACAAAAAGTAAATGAAACTTGTTGTTGAGAGGTTTGATTTTATAAATATTCTAATGAGTTTCAAATGCAAGTTTCAAGATGGTCATTCAACTAATCTCTAATTTCTAAAAATTGACTTTATTTTATACTATTATTTTATGCTTTTACTTTAAGCACACTTATTTTAGCATTTACATTTCATTTTATTTTCATCTTTGCTCATTTGAGCATTTTTCTTTTATGTCATTTTTATTTTGCTCATTTGAGATTTTTCATTTCTTTTTTGAAGATACTTAATAATCAATTTGAACCCTAAAAACTTTAATGTTACTTTGACTACTTGGTTACTATCCTTGGAATTTAGGAGATTATGGACTTCTTGGACTTAAGAGTAGAGACCTTAACCTTGAGACCTTGTGACCTCAACTATTATTTTTCCTGGAGTTCTTGAAGTTTACCCTAAGACATTGGGTTGTTTGTTTGTTTGTTTTGTGTGCAGGTTATTGTGATTACATGTTATGTTTGTGATATGGAATTCATCTGTATACAACCGTTACTCTGCCCAATTTTTATGATGACTTATTACAATTGAAGCATGGTTTCTTAAGAGGTTTAGTATCTTTGCTTTCTTGGTTTCAATCCAAAAGATGAGAATTCTACATTGACTCATTATATCAAGTGTTGGCTTCTTGTTGGTTAGACGAGTCTTTTCCCCAAGCTGTTACTTTATGCCTTAGGATAGTCCCTTCATCTCTTCCCATCTTCTTTAATTTCAAAAATCTTCTCCCTCCTTTTGAAAACTCTTCTTGTTTTTGAACTTGAACCGCTTTCATAATAAACTTGGACTTATGTCCATGTATTTTCAAAAAATTTCTTAATCAAACTTTAATCAACTTAATAATACCTTGACATTTTTGTGAGAATACTAAAAGTTAATCAATCTCATTCAAACCATTTTGTCACTTTGGCTTTTTACTTTAAAATTTTATCAAAAGATTAGAGTCTTGTCAATCCTTATAGTGATGCGAACTACTATACTTCTACGATATATAGTGAAGTGAGATATTTTCAACTTGGGTGTTGAGTGAAGCTTTGTTGATTTTTTAAATCCAAGCCATATCCTCCACTTTGAGATGACGAAAATTCTCCTTTCTTATAATTGTGGGTAGTAAGTATGTTTTCCACTCGGATAAGACAATGATGTCTTGTCTCTTAAAATTAAACCAACACGCTTGTGTTTTAAAATTTTTAAAGGTGAACTACGTGTACCCTGATCCCCTATTGCATGGAAGGTAGTACGTAGGCACTAAATATTCGCAACCACGGCGGGTGCAAAAATTGTAAAAAATATTTATTTTATCATCCCCACAATCTATTTTTATACAACTCTTATAGCCAAAATACACAAATTTGCAAAGAGGTTCCTGCGGAGTACCATAGATGTTTATGGTACTAATAACTTCCGTTTGCATAACCAACCCCCGAACTTAGATTCTATCCCCCTATTTTTGGGTTATTCACTTTTTTCCCATTCCTTTGGAAACAATAAAGCGCGATGGCAATATTATTTGATTTGTGCGAGTCAAGTCAATCCAATGGCTTAGTCTCAACATTTCTACCATTAGACTATTCAAACCCCTTCTAGATCCTTCTCATCGTCTAACAGTTATGTCTAACACAAAGTCAAAACAACTGTATTATTCGTGTCGGCAATCGCTCAGCACAACACAAACAACACAGAGGTATTAAGCTTTGATACCCACAATGATTATTAGCTCTAAATCTATCTCTAGCATATATAAACTAATATATATATATATATATATATATATATATATATATATATATATATATATATATATATATATATATATATATATATATATATATATATATATATATATCATTCCCTAACCAAGATTCAAGAAGTCTATCTCTAGAACAACCCAAACCACAAACATAAATGCAAAAAGATCAAGGGACAACATCAATCAAGATTTGTAAAGAAAGCATATATACAATCGCATGATCAACAAATGTACAAACAAGAAGAGTAAAATATACATACAACACCCACCATTGGAATGAAACATAGGGAAGAAGGAGATGAATAGGAAACTTCTCGTATTGTCAACACAATCAAAGACAACTCATAACCAATCGACATGATGAACCACCCAATGATGTTGCCTAAACCTCTTAGCTATAAAGAATTGAATCATAGTTCCTCTAAGAGGGAAAGAGATGATCAAAAAACCTAAAAAATATGTTCTAAGTTATTTATACAAAAACTAAAAATTGCAGACTGCGCTTATCCCGAAAAATTATGCTAAGTGCACCTTCATTTATTCACTAAACTGCCTTAGAGCATACAAAGCATCAAATATCGCACTAAGCATGCTCGCCTCTAACAAAATTTCCTCTTCTGCTCCCAGGGCGTGCTAAGCGTCCTCTGCAACACTTATTTCTTCCAAAATTGCACGTTTAAAGCCGTGTCTTCGACACTTTATTGGTCATGCTCTAAATACACATCAATACCTATAAAAACACATTAAAACTTTCAAAAGGTACATAAATGAATTGAAAACGTAATAATATGCAAAGAATACATATTTACACAAAAAGCAGGGAATTATTTAAAGAATATTAACAAAAGAACCAATAAGTGCAACAAATTATATACACAAAATAACGATATTTTGGCACTTATCAAACTCTCCCAAACTTGAACTTGTTTGTCCTCAAATAAGGCCAAACAACTCAAAGAATAAAAGTAACTAACCAAAGAATCATGAATCAACAAGTTTGAAAAAAGAAAACAAATGTATGGTTCAAACAAAAACGTACAAGCAAGGAAAAACATACCACTAAACTACAATGATAACATGTAAACAAAACAAAAATCATACTAAACATTCTAAAACAAAACAAGTTTAATCACGAATCACACCTAGAAAAAATTCATCGGTAGATGAAAAACACACAAAGGTGAGGAATAAAAAACACTCATCCATAATCTTTTAAACAATAGAATAAATTATGCATTAATCCAAAAACTCATATTAAAAATACAAAGGCACGAATCACAAGGGCTTTTCAAGGTTGTAATTCGGCTTGGTTAATGTGATCGGTGGATCTGGAACTGACTGTTTAACGCTGGATCGCATATGTCGCGGTAAGCAAGAGTCGCCACCGTCTTTTATTTTCTCCAAATGGAAAGGACAAAAGCACAGAAAAATTCCTTAAAGAGATTGCTCTCGGTTCGGGAGGTAGGTTATAGAAAGGGAAGGTGTTAGCACCCTTTCTATCCATGGTTATCCATGGGCTCTTAGATACTTGCTCATTTGTGTTTTCAAAAATGTTTGTTTGCTTTTCAATTGTGGGTTTTAAAAAAGTTTCTTTGAAAATTCCAGTTCGACTCTTGTATCGATCCTCAAGAGTGTTTGAAAAATTGCTTTTGAAAGCTTTTGAAAATATGTTGGTGTGAAAAGTATTTTTTGATTTATTTTGAATTAGAGCAAGTATCCACGAGTCGTCTACCTACCCTAAGGAATTCGTCTGTGTAAATGTCCTTTAAAGTAGTGCCATCCCACCATTGAGAGGTAGGTAGCACCACCGTTGGAGGTGTTCGAGTCAATTCGAGGTTCGGGATATGGTGATCACCAGAGCAATGGGAAGACACCTTAGAAGCTACCCTCATGCCAGGTTCCCGGATCATGAGGACTTACTAAGACATCCTCTACTCGACGATCACCTTTCGAGGCAAGGCAACAGTGAGGCGTACCCTAGGGGTGGTGTGTGCGATTTGTGTGTCGTTTTCATTTGCATTTATCTTGTCATGTTATTGGTGTTCTACGCTTGATTTTATTTTGTCCATACAGTCTTTCATGCTTTTTGTTAACAGTTAAAAGGTTGCGAGAAAGTAAAAAATTCTAAGCTATTACAAAAGGCGCGGGTCCACATCGCCAAAATTAAACCAGGACCCGATTTGACAGAAAATAAAGAAGTAAAGTGCGAGAAATAAAATGTCCGAGTTTACAAGGCCTTGGGAGAATTACATTAATATTAAACGAAATAAAATAAATATGCGAATAAGGATTAAAAACGAGGGCGTTGGACCCTTTTTGCAAAATTAAATTAAATGATGGAATTGATTAATTAAGAGAGAAAAGAAATTGTTTTTTTTTATATATTTTTTAGTATTTTATGTTTTTAATGGAAAAAGAATTAATTGAAATTAAATGCTAACCCTAATTCTATTTGTTTTTTAGTTTATTAAGAAAATATGTTAAAATTAAACCTAAATTAACCTAATTAATTACATGGTAATTTAATTACAAAAATAATATTTAATAATTAATTATTGTGAAAGAAAAGAAAAAAAAAAGGATAAAAATTGATTAAAACCTAATTCTACCAATTTTAAGTTTTTTGTTAAAAGTATTAAAATTAAAACCCTAATTTAAACTAATTAATTTACATGCATTTATTTACAAGAAATATTAAAATAAAATATTTACTATATTATTTATCTTTTCTGATTTTTATGCATTTTTTATATTTATGAAAATAATTAATTAACTAAAAAGTAATAATTAAAATAAAAATAGAATTAAAAAAAATAAAGAAAGCAAAGAAATTATGCAAACCTAGGGGGGGTTCAGAACCCAAATTAGGAGGTTAAATCCAAGCAATTCTGGCCCATTTGAGCATGGCCTTGTGGACTTTTCTACTAGCGTGTAGCACGTTGACTCAAGCTTAGGGTGTTCATCAATTCTCAACCTTTGATCTGATCTCCAAGGGCACGTGGATGTTGGATTCTGGAAGGCGTATGGTGAACCACAGCGCTGAAGCTGCATAGGAGCGTTATATGAAGAAAAATATGAAAGAAAGTGAGGACCTAGGTCTCGAACCCAGGTCATGAGGATTGCCAATACATACACTTGCCACTGGACCATTACCACGCGTTTGTTAAATAAATAAACCACAAATAATATAATATGAAACAATTCCTTAATGCCTTCCGCGCACGAATTTTCAAACCCGCCAATCGTTGGCAGCCACGACATCATCGTCTTCATGTTCCTGAAAATATAAAAACAATGGCCACGGTTTTGCAAATGTTCTCTCAGGCCAGTTTTGAGAAAATAACGATTAGGCCTAGGACACTCATAAATTAGGCGCGAGGGTATGTTTGAGATCGTCCAGGTGCACTGATTTGAATGGTATGGGTCTGGAAGGCCAATTTTTCTTAATTTCAAAAGCCCTAATTCCAAGCTTCCTGAACCCTAAATATCATCAATGGCGAAATCGTATATAGCACATAAAAATACAATTAAGTATATTGGTTAGCTTCAGAATCATTCAAGGAATAAGAATCAATGAATAAAATGTTATGAAAATGCATAGATTTCAAAGTACGATTATGAATTTTCCATGAAATATCTTGAATGCTGTATACCAATTCCTTGCGTTTTGATGGTTGTTTTTGATTGGAATATGTCCAGTGATGCTTAAGGAAGCTATTGGAACAAGAATTATGCTTTGAATCGCCCTCCAAAGTGGTTTTCAGATTTGAGTTTTTGGACAAAAATTCCAAGTTTGATTTGTGCCCTTTTGCGCAGCTCTGTGTGTATTCTGATTAGGGTTTCATTCTAGCTTATGTAGTGAACAAATTAGGTTAACAAAATTGATCAAAATCTCTTTCATTCATGATTTGAAGATTTGATTTTTTCACCATGATTTCCATATCTTTTTCCATGTGTTTTTGGTTCAAATCATATCCAATTGCTCCAATTCTTTCCATATTGACTTATGCACGAAATCTTGAGAATAAAACAAGTACAAAAAGATTTGTTAGGTTAAGTTAAATATTTTTCACATATTTAATTGATTTAAGTGAATTATTATAAATAAAAATTCAAATAAATAAATAAAAAATGAGAAAATACTTCCCTTTGGGCCAAGTGGTCGTGCACATGCTTGGAATGATGAATTGTGGAAGAAAAATGGGCCCATTAGCAATTTTAGGTCATTTGAATCAATGTTGACTTTTCAAAATATCCAAAAATTTCCCAACTTCCACAAGGCATAACTTGCTCAATTTTTAAGATTTGCTCATGTTCTTGGACATTTTGGAAAGGTCTTTGAGTCCTCTAACCAATGCCTTTGGTCCCATGTCATTTTGATTTACCAATCTCAAGTTATGACCCTTGACTTAAAGTCCCCTTTTGTTGACTTTTGAAAATGACCTATAATGTTGAAATTGATAACTTTTTGTGAGAGCATTTCTTGGACTTGAAGTATGAAGATGAGTTGTAGGAAATGTCTTTCTCTTCAAAATGAGCTTTGGATGGAATTTTTCTGATAATCCATGTGAAAGTTATGCCCTGGTCAATTTCAGTTGACTTTTTCAGCTGTCCAAATAAGGAAACTTTTGCATCTTGATGATTTTTGAGCCAAACTTTGAGAATCATGATCAAGCATTGATCAAAAGATGTTTGTGGCTTCAAAATGATATGTTGACCAAAAATTTGAACTTTTGACTGTCAAATGACCATTTTGCCCCTACAGTTGACTGTAGTGCAATTAGGGTTTTTGACTGTGCAATTTTGTACTGAATGCCTTGAAACTTGATATGAGGATACTTGACCATATTTGTAGGCATGTGAGACTTGATGGGACCTTTGGAAACTTCATTTTCTTGATCAGAACAAAAACCCTAATCTTGACTGTATAGGAGACCTTTGTACTGTGCAACCCTTGGGGAATTTTGAAGCTTGACTTGGCAAATCTTGAAGAATATGGGAGGGCAAATTTTGGGGTACAACAGTTAACAAGAAAGGGATAACTCCTAAATCTAATCGAAACAAAAAATTGCCTTAACCTAAGGGAGTGATCAACTCACAAAGACTCAAGCAACACAATTTCAATCAAACTTCTTCTTCATTCCAAATTTCTCAAACCAATCACAATACTTGTTCGCATAACATTATTCTATTCGTTTTGTTTTTCTTTTTCAAAGATTTTTCATTTTTTTTCTTTCTTTTTATTTTCTTTCTTTTTTCTATTTTTTTCTTTCTTTTTATTTTTCTCTTACAACCTCATAGCAATCATAACATAAGCACATAAACATTTCTCTCCCCAACTTGAATTCAACCATATCATAATGTGAATACTCCCTACTTTCTAAGACAAGGTAAAAATTTAAACCAAAAGTCATGGTTGAGGGTTCAAGAAAACAAAAAATTCAACATACATTCAAAAAGGAAAACTAAACACTCATAGACAAGCATTAAATTAAAAAAAAAACATGGACATTGACAAAAAGCTCAAAGGGGGTACAAAGGTTCACACACTCAGAAGGTGAATTGAGTATTTGGTTAGGTAGTTGTGCTCAAAATGAAACGAAATGCCTTGATCACTTTCATGCTTTCATACAATCAATACAAAAAAAATATTAAACATTATGAAATCCAGTTAAAACAAGAATTGTGGCCTCTAACATATATAAACAATGGAAAATTTCCTCACATTTATGGGTAAAAAGGGAACTAAAGTGATTCAATCAAAAGCAAGTAATGCAAAAAGAATGAATGGTATAGTAATTATACAAATGATAAATTTCATAAACATGTTATGCTATAGAAATCGATAAACGAGTACCGGTAGTGTACCAACTTTGAAACAATATCATTACCATACATCCGCAAGTTGAATCAATCAAAATCGGAAAATCACCTCGAAATTCTTCAAGTCACCGAACCAAAATTAGAGTCCAAACAATCAACAAAAAAATTAGAAAAATAATACTAATTTTAATTACTACTATAAGGTCTTGATGATAGTGGGAAAAAGGATATCCAAGTTAAACAAAAAGACTTCACTAGTTGATCACAGTAGAGCGCACTAAGCGCCAAAACATGTGCTAAGCGCGCTACACAATTAGCAGAAAAATAGGACAACAATCTTGCAGTCCAAAAGCAACCTCTACAATCACCTATATTAATCTCATTTACACATATAAAACAAAATTTACAACACATACGCACTTCCATAAGCTAAACACGACAAGCTTGCAGAAAACCACAAAGAATAACAACATAAAACAACTAATATAAACATACTAAAAGAATGGGTGAAAATCGATTAAACAAGTTGTGAAGTGAAGATTTGGGAACTTTACGAACAATCAGAGTACAACTTATTTAATGAATGTTCACCACACTACCTAAGCTAGAATAAAAAAGTAACAACGAAACAAAAAAATGATAAAACATGCTTGTTTTACGTCGTAAGCTCGACGCCTATTATTTACAAACCAACACGTTTCTTCATACGATCCAAATGCTTTAATCCCACCTTCTCTCAAATATCTTCAAGCTCTAACCGGAACTACACATCTAACCATACTTGGAAAACATAAAACAAAATAATAATACTATATACAAATGAACAAGTATGTAAAAGATGCACAAATTTACGATATAAACATATTTATGAAACTTAGAAAGCAAAACTATTGTGATGTAATTAATATCAACACCAATCCCCGTCAACAACGCAATTTTTCTTAAGCGGTAAAGCGGAAAGCAAAAAGTAAGTTATTAATTTATAGGGTGATATATAGGTTATATGGTATCGTCTCCACCGAGATTGGTGAGAGCGAAAAACCACTGTTCTGCAGTTTCAATCCTTCTAAGTTTGGAAAAGGGGTTGTAGAAAAAGTACATGAAAAGTAAATAAAGCAAATAAAGAAAGAGATAAACAATCATCCGCAACCTAAGAGAATTCATTCTGGAATCGCATTTCACTCTACCCGTCAATTACACACATCCTCAGCATAACACAAACAACACAGAGGCATTAAGCTCTGATATCCATAATGATTATCAGCTCTAAATATATCTCTAGCATCTAGAAACTAATAGATAGCATTCCCCAACCAAGATTCAAGAAGTCTATCTCTAGAACAACCCAAAACCCAAACATAAATGCAAAAAGATTAAGGAACAAAATCAATCAAGATTTGTAAAGTATTTATATATATAACCCCATGATCAACAAATGTACATACAATAAGAGTAAAATATACATACAACACCCACCATTGGAATTAAACATAGGGAATAAGGAGACGAATAAGAAACTTCTTGCGGTGTCAACATGATCAGAGACAAATCATAACCAATCAACATGATGAACCACTCAATGATGTTGCCTAAACCTCTTAGCTACAAAGAATTGGATCATATCTCATACAATATGGAAAGAGATGATCAATAAACCTAAGGTATGTTCTAAGATATTTATACAAAACTAAAAATCGCAGACCACGCTTAGCCCTAAAAACTGCGCTAAGTGCGCCTTCATTTATTCACTAAACTGCATTAGAGCGTGCTAAGCGCCAAATATCATGATATGTGTGCTCGCCTCTGCCAAAAATTTCTATTCTGCTCCCAGGGCATGCTAAGCGCCCACAGACTGCACTTAGCGCCGTCTGCAACACTTATTTCTTCCAAAATTACGCGTTTGAAGTCGTGTCTTCGAAACTTTATTGCTCATGCTCCAAATATGCATCTGTTGTACCCTAAAATTTGCCATCCATTATTCAAGACAGGTTATTTTAATAGGTCTCCTCATTCTCCTAGGGTTCTCAGTTGCTCAAGAATATTCAATGTTTGAGCATACAAGCCCTCCTCCTAAGCAATTGACCTACAACTAAGGTTTTGCTTTTATCAAAGGAAATTGAGTTTCTAATGCCTCAAGTGGACTTCATGGTTTCCCACATGCTTCAAAGAATCCTCATACCAAATTTCAAACCTTACATCACAAGTTTGCTCAGTCAATTAGCCAGATGATTGAAAATCAACTGTATTAGACAAAAAGTCAACTTTGACCAATCTACAGTCAAACTTCAAGATATTTGGTCAACATAAATATTTTAAAGTCACATTCATCCTTTGATCAAGTGTTGATCATTATTCATCAAGAAAACTCAAGATTAATCAAAAGTCAAAAATGACTAAATTAGAGTTTTCTTTAGGAGAATTCAATTGAACTTTGACCAAGCATAACTTTCACATACTTCATTAGAAATTCCTCAGCCAAATCCTGACTTGAAGGAAATTCAATTCTCTACAACTTTGTCTCTCTAAGCTCAAGGACAAAAATGCTTCATTTGAGAGATATGGACCAAAACATTACATGTCATTTGTCAAAGCAATTTACATCAAGACAAAATTTCAAAAAAAAAAAAACAGACCAAAATGAAAGTTGTAGGAGACATCTTTAGGTTTCCAAAATGTCAAAGATCATATTCATATGACAAAAATTGAGAGAGTTATGATTGGTGCAAGTTGAGCAATTTTGAGAAAACGCATGGAGTTCAAGTTGAGAAAACTTGAATTTTTGGACTAATGGGCCTAAGTTTTTAGGTTCAAACATGTTCATGACCTCATATTAGACCTCTAAATTCATTCACATATTTTTATGATTTTTATTTATTTTATTTGGATTTTATTCATTTAAATTCAAAATAAATCAAATAAAATATAAAACTAATGGACTTAGGCGTGCAGACTCTTCTTTTGATCAAATTGGAGGCCCAAAAATCTACCTTGAAGCTAAAGAAACCATGTGGTCTTTATTTGAGACAAATTTTCATTAGTTTTGGAAGATTTTAAATTATTTTCAAATAAAATCTAAGATATGATTTCATGAGATGTCCAAGCCCACCACTTAACCTAACCTTCTCCTCTATATATGCTCAACACATTCAGACATCAGAAAAACACGCAAGGCTTCCTTAAGAAGAACCCTAAAATCTTCAAATTTTCAAGAAACTAGGGAAAAATCAAACCCTTATCTCCAGACATTTTCAGTCTATTCCAAGCATCAAGCAAGCTTCCTGAAGACTCCAGGAACTCATTCCAATCATCCCTGAAGCTTGAAGCATGCCAGAACTCGCTCCCTCATTTGCACCGGTTTGGCATTTTCAAAACAAAATAAGATCACCAATGGATTCAGAAGGTCCAAATTAGGGGACACGATCCCTCTTAGTCTTTGATTTTGGTTATTTTTGCAGGTTGAATTTTTAGGTCGCTGGAGAAGACGACCGGATTTTGACTCCAGCGTCTTTGTGTGTTGTTTAACTCCGGTAGGGCTTGCATGGCCAAACCTCTCAATATGATTTGTCCATTCAAAAAAATATGACCCCACTAACACGCGCATGTCTAATTTTGTTTGATTTCTGATTTTCTGAATTAAGTTTATATTTATTGAATGATGGTGATTATACAAACGCGCAACAACAATTGGCCTAGTGGTAAGAGTGATGACTGGTATAGTAAAAGGCATGGCTTCGATCCAGCCTTTTGTGAAAAATCATTTTGTTTCTTTTTTCAGGATTTACAACACATGTTCATCAAATGTTGATTCATTCCTATTCTCAAACCCAAACAACACTATGGCGCAATGGATGAAGGGCATACCTTTGAGATCCAGGGCGTGGGTTCAACACCACCATGCATTTGTTTTTTCCTGATTTTACTAACCCTAATTTTCATTCTATTTTACTAATTAATTCCTAATTAATCTATTTTCTAACGTTAAACTTTTTTTCAAAATTATCACCAATTAGGATTAGGTTTTTCTAGTTAGTAAATAATTTTTGGACATGTTTTTATTTATTAATTAATTAGGTTAATTAGATTTTCTTAACATTAAAATAAATTAGAATTTAGGAATTATTTTCAAAATATTTTAATATTTTTCTAACATTTTTCTATAAAATAATTTAAGTTACTATTTTCTTTAAAAAAACACCAAAAACATTTTAATATTTTTCTAACATTTTTATTTCTTTTCGCTATATAAATTCCTAGAAAATTGTATAGGTCGCACTCTTCGATGTAATAGAATAGATTTATCTTTTCTCACATTTTTCCTAATTATGTAACTGCTCACAAAATGTAATAGCTTAGGTTTAATTTCCGCACTTTAAATTCCACACATTATATTTTTAACTGTTAGTAATTAGGGTTTGTATGAAAAGACTAAAAACAATCTAAAAAACCCTAATTCCCAAGATTAAATAACTGAGTTTTACACATTCTTCTAACTTCACTTCTAGGGTAACCTCTCTTGTTGCCTTATGAATATTGGTCATGTCCCTCGAAAGTGGAGATATTTTAGCCAAAGACCCTCAATTTGAAAATATCATCATGGTCCCTTACGAATAAAGATCATAGTCCCTCGATGACCCTCTGAGTTGCCAACAAAATGATGATAGTTCCTCTAATACAATTTCTAAAGTATCCTTACATGTTTCCTTCGATGACCATACGATGATCCTACGCCTGTCCCTTCACATCCAATATATAAGATTACCTACCAACTAATGGTATAGATAATACTATCTCCAAGGGAGATGGAAAATAACAAGAAATACCTTAGTGGGTAGGACTCTTGAATGCTTGCTCACAACTCAAAACATTTTCCACACTACACTTTCAAACAAATATTTTCAAAAAAACACTTTGTATACATTCTTGAGGACTGATACAAGAATTATTACAAAGTCTGCCTTACATTGGCATTTAAAAATATTTTCAAACAAATCGCGCACGCACAAAGAAATTTTTTTAAGTGAGAAAAAAATTAAGAGCCCGTAGATAAGTATGGATGAAAAGGGTGCTAACACCTTCCCTTTTCACAACTTACCGCCCAAACTCAAAATCTATAAAAGGTCTTTCTTGTTCTTTTCATCTTTCCTAAATATTGGATAAAAGAAAAGCCGGTGGTGACTCTTGCTAACCGCAACATTTGCAAAAACCAAAAATAGTCAGTTTTCCCGCCGTATGACAAAACTGGTGACTCTGCAGGGGAGTACTTAAAAAAGAGGGTTTACCTTAGAGTTTAGATCACTTTTAATTTTTTAATTGTTTGAATTGTTTTCTTTAAATTTAAGGGCTTGTCTGGGTATTATTTCTTGTGTGAAAGATCCTACACCCGGATCTAGTGATTCCTTAGGCAAGTAGTAATAGATCATAAAGACAGTACAAACATAGAACGATATGGTTAACATGATAGCTACAATTAGTATGACACTTTAGTTTGTACTGATGTTCCTTGAGTCAGTCAAGGATAACATTAGGCTTTCGCGTGGTGTTGTTAACACTAATTACTTTTAGAACCTTAATTGAGCCATGTTGGCCATTATGAAGAAGTCATACAATGGTAAGAAAGAATCCAATGTTGTGTACAGCCAGAAGGGTAATAAGAAGAGTGACAGTAACCAATCTGTGGGGGCAGTTTTGATCTCTAATCCTGCACCAACGCAACATCAACAACAAGGCAATCAGCGTACGCAGGAGGCACCCGGGACACAGTTCACCAAAATCAACATGCCGTTGTCTCAAGCATTACAACACATGTTGAAGGCATAGATGATTACATTGAAAGATCCTCCTAAAAACCCCAATACTTCCTCTCCCCATTACAATCCCAATGCAAGGTGTGCATATCACTAACAGTCCTGGACATGACACTAACAACTGTTGGGAATTGAAAAATAAGATTCAAGATATGATTGACTCTAAGGAGATTGAATTTTATCCTCCTGAGATTCCTAATGTGATCACTGCACCTATGCCTAACCATGACAAAAGAGTTAATGCTATTGATGATGTTTCTTATGTTTCTATTGTAAGTGAGTTGACTACTCTGAAATAACCAGCCGAAAATCATCAAATAATGAAGTCGCCATTGAACGTCTTTTATCCCACATGAAGGGAAATGTAAACATCGAGAAAACTTGAGAAGGGTGAAAACACAATCAAACGACCGAGAGATCGGATAAGGGAATATGTTACACTAGGCGAAGGTATTAGCACCCCACACGCCCGTAGTATTCTATGGTATCCACTCTTGTTGTCTAATCTAAAGGGTGTGTAAAATCTATATCTATATTTAAGAGCTAAAAGAAAATGCAAAGAGGGAATGCATACAAAAGAAAAGATAAAATAATGTATGGAAAATAAAAGTTGTGCTCGTTCGGGCCCTACCCCAATTCCTATGTATCTCTTTTAAGGAATCAGAGCAGCCGTATTTCGACTCATATATTTTGGTTGGTTTGTGTTTTTTTGTTAAGAAAACAAAAGAAACAGTCAAGATAGAAAAATATCAGATGAAACGACAAAACATCAATGACGATTTTAAAACAACATAAAAGGAACAACAATGGCAACACAAACTCAGATAAGATGACAAAACGTGAGCGTGATAGCAAAATATCAGACAACATGATAAAACATTTCACCTAAAAATGATATCGAAAATCAAAGTAGGATGACAAACATACGTGATGGTGAAACATCGGCAACAAACATATGTGATGGTGAAACATCGGCAAAAAGATAGCAAGATAGCATGGAAAAGATGTCGAAACATCAACAATTCAGATGATAAAATATCACACCTAACAATGATATTTAGAATCAAAGTAGGATAACAAACATATGCGATGGCGAAACATAGGCTAAAAGATAGCAAGATAACATGGAAAAGATGGTGAGACATCAACAATTCAGATGATAAAACATCATACCTAACAATGATATTGAGAATCAAAGTAGGATAACAAACATATGTGATGGCCAAACATCGATAATAAACATATGCAATGGCGAAACATCGGCTATAAGGTAGCAAGAGAACATGGCAAATATGGAAAATCATCAACAATTCAGATGATAAAACATCACACCTATCAATGATATTGAGAATCAAAGTAGGATAACAAACATATGTAATGGCGAAACATTGGCAAAAACATATACGATGGAGAAACATCGGCTAAAAGGTAGCAAGATAACATGGTAAAAACATCAAGATGTCAACCTAAAAGTGTTTAAAACAAAATCCAAGAGGCGCACGAAAAAATAAGATTAGTTTGTATTTTTACCTTGAAGAAGGATTTAAGTTCATTAGAGACGTTTTATGATTTTCCAAGAAGAAGTTTTAGTTTTAAGATGTAGTATACAAAGAAATGAAAAATAACTAAGGGAGACTAGCCTAGCACTACCCCTAATGTTATCGTACAATGATTGACCTTAAGGTTAAGGATGAAAAGGAAAGTCTTTAACCTATGTTAGCATGCATGGATAAATATCCCAATGTCTAGATCGAGGACTATCCTAAACGAGCAATCCGAAGGGAGCATGGTAAATACCAAACAAGTGAACAAACAAGTGCCTTGGCAAAAGCACACAATCGGGGTATACTGACTCAGGGGATGAGGGTATGAAGAGAAATTTTTTTAGCTAAGGGGAGCATATCACCCGGAGCAAACAAGCGGGAGACGGATGAAATACAAAATGTGACGTCCAAATGACTAAACACCTAACCAAGATATAGAAGATCGCGATAGGCGACAGAAGACAATATGAACGACCACAGAATGTCAACATCGACCAATGCAAACTCCTGACAAAGCGTGGGGGTTTGATTGCAAAACCATTCCCCACTTGACGGACTCGATACACATGATCTGCATGACTTTGAAGCATCGATGTACCACGTGATCTAAGGATGATATGAACAAGAATGTGCGGGTGTCGATTACGGACCCTCCCCGCTCGTCTCCTTTTGAAGACTTATCACCTGTAATATAATGCGGGCACAAATATAAACACACGTTCATAATACCTACTTCAAAGGTAGGATTATAAACAAACACAAATAGCTAATAAGGCACATATGCGAAATTGCCTTAAACAAGTCTTTAAATAAAATAGAGGGATTCCTGACATATATCCCTAATGGAGATCCCCGTCATACATCTCTATTCCTACTTGAAATGGAAAGGAAAGCGGTAAAATACCTACTTTTCATAATCTCTAGAAAGCAGTAAAGTGTGAAATGAGATAAACAAGAGAAAATACCAAACATATATTAATCTATAGTAAAGCGTATCAAAATAAAGAAACCTGATAATATTCGTGAATGCTTCACGAATCAAGGAAAAGAGTCAGAAATTGAAGGCTCGGAATAAGCGTCAAGGCATCATCGATGTTAAAATAAATCACAATCGAGATCTCAAGCATATCCGCATATCATACAATAAACATGTATAAGACTCAGATCTCAATAAGAAAATCTATATTACAAATCTTAAGTAATCGAACAATCGAGAAGGCATTAGGGCATTATTTATGTAACCATTCATCTTCTGCGATTCCTTTCTCCCTTATCTCACCCGCAAAGGTGCCTTATCTCTTCACTGATCTACCCTGAGCTCAACGCCACTACCATCGTTGCTTCAACCTTTGATTCAACTTCGACGATGCTTCCTCTATAGAGCTTCGATGTTTATGAATCAAACTTCTATGGGTTCCATCATCATCTCAATAGTAACGTTATTGTCTCAGTCTCACTCAATCAATACAACATCGCCGTGGATTCGTCGTGTTCAATGCAGCTTCGTCTTCCGCTCAACATCACGGCGTCTCCATGAGACTTCATCTGCTGTCAGTTCTGTGATGACTAATCTCCTTTCTCAGAGCAACAACAACGGTGTCGATCTCCTCTGCCTCATCTTATTTTGTCTTATTGCATATTCATCTCGTCTCGATTCCCTTCATCTGCGACACACAAACTCCATCGGTTGCAAACTCAACCTTCGACGAAATTAGTCCACCGCCTAGCCAACGCTTTGTCTTGTCTCTGCATTACTTTCCTCATTCTGATTCAACTTCAATTGCGGAACACTCTGCCATCTATGATATTCTGATTCATACTCAACCTTTCTAGATTCAATGGAACTCAGACAAATTCGGAGGAGCTCCACTGGCTTTTCAACGGTGTCGGTAACGAGATGCTCAGGTAAGCATTTTTATTTGCCTTTACGCTTCTTCTTCTTCTACATATTTTCTGATTTTCTTTGCGTGTATTGATGCGACGCGAAGATTGAAACAAAGCGTGCATTTAAATCTTATGTGCTGAAGATGCAAGGGTGTTGGTGCGTAATTTAATAGATGGTGAACCAGATGAAGACTATAGTGAATTGAAAGTTCAGAAGAGGTGAAGGTTGAAGGATTTAACGTGTTGCAGAGAGTTTGTTATAGATTTTTGGAAGATGAAGATAAAGTTACGTGAAGATTGTAGAGGGAGAGCGAGCGCGTAAAGATGAAGCAAAGGGAAGATGAGAGAGTTTTTTCTGGTTTTTTGTGATGATTCTTCCAAATGCTGAAGAATGAAAAATGATGCAAAGTGATTTCCCTTTTTATATTTTTGTTATCAGTAGAATTTAGTTACAACTTGATTCAATCTTGGTTGTTAGTTTTGATTTTCGGTTAGAGAATTTGAATGGTCAGGGTTGAGTTTGTGAAACTTGCTTTAGAAGCCTTGGATAAATTGCTAAGCTATTAAGTTTCACGATTTTTTCTGATTTAATTTCCTTTTAAAAATTTCTCCTCACATTTAATTTTCTTTCTATTTTTATTTTATAATTTAAATATGCAGGCTTTCGGTTTGTGTTGGGGACGCTTTACCAGATATATAGCCAAGTTATAATACATACCGACTGAATGTCGGACCCTTACTAAGGCTGTCTTGCAACTCTGATTTTGGTTTAACTCCAAGTTTTATTGATATGCTTGTTCAGCATATACCTGATGATGAGGAGGACATGGCTGTAACGAAGTTGTGGGTTTATCAAGCTCGCGACAGGATACCATTTGTTGAGGCTCTTCCCTGTAATATCTTTCTGACTTTCCGGAAGCTTCTTTTCCTCTTCTCTTTCTTTGTATTCTAAAGGGATTGTGCAAGGGAGATGATGATGTTTTAGGTTTTTAGCTTGCTTGATAGCTTAATGAATAATGATGACGGATTTTGATTTTTGTGAAGGGTTTTGTGATCTGTAGAAAATGATGAACCCAATTTTATTTAGGGTTAAAGCTGTTGTTTGTGCAACTTCTGATTTTTTGGTATCACCCCCCCCCCCCCTTGAAAATTGTGCATTGAAGGATTTTATAGCTGAGATATTTTAGGGTTTGCATTTTGTGTGTGGATCTGAGTTTTCTGATTTGATAATACCAGGCCTCTTTACGTTCTGTATTTGTCTTGGGCTTTGGTAATTTTTGTGTTGATTTTCTTCCATGTGAATTTGCTGTGATGCTGGGCTTCACAATTTTTCTTCTATGTTTGGTTGTTTTGCTAAGATAATTATTCTATCTTTTCTGATATGTTTGTTGGGCTTAGAACTTGCAATTCAGAATTGCGTTTTTGTTGTAAGTTGGACATGTGATGCTTTGTTTTTTCCATTTTTTTATTGTGAACCGAACAAACCTTTTTTCTTGGATTTTTGTTTGAGATTTGCAGTAGAACTTTGCTTCTTGGCCCATGAATGAAACTTACAATTCTAATTTGTATGAGGCCTTGTGGATGCTTGAATGTGATTTAAAAATCAACCTCTAATCCCATTCCTCTACACAAACCCTCATGATGAGACTTGAATAGAAAACTCCTTGAAAACTCTTTTGCTTGTGTTCATGTTCAAGTTTCTTTGATTGTTTGATAATAATTTTTATTCTTATTGTTTCATGAGAAAATGATGGTCATGGCATGGAGAATGAAGAGGAGGTAACTGTGGATAGCATGAAGCATTCTTGGAGATCTTTTTGGAAGATGTTATGAAGTGAGAAGCTTTGAAGGACAAAAATTCTTGGAGGAAGATTCAAAAGAAAAGCCATTAAAAGCCCTATAAGATTAGGCTTATTAGTTTAAGAATTACTCTTGATTTTTCTTTGTAATCTTAGAACTTGACTTAGAAAAAAAAAGATGGATACTTGTTATTGTGAATGATGAATGTGATGTACTTTTGTCTCGCAAACTTGGACAATGAATGATGTTTAATAAGTTTGAAACTTGTAACTTAGCTTGAATGAATATATGGGATGATATTGATCTTGGATAAAATTTGAAAGAAAACAAATTGAAATGATGCACTTCAAAAAATATGAATGATGAATGGACTTGAAAACCATGAGACTTTGTAGAGTTTGCACTTGAAATTGATAAGGACATGGTTTTGAATTAATGATAACAAACAAATCTCCAAATTCCTTCTTATTTCTAAACATGATAAAATGTCAAAAAAATTTAAGCAAGACAATCAAAGCAACTAACTTCCCTCCAATAACTCTTTTTTTTAGAATGCACCCTAGTAATGCACTCTAATAGGTCCAAAAATGATGCACTCTTGCATAAAAAGCTTCAAATTTTATCCTTACAAAGAAGACCTAACAAGTGATCTCAAAAGTTATTTAATCATAGGAACCAAATAAGATCTCTTAGTGAAAATCCACATAGAAAAAGCCTTTTTACTCACTGAACTCAAGAACGAAATCTCGCCTTTGGAGAATCTTCTAGTAAGATAAAAAATAGAATTAGAGAAGAGAAATCCAAATGAATCTAAGTTGGTTATTGAGAGTGTACTTAGATAAAACTCAAGATGGTAATGCTCTAAGAATTCTTATCAAAGTTACACATATAAGTAATCCCAAAACCCATGGTAGTTTTAATTCTCTGACAAAATAAAGAATCAACTAGAGATGTCACGAGGCTTGAGAAGCCTTGGTAGCTTGAATAACTAAAAGAGAGAAGATATGAGAGCCTTCTTAGACTGATTGCCAATGCAACCACCTTCACAGCTTAAAGAAAACTAGAAAATAATAATACCTTGATCCCGTCACAATACATGAATATGTATGATGAAACATAAGCCATAAAAATTCTGAAATCTAGAGGGTAAATTTTGGGGTGCAACCGCTTCCCCTATTCGATTATCTTAAACATGATAAGTGAGAAAAGTGATAACTTTCGAACTTTTAGAGTTGAAGATGATTGAATATAAAAGAACCCGAAAATTTATACTCTTCAAAAAGAAGCAGAATCCCCCAAAGACAAAGAATGCCAACAGATGCGGGATTTAGAAGATTAGACGAAACTAAACTTTAGAATAATGTGTTAGGACAAAACCGGACCATAAATGGGTGAGATAAAACTAAAACCACAAAGAATAGGCAAAACTAAACTCTAGAAAAGTACACGGGAAAGAGTGGCTAGAGCGCGTGATTCTAAGAGCACCTGCTAGTCTGAAACCAAGGGAAGACAGTGAGATGAAACTGAAAGATCCAAAAATTTATAAAAGAGACACATTTCAACCCAAGATAGACAGTATTAAGGGTTTGAAAGAATCCCAGGAGTAAGAAACAAAACGAGACGAAAATCGACTCATTAAAACTAGTTAGACAAAACTAAACCAGATGAGTACCAGAATGAAAACTGGATTTCATGCATGGGTAACGAGGAAAAACTCGACCCATAGAAAAATTAATGAGAGTGCATGTTTCTTAGAGCACCTGCGAGTCTCTAACTAAGGCAAGATAGTGAGATGGAACTGAAAGATCCAAAAAATTATAAAAGAGACAAGTTTCAACCCAAGATAGACAATATGAAGGAACTGAAAGAATCCCAGGAGTAAGAAACAAAACGAGATGAAACTCGAGTCATTAAAACTAGTAATACAAAACTAAACTAGATGAGTACTTGAATGAAAACTAGATTTCATGCATAGGCGACGAGATAGAGACTCGACCCAAAGAAAAGTGGTGAGAGCGCTGTAGCGGTAGAAATGTTTAAGGCTAAGCCATTGGGTTGACTAGACTTATACAAATAAAAATAAAAATCGCCACAACGCTTTTTATTTCCAAAGGAATGGGAAAAGAGCGAATAACCCAAAAAGAAGGGGAAAGATTCAAGGTAAGGGGGTTGGTTATGCAAAGGGAAGGTATTAGCACCCTAAACATCTACGGTACTCCGCAGGAACCTCTTTGTGAAATCTTTATATTTTGGCTATGAAAAATGTTGTATAAAAATGGATGGTGGAGGTGAGAAAATAAAAATATTTATTTTATAATTTTTGCACCCGCCGTGGATGCGAACCTTTATTGCCTATGTACCACCTTTTCGTGCAATAGGGGATCAGGGTACACGTAGTTCCTCTTTTAAAAAATTAAAATACAAATGTGTTGGTTAATTTTATGAGATAAAACATCATCGTCATTGTCCGTGTGGAAAACATACCTATTACCCACAATTATAAGAAAGGAGAATTTGCATCATCTCAAAGTGGAGGATATGGCCTGGATCTTAAAATCAACAATGCCTCACTCAACACCCAAGTGGAAAATATATCTCTTCACTACATATAGTAGAAGTATAGTTGTTTGCATCACTACAAGGATTGACAAGTGTCATACCCCAATTTTTGACCTAAGATCCCATTTTTATTGTTTGCATTTTTATACAAAAGTCAAGGTCACGAAGTACAATCGATTTTAACTTCTCACCTTCGAGCATTGACTATGCAGAAATTGTCAAGTATTTTGAACATTCTTAGCCTATGTATCACTAACTTCTAATCAAGCACGAAGTGTGTGTTTTTCGTTTCTTTGATTTCATTTGCAGGAAACAGATCTGAATCAAGAACATTAGGCGTCACACCTCGATTAGGGTTCAGAATCTCTCAAGCCAGAAGTACAGTTGATCGTTGATTCTTGAAGACTGATTCATCAGGGGAATCATGTGTTTATTTCCACGCCTTGTTCGACAAGTGGTCTCAAGTTTCTCCACAACTTTCTCAGAGCATAAAAAATATTTCATCATCACGGGTTCACTTGTGCATCAAGATGCTTTGGAATGCGAAGAAAGATCAAGTTTACTTCCATCCAATTCCAAGCCTTGAACTGCAATTTTTCAAGAAAGTCATCCGCAAGGGCAAAATGGTCAAAAGCACACTGAAAAGTCAAACTTTTGACTTTTAGATCAAATCAAGTTTCAACAATTTTATTTCATCAAGACATCAGATTAGTTCATCAAAAAATCAGGAGTCAGAAGTTACTTTGGAAAAATGAAGTTTTCTAAACATTTAGAAAATTTTCTAAGTGTTAAGAGTATGTGATACTTCAGAACTTCTGAGCCAGCCTCCATGCAAGTGCAGTCAGAAGTTGCAAATTTGGTTCAGAACATAGCCTTCAATCAGAACACGGCTCTTCAACCTCCATGCAAGTGCAGTTAGAAGTTGCAAATTTGGTTCAAAACATAGCCTTCAATCAGAACATGGCTCTTCAGCCTCCATGCAAGTGCAGTCAGAAGTTGCAAACATGGTTTAGAACACAATTTTCCATCAGAACGTGACCCTTCAGCACATAGAGGTTACGCTTCTGATCTTTTGTGATCAGAACATCACCAAATCCCAAAAAGTAACATGGTGCCCTACTACATTACAGTGTTGTAGTCAGTTGCGGACCCAGTCCACGCCTGCACTTTCTCAAACCCCATATTTGCATCAAATTGGCATACGAAAATTGTGATTAAAAAGCATTGGAGAAGTGTACCAAAAAGGTTTGAATCCCATTTGTTCCCCCCCCCCCCAAAAAAAAAACCACAACAAACCCATCTATAAATACTTTGCTTGATCACACGTTCAAGGGGCTGGCTTTTGGAAAGAGAGAACTATCAAAAGAGAAAAGAAACCTGTGAAACCTTTCGTAAAAATCCAGAAATCCCAAACAGAAAACCAAAACCTTTGTTCTTCCTTTTGAATCTAAGAGCTTGGCATTTCCTCTTCTGTTTCTCTTGCTGACATCAGAACATCCAAAGGCAGCAACTCAAAGCTCCAAACACGCTCCAGGTTCAAGGTAAGTCTTTCTGACTTTGCATCTTTTTTTCGTTCTGAACATCATTAACGTGTAAATATCATAGTGTTGATGTTGTTCGTATCATTGCATAAGTAGAAAAACTGTGGATCAGAATTTCTTGGTTAAGGTTAAGACTCAAATTTAGGATTAGAACTTCTATAAACTATTGTGCTGATTTGCTGTTTGTTTAAAAATGAATAAGTTATTATTGTGCTGATTAATATGACAAAAAAAGTCATAATGTAACACAGAACTTCTATTTTTCACTCATCATTTCAACACATAGAACTTCGAGGATTTTCTCTGTTTAAGCATGCAGAACTTCTGAGTTCTCTTCACAGTTTTAACACACAGAACTTCTATGATTTTTCTCACTGTTAACACACTTAGAACTTCTGATTCTTATATGCTGATAACGTTGAGCTGCTGATTGTTTGTTCACTGTCTTAGCACCATACAGAACTTCTGAGTTCTTCCTACTGTTTTGACACGCACAGAGCTTCTAAGGTTTTCTCACTGTTCTAACATTCAGAAGTTCAACACATAGCAATCTGGAACTTCTATGTTTTTCCTCTAACATGTCTTGCAGGACCTCAGCACATAGCAATCCAGAACTTCTATGTTTTTCCTCTAACGTGTCTTGCAGGACCTCAGAGTGTACCAATCCAAAACTTCTGATGCCCACTGACGTTTCCTTTCTGAGTCATCACGCGCCTGGCTTCAGAGCTTCTGATCCTTGTTGTTTTTCCTTGCAGTAGCACACTGTTTTCTATTTTTTCATTTATTTTCCTTTTCGTCATTTTTAATATTAAAAAGACATAAAAATATTTTCCTTTTAATTTATTCCTTTTTTTTAATTTATTAAGACAAAAAAACTCAATTTTCAAACTCACACCTTTTAAGTCAAAACTTCGACATTATGTCATCCTATCTTCAAAATATCGTCCAAATAAATCTTTTTTAGCCAAACCAAACATTTTTACCAAACGAACCATTTTAATCAAACAAATAATTTTAATCTAAAAACAGATATTTCAAAAGGTTCTTGTGGAGTACCGAAGATGGATTGGGTGCTAATACCTTCCCATTGCATAATCAACCCCCGAACTCTAGATCTCTTTCAAAAACGCATTGTATTTTCATTACATTTAAGTATTATTTTACATTGCATATTTTAGGGTTTTATTTCTCTCTTTTCCCTTTTCCCTTGGAAATAATAAAGCGCGGTGGCGACTCTTGCTTTTGTGAGTCGAGTTAATTAATAGCTCGATCTCCGATTTTCACCCCTACAACAAGAGTTCAATCTTTTGAGAAAAGTTTAAAGATAAAAGCCATAGTGGAAAAATGGTTTGAAATGAGATTGATTGACTTTTAGTCTTCTCACGAAAAATGTCAAGGTATTATTAAGTTGATTGGAGTTTATTTATGAAAATGTATTGAAAATGCATGGACATAAGTCCAAGTTTATTATGAAAGTGGTTCAAGTTTAAAAACAATAAGAGTTTTCAAAAGGAGGAAGAAGATTTTTGAAATTAAAGAAGATGGGAGGAGAAGAAGTGACTATCCTAAAGCACAAGGTAAAAGCTAGGGATAAGAACCATCTAAACAACAAGAAGCCAATACTTGACATTATGAGCCAAGATAGAATTATCATTCCTTGGATTGAAACCAATCAAGCAAAAAAATACTAGACCTCTTGAGAGAACCAAACCTCAAGTGTACTAAGTCTTCACAAAAATTAGGCAGAGTAACGGTTGTATACGGGTGAATTCCAGATTACAAATAAAGGGTGTAATAAAAAAAACCTGCAAACAAAAACAAAAAAGCAACTCAATGTCTTGAGGTAAACCTCAAGAACTCTAGACAAAATAATCAGATAAGATCACAAGGTCTCCAAGATAGGCCAAGGTTTCTAATCCTAAGTCCAAAAAAAAAAGTTCCCATGCTCCATAATGCCAAGGATAGTAACCAAATAGTCAAGTACCATTAAAGATTTTTATGGGTTATGTTGATTATTAAGTATCTTAAAAAAAAGCTCAAGTGAGCAAAGTAAAATTATTAAGAAAGTAAATGCTCAAATGAGCAAAGATGAAAATGGCATGAAATGTAAATGCTAAAAGTAAATGGTACATAAAGCATAAAAAAATAAAAGCATAAAGTAAAACAAGTAAATAATTAGTGGTTAGTTGGATGACCATCTTAAAGCTTGCATTTGGAACTCATTAGAGGATTGGTAGAACCAAAGCCTCCACACAACAAGTTGCATTTGCTTTTTGTCAAGTATATCATCCATTTGGAGTTCTCACAAGTTCCATTTAATGATCAACGATGTTTAAGTGATCCCTGTTGACCAAAGGTATTGTAGATCCATTAGAGGATTGGTAGAACCAAAGCCTCCACACAATGAATCTCAAGGTTATTGGATCAAAGAGATCAAATTAACATACTTGGGCTTGCAAATATAAGTTTGGTCCACGAATGATCATTTATTCGAATTGGGACAAAATTTAGCGCTATGTTAAGCAATCGTAAGTGGAATTATATAGAAGTCGCACCTATTTTGAGGTAGGTCAATAACAATATATGCACCATTTATTCTGATACATGATATAGCGATCATGCTCCAACAACATTTAGTGCAATAAGAAGGGGATGAGATGAAGAGGGATGGGAGAGAATATACAAATCACTTTTGAATTAAATTTAATCAAACTATTATTAAAATCATTCATCTATTTTTGTGGAGTTAAACTCAACACCATGGATCCAATGATGTTAATAAAGTTTATGATCCAAAATTTAACCCAAGATCAGCCAGAAAATAGTCACAAAATAATATACATTTTAATATATACAAAAGGTTTTAAAAATAATGTTTAAAAATAGAAAATAAAAAGAAAAATATCAACTATGTTCAAATTAATCAAGTAAAAAAATTAAGACCATAGAAAAATCAGAAAAAGGCAAAAATAATTTTACTAATTTTTTGGTAATTTTTTAAAGTCAGAAACTATTTTTAAAATTAAAAGAAATGGGTAAAATTAATCAAAAATGATAAAAAAAATAGTAAAGCCAGAAACAAAAATAAAATAAGGTCACCAATATTTGTCACAATATCATTGGATCAATCTATAATTTTTCAGAATTTAAAAGTTTATAAAAGTATTTTTAAACATTTAAAACATTTCAAATAAAGTGGAAATTTATAAAGAATACCAAAACATAAAATTAAATTGTGAAAAAGTAAAAATCAGAAAGAGAATAATCAAAATATTTTTTCATAATTGTTTCAGATTTTTTGGACTTAAAATGAATTTTCTATGATTTTTTGAAATTTAAAACAATTAAAATATAAAAATCAGAAAAGAAAATAAAAGTAAAAATATGTGGACCATTGGATGAGAGTCAAAACGCGTTAATAATAAAATCCAAGGGATCTGGTGCGTTGTGCATATCATGGTCATTAATGAATAAAATACAGAATCAAATATAAATCAGATTTTCAAAAATAACAAGTAGCGTGCCATCATTGGTTGGAAGATGACACGTAGATCATCTTCAACCTCCAGCCAACGTTATCTGAAGGTCTCTCAAACTGTAAAATCTGAAGCTTAGACCTATGCCGTTTGCTTTGTCTCTTCAAGACGAAGATAACCACACCCTCGCGCCAAATTTATATAAATTGTAGCTCAAGCAATTTGGAAGGAAAGTTTTGAAAAGAGATTTTAAATTTCATGGTCAAAATGTGTTTCCAATAAAATGTAAGTGTTGCGACTAGAACTAGGGCAATGAGAGCAACACAATGATATCACAGTTTTGAAGAATTTATGAAGGAATCTACCTATTGAAGTTGAGTTGCAGAGCTCTGAAACAGGACTTCTATGGAGCAGTATAGGGCACGATTATTGAATGTAATTATGTGGTTAGCTTCATGGAAGATCAAGGAAGGTTAATTGATGGAAAAATTGGATTGAAAAAGGCTTGAGAGTGTATTTTGAAGTTACTGAATTCTGAGTTATGGAACAAGTTTGGCAGGGTGATTCTGGCTATCCAAGCTTGAGAAAATGAATGGGAAATGACCCTCTATTTATAGGTAATCAAATGGAATGTTCAAGCTTGTGAAATGATGAAGTTTAGAGGGAAATCGTGTGAAGTTGCAAACAAGAAAAGTGTGACTTAAAACTTGATCAAAACTCATCCAAAACACGCATTTTGTTGTGCTAATCCATTCTGGAAGTTCACTAAACATGTTTAGAAGCAAAAACTGTAAAATCAAGCTTTTCAAATTAAATTTTGTTTTGATGAACATAAACCATGATTGACAAAGAAGGCAAAGATTTATGATCAAGCTCAAAGCATCTCTGGAAAAAATCTTAAGTTCAAATCTCTTAACAACACTCAAGGTATAATGATATTATTTACTTTGATCTTAAGATATAGATGCTCAGAGGTGAATAAGAAATGTTTTATAAATCATTACTCAAGTTTTTCAAAGTTAAAATTCATTTTTCACTTGAGTGAAATCGATTTGCATATTAGTTCAATCGATTGCATGCTTCAATTTTTCAGATCCTTTGCTTCTGTTTCTTAGTGCAATCGATTTACATTGCTTGTGCAATCGATTGCATACTTAAAATTTTCAAAACGTTTGCTTCTGTTTTTTAGTACAATCAATTTACATTGCTTGTGCAATCGATTGCACTCACTTATTTTTTGCTACTGACTTTACATGCAATCGATTTACATTGCTTGAGAAATCGATTGCACACTTAAAACTTTTGAAAATATAGCTGTTGAAACCCCGTGCAATCGATTTACACAAAGGGTGCAATCAATTGCATGCTGCATGATTTTGAAAAACAGTAGCTTTTCTCATGCCTGTTCATAATACATTTTCATTGAAACCTTTCACTCAATCTTGGCATTTGTTCATGATTCATTTTCAGAACTTTATGTTGTTTCAAAAGGGTGTTAAGAACATATAAATATTCATTTTCAAAATCATTTTCAACACCTCTTCCAAATATATTTTCTGAATTTTCAAAATACAAACTCAAGCTTTTCTTCACTTTCATACATAAGTTTTCTACAAACTTTCACATATTGTTAAACCGGAAAAGTTTGAGCATTTGTATATCTTGAGTCATTGTATAATATTATCATTGTAAGAGAAGACCATTCATTGATTAAATCACTCTAAGTGATCATTACTACTCAACTCACTCAAAATCAAATATTGATAGATACTTACTTATTTTTCCAGGATTGTTGGAAATAAGTTTAAGTGGTTTTTTAAACCTTGTCTTTCCAGGATTGTTGGATACAAGTGTAGTCACTTTGAGAGGATTGCTCTCATTGTTGATATAGTGAAAACCCAATAGGATTGTTCTTTGTCCAAGAGGATTTTTCTTGGTGATTTTATTGGTTAGAGTCTTGTATAGAAGGACTAGGGTGTCTTGTCTAGAAATCTAACAATAAGGAAATCTCTTTCATGTTGAAAGGGGACTGGAGTACTCTCGGACTGTGAGGGGAACCAGGATACATCTTTGTGTTCTTTACTTTTCCACATTTACCGCTTTCATCACTAGCCATATACCAGAAAAGAAAGAAACACATTTGTAAACTCCTGCACTAAACCAGAAAAATAATATCCATCATCACTAAACTGTAAAAATTTTAAAGTACCTAATTCACCCCCCTCTTAGGCGCACTCTCATACTTACATTTGGTATCAGAGCAGGTTATAGGTAACCTTCTCCTAAAAGATCCATAATGGCTTCCGCAAATAAAAATCCAATTTTCAGAGATGGTGGTAGTAACAACAAGCCTCCTCTATTTTGTGGTGAATATTTTGACTTCTGGAAAATACGCATGAAGGCACATCTAGAAGAACAAGGAGAAGAAATATGGGATGCTGTCGAGAATGGTCCTTTTATCCCTATAACGGTAATCAATGGTGCTGGCTCATCAAAGCCTAAGGCTGCATAGGACGAAGATGATTAGAAGAAGGTTCTCTATGATAAAAAGGCAATAAATCTTCTTTAAGGTGCACTTAGCATGGATGAATTCTTCTGTGTCTCGACATGCAAAATGGAGAAAGAAATATAAGATACCTTGGTATAAACTCATGAAGGAACCGCTGAAGTTAAAAGATCAATATTAAATACTTTGAGTCAAGAATACAAACTATTCAGAATGCAGCCCCGAGAATCAATCCTCGACTTGCAGAAAAGATTCGTGCACTTGACAAATCATTTTAAAGCACTTGGTAAGACTTTAACTAATGATGAACTTAATCTTAAAGTGCTTAGATCTTTATCCAGGGAATGGCAACCAAAAGTGACAGCAATATCCGATAAGAAGAATCTATCCATAATGACTTTCGCGACTTTGTTCGGAAAACTGCAAGAATATGAGACGGAACTTGCAAGACTTGAAAAGCATGAAATCCAAGTAAAAGATTCAAAAGACATTGCTTTAAATACAAGGATAAAAAATCATGATAGCAATCAAGAGGATGAATCCACTAGTAGTGAAGATGATGATCTCATCAAGAAGATTGAAAAGGTTCTACGAAAAGAAAGAAAAAAGGGAAGCACCAACAAGGAATGTTATATGCTTTGAATGTGGAGAAAAGGGAAATGTTAAAAGTGAATATCCTACACTTGAGAATAAGAAGAAATATTTCAAGAGAAATAAAGATAAGAATTCAAAGAAAGCATATATAACATGGGAAAGTTCATCTTTCGATTCCGAAAATAATCAACATGTTAATCTTGCATTGATGGCCTCACATCATTCTGATAGTGAAGATGACGCGGTTAGTAATGAATTTTCTCTTTTTGATAATGATGCATAAGGTATTATAGATGAACTATTAAATGAATGAAAAATTTTGTACAAAACTATTTCATCTCAAAAGAAACAAATTTCATCTTTAGAAGAAAAATGTGAGTCTATGGAAAAAGATCTCAAAGATGAAAAACAAAAATTTAGTGTGCAAAAACAAAATTTTGTATGCAAAAATTGTGAATCACTCTCTTTCCAAATTGTCCAATTAAAAGAGTTATTTAAAGATATGAAAAAGGTAAAATTGGATTGGAAGGTGTTCTTAGCCAACAAAGATATTCCAATGATAAAAGTGGACTTGGATATTCAAGGTTTTCAAAACCAAGTTCTAATAAAACTATCTTTGTTAAGGCTAGTGATCAATCATCCAAAGAGAAAGTGAACAAACCTAAAGTAGTTCATCAATTTCCTAAAAAGAAAAGATTTGTTCAGAATAAATCTTACCCTTCTAGATATAGAAGTAACTTTGAAACTACTTGTTTTTATTGTGGTATTAAAGGCCACACACCTAATGCTTGCTATGTTAGAAACTTTAGTGTGGCAAGTGGATATTATGTGTGGGTAAAGAAAGGAACTAACTATGATGGACCCAAAGCACATTGGGTACCAAATCAAACTTAATTTGTTTTGTAGGTATGCTTGAAGACCACATTCAATATTTGGTATCTTGATAGTGGTTGTTCAAAGCATATGACGGGAGACATATACTAACTTTCAAATCTAGTTCAATTCCAAGGATTATTTCACATATGGGAAATATCTTTAAGGAAGAATTCTAGGCATTGGAAAAGTTGATACACTAACTTTCATATCCATTGAAGATGTACCTTATGTTGAAGAACAAGAGACAACTTCTAAGTAAAAGACAACTTTGTGACAAAGGCTTCAACATCATGTTTTGATGAATATAACTACTATTTTCATTTATCAAAGGATGATAAAAAGCATCATGAAGCAATATGGATATGGTTAAGCTTTCAATATTTGTCCATTTTTATTGCATCTTTCCCTTCTTTTTGATAATGTCAAAGGGGGAGAAGGATGTGGTACTTTATGCTTGTATTTTTCGATGAACAAATTCAAAGGATTACAACCTTCTCATACATAGGGGGAGTTATGCATCTTAGGGGGAGAAAAACTCTTTCCGGAAACTACAACGCATAAAGCAAGATTGTTTGTCATCATCAAAAAGGGGGAGAATGTAAAATCAAGCTTCTCAAATGAACTTTTGTTTTGATGAAGACAAATCATGATTGACAAAGAAGACAGAGATTTATGATCAAGCTCAAAGCATCTTAGGACAAAATCTTCAGTTTAAAGCTCTTAACAACTTTCAAGGTATAATTATATTATTTACTTTGATCTTAAGATATAGATGCTCAATGGTGAATAAGAAATGTTTTATAAATCATTACTTAAGTTTTTCAAAGTTAAAATTCATTTTTCACTTGAGTGCAATAGATTTGCATATTAGTGCAATCGATTGAATGCTTCAATTTTCAGATCCTTTGCTTCTGCTTCTCAGTGCAATCGATTTACATTGCTTGTGCAATCGATTGCATACTTAAAATTTTCAAAATGTTTTCTTCTGTTTTTCAGTGCAATCGATTTACATTGCTTGTGCAATCGATTGCACTCACTTATTTTTTGCTACTGACTTTACATGCAATCGATTTACATTGCCTGTGCAATTGATTGCACACTTAAAACTTTTGAAATTATAGCTGTGGAAACCCCGTGCAATCGATTTACACAAAGGGTGAAATCGATTGCATGCTGCAGGATTTTGAAAAACAGCAGCTTTTCTCATGCCTGTTCATAATACCTTTTCATTGAAGCCTTTCACTCAATCTTGGAATTTGTTCATGATTTATTTTCAGAACTTTATGTTGTTTCAAAAGGGTGTTAAGAACATATAAATATTCATTTTCAAAATCATTTTCAACACCTCTTCCAAATATATTTTCTGAATTTTCAAAATAAAAACTCAAGCTTTTCTTCACTTTCATACATAAGTTTTCTGCACACTTTCACATATTGTTAAACCAGAAAAGTTTGAGCATTTGTATATCTTGAGTCATTGTACAATATTATAATTGGAAGAGAAGACCATTCATTGATTAAATCACTCTAAGTGAACATTACTACTCAACTCACTCAAAATCAAATATTGATAGATACTTACTTACTTTTCTAGGATTGTTGGAATAAGTTTAAGTGGTTTTTTAAATCTTGTATTTCTAGGATTGTTGGATACAAGTGTAGTCACTTTGAGAGGATTGTTCTAATTGTTGATATAGTAAAAATCCAAGAGGATTGTTCTTGGTCCAAGAGGATTGTTCTTGGTGATTTTATTGGTTATAGTCTTGTATAGAAGGACTAGGGTGTCTTGTCTAGAGATCTAACAATAAGGAAATCTCTTTCATGTTGAAAGGGGACTGGAGTACTCTCGGACTGTGAGGGGAACCATGATACATCTTTGTGTTCTTTACTTTCCGCATTTACCGCTTTCATCACTAGCCATAAACCAGAAAAGAAAGAAACACATTTGTAAACTCCTGCACTAAACCAGAAAAATAATATCCATCATCACTAAACGGTAAAACTTTTAAAGTACCTAATTCACCTCCCCTCTTAGGCACACTCTTATACTTACAAAAACGCGTGGAAAACTTGTGATTAGAAGCAAAAACAAAGATTTCAAAATCTGACTTGTGTGGAAACTTCAGTTCCAAGTTACCAATTTCAAAATCATGGCATTCTCAGCTCAAGGGGCCTTAGGGAATGATTCTTGATGCTTTAGAAAGATGAGGTTACAAGCTTTGCAATTGAAAAAGAATGGAATCAAGTGGATGCTTGAGCTGAAAGTTGTGTTGATTCAAAGTTGGAGAAAAAGTGTTGACTTTCCATACTTAGAAATATTTCAAATTCTTCTTCAAAAATGACCTATAATGTCTTGCATCCAAACATGGCCTTCCACTTGCAATTTTCTCTTTACAAAAAAATATGGAATGAAGTAGATCTCTTGAATAACATTTTTAAACTTGAACCATTCAAAATCTCCAAAAATTGAGAGAGTTATGAATTTTTGAAGTTGGAAAAAAATCATGAAATGACCTATAATCTTTTGGATCCTTAAGGCAACTTCCATCCATTTTCTCACTTTGCACATAAAAGAAGGAATAAAGTTCACACATTCAAGGTCATTATGGAAAAGGAATGGTCTCAAGGTGATAAAAATTGACCATATTATGATCATTTTAAGTCACACATGGAAAATTGGGGATTTATTTGGAGGACTTGTAATCTTTCTTCCTCATTAAGTCTCTTCCTCATGACAACTCCTTGAAACTTTTGAAATGATTTGTTGATAACCCTTTGAAGAGAAAGATGTCTTTGGAATCACTCAAAAATACCAAGAGATGAGAAAGATATATTCCTTTGGACTTTAAAACCCTAGCTCCTTAAGTCAAGAGAATGCTTTTAGGAACTTTGACAATTTTGAACAAACTTATTGTACCAATACACATGATTTGTAAATAGAATTTGTTGAGGATTATAATGAGAACTCATAGCCACCAAAACCACTTCCATATCTTAAACAATGAGAGAAATATGCACTTGTGACCAAATGGAATAAAATCTTATCCAACCATGACAACTACTCCAATCAATCCCTTGTGCTTTTCAACCAAATTTGATAACCTTGAAATGTGATGAACCAAAATAAACTTTCCATGCCAATTATTCCAAAACAAATCCAATGGTGAGGTTTTAACTCCTCAAGCTTTATTGACTAGGGCATGGAAATAAACTCAAGAACCCATGGGGTAACTTGTTAAATCCCATTGCCTTTACCTACATGGATAACAAGCAAGACAAACCAACATTGTATTTTAATTAGTTAAAAGAAGAAATCAAGACAAAAACAATATTCATTATCAAAAAAGAACATAAGTCAAGGTTCTTGGTGATTCCTCAAAAGGGCAAAGCTAAACATAGGGAGGGGAACCAAGAATCCTAGTGTGATCTTGTTGTGAATGAATCAACATGGTATGTTGAAGGGATCTTAGGGGAAAAAATTGGGGTACAACAGCTGCCCTTATTTAAGTTTCTTCTATCCAGAGATACGAAGGTTAAAAATCTTCGTGTCGACGCGATCGAAGATATATAAATATAAAAAAAAACCCTATTTTTCGCTCTAAGATGACATGCAAATGTTTATGATCATGAATGCACATGGACAATTCCAAAGGGACGCAAATCACCACTGGGGATGTAAAAAAATAAAGAAACAAGGGAGAAAACCCACCAGGAAAATAAATCACTGGTGGATCAAAAGACCTGAATCAAAGAGGATGGTAGAATGGTCAAAGGATACACCAACTTCTACCGAAGGCGAAGCTACCGATGTTTACTGAAGGCAGAGAGAAAGATAACGAACATTGACGTTCACTGCCGATGTCCTACCAACTTTCACTGAAGGTAGAGAGAAAAGAAATATCAGAGCACCGCCGTTCACTGACGATGAACTACCAACGCTCACTGAGGGTAGAAAAAAGATAACAAACACCAACTTTCACTGATGGTGATCTACCAACTTTCACTGAAGGTAGAAAGATAATATATCATAGCATCGCCGTTCACTGACGATGAACTACCAATGTCCACTGAAGGTAGCAAAAAGATAAAAATCATCGACGTTTATTGCCGATGTCCTACCAAATTTCACTAAAGGTAGAAAGAGAATATATCATAGCACCACCGTTCACTGACGATGAACTACCAACGTTCACTGAGGTTAGCAAAAAGATAACAAACACCAACTTTCACTGATGGTGATCTACCAACTTTCACTGAAGGTAGAAAGAGAATATATCATAGCATCATCGTTCAATGACGATGAACTACCAACGTTCACTGAGGGTAGCAAAAAGATAACAAACACCAACTTTCACTGATGGTGATCTACCAACATTCACTGAAGGTAGAAAGAGAATATATCATAACATCGCCGTTCACTGACGATGAACTACCAACATTCACTGAGGGTAGAAAAAAAAATAAACATCCACTTTCACTGATTGTGATCTACCAACTTTCCCTGAAGGTAGAAAGAGATTATATCATAGCATCACCGTTCACTGACGATGAATTACCAACGTTTACTTAGGGTAGCAAAAAGATAATAAACATCGATGTTCACTGCTGATGACCTACCAACTTTCACTAAAGGTAGAAAGAGAAAATATTATAGCATCGCCGTTCACTGATGATGAACTACCAACGTTCATTGAAGGTAGCAAAAAGATAACAAGTTTCCCCAAGATTCTGGCGTTTCACCTAGAACGGGTCTCAACTTCTTCTTTAACCAAGGCACTCCGCCTAGAAAAGATAATATATAAGTTGTCTCAAATAAAGAGACTTCCACTTGCAAAGATTTCATAATGATCTGTTTCTGTGATATTGAAAGTCTTGCCATCCTTTGGCGTAATTTGACGACAAACTGCGAACTATTCACTCATAGAGGAGATAGCAAAAAAAGTAACATCGAATTTTATAGGGAAGCACAAGTTACTCAAATAAAGAGACCTGCTACTTGTTGTCATGGAGGATTGTAAAAAGAAATGACTTTCTAGGGAGATAAATATGACTTTCTGGAGAAAGAAATATGACTTCTTGGGGGAAGAAATATGACTTCCTGGAGAAGGAAATATGACTTCTTGGGGGAAGAAATATGACTTCCTGGAGAGATGCCGCGATATTCATGCTAAGGAGATAAAGTCTTCTCGTGCAAAATAAATGCACCAACCAAAACTTCAAGTTTTCAGAAATCCAAAGTAAATAATATTGTTGTGGAACCACAGATTCAAACCAGAAATAAACCGGAACGAAACGGTCAACCAGAATACATCCTTTGAGAAATAAACTCAAGAGGGAAAAACAAATCCATCCAAACCAGGAGCTGTACAGGAAGGCTAAAGCAAAAATCTTCCACTAGGGAGAACTCAGTGGGGAAATTGAAAGGATATATGCTTTCTTCTTAAGGCCAACACTCTATTAAAGAGAGGACAACGTAACTCTGCAAAACATGATGATATATCAACAAAATATTAACAAATGTCAATGAATAATGATTTGCCAATTTTAGCTATACATGATGTATGTATGAATGTATGAGTGTTATTGTGCGTATGCTGACAAAATAGATATACAACATTGGGAATAACCAGGCAAAACCACCTCGGGCACTAACAACACTCGGCTAAACTTCACCTAAGATGATCATTCCAAGAAAAAGTAAATTCCAACTGAGGAAACAAAACCTACTAGCTGCTTTAGCTTTACTGGGGAGCGACATAATCCGGAAGTAAGCAAAACGGAGTGACATAATAATACAGATACAGGGATAGAACATCCTTCTTCAAGCTTCACCGGGGAAACAAGTGTTTTTAAAAGTAACATTCCTACTGGAGATTGCAAAACCAGTATCAAGTAAAGCAGACTGACACCAAAACATCAAAACATTTACTGGGAAATTCAGGCCTACTTCATTGGGGAGGTTAATACCACATCCACAAAGGGAAAACAACAATACGTCCTTCACTTAGAGAAACCATGGACCTGCATTCTTCAAGAGTGGTTATGATACCAACTTCTTTGGAAAACGAACTTCTATTAGGCCAAACGAAAACTTCACTGCAGAAAATGCGGATTGAAACTTCACATCATGAAAACTCAGAAAAGAGGAGAAATGAATCCAAACTTGACCGAGGATACCAGAATTATAAACCTAATACGGCGAAAACATCTCGAGTAAACCTTCCCGAGGGGAACAAAAACTTCTCAAAACAACTAGAGTTTGTCCATTCCTGGGATCACCATTTTTGTTGTCATTGTTTCATCACAAATCTCAAAGTAAAAGCAGATTGAAAAATATTTTTTTTTTAAAAATCAATTTTGTTATTTAATCTTTTTTGCTTTGAAAGTTATTATCAATAATAAATGGAGTCTTTGCAAGCTAAATAAAATAAGAAATACAAAGAATTGGGTAAAAGCTCAAATTTCATTAATAGAATGGTAGTCTGTGAATGCGAGACTCCATAGATGATTACAAAGTTTAAAAAATGGTAATATATAATGGAAAAGATACATTGAGATACAATGACCACTATCCCCTCTAGCAACTTTTGAAATCCTGAGCAGCAGCTTCTCTTAAAGTATGGTGAGGATCCGAGAAGATTGTTGCTTCAACGATCAAGTCTTGTCTGACGTAGTTACTTTCCAAGAAAGTCCCTAACTTTTGCCTAAGCCGCCCTTCAGGGTTTTCAACTTAGCGGAAAATTTATTTTGTTTAGGTCTCTAATTTTTGCCTAGACCTCCCTTTCGGGTTTTCGGCCTACCAAGAAACTCCTTTTTTGCCTAATCCTCCCTTTCGTGTTTTCAACTTAGCGAGATGTTCTTTTATTTCTTTAGGAGATTTATTTCTTGAATGCGTCAACATTCATGGGACGTGGGAACTCCTCGCCATCCATAGTTTCAAGAATTAATGCACTGCCAGAGAAGGCTTTCTTGACAACATATAGGCCTTCAAAATTGGGAGCCCACTTGCCCCTAGAATCAGCGTTGAAAGACATGATCTTCCTGAGCACGAGGCCGCCTTCTCTGAATTCACGAGGTTTGACCTTTTTATCAAAATATTTCTTCATTATTTTCTTATATAACTGTCATGACATAAAGTTGTCATCCTCTTCTCCTCAATCAAATTCAATTGGTCAAACCCATTCTGGACCCATTCAGCCTCTGTCAATTTGGTTTCCATTATCATACGCAAAGAGGGAATCTCAACCTTGACAGGGAGTACAACTTCCATTCCATACACCAGGGAGAACGGGGTTGCTCCTGTTGAAGTGCAGACAAATTTTCGATATCCATGTAGAGCAAAAGGGAGCATTCCATGCCAATCCTTATAAGTAACAATCATTTTCTGGATAATTCTCTTGATATTCTTATTAGCAGCTTCGACAGCCCCATTCATCTTTGGCCAGTATGTAGATGAATTGTGATAGACATTCTTGAATTCTTCGCACAGTTTTGTCATCATCTTGTTGTTCAAATTTGAGCCATTGTCAGTGATGATTCTGCTCGGCACACCATACCGACATATAAGGTTATTATTAATGAAGTGCACAACAACCTGCTTAGTAACATTGCAATATGAAGCAGCCTCCACCCACTTGGTGAAGTAATCAATTGCTACCAAGATAAAACAGTGTATGTTCGAAGCTTTGGGTTCTATCATCCCAATCATGTCAATACCCCACATAGAGAAAGGCCACGAGGAGGAAATCACATTGAGAAGTGTCGGAGGCACATGGACCTTGTCTACATAAATCTGGCATTTATGGCACTTCTTTGCAAATTTATAACAGTCGAACTCCATTGTCAGCCAATAGTAACCTGCCCTTAGCATCCTTTTAGCCATCGAATGTCCATTAGCATGAGTGCCAAATGAACCTTCATGAACCTCATGCATTAACATGTCTTCTTCGAGTCTATCCACGCATTTGAGCAAGACCATGTCATAATTTCTCTTGTACAACACATTTTCATTGAGGAAGAAACTTCCTGCCAATCTTCTCAATGTCTTTCTATCTTTCTTCAACGCACCAATCGGGTATTCCTGGGTCTGAAGAAAATGCTTGATATCATAATACCAAGGTTTTTCATCTGCTACCTCCTCTGCTGTAGACACATGAGCGGGCCTATCCAGTCGTTGAACCATAATTCGAGGTATATCATTCCAAGTATTCACTTGGTACATAGAAGCCAGAGTTGCCAGAGCATCCGCCATTTGATTTTCATCTCTAGGAACTTGATGGAATTTAACTTTATTGAAGAAGGGTAATAATCTTCTAGCATAATCTTTGTAAGGGATCAAGTTGGGGTGACGAGTATCCCATTATCCTTTAATCTGATTTATTACCAAAGCTGAATCACCATACACATCTAGAATTTTAATTGTGAGATCAATAGCTTCTTCGAGACCCATGATGCAAGCCTCATATTCAGCCATATTATTAGTACAGTCAAATGTTAACCTTGCAGTAAAAGGAATGTGAGATCCATGAGGAGTGACAATCAAAACACTAATTCCTTTACCATAAGCATTCACAGCTCCATCAAATATCATACTCCAACGAGATTCAGGGTCAGGACCTTCCCCAGGCAATGGTTCATCACAATCTTTCACTTTCAGGAACATCACATCCTCATCGGGTACAGACTGGTGATCCTCCACTAATTGGTGAGCAAGATAATCTGCCAACACACTGCTTTTAATAGCTTTTTGAGTGCGGTATTCGATATCATATTCAGATAACAACATCTTCTAGTAGGCAATTCTCCCAGTAAGATCATGCTTTTCAAAAATGTACTTGATTGGATCCATTTTGGAGATCAACCAAGTAGTGTGATTCAACATATACTGCTGCAAACACTTTGCCGCCCAGGCCAGAGCACAACAGATTTTTTCCAACATGGAATACCGCGACTCACAATCAATGAATTTTTTACTTAGATAATAAATGGAGAACTCCTTCTTCCCTGTTTCATCATGTTGTCCCAGAATACATCCCATGGATTTATCTAACATTGTCAGATACATAATCAACGGTCTTCCTTCTACAGGAGGGAGCAAGATAGGAGGTTCAAGCAGATATTCTTTAATACTTTCAAATGCCCTTTGGCAATCATCCGTCCACACACAACCTTGATCTTTCTTTAACAACTTAAAGATCGATTCACATGTTGCAGTCATGTGGGAGATGAATCTGGAAATATAATTCAAACGCCCTAGGAAACCTCTGACTTTCTTTTCAGTTCTTGGTGCTGGAATCTCTTGAATCGCCTTGACTTTATTAGGGTCAATTTCAATTCCTTTATGGCTAACAATGAAACCCAACAATTTCCCTGATCGGACATCGAAAGTACACTTATTTGGATTCAAGCGGAGACGATACTTCCTCAAACACTGAAATAACTTCAACAAATCTTCTACATTCCCTTCTTCAGTCTGGGATTTGGCAATCATATCATCAACATATACTTTGATTTCCTTGTGCATCAGATCATAGAATAGGGTTTTCATAGCCCTCTGGTACGTTGCACCAACGTTCTTCAACCCGAAGGGCATCACTCTGTAATAGAATGTTCCCCAGGGTGTGATAAACGTTGTTTTTTCCATGTCCTCTAGAGCCATTCTTATTTGATTATACCCGGAAAATTCGTCCATGAACGAGAATACCTTAAATTTTGCTGTGTTATCCACTAACATATCAATGTGTGGCAGTGGAAAATCATCTTTTGGACTAGCTTTATTTAGATCTCTGTAATCTACGCACATGCAGACCTTTCCGTCTTTTTTCGGTACTGGGACAATATTGGCAATCCATTGAGGATACACTGACTTCACAAGAAAACCAACATTAATCTGCTTTAGAACCTCCTCTTTGATTTTTACTGCCATATCTGGGTGAGTTCTTCTTAACTTTTGTTTAATTGGCGGACACTCTGGCTTCAACGGCAAACGGTGCTCTACAATATTTGTATCTAGACCAGGCATATCTTGATAAGACCAAGAAAAAATATCCTCATACTTTTTCAACAGCTCAATCAACCTGCTCTTCACATCAGGATGCAACAATGCTCCAACCTTGACTTCCTTCAGATCTTCTTCTGAACCCAAATTGATCACTTCCAATGGCTCTTTATATGGCTGAATGGTATTTTCCTTGTGCTCAAGCAACCGTGAAACCTCTTCTGGAATCTCATCATAATCTTCTTCTTCAGCCCGAAACACAGGACATTCAAAGTTGGGAAAGGGTACAGGTCCATTGTATTCAACGGGTTTTTAATTAATCTGCACATATGATTTGTGATTGCATTTAGAAACTGACACATATATCAAGTGATCATGCAGATTGAATTTTAGTTATTATTTATTTTGAAAGGTTTTTTTTCTGATTACTATTTTCCAAGAAAAAGTAGAAAATAAAGACATAATTTGGGAAACAAAGACAAGTTTTTATTATTGATTTTAAAAGTCACAGTAAATAGATAAGCCCTACAACATTAATACTTCCACCTTGGGCAGAGTGAAAGCTTTTTCAAAAAGATTAACAAATCAAATTACTTTGAAACATGTATGCAAGAGGGAACATCAATGGTGATCCAGTTCGGAACCCTAACTCCGTGCGTCACATAATTCGGCATTTCCTGCTCTGCTTCATCTTCCACAATGGCGTTAATCCTGGAAACAGTCGGATGAAGATAACCCCCGCTACGTAAAATGTCTTGATACCTTCCTGCAGCAGACTTCGGCTTCATGCCCTTACCTTTGTCATTCTTCGAAGAGAACCCCAAGCCAGTTATGTTCTTGTTCACAGGTGGATCCACAATTTGTCCCCAAACTTCATTATGACCATTACACACAACCTGCTGCGCGTCCTTCGGCGAAACCATGGAATTCTCATTTCCTCTTATGTTATCAATGGATAAGGCTTGGAACTAGGTTCCAACAGCAGCTTCATCCACCTCTACAATGCTGAAAGAGGACAAATGAGATATCAACAATGCCTGCTCCCCATTTATGATCACTACTTTCCCTCCATGTACAAACTTCAGCTTCTGGTGTAAAGTTGAAGTGACAGCCCCTGCCTCATGTATCCACGGCCGTGCTAGCAAACAGCTATAAGCGGGAACAATGTCCATGACCTGGAAAGTTATCTGAAACAAATGTGGTCCTATATGAATAGGCAAATCCACTTCACCAGTAACAGATTTTCTTGACCCATCAAACGCTTTCATAATGGTGCCACTCGGGTGCATAGGCGTTCCTTGATATTTCAACTTCATAAGCGTACTCTTTGGTATAACATTCAACGCGGATCCATTATCAATCAGCACATTGGATAGTGAATCATTCTTGTAGTTCATAGAGATGTGGAGGGTCAAGTTGTGATTCCTCCCTTCATTTGGTAATTCATCATAGCAGAAACTCAAGTTATTACATGAAGTAATGTTTCCTATTACGCTGCTGAATTATTCTATTGGCATATCACTCTCCACAAAAGCTTGGTCCAGTACCCTCGTAAGGGATTCTCTGTGAGCAGAGGAGTTCATCAATAAAGCTAAGATAAATATTTTTGAAGGAGTCTGCAGTAGCTGATCTACAATTCTGTAGTCGCTCATCTTAATTATCTTCAAAATATGACCCACTTCTTTCTCTAACATATCTCCACTAGTCTCACCTGTAGCCTTCTTAGGTTCATCATTCTCAGCAATTTTCTTTCCAGCACCAACATCTCTTCGAACAACTGGCACAAACACACGACCGTTGTGGGTCACCCTTCCATTTTCAGCTATATTTCCAACATCGAGCATTGGCTGGATGGGAACTTCCACTCCATCCTCTAAGATTGTAGCATTGTATTTGTTAGGCACAACCTTATCTGACTTGTAGGGGATAGGACCCGGCAAACTAATCACCAATGGGGTAACAACTGGCTTGCTATGATACTCAACTTCAAAATGGACGGGTGCGCCGAAACAAGTCACAATGAATTTTACCCCTTCTTCAACACAACCAGTCATTAATAAGTCATTTCTGGAAAACAAATCTTCGTATGAAGAGAAATACTCATCTGCGGAAGCATACTCTTCATCTGACCCTTCTTCAGTCAAACAAACCTCAACCCTATCAACTTCATGGTAATCATCCCTCTGACTTGTGACCTTGATAGTTCCATTGTCTAACAACAACTGAACACCCTTCTTCATGATTGAACATCCTCGGGGGTCTCGACAACATACTCGGCAAGATCCATATTCGTATTCCACCTGACCAGCCGTATGGCAGAAGGTAGCATGCAACTGTACGAGGTCCTCATTCATATACTCTACATAAAAAATGTTGAATTCCCCAGGACATCCAGAAACCATATTCACTTCCTTTTCATACTCTTCCCTAGGCCTGATTATATGGATTAGGCCCTCATCCATCATCTCCTGTAAATCAGCCTTTATCTTATCGCAACCTTATATGTCTGTACTGCAAATAGCACAACCGGCATGGTCATGCGTATAGTAGCTAAATTCATAGGTCTGCATACATTTTCACCAAATCTCCTCTAACCAGATTAGTATCAAAAATCCAAAAGTCGTCTGGACATCCGGCTACCATATTCACAATATTTACTCCCCCATGCTTGGGTAGAGGATTATCTTTCACATTAGGTCCCACATCCTTGAAAGATAGAACTACAGACTTCACCAATTTCTATACCTCAGTCTTCAAAGGATAACAATTCTCAACATTATGCCCTGGTGCTCCCTGATGAAAACCACATGTTTGGTCTGCCTTGTAAAACCAAGGAAATGGTAATGGTACGGCGGGAGGTGGTTAGGTCAAAACCAACTTCTTCTGAATCAATTTCGGTAGTAACTCTGCATAGCTCATGGGAATAGGGTCATAACTCTCCCTTCTTTGATTATACCCTTGATTCCGCTGCTTGGACGATCTCTGATAAGCAACGGTAGTTGGAGCGGCATTCATAACAGGAGTAACTGAGGGACATGCTGATGACGCTGATAATTCCTTCTAGGAGTGTTTACCCTCCTCTCTTGTATTACAACATTTTCATCTCCTTCTTTCTTCTTGGTAAACCCATAATATGGCTTCTTCACACCTCCATATCCTTCACTCTTCGTTAAACGACATTCTCTTACAGCCTCTTCTAAGCGGATACCCATTCCTACCATTTCAGTAAAGTCACTTCGCGCACTTGCTACCATCCTCTAGTAGTAGAAAGCACCCAGCGTCTTCAAGAAAATCTTAGTCATCTCCTTCTCTTACATGGGAGGAATCACCTGGGCGACTACCTCACGCCATCTATGCGCATATTCTTTGAACGATTCCTTGTCTTTCTGAACCATGGCCCTGAGTTGATCAATGTCAGGCGCCATGTCCACGTTGTACTTGTATTTTTTGATGAATGCGTCTCCTAAATCATTAAAAGTATGGATATTGGCGCTATCCAAACTCATATACCACTTCAGCGCAGCATCGACCAAACTATCATGAAAAAAGTGAATCAGTATATGCTGATCATCAGTATGGGTAGACATTCTCCTTACGTACATCACCAGATGAGCACGAGGGCAAGTGTTGCCCTTATACTTCTAAAACTCCAGGACTTTAAACTTAGCAGGTATCTTAACATTCGGAACCAAGCATACTTCATTCACATTCTGCCCAAATAGCTCTTTTCCCTTGAGGGCCTTCATCTCTCTTTGCATCTTGTCAAACTGCTCTTGAAAATCATCCATTTTGTCATAAAGACCCAAGTATTCACTCGATGGAGGGAAACGACGACACACATCATCATTAACGAACGAAACCATATTCATCGAAGGAGGTGCAGCAGGAACATGCACCACAGGAGGTGCAGGAGTAACAATAGTCTGAACAACTGGAGTATCTTTGGGACCAAGATTGAAACCTTCAGGTGCAAAATTCCCTGGCATTCCCCATGGATAACCTTGGGGCATGCCATTCTAAAAAATAGTTGGAGTAGCAGACACGGGAACAGTCGGAGCTTCAGTAGTTGCCCTTGTTGGTTGAGGTTGAACACTCGGTGGCTGATTCTGAACAGTCACCAGAGCTTCCATCAGAGTAGTCAGATTGGCCATGCCGGCCTTCAAAGCAGAAACTTCCTTGCGCAGCTCGCAATTCTCTTGTTCTAAGTTGTCCGTCTTCTTTCTGAAATTAGCCTGAGTGTTGTAGTGATGAGTCAGCTTGCTGAACGAAGTAAAGAAGCTTGGTAAGACACCTGGATATGCATAACAAATGCAAGAAAAATGTGCAATATGATGCATGATATCTAATGCACATGATTATTTTTACTTTGTTATTTAATATTTCAAGGGATTTATAGATTTATAGACACATTGCAAATATCAGAGTAATAACACGTTTGAAATACTGAAAATTTTATCATAATATCTTCAAAATGGATTACAAGTTTCAATGATCCCAAGTACAAGATGAAAATAAAAATCTGAAACCCTGAGAAATAGAACTGATGGAGATCACTCTATACGCTGGCGCTTCCCCGTGAGCCTGGTAATCTGAGCATTCAACCTCTGGTTTTCTTCCGCATATCTGGTGGCAACCTCCTTCCAATCATCGGAATCAGGAAGTGAGTTATCAGCACCTGATTGAGGCTTAGGAGAAAATAAATCCCCTTGCCTCTCCATAGACTCTACCGCTCGACTCTCAAGGATCTCAATAAAGTTGTCTTTCTCCTTCAAGTCCGCTTTATAGGAACTCTCTAAAGTTTGGAACCTGTTCTTCCAAGCATCCTTTTTCTGTTGCATCCTAACCAAAGCAAGTTGCATCTCTTCTAGGTCATCTAATAAGGGGGGAGTCGTCTTCACAAATAAATCAGGCATGTGTGTCTCCCGGGTATACAACATCTTTAACTGAATAGCTCTCGATCGGACCCACTGAAGATATGGCTCCAAAGAAATAGCACCCATAGGTCCCAAATCCTTCCTACTCTTCTTATGAATGTGACGCCAGACCTTCGTAATCTGCACCCTAGCTTCGCTATGATCTTCTCCTTCCTTCAGAATGAAACTACTCAAATGAATACTATTCGGTTTATCCCTCATCGAATAACCAAACAGTCGCCGTGCAAGAACAAGGTTATAGTTAATTCCTCCCTTTATACCAAGAAGAGGTACATTGGGGAAACTACCACAATTATCAATAATCTCTATATTCTGGTAAGCTCGATGATACCAATCAATATCTGAGTGAGTAAGTTCCATGATCTTAGGAGCCCAATGAGGTTCCTTCCTAACATCCCAAAAAGCATCAGATTGAGGCATATGAGAGATAAACCACTGGTACAACAGAGGCGTGCAACAGATAATCATTCCCCCATGATAAGAATTTCGAAGATGAATAGAGTAATAAGCATCACCCAACAATGTAGGAACTGGGTTTCCAATCATGAAGATCCTGATAGCATTAATGTCAACAAACTTGTCCACATTAGGAAATAAAAACAACCCGTGGGCAAGTAGAGAAAAGATGGCCTCAAAAGCAACTGTACTCTTCATTCTGGCAAAGTAACGAGCTTTCTCCAATAAGAACTGAGTTGGTAATCCTCTAATTCCTCCTTTAGTAGTCATATGGGCTTCCACCTCAGATTTCCCTAGATGAATCAAAGCAGTAATCTCATGTTGTTTTGGCTCACCCTCCAAACAAGTAAAAGGAACATGGTCGGTAACAGGAAAATCTAATAGATAAGAATACTCCTCCAGTATGGGCATCAACTGATTGTCGGGAAAAGTAAAGCAATGATACATCGGATCATAGAACTGGACCAAGGACGAGAGAATACCCTCCTTCATCTTCAGCTTCATGAGAGGAATAATGGATCCATACTTCTTCCGAATGTCTGCAGAACACTCGATCTCGGGAATTAGATTGATCAACTCATCTATCTTGAGATCCTTGAAACTGTATTTCCCAGTCTTTCTCTTTCCAGAATCCATGGTTTGAAAGTACCTGAGATATTCACAAATAGTCAACCTTTAAATCCCTTGAAATATGGTTTCTTCAAAAGATGCTTATGAGTACATGGATGCATGATGCAACAATCACACACAAGATCACACATATAGGGTTCATAGGTTCAACGTCACGAGCATGAGGTTGAAGGTACTACCCATAAGGTGTCGGTCTAAAAGTTATCACCTGCCGAACAAGGTTCTAGAGGTTCCCAGAGTCTACATCCTTCCTTCGGATATTACCAACTTCCCAATTAACTCGGTAATTAGTAATATTCTCAAGAAAGACTCGTCTGAGCGTAGTATCGCGTGACAATTATTTCTGGATTACTCTGTCATAGCTTCCGCACTACACCTAAAAGGCCAAGATGGGTTTGGTATTCTACGGTCCTCAGTTTCAGCAGGCTCCCAGGTTGAAAGTAGTACGTCTTCCCGATTACTCGGTAAACGACACTACAGTCAAAGGGGCCTCCAATGAGTGGGGGATCTCATGCCTCCTTTTTTGGGATTACTCCCTGAAAGTTAACATGACTATACCGCCCTTCCTATCTTAAGGTTTTCCCATGTCCGGGTATAGGACTTATGAGTAATCACCAAGCACCCTAAAAACCAGGAAAATCCAGACAAACATATATACAATATATAACACAAAAAACAGTAATAACACATATACATATATAAACAAAGATAGGCTTAACCCACTTAGGGATGGACCAGCAAGAGGTCAATCTGTCCCCAGTGAAGTCACCATTTTTCTGTAGCGGTAGAAATGTTTTAGACTAAGCCATTGGGTTGACTAGACTTATACAAATCAAAATAAAAATCTCCACCGCGCTTTATTGTTTTCAAAGAAATGGGAAAAGAGCGAATAACCCAAAAAGAAGGGAAAAGATTCAAGGTAAGGGGGTTGGTTATGCAAAGGGAAGGTATTAGCACTCTAAACATCTACGGTACTCCACATGAACCTCTTTGTGAAATCTGTATATTTTGGCTATGAAAAATGTTGTATAAAAATGGATGGTGGAGGTGAGAAAAGAAATATATTTATTTTATAATTTTTGCACCCGCCACGGTTGTGAACCTTTAGTGCCTACGTACAACCTTTTCGTGCAATAGAGGATCAGGGTACACATAGTTCCTCTTTTAAAAATTTAAAACACAAATGTGTTGGTTAATTTTATGATATAAAACATCATCGTCATTGTCCGTGTTGAAAACATACCTACTACCCACAATTATGAGAAAGGAGAATTTGCATCATCTCAAAGCGGAGGATATGGCATGGATCTTAAAATCAACAATTCCTCACTCAACACCCAAGTGGAAAATATCTCTCTTCACTACATATTGTAGAAGTATAGTTGTTTGCATCACTACAAGGATTGACAAGAGTTCAATCTTTTGAGAAAAGTTTAAAGATAAAAGCCAAAGTGGAAAAATGGTTTGAAATGAGATTGATTGACTTTTAGTCTTCTCACAAAAAATGTCAAGGTATTATTAAGTTGATTGGAGTTTATTTATGAAAATGTTTTGAAAATTCATGGACATAAGTCCAAGTTTATTATGAAAGTGGTTCAAGTTTAAAAATAAGAAGAGTTTTCAAAATGAGAAAGAAGATTTTTGAAATTAAAGAAGATGGGAGGAGAAGAAGGGACTATCCTAAAGCACAAGGTAAAAGCTAGGGATAAGAACCATCTAACCAACAAGAAGCCAATACTTGACATTATGAGCCAAGATAGAATTCCCATTCCTTGGATTGAAACCAATCAAGCAAAAAAAATACTAGACCTCTTGAGAGAATCAAACTTCAAGTGTATTAGGTCTTCACAAAAATTGGCCAGAGTAACGGCTGTATACAAGTGAATTCCAGATTACAAACAAAGGGTGTAATCACAAAAACCTGCACACACAAAAAAACAAGCAACCCAATGGCTTGACGTAAACCTCAAGAACACCAGACAAAATAATCAGATAAGATCATAAGGTCTCTAAGATAGACCAAGGTTTCTAATCCTAAGTCCAAGAAAAAAAAGGTTTCATGCTCCATAATGCCAAGGAGAGTAACCAAATAGTCCAAGTACTATTAAAGATTTTTATGGTTTATGTTGATTATTAAGTATCTTAAAAAAAGAAAAGAAAAGCTCAAGTGAGCAAAGTAAAAATGACATGAAAGTAAATGCTCAAATGAGCAAAGATGAAAATAGCATGAAATGTAAATGCTAAAAGTAAATGGTACATAAAGCATAAAAAAAATAAAAGCATAAAGTAAAACAAGTAAATAATTAGTGGTTAGTTGGATGACCATCTTGAAGCTTGCATTTGGAACTCATTAGAGGATTGGTAGAACCAAAGCCTCCACACAACAAGTTGCATTTACTTTTTGTCAAGTATATCATCCATTTGGAGTTCTCACAAGTGCCATTTAATGATCAACGATGTTTAAGTGATCCGCGTTGACCAAAGGTGTTGTAGATCCATTAGAGGATTGGTAGAACCAAAGCCTCCACACAATGAATCTCAAGGTTATTGGATCAAAGAGATCAAATTAACATACTTGGGCTTGCGAACATAAGTTTGGGCTACGAATGATCATTTATTCGAATCGGGACAAAATTTAGCGCTATGTTAAGCAGTCGTAAGTGAACTTATATAGAAGTCACACCTATTTTGAAGCCGGTCAATAGCAATCTATGCATCATTTATTCTGAGACATGATATAGAGATCATGCTCCAACAATATTTAGTGCAATAAGAAGGGGATGAGATGAAGAGGGATGTGAGAGAATATACAAACCACTTTTGAATTAAATTTAATCAAACTATTATTAAAATCATTCATCCATTTTTGTGGAGTTAAACTCAATACCATGGATCCAATGATGTTAATAAAGTTCATGATCCAAAATTTAACCCAAGATCAGCCAGAAAATAGTCACAAAATAATATTACATTTTAATATATACAAAAGGGTTTAAAAATAATGTTTAAAAATAGAAAATAAAGAAAAAAATATCAAATATGTTCAAATTAATTAAGAAATAAAAATTAAGACCATAGAAAAATCAGAAAAAGGCTCAAATAATTTAACAAATTTTTTGGTAATTTTTTAAAGTCAAAAATTATTTTTAAAATTAAAAGAAATGGGTAAAATAAACCAAAAATGATAAAAAATTGTAAAGTCAGAAACAAAAATAAAATAAGGTCACAAATATTTGTCACAATATCATTGGATCACTCCATAATTTTTTCAGAATTTAAAAGTGTATAAAAGTATTTTTAAACATTTAAAACAATTCAAATAAAGTGTAAATTTATAAAAAAATACCAAAACGCAAAATTAAATTGTGAAAAAATAAATACCTTAAAGAGAATAATCAAAATATTTTTTCATAATTTTTCCAGATTTTTTGGACTTAAAATGAATTTTCTTTGATTTTTTGAAATTTAAAACAATTAAAATATAAAAATCAGAAGAGAAAATAAAAGTAAAAATATGTGTACCATTTGATGAGAGTCAAAACGCGTTAGTAATCAAATCCAAGGGATCTGGAACGCTGTGCATATCATGGTCATTAGTGAATAAAGTACACAATCAAATATAAATCGGATTTTCAAAAATAACAAGTGGCGTTCCATCATTGGTTGGAAGATGACACGAAGGTCATCTTCAACCTCCAGCCAACGTGATTTGTAGGTCTCTCAAACTGTAAAATCAGAAGCTCAAACCTATGTCGTTCGCTTCGTCTCTTCAAGATGAAGACAACCACACCCTCGTGCCAAATTTATATAAATTGTAGCTCAAGCAATTTGGAAGGAAAGTTTTGAAAGGGATTTGAAATTTCATTGTCAAAACGTGTTTCCAGTAAAAGGTAAGTGTTGCGACTAGAACCAGGGCAATGAGAGCAACATAATGATATCAGAGTTTTGAAGAATTGATAAAGGAATCTATCTATTGAAGTTGAGTTGCAGAGCTCTGAAACTAGACTTCTATGGAGCAGTATAGGGCACGATTCTTGAATGTAATTATGTGGTTAGCGTCTAGGAAGATCAAGGAAGGTGAATTGATGGAAAAATTGGATTGAAAAAGGCTTGAGAATGGATTTTGAAGTTACTAAATTCTGAGTTATGGAACAAGTTTGGCAGGGTGATTCTGGCTATCCAAGCTTGAGAACATGAATGGGAAATGACCCTCTATTTATAGGGAATCAAATGGAATGTCCAAGCGTGTGAAATGATGATGTTTGGAGGGAAATCGTGTGAAGTTGCAAACAAGAAAAGTGTGTCTTTAAACTTGATCAAAACTTATCCAAAACACGCGTTTTGTTGTGCTAATCCATTCTTGAAGTTCAGTAAACATGTTTAGAGGCAAAAACGCATGGAAAACTTGTGATTAGAAGCCAAAACAAAGATTTCAAAATCTGACTTGTGAGGAAACTTCAGTTCCAAGTTACCAATTTCAAAATCATGTCATTCTCAGCTCATGGGGCCTCAGGGCATGATTCTTGATGCTTTAGAAAGATGAGGTTAAAAGCTTTCACATGGAAAAAGAATGGAATCAAGTGGATTCTTGAGATGAACGTTGTGTTGAGTCAAAGTTGGAGAAAAAGAGTTGACTTTCCATACACAAATATTTCAAGTTCTTCTTCAAAAATGACCTATAATGTCTTGCATCCAAACATGGCCTTCCACTTGGAATTTTCTCTTAACCAAAGTATATGACATAAAGTAGATATCTTGAATGAAATTTTGAAACTTGAACCGTTCAAAATATCCAAAAATTGAGAGAGTTATGAATTGTTGAAGTTGGCAAAAAAACATGAAAGGACCTATAATCTTTTGCATCCTTAAGGAAACTCCCATCCATTTTATCACTTTCCACATAAAAGAATGCATAAAGTTCACACCTTTAAGATTATTATGGAAAAATAATGGTTCCAAGGTGATACAAATTGACCAAGTTATGATCATTTGAAGTTACACATGGAAAATTTGGGATTCATCTGGAGGACTTGTAATCTTTCTTCCTCATTAAGTCTCTTCCTCATGACAACTCCTTGAAACTTTTGAAGTGGTTTGTTGATAATCCTTTGAAGAGAAAGATGTATTTGGAATCACTCAAAAATAACAAGAGATGAGAAAGATATATTCCTTTGAAGTTCAAAACCCTAGCTCCTTAGATAAAGAGAATGCTTTGAGGAACTTTGACAATTTTGAACAAACTACTTGTACCAACACACATGATTTGTAAATAGAAGTTGTTGAGGATGATAACGAGAACTCATAGCCACCAAAACCAATTCCATATCTTGAATATTGAGAGAAATATGCACTTGTGACCAAATGGAATAAAATCTTGTCCAACCATGACAATTTCTCCAATCAATCCCTTGTGCTTTTCAACCAAATTTGATAACCTTGAAATGTGATGAACCAAAACAAACTTGCCATGCCAATTCTTCCAAAACAACTCCAATGGTGAGGTTTGAAATCCTCAAGCTTTATTGACTAGGGCATGGAAATAAACTCATGAACCCATGGGGTAACTTGTTAAATCTCGTTGCCTTTACCTACATCGATAACAAGCAAGATAAACCAACATTGTATTTTATTTAGTTAAAAGAAGAAATCAAGACAAAAACAATATTCATGATCACAAAAGAACATAAGTCATGGTGCTTGGTGATTCCTCAAAAGGGCAAAGCTAAACATAGGGAGGGGAACCAAGAATCCTAGTGTGATCTTGTTGTCAATGAATCAACATGGTATGATGAAGTGATCTTAGGGGGAAAAATTGGGGTACAACAAGCACATGTTTCTCAGAGCACTTGCTAGTCTCAGATCAATGGATAAACAATAAATAAAACTAATAGAAGAATCCAAGGAACAAAGGAGACTGATTTCAACCATGGACGTAGTTACGAACACTACAAATAGACTCGGTAAACAAAAACCGATAAAGGATTTAGTAATCAAACACTGATGGAAGTCCAAGGTATGAAAAGAAAACGAGACGGCACTCGACTCATTATAACTAGTTAGACAAAACTAAACTAGATGAGTACCAGAACAATAAATGGATTTCATTCGCGAGTGAGGAGACGAAACTCAAAACTCGATCCAAAGCAAGGTGATTAGGGCGTACTACTAAAAACCTGCTGAAAGTGAATATCAGGATGAAACTGGTATTTAGAAGGTACATCAATAGACATTGGAATGAACCGACGAGGGTAGTGAAGACTAAACCCGAGAAAACTGCACCAGGGCAAAGTTGAACTATAATCAAGATTATACACTCAACCATTTAAATGATTAACATCAACTATATATTTGTATGGAGTGAAACTGAGATACTGAGGATGAAGACCTCGTTGGGGATATAATCCAAAGTATTAGCAAATTCACTGGGGGAAACAGAAACAATAATGGCTTATGTTCTGATGCGTGTTTGAATTATCTTTTATAGCGTAATGCTCCATATAATGGAAATGCTACGCGTTTTGGTAGAGGCAATGTGATGATGCATGTTTAAATGCTTCATTTGGGAATGGCCAATCAAGAAGCCAACAACCAAGAAGTCAAGATCTGACAAGACTTGCAAAAATAAAAATGTAAAATCTGTTGGAGAAGAGAAAATATAAGGAACCGCTGGAGAGAAACCCTTACAGAGATGAAACTCTTGGGGAGTAAAAAAATGAATAACCGATAGAAACAAGCTACAAAAACTGAGAGGAGTTGCAAAAATAAATTGCAAACTCTGCTGGAGAAGATCGGATCGAAATTGATCAACTTCAAGAAGGAATTCCAAACGAATATTGGGTGTTGTGGGAGAAGATCAGGGAAAGACTGTAATCTCTGGAAAATATGGCGTGTAGCCGTGTTAAGGATGATACCAAGATGACAAAACAGACGTGAGAAGTGAAAACCTTGCTGGGGAATAAAATAAACTTTGTCAAGGCCAACCTTCTCGGGGATGAGATGTTCTTTGATAAGAAAACTCGATCAAAAATATTACTGTTGGGGGTACACAAATCCTCGAACATAAAATATAGTCAGAACCACAATGATGGAGATTGATGATGCTCTTCAAAAATGGCCAAACCTACTGGGGAAACTTCTGTCGGAAAATCCTTTACCGACTTCCGAAGATTAACAAAATCTCAATTAATCGACCAACATCAACTCTACTTGGGATAAGAAAAGATCCTTAAATAAGGATTCCCTAAGCAATAAAATAGCTAGGAAATGAGAGACCAGGAAGAGGAATCTCTGATTGAAAACTCCGCTAAGGAATTGAAACTTCTTCAGACCGTGAATTCTCATCTAAGAAACTCCATTAGGGACATGAGACGTCTTCTAACTTGAAGTCTCAAGATGAAGCCTATCTCTTGAAAAAGATTTATGGGCATCAAAACTATGCTGAGGAAACAAAAATCCACTGAGGATATAAAACTCTATCAGGGATATCAAAATCTTTCGGTATGCAACCATAAAATAGACCATGAAGATAGTCAAGCAGTATCGGCTTTACTAGGGATATGAAAATCTCAGCCAACATCAACTATATTGAGGATGATAAAAGATTCTTTTGATAATAAAAATGCCCCAAGTCACAATTTAGATGGGAAAATAAGAACTACTGAATGCGAACTTTAATGATAATTCAAATTGGAAGGTAAACTCCGCTGGGAATACTCTATTAAGGAACAAGATGATGCTCATAAAGACTTGGTTAGGGAATAAAGGTATCAAAAAACCTTATCCGTATCAATAAACTCTCATATAACAATGTTGAGGAGAAGCAACTCTGCGGGGAATTCCCTATTCCAAAGTTTAAAAGTTAGAAATAAGATTATGGCATGCGTGCTGACAAGCTGCAACTTACAGAGTGAACGAAAATTCCTTGAGAGGACTTCATGGGATCCATACCATCATTGATATGCTTCCCCAGAATAGCGGAAATTTGAGAGATCGATCCTTAACTTGACTTCCCCAGATTGGTGAATGAAAAGACCAATAACCACATCCCAAACCCTCATAAGACTTTGCAAAAATAAATTGCAAATTCCTCTAGAGAAGATCGTATAAAAACTATAACATATGTGAGGAAACCCCAAATGGATACTTGACGTTGCTAGAGAGAGCATTAATAAAATGGGGTGTGTGGGAAAGAATAATTCACCTGACTTTTGTTTGATAACTTGTCAATTTCTCACTGGGGATAACTTCTTGGGGAGAATGCTACAAAAAAATAAATTGCAGCGCAAAAGAAATCTTGACCTATGTTCCACCTCTTAACCTTCTGGGAAAAGATCCAATATCTCTTTCCACGGATAAAAAGAATCCTGCTGGAAACTGGGAATTTTTTATATAAGTCCTCAATGAATGCGATTTTGACTGGTGAAACGTGAAAATTCTTAAACAAAAGAATTCTAACCCGACCAACCCGGGGATACTACCATTGGGGAGTAACAATCTTTACTTGGGGAAGAGAAGAGTATATTTAAACCATAAGCTCGGGGTTTAGATCTCGACTGAGGAAATAATTCAGCCATACTCTATCACTAGGGATAAAGATCTCTTATACTGCCAAGGATATGAAGATTCATGCTGGGGTAAATGACCTTACAAAAAGAACTCTTGTCGGGAATGAGATATTCTTCGTATGAGAAACTCAACAAAATATGTTACTACTGGAAATACGAGAATCTTTGGATCCATTGGGGAATAAGGATATGCTTCAATTAGAACGAGATCCTACTATGATGCTCTATCATGGGTCTAGAAACCATAATAGCATACTCTTTTGGGGAAGTAACACTTATCAACATCCAGGATTGAGATCTATTGGGAAAAGAGAGAATCTGTGAATCAGTACTTTCGATGAAACGACTCTATTAGAGAAATTTCATCATTCCTGAATAAGAGATTTCTTGATAATCCCACTTCACAGGGGAAATGAGGATTTCTAAATAGGACATTTTCGAAGGCAGCTCCGCTGGGGAAACGGTAAATTCTGAAAATGGGATCTTAGATAAAGGTCTTTACTGGAGAGATGAAATAAACCTAAACAAAAATTAGATGGGGGAATGAAAATTCCTGAGAGCGAGATCTCCAATAAGGCAACTCCATTTGGGAACGGGACATCTTGGACAAGATGTCCTTATAAACAACCTCCTCTAAGGAAGTGAGATGATGCTCCCCTAACTTCTCTAAGAAACAGAACAGACTTGAATAGTCTTTACTGGGGATAAAAACGTTTCTCGGCAAAAAGAAAACCATGCTTCCGCTATGGAGATTAGAGAATTCTTGAACAAGAAATCTTTATGAAGTGACTTCACCGTAGAATAGGAGAAATTTCTGAAGGAATTCTCGACATCAGCTGGGGATGAGAACACTCCACTTAAGGGAATATACATTCTTTTGCTAGGTGATACTGGGGAGACAAAAATTCGAGCACTTGGAGAATAAGACTCTCTTAATCCAAGATTCCAATTAGTTAATCTTTAAAATTCCCCGCTTGGGGAGATTTACTGGGGAGAAGTAGAAAATTCATATCTCTGTAGAAACCCACAACTAATCTCAAATAGATATGGTCTTCATGAAGTGACTTAACCGGGGAATAAGAAGATATTCAACCAAACCTTCAGTCAGGGTAAAGATGCCCTGCTCTGAGGAATAAATATTCTCTTACAAACACAAACATGTTAGATTTACTGAGAAATGGAAATTCCATATCAAAAGATCACAACTTTCAGTCAAAAGGCTTTCTGCTAGGTTATAATGGGAGACAAAGCTTATGCATCCAGAGACCAAGACTCTTTTAATCCAGAATTCCAATTGGTTAATCTTATAATTTCTCATTTAGGAAGACTTGGGAGAAGTAGAAACTTCAGTGTCGCTTCAGAGGAAAAGATCCAGGTTAGGGTTACTTTAATCATCTTGAGAGATATTGCTATGGTAATGGATAGTTACGTAGATAAGCAAAGCAAATGAAAACTCATGGGAAACATATCACTGAACGTGCCCCATGCATAGTGTGACAACCTCGCTGGAAAAGGACCTTTTGAATTGAGATAATCTAGCCCAGATTATTCGAGCTCTGGATAATTCTATGAAACAATAGGCCCATGGAGAGATTTGCCGAATTTTGACGTATCTGTTTCAGGTTGACTAACCTTTGAAGAGATTCTCCTTGAGAGGACCTCCCGAGATTTTTACTGAGAATAGCACTCCTGACTTTAATTGGAGATAAAGATCTCAACTACTTATAAAGGAACAACAATTCATAGACTTTAAATTCTGATGAGTTGAGGATAACAATCTCGACTTTTTGTCATGCTCTTCAAATTTACAAGTTGTTTAGCCCGTGACCAGACTTAAACTGATTAACTATGAAATGGGGGAAATGCCCCTATATGATGCCATGCCCCAGTCTATAGGACTGTTAAAGAACGTGCCCTGAGAGGACTTCCTGTGATCTGTACCATCCAGATAAGCTACCCCATAGTTACAAACTTTGAAACATAGCCTCTGACTAATCAATATTAGAAGTTTCTTTAATGAATATTGGGTAATAGACACTGATCACTCGACAGTTTGAGAGATTTGTCGAATCTCAACATAACTGCCCCAAATTGATGAAACTTTGAGAGTCAATGGATCATGACTTGATTTCCCCAGATTAGCGGAATCTTAGAAAACCATTTTTTACCTCATGCTCACAGAGGAATGAGAAGTTCACGAAGTTAAGAAGATAACACCTCCTCAAGATAATTGACCTACGTATTCAAAACAAGCTAGTACACAATCATACTTCTCAACTCGAACTACTTCACGCATAAGATGATGCTTGAAGAAGATCGTCCTTTGGGACCAACTGGAAATGATACACCATTTCCCAATCAGAGTTCTCTGGGTGATCAAAATAGGCTTCTAATTATTTCTCAAACTTGTACTCTTTTACTCAACAGAGTCACTAGAAGGTCTGCCTCAGATTAAGATCATTCTTCACAATGATTTACTTTTCAACACATTTCTGAAGCAATTTATCCCTTGGGATGATCAAACTCTTCATCTGATGCTCATTATGCAAGCTTACTTGATGTTTAAGCACTTTTTCATATGCAAATAATGTTTTATCCTATGAATGATACTTCTAATGCAAATCTTATGCTTGTCTTGAAGTTAGAAATTTTTTAATGAAAATATGTTGAAACACCAAAATATTTTTGTGTACAAAGAAAGTAAAAGAGGGAGTGATACCAACTCAAAAGTTTTTTGGCAAGTCTCCTAGGAGTCAAATTACCGTATTCTCGTAACAATTTTGCTTTTGAATTATTTTGTTCCCACCCATTCTCCATGAAATTCTTCAGTCCTACATTCAGTTAACTCGACACGAGCACTCATATCTCAAAAGATTTTATGATGGTTGAGGAACCACAACGATTTCTTGGACACGACAATCACTTAACCTATGGTTTTTTGGTGTTCGATCACACGACTTTTCTTTTGATGAGGATTATTATTGGGTAATCCTTTTCTTCCTTTTGGGCTTTTCAAATTCCTTTTCGCTTTCCCTAACTTTTTCCTAGACAAATTATTTTGAATTTCAATTTGGAAGTCCAGCGGGATGCCCTAACTTTTGCCTAAGCGACTTGTTTTCAAGTTTCGACTTAGCGGGGATTTTTTTTCTTTATTATTCATATTTTCATTTTGAACAATTTTTGTGACCTTAAGTCTTTGAAATTTTTGGAGGAAAGTGACTACCTCAATCCTTGGTCGGCGAGGGATAACCGTTGTTGTATCGATTCGATCTCGACCTCAGGATTTTTGTGAGGAAATAACCATTGTGGTTTTGATCTTTTCCAGACCTCATAATGCGAGGGATAAAATATGGTGATCCTTAGACAGGACACTCCTTCGGAAATTTGAATGCTCGATCAAATTAATTTAACATCCACCCTACCCCGTGTTAAAAATAAGGGTTTTTTTCTGAACAGAAAAGAAACTCCTACTTCGAAGGCTCAGAGGGGTTAACGAGAGTCTATCTCCCTCATATCTCCAGTTTTTGGGGTTCAAAATAAGGCATGTACATCGTCAGCAAGGGTTTTACTCAAAAGCATACCATTTGAGATTTCAGGTAGATTTTCGTCATCCTCCCTCCAGAGTTACTGCGTTATTAACAAGAGTTGGTATCAAAAGCATAGCAAAACCAATAAGAATGATAACAAATGGATTAATTTAAGACAAACATATTCAATGCATTATGATTAACATTCAAAAAGATGAGAAAGTTTGCATACAAGAAAGTAATGAACCAAACAATTAAGATTGCAAATGAAAATGCAAATGAAATTTGAAATTTCCATGTTGAGGAGGCTAGTCTCTATATGGACTGGTTGCTTCAAGCGATCTTCAGCAACCTCGAGGCTCACTTGGATAAGAGATTTCTTGCTGATCTGAACACAACAGTATCTGAATCGATCCAAGCTTGGACTTTATCTTATGATGACAAACCATCTTCAACTGAATATCTGAGTGCCCCATAATATATTCACAAAAGATTCTCTTACGAGAGAAGGTGAACGTTGTCTGTCACCTTAGAAATTGGACTTTGGAAAAGACGTCAAACAAAAGCCGGAACTTACTTAAAACAACTTGAAATCTCCAAAGTCACAACCAAATGCCCCTGAATGAGAGACACACCTAGCGTTTACATTAGGAGAGAAATTAATCGACTGAAAAGTCTCCAAAGTACGAAGCTTAATCAACTGAATTCCTAACAGACAAGGAAGTGTCTGGATGTAAGGCATTGAGATGTTATCAACATACTTCCCAGTCTTCTTCTATCTTTTCTTAAAAGCTTTGCCCCATGGATTCACTTGGGGTGAAAACACTGACTGCTGAAGAGAAGATCAGGTGGTCCAAAGTTGTAGAGAGTGTGCCTGATTTAATAATCGGGTGCCCCAGCATGGTAACCATATATGGCGTTGACAACAAGATTTGGAAAGAGATTTGTAGACGGTACTGAAGTACGAAGCCTAACCCACTGAAGCTCAAACAAGTGTGGAAACAAATGAGAATAAAGCACTGGGATGGGATGAAAACCGTTCTCTAGGCTTCTTCAGTTCTTACTGGTAAATCAAACCTCTTGAATTCAACTGGTAAATGGGAACCATATGCTGATAAGACATTCCAAGCACTCAAGATAATGGATGAAATCCACAAGGAAACTTCATGGTTTGAAAGAAATACCAAAAGATGAGGAGAAGAGAATAACTCATATTGCAACAGTCGGTGTAGGATTATTGACACTATCATCGAGACTTATATGACCTGAATCAAATGGGTCTTCAACTGATTATCTTCCTTCTTGAAGAGTTTCTGACGACGGGCTAAGGCTTGCATGTATACCACAAACAACCACATATGGATCTTCATCCCAACCAATACCCCACGAAGTTGTTCCATACTGATATCTGAACATGTGACAACAAGAATTCAAGTATATAACTCTGAAGAGAGTACCAAGTCTTAATATGAATCTCAAACTCTGAGTAATTGTTATGAATGCATGAAGATGCATGAGGTGTATGAGTGGATGCAATGCCATGTTCAATCATTATAAAGGAACTCACATGCTTTTAAATTTGATTTTAAACCAAATAAAGGTAGAGAAGGGCAACACAAAGCTCACGAGCATGGTTCCTTGTAAATGGAAAGAACATGTGTGGTAAAATGACGTTAATAGATTATGTGTGCAAGAAAACTGGATCAAGGTTCCATAAACATGGAAAATGGTTGCACTGTCTCTATACTGAATAATGAATATCATCGAATCAAAGGTATGATACCATCTCGGAACACGAAAGAACCAAGTACCAACTCGATCAACAACTGTATGAGACCGAAATCTCCCTATAAAATATAACTGCTGAACTGCCGAAATAAACGGCCATGCCAAGGTGAGAAGTCCGGAACAAAACCATGAGAACACAATCATTGACAGTATCAAGTCACCATCAAAAGTACACAGTAACCATCAGAACATGGTCAGCAATAGAACTCAAGTCACCATCATAACCTGAGTCACCAAATAGAACCAATAGTCACCATCTGAATAAATAGTTACCATTTATACCTATAAAGATTATTCCCTCCCCACTCACGGGTAAAGATTAGGTCAGGGTAGGTCAAAGGTGACTTGGAATCACGGGTCTGCCTGAATATATTACTGTCTTACTCACAAACGTGGGTGTTGATAGTAATTCATTTGAACCTCAACCAAGCGCAGACCACATGAATATGCTAGTAGGACCTGCGTCCAGTAGCCATCATGCTCCTCTCTATACCTAGTGTCGTAGTGCACTCCGACCTGGGTACTGGGACTTTTACTTCAATGGTAACACCCACCCAACATAGAAAACCAGAAGCAAGCACAACAGATAATCAATATGGAAAGCGGTAAAATGCAATGTAAACATATGTTCAGATAATCATATACAAATGAATAAGCTAAAAGTGTAAAAATAAACATCCAAAGAAAAGAAAACAAGAGCTAGGATCGACTCCGGGATGGACCAGCATTTGGTCTTCCTCATCCCCAGTGAAGTCTCCAGCTGAGACAACCGACCAAAAATCATCAAACAATGAAGTCTCCATTGAACGTCTTTTATCCCACATGAAGGGAAAGGTAAACATCGAGAAAACTTGAGAAGGGTGAAATCACGATCAAACGACCGAGAGATTGGGTAAGGGAGTCTGTTACGCGAGGGGACGGTATTAGCACCGCACACGCCCATAGTAATCTTTGGTATCCACTCTTGTTGTCTAATATAAAGGGTGTGTAAAATCTATATCTATGTTTAAGAGATAAAAGAAAATGAAAAGAGGGAATGCGTGGAAAAGAAAAGAGAAAATAATATAGGGAAAATAAAATTTGTGCTCGTTCAGGCCCTACCCCAATGCCTACGTATCCCTTTTAAGGAATCAGAGCAGCCGTAGTTCGGCTCATATCTTTTGGTTGGTTTGTGTTTTTTAGTTAAGAAAACAAAAGCAATAGTCAAGATGGCAAAACATCAAATGAAATGACAAAACATCAATGGCAATGATAAAAGAACAAAAAAGGAACAACAATGGCAACACAAACTCATATAATATGATAAAATGTCAACATGATAGCAAAATATCAGACAAGATGATAAAACATTACACCTAACGATGATATCAAAAATCAAAGTAGGATGACAAACATACGTGATGGCGAAACATCAGCAACAAACATATGCGATGGCGAAACATCGGCAAAAGGATAGCAAGATAGCATGGCAAAGATGGCGAAACATCAACAATTTGGATGATAAAACATCACAACTAACAATGATATTTAGAATTAAAGTAGGATAACAAACATATGCGATGGTGAAACATAGACAACAAACATATGCGATGGCGAAACATCGGATAAAAGATAGCAAGATAACATGGCAAAGATGGCGAGACATCAACAATTCAGATGATAAAACATCACACCTAACAATGATATTAAGAATCAAAGTAGGATAACAGACATAAGCAATGGCGAAACATCGGTAACAAACATATGCGATGGCGAAACATCGGCTAAAAGGTAGCAAGATAACATGGCAAAGATGGAGAAACATCAACAATTCAGATGATAAAACATCACACCTATCAATAATATTGAGAATCAAAGTAGGATAACAAACATATGCAATGGTGAAACATCAGCAAAAACATATGCATTGGAGAAACATCGGCTAAAAGGTAGCAAGATAACATGGTAAGAACAACAAGATGTCAACCTAAAAGTGATTAAAATAAAAGCTAAGAGGCGTACAAATAAATAAGATTGATTTGTATTTTTCATCTTGAAGAAGGATTTAAGTTCATTAGAGATGTTTTATAATTTTCTAAGAAGAAGTTTTAGTTTTAAGATGTAATATGCAAAGAAAGGAAAAATAACTAAGGGAAACTAGCCTAACACTACCCCTAATGTTATCGTACAATGATTGACCTTAAGGTTAAGGATGAAAAGGGAAGTCTCTAACCTATGTTAGCATGCATGGATAAATATCCTAATGTCTAGCTCGAGGACTATCATAAACAAGCAATCCTAAGGGAGCATGGTAAATACCAAACAAGTAAGCAAACAAGTGCCTTGGCAAAAGCAGACAATCGAGGTATACTGACTCAGGGGATGAGGGTATGAAGAGAAAATTCTTTATCTAAGGGGAGCGTATCACCCGATGCAAACAAGCGAGAGACGGATGAAATAAAAAATGTAACTTCCAAAGCGACTGAACACCTAACCAAGACATAGAAGATCGAGATAGGCGACAAAAGACAATATGAACGATAACAGAGTGTCAACATCAGCCAATGCGAACACCTGAGAAAGCGTGGGGGTTTGATTGCAAAACTCTTGTCCACTTATTGGACTTGATACACATGATCTGAACGACTCCCAAGCATAGACGTACCAAGTGAGCTAAGGATGACACATACTAGAATATGCAGGGGTCAATTACGGACCCTCCCCACTCGCCTCCTTTTGAGGACTTATCACTTGTAATATAATGCGGGCACAAATATAAACACATGTGCTTAATACCTACTTCAAAGGTAGGATTTTAAACAAACACAAATAGAAAATAAGGCACATATGTGAAATTTCCTTAAACAGGTCTTTAAATAAACCAGAGGGATTCCTGACATATATCCGCAATGGAGATCCCTTTTATACATCTCTATTCCTACTTGACATGGCAAGGAAAACGGTAAAATCCCTACTTCTCATGATCTCTAGAAAGCAATAAAGTGCAAAATGAGATAAAAAAGAGAAAATACCAAACAAATATTAATCTGTAGAAAAGCGTATCAAAATAAAGAGACCCGACAATCTTCGTGAATTCTTCACATATCAAGTAAAAGAGTAAAAAATAGAATGCTCGGAATAAGCGTCGAGGCATCATCGATATGAAAATAAATCACAATCGAAATCTCGAGCATATCCGCATATCGCACAATAAACTTGCATAAGACTCAAATCTCAATAAGCAAAGGTGTATTAAAGATTTTAAGTAATCGAATAATCGAGCTTTTAATTCTTAAAATCAAATAAAAAGAATCTAACAATTTTTTATATTTTGATTTTATTATCTTTATCTTGTAAAGAAAAAGTTCAAATAAGACTAAACAATTATCAAAATCATTTAAAAGAAAATACTAAAAGAATAAACTCAGGGGGTGTAATCTGTAAGTAGGAGGTGCCGTAGTAAAACCAGGAGTTAGGCCTATGTTAAAAGTCCATAAGCTGTTTTTGTCCCACATAGTTTCAACTTACCAAAAACAATGCCATTGGGCTTAGGAGGGAGGTACAGGCCGGAATCTGATGACTTGTTGAAACAAGGCACTAGGCCCATCCAATTTGTAGCCCAGCAAACCTGTTTTTTTTTTGTGTTTGAACTTCAAGCTATCAAAAAAGATTTGTTCGCCAAGGGAGATGTTTTGTTAGTCAACCTAACAACATTATATCAATTCAGTATTTTTATTTAGCATATATTAAAAACAAATAAAAATAAAATAAGGAATTTAACTGAAAAATAATTGAGAAGGGATTAGGGCATTCTTTGTGTGACCATTCATCTCTTGAGATTCCTTTCTCCCTCATCTCACCTGCGATGGTGCATTATCTCTTCACCGATCTACCCTGAGCTCAATGCCACTACCACCATTGCTTCAACCTTCGATTCAACTTCGACGATGCTAACTCTACAGAGCTTCGATTTTTACGAATCAACCTTCTCAGGTTTCTATCATCATATCAACAACGACATCATTGTCTCTGTCTCACTCAATCAATACACCACCACTGTGGATTCGTCGTGTTCAATGCGGCTTCGACTTCTGCTCAAAATCATGGCATCTCCATGAGACTTCATCCGCTCTCACTTCCACAATGACTAATCTCCTTTCTCTGAGCAACAACAGCGGTGTCGATTGCCTCGGTCTCATCATCTTTTGTCTTGTTGCATATTCATCTCATCTCAATTCCCTTTATTTGCGACACGCAAACTCTGTCGGTTGCAAACTCAACCTTTGAAAAAATTAGTCCATCGCCTAGCAAAAGCTTGTTCTCATCTCTGCCTTACTTTCCTCATTCCGATTAAACTTCATTCACGGATCACTCTTCCATATCTGATATTCTGATTCATACTTAACCTTTCTAGATCTGACGAAACACAGACGAATCAGAAGGAGCTTCGATGGCTTTTCAATGGTGTCGGTAACAAGATGCTCAGGTAAGAAAGTTTATTTGCCTTTACGCTTCTTCTTCTTCTACATCTTTTCTGATTTTCTATGCAAGTATTAATGCGACATAGAGATTGAAATGAAGCGTGCGTTTGAATCTTATCTAATGAAGATACAAGGGTGTTGGGGCGTAATTTAATAGATGGTGAACCAGATGAAGACTATAGTGAATTGAAAGTTCAAAAGAGATAAAGGTTGAAGGATTGAAGGTGTTGCAGAGAGTTTGTTAGAGATTTTTGGAAGATGAAGATAAAGCTACGTGAGGATTGCAGAGGGAGAGCGAGCGCGTAAATATGAAGCAAAGGGAAGATGAGAGAGTTTTTTCTGGTTTTTTGTGTTGATTCTTCCGAATGCTGAAGAATGAAGAACGATGCAAAATGATTCCCCTTTTTATATTTCTGTTATCAGTAGAAGTTAGTTACAACTTGATTCAATCTTGGCTGTTGTGATACGGTGGGAGAACTGACTTGAGGTTTTGCGTTTGTGTTCACAAATGTTTCGGTTTAGCAAGAGTCGCCACCGACTTTTTATTTTATCCTAAGGAAAGGTCAAAAAGCACAGGAAAGACCTTTGAGATGTTTTCTTGGGTTCGGGGAGTAGATTATAGAAAGGGAAGGTATTAGCATCCTTTCTATCCATGGTTATCCATGGGCTCTTAGTTACTTGTTTAGATCACTTGCTTTTCTTTTCAATTGTTTGAAATGGTCCTTTTCAATTGTTTGAAATGGTGCTTTGTGTGTGATTTTGAAAGATGTTTTGAAAAGAGGCCATCATTGTGGCAACCTTTGTAATGATTCTTGTTTGAATGTATATAAAGGTGTTTTTGTCTTTTGAAAGGTTTTCAATGTTTGAAAGTTGGATTTTGAAATTGTGTTGTGAAGTGTGTTTTTAAAATAGCAAGGATGTTTTTGCAAGTTTTGATCAAGTAACTAAGAGATATCTACCCTATTTTACTCAAAGATTTTTCTTATGTTTTTAACCTTTTTAAAAGTGTTGTTTCACCATTGTATTTGGTGAACAACCTTGTGTTAGGATGTTTAACGGGACAGGCGCGGGTCATCGTATAGACCATGATAGCAATTGTGTCAAGTATTTTTGGCAATTTTCTTGAGGGACTTGGTCATTTTTGTTTAGGCAACCAAGATAGCGTCATCGAGGGACTATGATCTTTTGTTTTGTTTTTGTTTTGCCAAATTACTGAACATGCATACCATGGCCCATTTTTTAAGGCAACAAGTGGATTGTAACCCTAGGGGTGCAAGTGTGCATTGTGTTTGTTTTTTCATGCATTTTTTGTCTTTGATTAGGTCAAACTATTTGTTAATTTGATTTTGGCATACAAACCCAAATTCTCTAATCATGGCATAATTGAAAGCGTTTAAGTGCGAGAATTTAAATTCTAAGCTATTACAACATGATTATGGGGATGGGGGTACAATTTTGAATAGGGGGTATTTGACAAGAAATATAAACCTTAATTACTATTACATCCAAATTGAATTATAATGCAATAATATTTAAATGTACAATATTTAAATAAGCAAAATAAATAAATATTAAAAAAAATGTATTAAGCACAAAAGGAGTTTTTATGTATGTAAAAATATTTTCAATGTAAAGAAATATAAAGAAATAAAAAATATTTTATTTATTAAAGGGGTAAACCCTAATTTTCTTTAAGAAAATAATATTATATATTATTTATATACAAAAAAAAATATATTAATATGTACAAAATGAAATATTCTAAAAAAAAGGATATTTTTTAGTATAAATAATAATAAAAATAAAATGTAATGTTTTTGTGTTTTTACTCTATGTTTTTTAATAAAATAAAAGTATATATATATATATATATATATATATATATATATATATATATATATATATATATATATATATATATATATATATATATATATATATATATATATATATATATATATATATATATATATATATATATATATATATATATATATATATATATATATATATATATATATATATATATATATATATATATATATATATATATATATATATATATATGTATTTAATATATATATATATATATATATATATATATATATATATATATATATATATGTATTTAATATATATATATATATATATATATATATATATATATATATATATATATATATATATATATATATATATATATATATATATATATATATATATATATATATATATATATATATATATATATATATATATATATATATATATATATATATATATATATATATATATATATATATATATATATATATATATATATATATATATATATATATATATTAAATATATTAAGTATGTATAAAATAAAATAAAATATTTACAAAAATAAAATATATTCAAGTAAATATTTTCAATGTGAATAAAAATAAGAAATAGAAATGAAAGTTTTATTTACATTTTTTTTTAAAATTAAACAAATAATATAAAATTATAAAAATGTTTTAATGTTAGAAATAATAGAATAAAATGCCAAATAAATGTAAAAAAAATTTGAAAATATTTTTAAGCATTTTTTATATTTGGAAATAAATAAACAAAGTCAGAAAATAAAACAAAAATTCAAAAATGCAAAAATATAAGAAAATGGGCCAGGGGGTGTGAAATTGAAAATTGGGGGTGTTAGAAGTAGAAACAAGTCAGCCCAACCCATTTCCACTTCATCTTCTTCCTTGTTCAAACAGAAAAAACGCGCGACCTGTACAAACTGCTAACTCCTGTATTTGTGATCTTTTGCCAAAACTCAAAACATGAAACTTGTAGAGCATTAAACCACGATTCTAACCATATAAAAAACTTAATCTAACTCTCAAAGACCAGAGACAATTTCTCTGGCCCTAAAATCTGACCTAGTTTTTTCAGGATGAAATTCTCTTAGCACGTTTAATATAAATGAAAACTGAGCATATGTATGGTTTCATGGCAATGAGTACTACATCTTTCATTCACAAACCTAAGGCTAACTGTTCCTAGATAGAGAGATAGAAGTTTGAGAAATACCTGTTTCATTCAAGCTCGAGTATGGCAATGCAGCAACTTTTAGTGAGGCCTGAGGTTCTTTTGAGCTTGCTTGATGTTCCCTGGACCTTTCCCAATGCTTAGTTTGCTTTGAAATGGTCTGAATCTATCTATAGAACTCAACCTGCAAAGCTTCAAAATAGAAATGGTGAACACTGTAAATGGAGTTACAGTTGGCAATGGAGGTTTGGGATAGTTTGAGTGAGTTGAGTGGAAGGTATTGGAATAAGTTTGAGGCCAAACGCACGAGTGGTTTGTGTGATGGATGTGAATATGCAGGGAGTGCCCTATTTTGCAAGAAGAATGTGATTTGGTGTTTTGGAAGGCTTGAGGGCTCAACAATTCGTGTTTCTGGCTCAAGGAAATACACAAAACTTGTTTGGAATGTTGGCAAGAGTTGAATATATCAGATGCTCAAGTTATGTCCTTTTGGAAAGTTGACTTGTTTTGAAAGAAAAGTGTGAAGTGATATGAGGTAGGCATGTACAGGCTACCTCCAAGCATGCACAAGTTCCTTGTACCTTTGCCTGAGTTTGTGGAACTTGTTTGCTGAAAAGAAAGAGGTCCAAGGCTCAAGAGAAGCAATGTTGACATAAAGTTGCCTTTATGAAAATGAAAGTGCTACCTTTATGCCAAAAATGGATTTGTTCATTGTGCCAAGATCTAATGATCAAAACAAGACCAATGTCCAATGAGTTTGAATTCAATTTTTGAGTGTTGAAGGGTTTAGAGACCTGTAAACAAGTACAAAGCTAGTTTGGACAGATTTTGCAACTTGTATGAACATGTATTGGCCATGGATACAAAGTGAGTTTTTTCCAACTTCAAGCATTCGATTCTCCCTAACCACAAATGTGTTTGGGGAGTTCCTGGACAATTTGGAAAGCTTGAAACATGTACTAAAATCCATCTTTGAAGTGAAACTTGAGACTACAATTGGAACTATGTGAAAAATGGTCAAGAAGATGGGTCAAAATCCTGCCTAAACTAGGGCAAAATTTCTCTAAGTTAAAAGTTTTAGGGACCCTTGTTCCAAAAATCATAACTTGAGATCCAAGCTTCTTTTGAGAAAACTTTGTGAATAAAAGTTGTAGACTTTGTGGAGGACTATAACTTTCATGTTGTAAGTTTTGTTTGAATCCATTTTAATCATGGTGAAAATGTGGGGCAAAGTTAGGAAAAATTAAGGAAATTTCATAACTTAGAAAATTTCTAAGTTATGAAATTTTTCAATTTCAAACCCTAATTTGCAATTTTTGGTTTCTTGATGAACAAGTTTCATAATTTTAGATATATTGATGAAAAATGACCCTTGGCACTTGATTTTGACCAAAAAGTCAAACTTTGACTTTTCAGTGTACAGTCAAATTTTAATCAGTTGACTGAAAAATTCATCTGTCAATCCTATGCATTTGAGATCTTTTGAACTTGTTGAATAGGTCAAGATAATTTCATTGAGTCCTTGAATCCATGGTTGATCTTAATTTGCCACTGGCTAGGTCAAACAGTCAAAAATTGCCCTTGTATAGTCAAAACCCTAAAAATGACCATTTTGCCCTTTTGGTGATCTGATCAAATTTCTTGTGGAATTGTGGTCCAAACTTGAACAAATGGTTCATATGAGTTCATAATGTTGATGTGGGTCAAAATTCATGAGGTTTGACTGTAAATTGGTCACAATTGACTTTTTCCCCAATACAGCTGATTTCTAGGTCAACTGTCTAATTGACTGGGCAAAAATTTGATTCAAAGCTTAAAACTTGGTATGGGTAAACTTATGAGTCCAACATGAAGTAGGAAAGTCAATTTGGGCATTGTAAGTCCAAAAATCCTTGTGCAAACTCAAACCCTAATTTAGGTCAACAGTGCAAGGAGGTGTCTTGAGTAGAGCAAACCATAGCTTGGTCTTGAGTTCCAAGAGCCTTGTGATGAGAAATGTTGATAAAATGAGAGGGCAAATTTTGGGGTACAACAGTTGCCCCTGTTCAATCTTATTGAACTTGAAGAGTTAGATTGGCAAGTTTTGCCTTTTGTGACTCGTAGGTAAAAGAGGATTGGACACTAGAGTACCCGTAAATTTGCACTCGTCAAAATATTATTGAGGGAATGGGCTTAAAGATGCCATTTGGAGATGGTAGAATCTTGCTGGAGATGGGCTTAAAGATGCCATCTAATATTTGTTTGTTGAAAATGAGTATGAGTAGAACGAACATCAGAATGGTATCCATATTTGGAATGTATCTGAGTTGTATCTGGAGATTGGGTTTGTATGAGTAAGGGAATGGCGTCTGTGTCTAGATTGTATCCGAGCTGTAATTGCATTTGATCTTTGAATATCAGAATGACTGCCGTTTTTGGAGTGTATCTGTATTCTGAATGGGTAATAGAGAAACATCTATGTATGGAGCAACTATGTGCGGGGGATAAGTTCTGAATGAGTGGCAGAATGGCAACCGTGTCTAGAGCGTATTTGGACTGTATCTGGACTGTATCTGAAGTTGAGATTTGTATGAGTAGCAGAATGACTTTCGTGTCTGGAGTGTATCTGAAACTGTAACGGGGATCTGAATAAGTGACATAAGGACTTCTGTGGCGACTGCACTGGGGAGAATCAAACTTCTAGTGTAGGGGCCAGAATGGCATCCGTGTTTGAAGCGTATCTGAACTTGAAGTTGACAATTGAATCTGAATGAGAGATAGAATGGCCGCCGTGTCTAGATCGTATCTAGTCTGTATCTGATTGCTGAAGTCTGAATGAGTAGTAGAATGACTATCGTGTCTGGGGTGTATCCATACTGTATCTGAAATTTCTGAATAGTTTTAATGATAGCTTTTTAATCTTATCCTGAAAAGGGTAAAATGTTAGCTAAAGCACAAAGTTATGTTGCATGATATATATGATGCAATGAAATATGTTCCATCAATGTTTATGATATATGAATGTAATGGATGTGCATGTAAGCTGAGTGGTTGTCTTGCTGAGGAAGATAAATCCTTGATAACTGGAGATAATGAAATCTTTGACTGCTGCCGAAGAAAGTAAATTCCTGATCGATGCTGAGGATTCAAAATTTTTTGATTGTTGAAGGTGAGAAATCCTTGCTGACTGCTTGGGGATTAAAGATCTTTGATTGTTGAGAATGAGAAATCCTGGGACCACTGTTGGGGATTGAAAATCCTTGATGACTGGTGGGGATTTAACAAGAGCTTCGACAACTTCTACGGGGAATGACCTTCCTGGGAAATAAGGAAAACTCTGAAGACCTCTACTGGGGAATTAAAACCTGGGAGGCTTCCAATGGAGAAATAGGAACTAGAATCCTCGTTCTGTTGGGAAATAAACTCTGTGGGGAGAGCGTTTACTCGGTCGGGGAAATCAGGAGCTTGGGTTGTACGCAAATCTACTGGGGAAGTTGGGAAAACCCGAGTGGTTCCTACTGGGGATCGATAGTTGGAAATTTGACTTCGCTGGGGAAGAAGGTTTGGAGTATTCTAGCTCCACTAGGGATATGTATTTCAGGGTTTTCGGGCTCCACCTGGGATTGGGAGTTTGGAGACTTAACTCTGATGGGAACTTTGAAACTTAACTCCGCTGGGGAATAAAGTTTAGAATACACTGGCTCCGCTGGGGATCTTGAAATTTAACTCCTTTGGGAACATATACTCCAAGGTTTTAGCTTTGTTGAGGATCTGAGTGGCATACTACATGGGGTTTCTGGAATGGCACAAGGATATCTTCCTACACCTTCAACCTACCAGTAATTATCCTTTGTCAATTTCGTTTTATTTGTAAGCAGTGATTATATTCAAAGGCATACGCCTATTTAACAAAATATTGGACGTTTTCAAATAAAACATAAGTGTAAAAAAGAATGAAAGGCAAGCAAATTTATGCACTTTGAAGTATCTTTGTATTAACTTTTGTAAGTATCTTTGTACAAAGGAGACAGACATCCTAGTAAGAGAATGTTGTCATAAAATTGAGAAAATTTTTATACAAAAAGAAAGATGGTTATGTGTGAAAATTCCATGGGGTTCCCATTCTGCTATAGCCTTCACAACTCTGAGCATCTTGTCCATTCATTTCTTTGTCCGCGGATGATTGGATTAATCAGAAACCTGGCATTTGGTAGAGAAGAGATTGTTCTTAAAGTGATCCGACGAGACATAGTCTTACGCTTTAATTCCCTAACTTTTTCCTGGACCGCCCTTTCGGGTTTTCGATCCACCGGGAAACCCTTTTTTTCCCAAGTCGCCCTTTCGGGTTTTCAACTTGCCGGGTGTACAAATTTTTTGTTTATCCCTAACTTTTGCCTGAACCGCCCTTTCGGGTTTTCGATTCACCGGGATGCCCATTTTTGCCCAAGTCTCCCTTTCGGATTTTCAACTTGTCGGGTCATTTTATGCGTAGTATCTTTTGACTATGTCTGCATTCGCAGAGTGCGGCAAGTCGTCGTTGTCCATGGTGGTCAGAATCATTGCCCCACCAGAAAAGATTTTCTTGATCATAAATGGTCCTTCGTAAGTAGGAGTCCACTTGCCCCTGAGATCGCTTTGCGGCAAGATAATCTGTTTGATTACAAGATCTCCGACTTGATATACCTGACGCCTGACTTTCTTATTAAAAGCCTTGATCATCCGTTTCTGATACGTCTGACCATGACAAACAACAGTAAGTCCTTTCTCGTTGATCAAATTAAGTTGGTCAAGCGGGGTCTGAATCCAATCGTCTTCACTCAAACCAGTATCCTTCATGATCCTCAAGGAAGGAATCTGAACTTCCATAGGTAAGACAGCCTCCATGCTATATACCAAAGAAAATGGGGTTGCCCCTATTGAAGTACGTTCCGTGGTACGATACCCGTGCAGAGAAAACGGTAACATCTCATGCCAGTCCTTATAGGTGACTGTCATCTTTTGAATGATCTTCTTGATATTTTTGTTCGCGGCTTCAACATCACCGTTCATCTTTGGCCGATAGGGAGATCAATTGTGATGATAAATCTTGAACTGCTCGCACAGAGCGGTGATCATAGTGTTGTTCAAATTTGTACCATTGTCCATGATAATCCTGTCGGGGATACCGTACCGGCATATGAGATTCTGCTTGATGAAGCGGGCAACCACATTCTTTGTAACGGAGGCGAAGGAAGCAGCTTCGACCCACTTAGTGAAGTAATCAATAGCGACCAAGATGAAGCGATGTCCATTGGATGTTGTAGGCTTGATCTCTCCAATCATGTCGATGCCCCACATTATGAATGACCAAGGAGCTGTTAGAATGTTGAGAGGAACAGGAGGAATATGTACCTTGTCAGCATAGACTTGACATTTGTGGCAAGTACGGGAATATTGATGACAATCAGCTTCCATGGTAGACCAGTAGTAGCCTGCCCTTAGAATCTTCTTAGCCATCATATGTCCGCTTAAGTGGGTGCCAAATGTGCCACTATGTATTTCGGTCATGATCAACTCTGCTTCAACCTTGTCCACACAACGAAGTAGAACACAATCATGGTTGCGCTTATAAAGGTTGCCATTGCTTAGGAAAAACATGGCAACAAATCTCCTTAAGAACTTTTTGTCATTGATGGAAGCTCCTTCAGGGTATTCTCGAGTCTGGAGATACCTATTGATTTCATGAAACCAGGGTTGTTCCACTACTTCTTCAGTATTTATCTCATGACAGTGCGCAGGTTCATCCATTCGCTCGATGGTGATTTGGGGAGCCTCATTATCCCAGTTGAGTTTAAACATGGAAGACATTGTAGCCAGAGCATCTGCTAGCTGATTTTATTCTCGTAGGAAGTGCTCAAAGGTAATCTGCTCGAAATGAGGCAATAATGTCAGGACGTGTTCTTTGTATGGGATAATATTAGGATGTCTAGTGTCCCACTCTCCTTTGATTTGACTGATAACCAAATCTGAGTCCCCAAATACGACCAAATGTTTGATTCCTAGGTCAATTGCAGCCTTGAGACCAAAGATGCAAGCTTCATATTCAGCCATGTTGTTGGTACAGCTGAAACAAAGTCGGGCAGTGAAATGTGTATGGCAACCTTCCGGAGAAATAAGCACCGCACCGATACTATTACCAAGTGCATTTGAAGCACCATCAAAGTACAGGGTCCATCGGGATCCTTGTTCGGGTCCGTCATACGATCTGTTACCTTCAATGTTGTCCAATGTCATGATGTCCTCGTTAGGGAAGTCAAATCTCATAGATTGGTAGTCTTCGACGGTTTGATGAGCCAGATGGTCAGCTAGTACACTCCCCTTTATAGCTTTTTGGGTGGTGTACTGGATATCATACTCAGTCAGGATCATTTGCCATCTAGTGATTCTTCCAGATAAAGGAGGCTTCTCGAAGATGTACTTAATCGGATCCATTTTAGAAATCAGCAAGGTGGTATGTGTCAACATATACTGCCTTAGCCGGCGAGTAGCCCATACCAAAGCGCAGTAAGTTTTCTCGAGCAGTGAGTAACGAGTCTCACAGTTGGTAAACTTTTTGCTAAGGTAATAAATAGCATGCTCTTTTCGGCCAGACTCGTCATGTTGGCCCAGTACGCACCCCATTGAGTTATCCAAAATAGTCAGATACATGATAAACGGCCTTCCTTTGATGGGTGGCATCAAGATAGGAGGTTCTAGTAAATACTCCTTGATCTTATCAAAAGAAACTTGACAATAATTGTTCCATTCAACCACCTGATCTTTCTTCAACAGCTTGAAGATTGGCTCACAGGTAGATGTTAGGTGAGAGATGAACCTCACAATATAGTTTAGGCGTCCCAAGAAACCTCTAACCTCCTTTTTAATGCGGGGGGCAGGCATTTCTTGTATAGCTTTGACTTTAGCAGGATCAACCTCAATGCCTTTGTTGCTGACGATAAATCCCAAAAGTTTACCAGACCTGACTCCAAAAGTGCACTTGCTTGGGTTTAGTCTGAGCTTGTATTCCTTCAATATGACAAACAGCTTTTGGAGATGGTCGAGGTGTTCCTCTTCTGTCTGTGATCGGGATATCATGTCGTCTACGTAAACTTCAATCTCATGATGTATCATGTCATGAAATAAAGCTACCATGGCGTGTGGATAGGTTGCTCCGGCATTCTTCAGTCCGAATAGCATCACTTTGTAGTAGAAGGTACCCCATTGCGTAACAAAAGTAGTTTTTTCCATGTCTTCGGGGGCCATTTTGATCTGGTTGTATCCCGAGAATCCATCCATGAAGGAAAATACCTTTTGTTGAGCTGTGTTGTCAACCAAGATGTCAATGTGTGGCAGTGGAAAATCATCTTTAGGGCTAGCCCTATTTAAATCTCAATAGTCCACACACATTCTGACTTTGCCGTCCTTCTTAGGCACAGGCACAATGTTAGCAACCCATTATGGATAGGAAGTAACAGCCAGAAAGCCCGCATTGAATTGCTTCATTACCTCAGCTTTGATCTTCTCAGACATGTCGGGCCTCATTCGGCGGACCTTTTGTTTGATCGGTGGACAGTCTTCTCTTGTAGGGAGACGGTGAACCACAATATCTGTGTCTAATCCCGGCATGTCTTCATAGGACCAGGCAAAGATCTCAACATATTCGTTCGACAACTGCACTAAGCGCTCTTTGACACCTGGTTCCAAGTTGACACCCACCTTAACCTCTTTCTTGTCTTCCTTTGTTCCTAAGTTGATGGTTTCTAGCAACTCTTCATGGGGCAGAATAGCCCTTTCTTCTTGTTGCAAAAGTCTGGCTCACTCTACAGGAACTTCACAGTCTTCATCACCTTCGTACTCGGCATGATTGATCAAATCTTCAGAGTCACCGAAGGCTAAAGCAGAATAGTCACCCATGGAATCCGGAGTGGATGGGTACCTGCATTTTGTGAGTGTGGGTGTGTGTAAGGGATAGCCATCCTTAAACAAAACAAAATGTAAAAGGAAAGAAAATGAACACAACAGTTTATAGATGAAAACGTCCAATGATTCATTAAACATGTCATATGATAATGAAGAAATCAAACCCTTACAAATGGACCTATATGCCCCGGGTAAGGCATAAGGTGAAAATAGTGTACGACTTGTTTAGTTATTACAGACCAAAATAGGAAATTGTTCAAAGATAAATTACTGGTTGATGAAAGTGATGGGAATGAAGTCCTTCGCTTCTCAGTTGCTTAAACCTCCTTCGACAGTTGGAAAGATCCAATCTTCAAAGTTGTCTTCTTCATCATCATCTTATAAGGCATTAATTCCATGGTGAGTGATTTTAAAGGGTGGTCCTCCGGCCCGGGAGCGACGCACAACTTTCTGGCCAGCAACAGTAAAACCTAGTCCGAACTTGTTCGTCTTATGGGGAAAATCAGGCAGTTGCCCCCACACTGTACTCCGTCCTTCTTTGATTACAGCCTCCGCATCCTTGAGAGATGCCATCCTAGACACAGGCTTGGAAACGATAGGCACATCAACCATTGTCTTTGCAACTGCGACCTTAGGAGAAACTTCCTCAAAATGTTGGAAAGGCGTTTCTATGAATTCTCCATCCAACTCCACATAGCAGAAGGAGTTGAGGTGACTTATCATGTACTCTTCCTCACCGTGAACCGTTATGATCTTTCCCTTAACTGGATACTTTAGCATTTGGTGCAGAGAGGAGGTGACTGCCCCAACATTATGGATCCACGACCTTCCTAACAAGCAAGAATATGAAGGACGGATGTCCATCACATAAAAGGTAGAGTTAAAGGTCTCAGTGCCCACTTTGATAGGGATGTACACCTCTCCGTGAACCATCCTTTTGGACCCGTCAAAGGCCCTAACCACGATATTACTTGGCTTCATCACTAACCCTTCACAGTCCAAATGGTGTAACGCTTTCTTCGGTAGCACATTCAAAGATGAACCGGTATCAACTAGGACATGGGCAAGGGTGGTTCCCCTGCATTCTACTGAGACATGCAGCGCATCGTTGTGCTTCCTTCCCTTGGGGGTCAAATCAGCATCGGAAAAACCAAGACCATTATCAGCAGTAAGGCTAGCCACGAACTCTTGAAACTGGTCAGCCGACGTTTCTTGAGGAACGTGTGCCATCTTTAGAAATTTGATTAAGGCCTTAGCATGGGCCTCAGAGCAGAGTAGAAGAGCCAACATGGAGATTTTGGAAGGGGTCTGCCCTAGCTGTTCCACGACATCGTAGTCACTCCTCTTGATTATCTTTAAGATTTCTTCCATCTCTTTCTGGGTGGTCTCGGGGATTACCACAGTCTGAGCCTTCATCCTGACAGACGCTTCTAGTATCCCCTTACCCTTATCGGTATTATCAACAGCGGGTCTAACTTCAGGTACATCAATTTCTTCAATTATCGGGCTTTACATAGATGGCTTGACATGTACAGAAACTCTCGAGGGTCCGAAGACTGCTCGTGGGGGAGCAATCTCCAGAGAGAATATCCTTCTGCTGCGAGTTATCTTGCTCGTTCCCGCAATATTCCCTATATCAGGGATTTCATCATTGGAATTCTCTTGGACTGATTCAATCTGTTTGATACCATGATAGAAGATTTCTCCTCCGTAGTTCCATGGTATCGTCTTGTTAGATTCATACGGGACGGGCCCCGGCATGGTGATTTTCAACGACACAAACTTAGGATCAGGTGTAATCTTGACAGGCCTTTTGCAGGTCTTAGGAAGATTGTCGGAGATGGTTATTATCGCAATGTCATTGGTTGAATCAACAAAGGTAGCAGGAGTAACATGAGTGATGGTATCAATAGGAGTTTTTTGAAAGAGTATCTCTTGGGTATCCATCAGACGTTGGATGCCTGATTTCAACAGTGGGCAGTCAGCTCGTATATTTAAACAAAAGTAACAGTCTTTTCCACAGCCTGGGAATATCCCAGCTTTCATCAAATTCACTTTAATCACTAGTAACAGAGTCAAAAGGTTAGCAACATTGGTAACATGAAGATCTTTCATAACGGCATGAACGTTATGACCGTGCTTGGGCATTGGGGCAGAAATCACATTTGGCTTTTCGGGCGCATCGAATTCTACCTCCTTGGCGTCGATCAGGTCTTGGATTTTGTTCTTAAGAGCCCAACAGTTGTTGGTATCATGCCCTACATTGTCAGAGTGGTATGCACACTTTGCATTGGAGTGGTAATAAGGAGAAGATGTATTAGGGTTCTTCGGCGCTTCTTTCAAATTGGTGAGATTCAGCTTTAACAGATGAGGGAGTACTTGAGCTGGTGTCATGTTGATTCGGGTGAACTGCCGTTGTGGCCTTTCTACCCTTTGCTGATTAGATCTTGGCTGATTGCTGCGAGGTTGATCGGTTGAAGAGTTTTGAATCATCACAGCCCCTACCGTTGGTCGGCGCTCGGTTATTCCTTGACTTTTCTGAGAATAAACAGTAGAAGCTTCCTTCTTAGCTGGGAAGGTCTTCTTAATAGCAGTGTGTTGTACCCCAAAATTTGCCCTCCCATATTCTTCAAGATTTGCAAAGAGCATGCTTCAAAAATCTCTCAAGGGTTGCACAGTTCTAGGGCCTCCTAACAGTCAAAAACTAGGGTTTTGGTTCTGGAAAAGAAATTGAAGCTTCCAAGGGTCCAATCAAGTCCCACATGCCTATAAACATTGTCAAGCATCCTTATACCAAGTTTCAAGACTTACAGCACAAAATTGCACAGTCAAATGCCCTAATTGCTCAACAGTCAACTGTAGGGGTAAAATGGTCATTTGACAGTCAAAAGTTCAAATTTTTGGTCAACATCTTATTTTGAAGCCACAAACATCATTTGATCAATTCTTAATCATGATTTTCAAGGCATGGCTCAAAAAGTCTCAAGATGCAAAAGTTTCCATATTTGGACAGTTGAAAAAGTCAACTGTAACTTGACCAGGGCATAACTTCCACATGGTTTATCAGAAAAATTCCATCCAAAGCTCATTTTGAATAGAATGACATTTCCCACAACTCCTCTTCACACTTCAAGTTCATGAAATTCTCTCACAAAAAGTTATCAATTTCAACATTATAGGTCATTTTCAAAAGTCAATAAAAAGGGACTTTAAGTCAAAGACCATAACTTGAGATTGGTAAATCAAACTGACATGGGACCAAAGGCATTGGTTAGAGGACTTCAAGACCTTTCTAAAATGTCCAAGAACTTGATCAAAGCTTAAAAATTGAGCAAGATATGCCTTGTAGAAGTTGGGGAATTTTTGGGAATTTTGAAAAGTCAACTTTACTTCAAATGCCTCAAAATTGCTAATGGGCCACATTTTCTTCCAAGTATCATCATCCAAAGGTTATGCACGACCATTTGACCCAAAGGGGATTTATTTCATCATTTTTTATTATTTATTTGAATTTTTATCACTATTAATTCATTTAATGAAATAAAATATGATAAAAATAGAAAACCATGTTTTTTTAATCCCTTTTTGCAGCATATTCTCTCCATAAAACCTCAAGATTTCGTGCACACCCAATTTGGAAAGATTTGGCCATGATTGGTATCAAAAGCACATGGAAAAGATTTGAAAGGATTTCATTAAAAATCAAATATTTGGTTCATCAAAACATTGATTTCTTGACTCAAATTTCTACCCTAATCCATTGGCATACATAAGCAGAACACAACCCTAGTCACAACACCCTGGAAGCTGCGCTCAGAAAAGAATAGACACTTTGCATTTTTTGTCAATTTTTTCAAAACTGATTTCACACATAGAGCGTGATTCAAAGCTTATAACTAATTCCAAAAGCTTTCTGAGGCTTTCCTGAACGTGATTCAATCTTTTTCCAGTCCTCACGCATCAAGAATTGGTATATAGAAGTCCAATTTTCTCAAACTTTTCTCATAATCATGTTTTAATATATATGCCATATTCATGCATTCTAATAATCGTTTTGTACTAATATGCACTCCCTGAAGCTAATGGTGTATTTTAATTAAGTTTTTATAGCTTATATGCAAAGTTGCCATGGAAGCTCGTTAGGGTTTCAGAGGTCAAAAATTAGGGTTTTCCTCTTCAGGAAAAATTAGACAACAAGACCAGGACCATTGAACTCAGCGCACATGGACGATCTATAACCACTAGTCGCGCCTTTTTTATATTTGAGTATAGCCTAATCGCTATTTTTCTGTACTGTGGTTAGTGGGGGTTCAAAACCCCCGCTATTTGATATATTTTTTCAGGCAAAAAGCAAGGAAGCAAGGAAGAAGACGGACGTGGCTTTACCTGAGTGGTCCATTTAAACGTTGGCGCGTTTTTGAGTGTTCCAGCATAGTGGACATTATTGTTTTATATATTATTTCTTTTCCACTATAATGACAAACATGCTAAGCAGCTCAGTTGGTAGGCATATGGCTTGGTAAGCATTGGGACCTGGGTTCGATTCCCAGGTCCCCTCCCTTCTCAATATTATTTTGTTTTCTATGTTCCTACGCAGCGTGCCTTCCAGGGGTTCACCATGCATCCACTATCAAAGCTTGCCACGTGGCCCAGGAGACGAATCTGAAGGTCAAAAATCAAGGTCCAGGGAACACCCCAGTCAACGCATATGCACATGGTCAGGAAAGTCAAAAGAGGCCTAAATGTAATGGGCCAAATTGCTGCAGTCAAACCTCCAAAATTGGGGTCAACACCCCCCATCTGTTTGTATTTTCTTTCTCACTTTTATTTTCTTTTATTTATTCTTCTTAATTAATTGTTTGATTTAATCCATAAAATTAATTTTAATAATATAAAAACACCAAAAAAATCAGAAAAGACACAAAAACAAATATATTTTATTTAAATGTTTTTTTTTTGTAAATAAATTTTATTAATTAATTTAGTTTTAATTCTAGGTTTAATTTTAATGTTTTCTTTAATAAACTAAAAAAATGTAGAATTAGGGTTTTAAATACTTTTATTCTTTTTATTTTCTTTTACCATTATTTAATAATTAATTATTTTTTGTAAATAAATTTGCTATTAAATAATTAGGTTAAAACTAGGTTAAACTTAAACATTTTTTTAATAAATTAAAAATAGTTTAGAATTAGGGTTTTTAATTCCATTAATTTTCTTAACTCCATAAATACAAAAACTCCGAAAATTCTTTCTTTTAATTAATTTCATTAATTTTAATTCAAGTTCTTTAAAAGGGTCCAACGCCCTCGCATTCGATCATAATTCTATTTCGCGCGCTTATTTTATTTCGTTTTTATAAATTTCATGTAATTACCCCAAAGCCTTGTAATAGATTAATTAGGACATTTATCTTTCCGCATTTTTTATTTTATTTCAAATCGGGTCTTGGATTAATTTGGCGATGTAGACCCGCGCCTTTGTAATAGCGTAGGACTTTTTAATTCCGCATCTTTTAACTGTTAATAACTTGCATGAAAGAATGAATGCCAAAAATAAAAACAAAGCGTAGAACACCAATGCATGAACAAGACAAATATAACTGAAAACGACACACAAATCACACACCACCCCTAGGTTACGCCTCACTGTTGCCTTGCCCCTCGAAAAGTGGTCGTCGAGTAGGGGATGTTTTAGTAAGTCCTCATGTCCATGAACATGGCATGAGGGTAGCTTCTAAGGTGTCTTCCTATTGCTCTGGTGACCACACTGTCCCGAACCCTCGAATTGACCCGAACACCTCCAACGGTGGTGCTACCTACCTCTCAATGGTGGGATGGCACTACTTTAAGGACATTTACACAGACGAATTCCTTAGGGTAGGTAGAGAACTTGTAGATACTTGCTCTAATTTCAAAACAAATCAAAAAACTTCTTTTCACACCGACACCTTTCAAAAAGCTTTCGAAAGCAATTTTTCAAACACTCTTGAGGACTGATACAAGAGTCGAACTGAAATTTTCAAAGAAACTTTTAAACCCACAGTTGAAAAGCAAACAAACAATTTTGAAAACACAAATGAGCAAGTATCTAAGAGTCCATGGATAACCATGGACAGAAAGGGTGCTAACACCTTCCCTTTCTATAAATCTACCTCCCAAGCCGAGAGCAATCTCTATAAGGAATTTTTCTGTGCTTTTGTCCTTTCCATTTGGAGAAAATAAAAGACGGTGGCGACTCTTGCTTCCGCGACATTTCGCGAACCAGCGTTAAACAGTCAGTTCCAGATCCACCGATCACAGAACTGGCGACTCTGCTGGGGAATCTTATAAAGTGAGGTGTACCTTAGGATAGTTAATAACTGTGTTTTCACTTGCTTTGACTTGTTTGCTTTATTATTGTGGGACTGTCTTGGGAGTTCTATAGATCCTAACCCGGATCTGGGGATACCTTCTTAGAAAGCAGCAACAAGGCTGCGAGGGAACTGTGCGGGGTATACCGACATGGTTGAAGCAGTCTACTACGTTGATGTGGCACTTTGGTGTGTACCGGTAACCCTTGAGTTCAGTCAAGGAGAGTACGGGGCCTCCGCGTGGTGTCGTGAAGCATCAACTGACCTTAGGAACCTTAATTGAACTATCTTGGCCTCTTTAGGGTAGTGAGATAACTGACTTTGGTGCAGTCCGAGGTTGGTTGATACTCGATACTACACTCAATTGAGGGTTGCTTTCCTGGAATATTTCGGTCGCCAGTTCAGTGGCTAAATCGAAACGATGAACAACGAAAGCAATCCAGTGATATTGGGACCCTTAGAACCCGGTTACTTCTAATAGGACAGGTTGAGCCCACCAACTTCAAGAGGGTAATACCCAGACCCCATGCTGGCTTAAACTCTAAGGGCTTCTCTTATGTGACTTGTGTGCCTTCCAACTTGACTACTTGCATGCCAATTATCTGACACTTGAATTTCTTGCAGGTTTTGTTTATAGTCCTTAATTGGGACTCATAACAGGGTTTACTGAGTTTCTTGCAGGTTTTGTTTATAGTCCTTAATTGGGACTCATAACAGGGTTTACTTACGTTACCCCATGCATAGCATAACATCATACCATTGCATACATCCCGCATAAGGACTAATCCATTTCAAGGATCTCAAGGGTCTGTGGTACAGGTCATGATGAATCAAACTGTCCAGCAAGGGGCAAAGGGGATTTATTTTCCTCCAGCCAAAACCTGATAACTTGAGTCAGGGGATATGACCCACTTGATATGGTGAGCTTTGACTCTTGAAGAAGGTTCCCCTAGCCAGGTTTGTTTGGAAATCAAAACAAAGTTGATGACTTGAGTCGGGGCTATGACCCACTAGATATGGTGAGCCTTGACTCTTGAAGAAGGACTCTCAACAACACGCAGTGCCTTCAATCAAGCTATAAATTCCAATGCTAACAATTTTCTTGTTTACCCTGCGAGGTCCTTGAAAACATTGCATATATATCATTGCATTACAGGTACCCTCTGTACAGGTCACTTACCTCCTTCGCTGTTTATTTCAGCAATGGCTTCCCAACAATACAACCAGGACTTCCATGCTCAAGAGACTCGGTTCGGGGAAATCCTCCTGAATCTATCCAAGGGGCAGGAGGAGTTGAGAGCACTTCTCATGGGAACTTTGGGCAGGAATAGCGCTGAGGACGAACGGCTGAAACACCTACAAGCTGAGATGGATACAATGAAAGCCCAGATGCTGGGGCAGGTGACTGCCATTCAAGGTTTAGTTCAAAGACAAGAAGAGCTCGGGGTTCTCGTCAACCAACTGCTTCGGGGTAACCAACTGGGGCAAACGTCTAAGGGTAAAGAGCCAGTCATCGTTCAACCCCCTTTGAGACAAGGAGATAAGGAGAGAGCTCCTCAAATGGCTTCAGGGTCACAAACTCAGCAGCAACTTCACCAGCTTCAGCCAGACAAGCCCAGGAGGCAATTCACCCAGCTCAACATGTCGCTGTTTCAAGCTTTACAACGCCTGTTGAGATTGAATCTGATCACATTAAGGGCTCATCCCCGGAACCCCAACACAGCATCTCCTACCTATCATCCCAATAAAAGGTGTGCCTACCACTCTGCCAGTCCAGGACATGATACAAATGAGTGTTGGGCTGTGAAGAACAAGATCCAGGACCTGATTGATGAAGGAGCATTGGAGTTCACACAAGATGGTCAGGCTGAGTTTTTCTACCATCCCTCCAAGGCTCACCATTTGAAGTAATAAGCCCTGAGATGACAAGACTTTTGTTTATTAGAATTTTCAAGTTGTAACTTTCTTTTGACTGTTCAAACATTTATTCGTGTTAAACGTTGTTATTTCATTAATGCATCGCATAGGTCTGTTTTGAAGCAATATATTCGTATTCACTATATGCAAATTATTTTCATATTTTTTCTGATGATCAACGCTTGATTAATAATGCTAAGCCTCTTGAGGGAGGATGACGAAAACGATACCACGATCTTTACAGTATGCTTTTGAACAGACCCCGCTGATGAGGTACATGCATTGTTTCAATCCCTAAACACTGGAGTTATAAGGAAGATAATCCCTCGTCAACCCCTTCGAGCCAAAGAAGTAGGATTTTTTATTTTCGAAAATTAAAACCCTTAATCATAACCTGGGGCATGGTAGTCTTCTCAGTTGATTCAAGTGCATAACAAATAGCACTAAAGAGGTCCTTACAAAACAAAGAAAGACAGTGATGGTTATGAATAATCATAAAGACAGGCAGTCATTACCTCTCAAAATAAAAACCCATTAAGTCAAAACCCATGAAGGAGACTTACAAAACTGGGGCATCCCGCTGACTGTAATCACAAAAGAAACAGTTCAGGCAAAAAAATAGGGGTAATAAAAAAAAAAGAGAAAAGAGGTCCTACAGACCCTTAACACAAAAACAAAAAAATGACTGCCTATTCAGAATAAATCATCAATATCTAAACCATCATTGGAACATTAGGACAGAGACTCAAACAAGGTCTAACACACGATCAACTGAGCTTAGGTTTGAAGAACATCACGAAGAACGGGTGGGTACAAATAATTTGAGCCTTTATCCTTTGTTTCTTAAACCATGAACCAGGCCACGTTATAACCCTTAAAAAGTCCTAGCTGAAGCATGGGTTAGTTCGAAAGCATACTGTTACCAAAGGTATCCTGACTCCTTAAGGCTTGCTATAAAATATTGAGTTGACATCACGTTTTACAAACAATCACTTGTTTTATGAAAAAGAATGCATTTTCAAAATCTTCAAGACAGACATAAGCTTTGCATTTTTAACATAACTTTGTTTGCATATGACTTTTTGCTTGAACAACATAGAAATTCGCACGACGAATGCCTAATGAACAGAAGCACTTCCAATCAAGGGGCATGATATGATCATGGTCTATTATCTGGGGCAGTCCAATCAAGATTCGGAGAATCTCTCAAAGGCCAAATAGCCTGGGGAAAATCTCCTCCTGAGTCACTTGGGGCGCTCCAGCAACGAATCTTGCCTGATCAGACATCTTCTAGCGGCACGACAACGCAACACTTCTAACAGGGGCAACTCCCTACATTCTGAGAGCACGGACATAGTCGAAAAAAATAATACGCATAATCAAAGACCCGCTAGGTTGACATACCTAGGCAAAAATAAGGGCTTCCCGGCGAACCAAAAGGGGTTCGGGCAAAAATAAGGGATGAAAATGAAAAATCTGTACACCCGGCAAGTCGAAAACCTGAAAAGGCGACTTGGGCAAAAATGGGTATCCCGGTGGACTGAAAACCCGAAAGGGCGGTCCAGGCAAAAGTTAGGGATCAAAGCGTACGACTATGTCCTGGCATCTCGTCACTTGCCTACCAGAAGAAGAGTTGTCAATCGGCAGTCATCAAGCACCTCCACAGGTCTTCCTCTCCCACCTCAGAAACAGGGGCAATGATGAGTTGTCCAAACGATCTAATTGCTCTGTCCGCCAAGGTACTAAGATAGGTTCGGCTGAAGAACAACCAAGATATCTTAAGCCCCCAGAGAGTGAGCCAGCAAGTCAATGCACTCTCCCCAAGCAAAGTGATACAATCAGCCTTAAGGAAGTTGGGCATCCCCCGCAGATCTCAACATTTCCTCAGCAAAGTATACAGACATTCTTAAACAAGCATCCCCGACAGTCTTGACCTAAAGATTGTTCCCCGGTGGTATATCAAATATTCAATGGAATCACTTCCCCAATATAGTTCAAAATATCCCCAGGAGAGTCCAATCAAGATTTCCCCAGGAAAGTTTGAATCCATCTCCCCAACAGAAAGCTTATCCCCAGTAGATTCTGGAAGCTTCTTCCCCGCAGAGCACGAGCGCGTCTCCTGGCTTTATTCAAAGGTTATTTCCCTACCAGGATATAACTGGGTTATCCTCAACCAATTGCAATGGAAAGATCGTCCCCGGCGAAGTCTTCCTATTCCCAACGGAATCCATTAACACTTCCAACGTAACAATGGTATCCCCAGCGGAGTTATCATCATCCCAGCAAAGTACCTCTCTTCCCACAGAGTACTGTTCCCCAGCAAGATCGCTAGAGTAATCATTCCCCGCAGAGTAATCTCTTCGCCAAGACTATTCCCCAATGGAGTTATCTTCTCCTACCAGTATTCTTGCAACTATCACTTCCCAGTGGAAACAGAAGCTCTACATCAGCCTAGGATTTAACTTCCCGGCACCCGTCAAGGATTCATTTTCCTAGACAAAAAACATGCGGTCATAAACATCACATTTCCATACATTATAGCATGCATATATGCATGATATCTTATAAATCTCATTTATGTTGAGAACATCATTGCTTGATCCATATCATGCATTGCATATGACTGACCTTTACCATTCAGGAAAGATCCAGTTAAGTTCCCAGCTACATTTCAAGACTTTAGTCTGGTTCAGTTAGATCGATTCTAAGATTTTTCTGATTCTCATCCAGTCAAAGGCCTTCTCTGGTTCAGTCAGATCGACCCTAAGATCTCCCTGATTCTTATCCAGTTGAAGATTCTAAGACCTTGTCCGGTTCAGTTAAATCGACCCTAAGATTTTCCTGATTCTTATCCAGTCAAAGGCCTTCTCTGGTTCAGTCAGATCGACCCTAAGATCTCCCTGATTCTTATACCAGTAGAAGACATCTAAGATTCTCTCAGTGTTACTGTTGAGGTTGAAGTCGCCTATGATTCTCTCAGCGTTACTGTTGAGGTTGAAGTCGCCCAAGATTCTCTCAGCGTTACTGTTGAGGTTGAAGTCGCCCAAGATTCTCTCAGCGTTACTGTTGAGGTTGAAGTCGCTCAAGATTCTCTCAGCGTTACTGTTGAGGTTGAAGTCGCCTATGATTCTCTCAGTGTTACTGTTGAGGTTGAAGTCGCCCAAGATTCTCTCAGCGTTACTGTTTAGGTTGAAGTCGCCCAAGATTTTCTCAGCATTACTGTTGAGGTTGAAGTCGCTCAAGATTCTCTCAACGTTACTGTTGAGGTTGAAGTCGCCCAAGATTCTCTCCCCGTTACTGAGGAGGTAGTAATCGCCCCAGGTTCTCTCAGCGTTCCTGTTGAGGTAGTAATCGTCCAAGGTTCTCTCACCATCCCGTTGAGGTAGTAACCATCCCTGATTCGTTCATCACCTTTTGAAGCTCCAGATTCAACTCCTGTAACCAGTCAGGGCGCATCTACACAAAGAGTTTGAAGACCAGCTTCTGTAACCGGTCAGGTAATCATTTTCTTTTTTTCAGGTACGCAACTTCTCGCTAAGGAACCTCTTACGCGATCGACATCCAGATGGCATCTATAAGCCCATCCACTCATCCATCACCTCTCAGCATGGCATCTATAAGCCCATCTTCCTATCCATCAATCCCAAAATGGCATCTGTAAGCCCATTCCCACCACCACATTACTATGCGAGCGCAAATTTCTGGGCACTCTAGTGTTCAATCATCTTCCACCCTCGGATTACGAAAGGCACGCCAGCCAATCTACATCCTCAGATGTAAGAAGATTGCACATGGGCAACTGTTGTACCCCAAAATTTGCCCTCCCATATTCTTCAAGATTTGCAAAGAGCATGCTTCAAAAATCTCTCAAGGGTTGCACAGTTCAAGGGCCTCCTAACAGTCAAAAACTAGGGTTTTGGTTCTGGCAAAGAAATTGAAGCTTCCAAGGGTCCAATCAAGTCCCACATGCCTATAAACATTGTCAAGCATCCTTATACCAAGTTTCAAGACTTACAGCACAAAATTGCACAGTCAAATGCCCTAATTGCTCAGCAGTCAACTGTAGGGGTAAAATGGTCATTTGACAGTCAAAAGTTCAAATTTTTGGTCAACATCTTATTTTGAAACCACAAACATCATTTGATCAATTCTTAATCATGATTTTCAAAGCATGGCTCAAAAAGTCTCAAGATGCAAAAGTTTCCATATTTGGACAGTTGAAAAAGTCAACTGTAACTTGACCAGGGCATAACTTCCACATGGTTTATCATAAAAATTCCATCCAAAGCTCATTTTGAAGAGAATGACATTTCCCACAACTCCTCTTCACACTTCAAGTCCAAGAAATGCTCTCACAAAAGGTTATCAATTTCAACATTATAGGTCATTTTCAAAAGTCAACAAAAAGGGACTTTAAGTCAAAGACCATAACTTGAGATTGGTAAATCAAAATGACATGGAACCAAAGGCATTGGTTAGAGGACTTCAAGACCTTTCCAAAATGTCCAAGAACATGATCAAATCTTAAACATTGAGCAAGATATGACTTGTAGAAGTTGGGAAAGTTTTGGGAATTTTGAAAAGTCAACTTTACTTCAAATGCCTCAAAATTGCTAATGGGCCACATTTTCTTCCAAGAATCATCATCCAAAGGTTATGCACGACCATTTGACCCAAAGGGGATTTATATCATCATTTTTTATTATTTATTTGAATTTTTATCACTATTAATTCATTTAATGAAATAAAATATGATAAAAATAGAAAACCATGTTTTTTTTAATCCCTTTTTGCAGCATATTCTCTCCATAAAACCTCAAGATTTCGTGCACACCCAATTTGGAAAGATTTGGCCATGATTGGTATCAAAAGCACATGGAAAAGATTTGAAAGTATTTCATTAAAAATCAAATATTTGATTCATCAAAACATTGATTTCTTGACTCAAATTTCTACCCTAATCCATTGGCATACATAAGCAGAACACAACCCTAGTCACAACACCCTGGAAGCTGCGCTCAGAAAAGAATAGACACTTTGCATTTTTTGTCAATTTTTTCAAAACTGATTTCACACATAGAGCGTGATTCAAAGCTTATAACCAATTCCAAAAGCTTTCTGAGGCTTTCCTGAACGTGATTCAATCTTTTTCCAGTCCCCACGCATCAAGAATTGGTATATAGAAGTCCAATTTTCTCAAACTTTTCTCATAATCGTGTTTTAATATATATGCCATATTCATGCATTCTAATAATCATTTTGTACTAATATGCACTCCCTGAAGCTAATGGTGTATTTTAATTAAGTTTTTATAGCTTATATGCAAAGTTGCCATGGAAGCTCGTTAGGGTTTCAGAGGTCAAAAATTAGGGCTTTCCTCTTCAGGAAAAATTAGACAACAAGACCAGGACCATTGAACTCAGCGCACTTGGACGATCCATAACCACTAGTCGCGCCTTTTTTATATTTGAGTATAGCCTAATCGCTATTTTTTTGTACTGTGGTTAGTGGGGGTTCAAAACCCCCGCTATTTGATATATTTTTTCAGGCAAAAAGCAAGGAAGCAAGGAAGAAGACGGACGTGGCTTTACCTGAGTGGTCCATTTAAACGTTGGCGCGTTTTTGAGTGTTCCAGCATAGTGGACATTATTGTTTTATATATTATTTCTTTTCCACTATAATGACAAACATGCTAAGCAGCTCAGTTGGTAGGCATATGGCTTGGTAAGCATTGGGACCTGGGTTCGATTCCCAGGTCCCCTCCCTTCTCAATATTATTTTGTTTTCTATGTTCCTACGCAGCGTGCCTTCCAGGGGTTCACCATGCATCCACTATCAAAGCTTGCCACGTGGCCCAGGAGACGAATCTGAAGGTCAAAAATCAAGGTCCAGGGAACACCCCAGTCAACGCATATGCACATGGTCAGGAAAGTCAAAAGAGGCCTCAATGTAATGGGCCAAATTGCTGCAGTCAAACCTCCAAAATTGGGGTCAACACCCCCCATCTGTTTGTATTTTCTTTCTCACTTTTATTTTCTTTTATTTATTCTTCTTAATTAATTGTTTGATTTAATCCATAAAATTAATTTTAATAATATAAAAACACCAAAAAAATCAGAAAAGACACAAAAACAAATATATTTTATTTAAATGTTTTTTTTTGTAAATAAATTTTATTAATTAATTTAGTTTTAATTCTAGGTTTAATTTTAATGTTTTCTTTAATAAACTAAAAAAATGTAGAATTAGGGTTTTAAATACTTTTATTCTTTTTATTTTCTTTTACCATTATTTAATAATTAATTATTTTTTGTAAATAAATTTGCTATTAAATAATTAGGTTAAAACTAGGTTAAACTTAAACATTTTTTTAATAAATTAAAAATAGTTTAGAATTAGGGTTTTTAATTCCATTAATTTTCTTAACTCCATAAATACAAAAACTCCAAAAATTCTTTCTTTTAATTAATTTCATTAATTTTAATTCAAGTTCTTTAAAAGGGTCCAACGCCCTCGCATTCGATCATAATTCTATTTCGCGCGCTTATTTTATTTCCTTTTTATAAATTTCATGTAATTACCCCAAAGCCTTGTAATAGATTAATTAGGACATTTATCTTTCCGCATTTTTTATTTTATTTCAAATCGGGTCTTGGATTAATTTGGCGATGTAGACCCGCGCCTTTGTAATAGCGTATGACTTTTTAATTCCGCATCTTTTAACTGTTAATAACTTGCATGAAAGAATGAATGCCAAAAATAAAAACAAAGTGTAGAACACCAATGCATGAACAAGACAAATATAACTGAAAACGACACACAAATCACACACCACCCCTAGGGTACGCCTCACTGTTGCCTTGCCCCTCGAAAAGTGGTCGTCGAGTAGGGGATGTTTTAGTAAGTTCACATGTCCATGAACATGGCATGAGGGTAGCTTCTAAGGTGTCTTTCTATTGCTCTGGTGACCACACTGTCCCGAACCCTCGAATTGACCCGAACACCTCCAACGGTGGTGCTACCTACCTCTCAATGGTGGGATGGCACTACTTTAAGGACATTTACACAGACGAATTCCTTAGGGTAGGTAGAGAACTCGTAGATACTTGCTCTAATTTCAAAACAAATCAAAAAACTTCTTTTCACACCGACACCTTTCAAAAAGCTTTCGAAAGCAATTTTTCAAACACTCTTGAGGACTGATATAAGAGTCGAACTGAAATTTTCAAAGAAACTTTTAAACCCACAGTTGAAAAGCAAACAAACAATTTTGAAAACAAAAATGAGCAAGTATCTAAGAGCCCATGGATAACCATGGATAGAAAGGGTGCTAACACCTTCCCTTTCTATAAATCTACCTCCCGAACTGAGAGCAATCTCTATAAGGAATTTTTCTGTGCTTTTGTCCTTTCCATTTGGAGAAAATAAAAGACGGTGGCGACTCTTGCTTCCGCGACATTTCGCGAACCAGTGTTAAACAGTCAGTTCCAGATCCACCGATCACACAGTGGACGCTGAGGAATCTTTCTGAATCTTACCACTTTTAATGCCAACCTCGACCCTTTCACCGGTCAGAATTAATTCGGTGAATCCTGCAGAGGAACTCCCGATTAAATGATTGAAGAAAGGGCCAGATAGAGTCCCTAAAAACATGTCAACCAGCTCTCTATCCGATAGTGGTGGCTGCACCCTTCCAGCAAAGTCCCGCCACTTCTGGGCATACTCTTTAAATCCTTCATTAGAAGCCATACCCATACTCTGTAGTGGAGTTCGAGTAGGCGCTAAATCAGCATTGTATTGGTATTGTCGGTAGAACGCCGCAGCTAAGTCTTCCCAGTTATGAACCTCAGATCTCTCAAGTTAATAGAACCAGTCCAATTGTGTGCCTGACAAACTGTCTTGAAAAAAGTGTACCAAAAGATCCTTATCAGAGGAGTGAGGTTGGATCTTTCTGACGTAGGATCTCAGATGCATCTTTGGACAGGACAAACCGTCATACTTAGCAAATGTAGGAACTTTGAACTTGGGAGGAATGACGATCCCAGCGACCAACGCTAGTTCTTCGAAATCTAAACCAGGTACCCTTTGCAACTCCATGGCTGCCAACCGATCCTCAAGATTTTTATATTTATCATCCGCCGGGGGATATTGCTGTTCGGAGTAATCTTCATCCTCTTCCTCTTATTCCTCTTCAACTTCAGATTCAGAAGGCGTTGCAATTCCTTTTCCTTTACCAGCCCCTTCATCAGATGTCGAGGGGAACTCGAGAACTTTTCTAGCATGGCTTTCAAACCTTCTTCCAAAAGTGGCCACTCCAGGCCTCTTCTTCTTTTTCTCTTTATCTTTCTCCAACAGTGCTTTAAGGTCCTCTTGACCATTTGCTAAGGTCATGAGGAGTTGCTGGAATTGCGAATTCTGTGCTTGCAAATCCTTAACCGTCTGCTCCAAATCCATCTTGCTGAAATAAATAGTAGAAAGATAAGGAAACCTGGTGTGAAGACCTGTTTATGCATATGATGAATGATATGTTATTCATGTAATGCATTCAAGGATTCAGAAATTCAAATTTGTTGCAAACAAAAAGAACACGCGTCATATTAAGAAGAAATTTGTTAGTACATAAATTCCCCATGGGCAAAATATTACAAAATTCTTAATGTAAAAAGACATTGCGCATCCTCTTTGGTGCGATGTAAGTGTTAAGAGTCTCCTCTTCATGAAGTCGGCGGGTAAGCTCCAAAACCTTCTTCTCACTGGCATAGAAGTTGGCTTCAAAAGTATTTCGTTCTTCTTTGAGTTGGATCCAACTCTTTTGTAATTCTTCCAATGATGTTGGCATGTCTGGATGTAGGAGGGTTTATGGAACCTCTCCTTCCACAACAGGCTCTTTGATCACGGGGAGAATGTGAGGATATGGCATCATAAGATTCTGGGCGCGGGTTCGTACCCACTTGAGATAAGGCTCAATAGGGATGGAATTCTTGTGCCCCAGTGTCTTCCTATCAACCTTGTTGGGCATCCTCCAAGCTCTGATGAATCTTTGTCGAAGTCCTTGCGCATCATTGTCGAAGTCAAAAACTAGGTCAGGAATCAACATATCATGAGGTCCATCCCTCCGAGCATATCCAAATTGCCTTAGAGATAAACAGGGGTTGTAGGTGATGCCTCCCCTAATGCCAAGTAGTGGGACATTAGGGAATTCCCCATAACGATCAATGATGATGACATTTTCTCTGGACCGAGAACACCAATGAACATCAGAATGTGTTAAGGTCATCAATCGCTGTGACCACCTTAAACCCTGATCATTCTTCAAAACTGTCTGAGAAAGGTGAGAAATAAACCACCTTGCTAGAAGAGGAGTACATCACATGAGAACACCTCTTTTCCTCATTGTTCGTGTGTAAAATGAGTGTAGGATGTCCTCAAGCAATGTAGGCACAGGATTCCGGGATATGAAAATCTTGACAGAATTCATATCTATAAGCTGATCAGGGTTTGGGAACAAGACCAAACCATAGATGAGAAGTGCCACAGTCTCTTCAAAAGCTTGTAGATCTAGAGAATTCCAGCAGTCTTGTGCCTTCTCAAACAGAAACTTTACCAAGAAACCCTTGACACCACTTCTGGTTTCCCAATGTCCTATGATATCAGATGGTTGCAAGTGTAATTCTTGAGCAACATCTTCAGGCTTTGGTTCTTTTTCCATACCGTTGTAGGGTAGTTGATGAAGAATAGGAATTCTCAGGAGTTGAGAAAATTCCTCCAAAGTAGGTACTAGTTGGTAATCAGGGAATGTGAAACAGTGGTGTAGGGGGTCAAAGAACTGGAAGAGAACTTTCACCATATCTTCTTTAATGTTGGAGTTGACCAAGTTGAGAAGTCTACCATGTCTTTCACTGAAGAGAGAATTCTCTGGAATCTTGGAAGTAAGCTCCTTGAGTCGAGGAGGGATTCTCACAAGGTTGACTTGAATTGTTTTCCTGCGAAGAGATTCTATGACCTACAAAACAAGAACAAAGATGAAGATCCAAACCCTTGAAATGGTTAGTGGATGCATATGATGCTTTATGATGTTCATGATGTATGCACAAACACATGTACAAACAAGTCACACGAGATCCTAGTTTCAGGCTTGCATGAGGTTTCATAGGTAAGTACCCTCTTGAGTTTAGTTGGCTCATACCTGTCCTATAAATAGTAACCAGGTTCTGAGGAGCTCAATATCACTGGATTATTTTTTGTGTTCATTGTTTTGGTTTAGCCACTTAACTGGCGACCAAAATATTCCAACAAAACAACCCTCAATGAGTGTAGTATCGAGTATCTACCAACTTCGGACTGCACCAAAGCTGGTCATCTCACTACCCCTAAAAAAAGGCCAAGATGGTCAAGTAAGGTTCTAAGAGTTCATTAGTGCTTCATGACATCACTCAGCGGCCCCGTATTCTCTTTGATTGACTCAAAGGCTACCGGTACTCATAAATATGTCGCACTAATATAGCTATTGCTTAAACCATGTCGGTATACCCCGCACAGTTTTCACAACGTATTGCTATTTACCTATGAATGTTTCCCAAATCCGGGTAGAGGATTTCAAGCCCAAACAAGAGAACCAAATGTAAATCAATCAAAGCAATCAAGATAAGCATGTAAAGGTTATCTAAGCCCTAAGGTTACTCCACTTTTAAAGTAATCCCCAACAGAGTCTCCAGTTACGTGATACGGTGGGAGAACTGACTTGAGGTTTTGCGTTTGTGTTTGCAAATGTTTCGGTTTAGCAAGAGTCGCCATCGACTTTTTATTTTATCCTAAGGAAATGTCAAAAAGCACAGGAAAGACCTTTGAGATGTTTTCTTGGGTTCGGGGAGTAGATTATAGAAAGGGAAGGTATTAGACCCTTTCTATCCATGGTTATCCATGGGCTCTTAGTTACTTGTTTAGATCACTTGTGTTGTACCCCAAAATTTGCCCTCCCATATTCTTCAAGAAATTGCCAAGTCAAGCTTCAAAATTCCCCAAGGGTTGCACAGTCAAGGGCCTCCTATACAGTCAAAATTAGCGTTTGTGTTCTGATCAAGAAAAGGAAGTTTCCAAAGGTCCAATCAAGTCTCACATGCCTACAAATATGGTCAAGCATCCTCATATCAAGTTTCAAGACATTCAGCACAAAATTGCACAGTCAAAACCCTAATTGCACTACAGTCAACTGTAGGGGCAAAATGGTCATTTGACAGTCAAAACTTCAAATTTTTGGTCAACATATCATTTTGAAGCCACAAACATCATTTGATCAATGTTTGATCATGATTCTCAAAGCTTGGCTCAAAAATCATCAAGATGCAAAAGTTTCCTTATTTGGACAGTTGGAAAAGTCAACTGTAAATTGACCAGGGCATAACTTTCACATGGATTATCAGAAAAATTCCATCCAAAGCTCATTTTGAAGAGAAATACATTTCCAACAACTCATCTTCATACTTCAAGTCCAAGAAATGCTCTCACAAAAAGTTATCAATTTCAACATTATAGGTCATTTTCAAAAGTCAACAAAAAGGGACTTTAGGTCAAAGGCCATAACTTGAGATTGGTAAATCAAAATGACATGGTACTAAAAGTATTGGTTAGAGGACTCAAAGACCTTTCCAAAATGTCCAAGAACATGAGAAAATCTTAAAAATTGAGCAAGTTATGCCTTGTGGAAGTTGGGAAATATTTGGATATTTTGAAAAGTCAACATTGATTCAAATGACCTAAAATTGCTAATGGGCCCATTTTTCTTCCACAATTCATCATTCCAAGCATGTGCACGACCACTTGGCCCAAAGGGAAGTATTTCTTCATTTTTTATTTATTTATTTGAATTTTTATTTATAATAATTCATTTAAATCAATTAAATATATGAAAAATATTTAACTTAACCTAACAAATCTTTTTGCACATGTAATCTACTCAATAATTCGTGCATAATTCAATATGGAAAGATTTGGATTGATTGGATCATGATTGGTACAAAATTGCATGAAAAAGATTGAAAAAAAATATGATTGAAAATCAAATCTCAAAACCATGAATGCAATTGATTTGTTTGGTTTTTCTTGACCTAATTGATTCATTACATAAGCCTGAATGAAAACCTAATCAAAAGGACGATTGAAGCTGCGCAAAACCCCACCATCAAACTTGATTTTTTTTGCAAGAAACTCAATTCTGAAAACCACATCCTAGGGCGATTCAAGGGATAATTTTTGTTTCATTAGCTTGCTGAAGGTTCACTGAACGTTTCCCAATCAAGAACATTCCTCACAGCTTAAAGAATTGGTAACACGAACCGGACCTGTGCACAAAAAATTTCATAATCGTACATCTTAATCCATGCATTCTTTGTGAAATTTAACGCTTGATTCATGTTTGTCATTTGATTCTGAAGCTAACCCATGCATTTGATTGTATTTTTGTGCATTATACGCGATTATGCCATTGTTGATACCTAGGGTTCCAAGGTTTTCAATTTGGGCGTTTTCCATTCCTATAAAATTAAGACATAACAATTCCATGAGTGAAATCAGCAGGTTGGGACGAAAAGATTAAGACCATCGCGCCAAATTTCTGAGCGTCACAGGCCTAATCGCTATTATTGAAATCAGCATATTTTGAGGGGGTTTAAAACCCCCGTTAAATGTTTGTCAATTTGTTTCAGGAAATCCAACGAAGAAGATGATGCAGTGGCAGCCAATGATTGGGCAATTTGAATTTTCGCGCTGGAATTCCACTAACCATTGTCTTCTTATTATATTATTCTTGGTTTATTTAATATACAACACGCGCATCTGGCTCCACTGGCAAGCATAAGGATTGGTCAAGTACATGACCTGGGTTCGAGCCCTAGGTTTTCACTTTCTCAATATTATTTTCCAATTAACAATCACATGCAGGTTCAACGTTATTGTTCCACCATACACCCTCCAGATCAAACCATCCACGTGCATATCAGGCTCAAATCAAAGGCTCAGAATTGGGGAACACCATAAGCTTGAGTCAACGCGCATACACGTGTCCTGCAAAAGTCCAAGAGGCTTGATATAAGTGGGCCTGAATTGCTAGAGAAAAACCTCCCATTTGGGGTCTGAACCCCCTAGGTTTGCATATTTTCTACCTTCTATATTTTTTATTATTTATATTTATTTTTTTGTTCTATTAATTAATTTAATTATATTTTCATAAAATCCCAAAATATCATAAAAAATCAGAAAAGAATTAATATAATAAATATTTTTGTTTTAATATTTTCCATAAATAAATTGTATATAATTATTTAGTTTTAAATTAGGTTGTAATTTTAATTCTTTTCATAATAAAATCTAAAAAAACATAGAATTAGGTTTAATTAATAATTTTTCATCCTTTTTATTTTTCTTTCATAAATAATTAAAAATTAAATGTTTATTTTTATAATTAAATTTGCATGTAAATAAATTAGGGTTAATATTAGGTTTTAATTTTCTTTTCTTAATAAATTAAAAATAAAATAGAATTAGGGTTAGCATTTAATTTCAATTAATTCCTTTTCTTAAAAATCCTAAAATACTAAAAAATACCAAAAAAACAAGTTCTTTCTTTCTTTTTAATTAATTAATTCCTCATTAATTTAATTTTGCAAAAAGGGGCCCAACGCCCTCGTTTTGATTTAATTCTTATTCGCATATTTATTTTTTTCCGTTATAATATTTATGTATCTCTCCCGAAGCCTTGTAATTAATTATCTGTCGCACTCTTTTATTTTCTTTACTTTATTTATTTTTCTGTCAAATCGGGTCCTGGTTTAATTTTGGCGATGTGGATCTGCGCCGTTTGTAATAGCTTAGAATTTACTTTTCTCGCAATTTTTAACTATTAATAATGACATGCAAGAATGAATGATAAAATAAAAACAAACGCATAGATCACTTTGACAAAAGACAAAAATAAATGAAAACGACACACAAATCACACACCACCCCTAGGGTACGCCTCACTGTTGCCTTGCCTCGAAAGGTGATCGTCGAGTAGAGGATGTCTTAGTAAGTCCTCATGATCCGGGAACCTGGCATGAGGGTAGCTTCTAAGGTGTCTTCCCATTGCTCTGGTGATCACCATGTCCCGAACCTCGAATTGACCCGAACACCTCCAACGGTGGTGCTACCTACCTCTCAATGGTGGGATGGCACTACTTTAAAGGACATTTACACAGACGAATTCCTTAGGATAGGTAGACGACTCGTGGATACTTGCTCTAATTCAAAACAAAACAAATCAAATATACTTGTCACACCGACACCTTTTCAAAAATCTTTCGAAAGCAATTTTTCAAACACTCTTGAGGACCGATACAAGAGTCGAACTGAAATTTTCAAAGAAACTTTTTAAAACCCACAGTTGAAAAGCAAACAAACCATTTTTGAAAACACAAATGAGCAAGTATCTAAGAGCCCATGGATAACCATGGATAGAAAGGGTGCTAACACCTTCCCTTTCTATAACCTACCTCCCGAACCGAGAGCAATCTCTATAAGGAATTTTTCTGTGCTTTTGTCCTTTCCATTTGGAGAAAATAAAAGACGGTGGCGACTCTTGCTTCCGCGAAATTTCGCGAACCAGCGTTAAACAGTCAGTTCCAGATCCACCGATCACAACTTGCTTTGCTTTTAAATTGTTTGAAATGGGGCTTTTCAATTGTTTAAAATGGTGATTTGTGTGTGATTTTGAAAGATGTTTTGAAAAGAGGCCATTGTTGTGGCAACCTTTGTAATGATTCTTGTTTGAATGTATACAAAGGTGTTTTTGTCTTTTGAAAGGTTTTCAATGTTTGAAAGTTGGATTTTGAAATTGTGTTGTGAAGTGTGTTTTGAAAATAGCAAGGATGTTTTTGCAAGTTTTGATCAAGTAACTAAGAGATATCTACCCTATTTTACTCAAAGATTTTTCTTATGTTTTTAACCCTTTTAACAGTGTTGTTTCACCATTGTATTTGGTGAACAACCTTGTGTTAGGATGTTTAATAGGACAGGCGCGGGTCATCGTATAGACTATGATATTAATTGTGTCAAGTATTTTTTGGCAATTTTCTTGAGGGACTTGATCGTTTTTGTTTAGGCAACCAAGATAGCGTCATCGAGGGACTATGATCTTTTGTTTTGTTTTTGTTTTTCCAAAGTACTTAACATGCATACCATGGCCTATTTTTGAAGGCAACAAGTGGATTGTAACCCTAGGGGTGCAAGTGTGCATTGTGTTTGTTTTTTCATGCATTTTTTGTCTTTGATTAGGTCAAACTATTTGTTAATTTGATTTTGGCATACAAACCCTAATTCTCTAATCATGGCATAATTGAAAGCGTTTAAGTGCGAGAATTTAAATTCTAAGCTATTACAACATGATTATGGGGATGGGGGTACAATTTTGAATAGGGGGTATTTGACAAGAAATATAAACCCTAGTTACTATTACATCCAAATTGAATTATATTGCAATAATATTTAAATGTACAATATTTAAATAAGCAAAATAAATAAATATTAAACTAAATGTATTATGCACAAAAGGAGTTTTTATGTATGTAAAAATATTTTCAATGTAAAGAAATATAATGAAATAAAAAAAGATTTTATTTATTAAAGGGGTAAACCTAATTTTCTTTAAGAAAATAATATTATATATTATTTATATACAAAAAAATATATTAATATGTACAAAATGAAATATTCTAAAAAAATAATAAAAATAAAATGTAATGTTTCTGTATTTTTATTCAATGTTTTTTAATAAAATAAAAGTATATATATATATATATATATATATATATATATATATATATATATATATATATATATATATATATATATATATATATATATATATATATATATATATATATATATATATATATATATATATATATATATATATATATATATATATATATATATATATATATATATATATATATATATATATATATATATATTAAATATATTAAGTATGTATAAAATAAAATAAAATATTTACAAAAATAAAATATATTCAAGAAAATATTTTCAATGTGAATAAAAATAAGAAATATAAATGAAAGTTTTATTTACATTATTTTTTAAAATTAAACAAATAATATAAAAGTATAAAAATGTTTTAATGTTAGTAATAATAGAATAAAATTCCAAATAAATGTAAAAAAAAATGTGAAAATATTTTTAAGCATTTTTTATATTTGGAAATAAATAAACAAAGTCAGAAAATAAAACAAAAATTCAAAAATGCAAAAATATAAGAAAATGGGCCAGGGGGTGTGAAACTGAAAATGGGGGGTGTTAGAAGTAGAAACAAGTCAGCCCAGCCCATTTCCACTTCATCTTCTTCCGTGTTCAAATAGAAAAAACGCGCGCCTTGTACAAACTGTTAACTCCTGTATTTGTGATCTTTTGCCAAAACTCAAAACATGAAACTTGTAGAGCATTAAACCCCGAATCTAACCATATAAAAAACTTAATCTAACTCTCAAAGACCAGAGAGAATTTCTCTAGCCCTAAAATCTGACCTAGTATTTTCAACATGTTCATGGATGAAATTCTCTTAACACGTTTAATATAAATGAAAACTGAGCATATGTATGGTTTCACGGCAATGAGTACTACATCTTTCATTCACAAACCTAAGGCTATGTGTTCCTAAATAGAGAGATAGAAGTTTGAGAAATACCTGTTTCAGTCAAGCTCGAGTATGGCAATGCAGCAACTTTCAGTGAGGCCTGAGGTTCTTTTGAGCTTGCTTGATGTTCCCTGGACCTTTCCCAATGCTTAGTTTGCTTTGAAATGGTCTGAATCTCTCTATAGAACTCAACCTACAAAGCTTCAAAACAGAAATGGTGAACACTGTAAATGGAGTTATAGTTGGCAATGGAGGTTTGGGATAGTTTGAGTGAGTTGAATGGAAGGTATTGGAACAAGTTTGAGGCCAAACGTACGAGTGGTTTGTGTGATGGATGTGAATCTACAGGGAGTGCCCTATTTTGCAAGAAGAATGTGATTTGGTGTTTTGGAAGGCTTGAGGGCTCAACAATTCGTGTTTCTGGCTCAAGGCAATACACAAAACTTGTTTGGAATGTTGGCAAGAGTTGAATATATCAGATGCTCAAGTTATGTCCTTTTGGCAAGTTGACTTGTTTTGAAAGAAAAGTGTGAAGTGATATGAGGTAGGCCTGTACAGGCTACCTCCAAGCATGCACAAGTTCCTTGTACCTTTGCCTGAGTTTGTGGAACTTGTTTGCTGAAAAGCAAGAGTTCCAAGGCTCAAGAGAAGCAATGTTGACATAAAGTTGCCTTTATGAAAATGGAAGTGCTACCTTTATGCCAAAAATGGATTTGTTCATTGTGCCAAGCTCTAATGATCAGAATAACACCAATGTCCAATGAGTTTGCATTCAACTTTTGAGTGTTGAAGGGTTTAGAGACCTGTAAACAAGTACAAAGCTAGTTTGGACAGATTTTGCAACTTGTATGAACATGTATTGGCCATGGATACAAAGTGAGTTTTTTCCAACTTCAAGCATTCGATTCTCCCTAACCACAAATGTGTTTGGGGAGTTCTTGGACAATTTGTAAAGCTTGCAACATTTACTATAATCCATATTTGAAGTGAAACTTGAGACTCAAAGTCGAACTATGTGAAAAATGGTCAAGAAGATGGGTCAAAATCCTGCCTAAACTAGGGCAAAATTTCTCTAAGTTAAAAGTTTTAGGGACCCTTGTTCCAAAAATAATAACTTGAGATCCAAGATTCTTTTGAGAAAACATTGTGAATCAAAGTTGTAGACTTTGTGGAGGACTATAACTTTCATGTTGTAAGTTTTGTTTGAATCCATTTGCATCATGGTGAAAATGTGGGGCAAAGTTAGGAAAAATTAAGAAAATTTCAAAACTTAGAAAATTTCTAAGTTATGAAAATTTTCAATTTCAAACCCTAATTTGCAATTTTGGGTTTCTTGATGAACAAGTTTCATAATTTGACATATCTTGATGAAAAATGACCCTTGGCACTTGATTTTGACCAAAAAGTCAAAGTTTGACTTTTCAGTGTACTGTCAAATTTTGATCAGTTGACTGAAAAATCCATCTATCAATCCTATGCATTTGAGATCTTTTGAACTTGTTGAATAGGTAAAGATAATGTCATTGAGTGCTTGAGTCCATGGTTGAGCTTAATTTGCCACTGGCTAGGTCAAACAGTCAAAAATTGCCTTTGTACAGTCAAAACCCTAAAAATGACCATTTTGCCCTTTTGGTGATCTGATCAAATTTCTTGTGGAATTGTGGTCCAAACTTTATCAAATGGTTCATATGAGTTCATAATGTTGATATGGGTCAAAATTCACGAGGTTTGACTGTAAATTGGTTACAGTTGACTTTTTCCCCAATACAACTGATTTCTAGGTCAACTGTCCAATTGACTGGGCAAAAATTTGATTCAAAGCTTGAAACTTGGTATGGGTAAACTTATGAGTCCAACATGAAGTAGGAAAGTCAATTTTGGCATTGTAAGTCCAAAAATCCCTGTGCAAACTCAAACCCTAATTTAGGTCAACAGTGCAAGGAGGTGTCTTGAGCAGAGCAAACCCTAGCTTGGTCTTGGGTTCCAAGAGCCTTGTGATGAGAAATGTTGATAAAATTAGAGGGCAAATTTTGGGGTACAATAGTTGTTGGTTTTTATTTTCGGTTAGAGAATTTAAATGGTCAGGATTGAGTTTGTGAAACTTGCTTGAGAAGCCTTGGATAAATTGTTGAGCTGTTAAGTTTCATGATTTTTTCTGATTTAATCTCCTTTTTCAAATTCCTCCTCACGTCTAATTTTCTTTCTATTTTTATTTTCTAATTTAAATATGCAGGCTTTCGGTTTGTGTTGGGTACGCTTTACCAGATATATATCCTAGTTATGCTACATACAAACTGAATGAAGGAACCTTGCTAAGGCTGGCTTGCAACTCTTTTTTTGGTTCAGCTCCAAGTTTTATTGATATGCTTGTTCAGCACATACCTGATGATAAGGAGGACAAGACTGTAACAAAGTCGTGGGTTTATCAAGCTCGCGAAAGGATGCCAATAGCTGAGGCTCTTCCCGATAATATCTTTATGACTTTCCGAAAGCTTGTTTTCCTCTTCTCTTTCTTTGTATTCTGAATGAATTGTGCAAGGGAGATGATGATGCTTTAGGTTTTTAGCTTGCTTGATAGCTTGTTGAACAATGATGATGGCTTTTGATTTTTGTGAAGGGTTTTGTGATCTGTGGATAATGATGAACCCATTTATCTTTAGGGTTTGAGTTATTGTTTGCGCAACTTCTGATTTTTTTCTGTATCATCCCCTCCTCAAAAATTGTGCATTGAAGGCTTTTATAGCTGAGATATTTTAGGTTTTGCATTTTGCGTGTGGATCTGAGTTTTCTGATTTGATAATACCATGCCTCTTTATGTTCTGTATTTGTCTCAGGCTTTGGTAATTTTTTGTTGCTTTTCTTCCATGTGAATTTGCTGTGATACTGGGCTTCACAATTTTTCTTCTATGTTTGGTTGTTTTGCTAAGATAATTCTGCTATCTTTTCTGATATTTTTTTTGGGCTTAGAACTTGCAATTCAGACTTGCGTTTTTGTTGTATGTTGGACCTGTGATGCTTTGGTTTTTCCATTTTTTTTATTGTGAACCGAACAAACCTTTTTTCTTGGATTTTTGTTTCAGATTTGTAGTAGAATTTTGCTTATTGGCCCATGATTGAAACTTAAAATTCTAATTTGTATGAGGCCTTATGGATGCTTGAATATGATTTAAAAATCACCCTCTAAATTGATTCCTCTACACAAACCCTCATGATGAGAAATGAATAGAAAACTCCTTGGAAACTCTTTTGCTTGTGTTCATGTTCAAGTTTCTTTGATTGTTTGCTAACAATTTTTATTCTTATTATTTCATGAGCAAATGATGGTCATGGAATGGAGAATGAAGAGGAGGTAACTGTGGCTAGCATGAAACATTCTTGGAGATCTTTTTGGAAGATGTTATGAATTGAAAAGCTTTGAAGGAGAAAAATTATTGGAGGAAGATTCAATAGAAAAGCCGTGAAAAGCCCTATAGGATTAGGCTTATTCGTTTAAGAATTCATCTTGGTTTTGCTTTGTAACCTTAGAACTTGACTTAGAGAAAAAAATGATGGATACTTGTTATTGTGAATGATGAATGTGATGTAATTTTGTCTTGCAAACTTGGACAATGACTGAAGTTTAAGAAGTTTGAAACTTGTAAATTAGCTTGAATGAATATATGGGATGATATTGATCTTGGATAAAATTTGAAAGAAAACAAATTGAAATGATGCACTTGAAAAAAATATGAATGATGAATGGACTTTAAAACCATGAGACTTTGTAGAGTTTGCACTTGAAATTGATAAGGACATGGTTTTGAAATAATGATGACAAACAAATGTCCAAATTCCTTCTCATTTCTAAACTTGATAGAATGTCAAAACATTTTAAGCAAGACAATCAAAGCAATTAACTTCCCTCCAATAACTATTTTTTTTAGAATACACCCTAGTAATGCACTATAATATGCCCAAAAATGATCAAAAAGATAACCCAACAAGTGAACTCAAAAGTTATTTAATCATAGGAACCAGATAAAATGTTTAAGTGAAAATCCACATAGAAAAATCCTTTTTACTCACTGAACTCAAGAACGAAATCTCGCCTTTGGAGAATCTTCTAGAAAGATAAAAAATGGAATCAGAGAAGAGAAATCCAAATGAACCTCAGTTGGTGATTTAGCGTGTATTGAGATAAAACTCAAGATGGTAATGCTCCAATAATTATTATCAAAGTTACACATATTAGTAATCCCAAAACCCATGCACAGGGGCCAGTTGATAAAAGAAGAATGAGATTCTACTTTGAAACCCTGGCTTATTTTAATTCTCTGACGAAACAAAGAGTCAACTGGAGATGTCACGAGGTCTGAGAATCCTTGGTAGCTTGGATAACCAAAAGATAGAAGATATAAGAGCCTTCTTAGACTGGTTTCTAATCCAACCACCTTCACAGCTTGAAGAAAACTAGAAAATAAGAATACCTTGATCCCGTCACAATGCATGAATATGTATGATGAAACATAAGCCATAAAAATTTTGAAATCAAGAGGGTAAATTTTGGGGTGCAACATACTCCTCTAATGATTGTTAAGAAGAAGTTGTTGCAAGCCGGTTTATTTCCAAGTTGCATTGAAAATTGCTACTACTGTGCATCCCAATCCAATGGTTGTGTACTGCTGAAAAAAGGTATTTACTATTTGATAGATGACCATGTAATTTTATTAGAAAATAATTCTTATGTGAAGAGCTTATGTAAAATTATGTCTCAAGACCCGGGGCTTGAAGACGTGACCGTGATTACAATTTCCAGTACTCCTGTGAGGATCACTCCTAAGGGTCCTATGAAGATTATTCCTGAGCCTAGGGTTGTTCTTCTGATCATCACTGCACTTGGGCCAATTCCTTATTCCTATGACAAGGCTATCCCTTGGAATTATGGAGATGATGTCTACTACCATGGCGTCAAACTAGAACCATTGGATGTCGAAAATGAAAATACTGAAGTTATTGACCCCAATGTTGACAATATTATTGGGACTAGTTAAATTACTAGAAGTGGAAGAGTTTTATCTCTAGAGATCTCTCCAAAGGCTATTACTACACCAATTCGTATCACTGCTATTGAATCAACTATTGAAACTCGAGGAAAAGAACAAATGAATGAACTTTCCCAAACAGAGGCAACGAAGGAGATTACTACTGAAGATACCTCCAAGAAAGAGATGGAGGAAGTACTGAATATTATTTGAAAGAGCGACTATAAGATTGTTGAACAGTTGAGGTAGACCCCCTCTAAAATATCTATGATATCTCTATTGTTGTGCTCTGAAGCCCATGCTCAGGATTTGGTAATGTTTCTGAAATATGTTCATGTACCTGAGCGCGACTTTGAGAGTCTGTCGGGTGTAGTGACTACAAGTGCATAGTCTAATCGTGTAGTTTTAAAAGATATCGAACCCACATGGACTGATGGTCTAATTACTGTTATCTAGGGTTATTGTGTAAAGCTAAGGCTAATTATAAAATTAGGATGTTGGGAGTTAAACAGGAATTAACTAAAATCTAATAATTGATAGCGGGACACCGTTATGTAATTTGTCAACCTCATGGATTCAATAAGTCATTGGCATAATTTTAAGTATTAAAACCTTGTTTCAGTGGAAACTATGAATTTAAAAACCCTTGTCTCACACTTTCGTTCTATCGATTCAGGCCATATTATTAAACTCAAATGAGCGTACTCGCTGTGTCATTTAAAATTTAAAAGTATTTTTTTAAAACAAATAGAGTCCAATTAGTCTTAAAGCACTCTCCTTGTTTTTAAAATTAATGGTCAATCACCACTATCTGGTTAAAATCTCAAAATCTCGCTCTGTTGATTTTATCCTTAGTATGTCTTTTACTCTCGTAACAAAACAATTTAATGTCCAAATTGGAAATCAAAACCAGAAAAGTATTTTTGTAAAATATTTATGCCAATTAATTACAAAACCCCTTCGGTTTGGACTTCACATACGGGTATCAGGAAAATTAGCCAAACATGATTTTATTGTGTGATAACATAAAATTAAAACATACATTCAATAACACAGGCATGGTAAAAAAACTATATTTAAAATTGGAATCTGAAATAAAACACTGAAGAATAATAGTGCAGTATGCTATCCTCCACAAGCTGGCCAGATTAGCTTCGGAACAAAATATCTTGATGAAATACAAATAAACCTAAACGAAATTCTGGAAGCTAGAAAGAAACTAAAGTTGCAATATTCCTCTGATGTAAAGAAATATTTCTTCAATGGTAATGGTTTTCTTTGCTTACGAAAATTCTAAACGAAACTGGAAAAATATCAAAAACTGTAAAACTGGAAATAATAACAATGTTGTAGTATGCAGAAAATAAGAAATTTGAGCAGATATGTGTACGTCTTCGATTTTGGTAACTGTCCGGCTTTTATAGATTCCATATATTGAGAAAAAGTTGGAACACTCCCTTGATCTCCATTCTTCAAGCGTGGAGAAAAATCAGCAAGTCGTGCATTTCATGGAGACATTTTCATAACTGAAGATATGACTTGTAACGAGTGTCACGCACTGTAGCATGGGGCACATATTTCCATCTGTGCCGATTGGGACAAGATGTGTGCCGAGGGGCTCACTTTTGGACTTTTTGACGGGCGGCATGGCTTCTGATACATAATGTTTGCATTTTTGCTGCTAAAGTGCCATTTCTTCTTCATTTCTCCAATATTCTTCTTCCTTTTCTCATGTATGCTTTGCAGAAACTAAATACCTGAAATATGCTGCAAATACTACAAATAGAGACATAATGCGACATAATAAACGAAGAATTAGAAGCTTTATCTATGTAAATCGAGCGGAATATGTATAACTTTTTGTGTTATGAAACTCCCCTAAGCTTGAACCTTTGCTTGTCCTCAAGCAATACAGTAAGTATGAAAATTAATAGAGCAAAAGTTAAATGCAAATACATGATGCAATTCGAATCGTAAGAGGTTGTGTCGATGTTTTCGCGGGAACCTAAGCTCAACATAACACAAAAGATACAGTAATAACACTAAACGCCCCCCGCTGTGCAGTCCAATTCCAGTCATGCCATTATAGCTCAACCTAATTCTTTTTTCTAAATTTCACCCGTTTTCATTCTAGCGCAATCAAATTAAGCCATTTATCTTTACAAACCCATAGTAGATTAGCTGGTTAGTGAATATGATCCTTTTAAGCATGAGGTTCTGGAACATATATGTGGTAACCTCCTTTAATTCACCCAATTGCAAATTGCGGGGGATCAGACTTTAGTCTGCCCTACCAAGTTCAGTACCAGACACCTCTGAACCAACCGACAATGGGTTTCTATGTTATATTGTATAGGTTCTGCATCCGTTGGATTAAGTGACCGGGTGAGGGTCACCTAACTTAATTGGTGCATTCCTTATTTTCTAATAGTAGAGCATGTAACCTTTTAAATACTTGGGATTATTCACTTATATTCATCGACTCCGTACATAGTTTATGTTTAAGACGTTGCTGACTGCTAAATAAACTACTCGAGGTTACTTTAAAACTAAAGTTTAAGGTTTCGGTATAAAGGGTACTGAAGTCGATCTAGTGTAATTTGGGGATTTAGAGTGTTATGACGGTATCCATCGTGCTTCTACTTTACTCAAGGTTTCTCATATATCTTAAAAGTAAACAACCTGTATACTCTTCGAATGCGTCAAGTTATGCAAGTAACGAACAAATTTTTTTATTATGGCACAAGAAAGTGGGGAAATTAGATAATAGAGGAAAAGTTTGCATAAAATAACTCGAAAGTAAAAAGATGTTTTTGATTACATGAAATATAAACGGGAATGAAAGATCTACTTAGAAAGCAATAAATTGTTTCCTAACTAACTAACTCCCATAATATTGAAACAAGCAGTGTCCCAATGATTAAAAGCAATAAGGAAACGAGAAGAGAAGCAGATTCGATCTACTCTTGCTCATTGTCACGTCCTCTTCCTTACCCTCATACTCGTCCACGTCCATCCCATCCAACCGAAGGATGAGGCATACCAACATGGTATAAATATTCTTGAAAATCATCCATGCATACAGTTAAAGTTGTCATTTCCTCGGTTATTCTTGTAGCCCTACGCTCATTCCTTTCATCATATTCTTGCTGCCGAGTTTGCATAGCTAGCATAAGTTGCATCATTGCATTTTTATTGTTTTGAATAGCTTTCATCCTCTCATCTTGTTGCATGATGGCAGCCATAATGTCATCATTTGAGGCTGGTACTCTTTTGCGTATTCTTCTGGTTCTCATAGACATGCTCGCCACATTTTCAGAAGGAGCTTGTTGTTCATCATCCCCTTACTCCATTTCCTGCTCCATCTCATTAGCTGGGGCATTGCCTTGGTTGTTTTGCAAGTTATATCCAAGTACAGGAGTAGTAAGATCATAAAGCCACTTTTCCATGTTTGTTACAGTTGTAAGTGCAGTGTTTGGCAAAACGACACTAGGAATTACTCTGTTATGCACCATGAGATTATACCTCCCATCTCATCTGACCATAATCAAGTGTCCAGCCCGACAATTATCGATGTCAATGAATGTGGGTGGCAGATTTGCTATCTTGTCTTCGAGGCGTAGGCCAAGTGATATAGAGGTAACTAGCCCCCCAATGCAGAAAGGCATAGACCCTCTTGCACACAAAGAATGGATATGAGACATGAGAAATGTGTTGGCATTGATCTTCTGGTTAGGAGTGAAGGTACAATGCAGGAGGAACAATTCTTTAGAATTTATTTTTTTGTTGTTGATCCTCCCAAAAATAATGTTGGAGATGACAATGTAAATACCAGATTGCAGGATTATGTATATATGATGCATAAAGTCCCTCCAAATTGGTCGGTTCCTCATCAGAGATAGCTTTCCAAATCCTGAAAGTTGTAGATGCCTAATCTTCTCCTGTAGGGATTCGCTAGTATACCTCCCCCTCACGAGAGAAGCAGAAGAAATCACTCAGAGTTGTTTGAGTTATATAATATTCATCGTTGAACATTCTGAAAGTTGATGATCCGGATAGGTGCAGGATTTCGTCGCATAGTGGGTTGTACGAGAATGAACTTAAGAATTCCAAAGTTAGAAACTCATACATAAGAATATTTTGTGCCTAAACGAATGCTAAATCATAGTTTCTAAGTAACCACCAGACACTATCTAGCAGTCCCAATTTACACAAACACTCAGTATCAATATATTGTGTAGGTATGACAAAGCGTTGATAAAATTTGAGATACTGAGCCCTCTGGTGTTCTCCGACTTCCCCATTTCGAAATGTAATCCCTAAAAGGCCAAGTTCTGGCCTTGAGTTTATGTGTGCCATAGTTGAGTCAAAGGTGTAAGATGGTTACGTGTTTTGCGTGAGAATGTGGGGGTTTGGAATTGAAGAGGGTTTTGAGAGTGTATATGTAGAGAAAAGCAAAGAGGGTAATGTGTGGGAATTTGTAAGTTTTGATGATAGTGGTAATGGAGGGAGTGAGATAGGAAGTGGTTTAATGGAGTTAAAGTTGGGGTTAAAGAAAATGAGAAGAAGAGAAATCGATAAGGGTTTATGTGTTAAACAAAAGCGCTTCTGTTTTTGACGCTATGCCGAGGGGCACGCCTTTGTGCCCGGCAGGACCAATTTGTGATGCTTGACGGTCGTCACGCTTGTATGGAGAGCGACACAAAGTGTAGAGCAGAATAAAATTTTTAATATTGTCTCCCAAACTTCCCAATAATCAAACATTAAACATATATATTTCAATACTTGCAGGCAGTACGTACACACATATATGATAAGAATAATGTAAATTCCAAAAGTAAATGAAGGAAAAATAAAACATAACTAAAAATAAATGATAAAAGTGTAGTTAAGAATTTAAAACAACAAATAAGGGAAATTCTAATCTAATTAGTCTTCTCCCCACACTTAAACAAAACATTGTCCGCAATGTTTAAATGTGAAAGGAAGATATGCAGTAAGTCCGAAATAAAATTAGCCACGACGATTATTAGGAAGAGCAACAGAGTAGACATGGTTATATAGATTATCCAGCTATTCTACCACCACGTCCATGAAAGAATGGAAGTCGATCCTCAAAATAATGAGTTCATATCTCAACAAATCAAGCTCGGATTGAAGAGTATTTATAGTAGGAGCTTAGTCAAATATGGGAGGTGGAGTAGCAACCAGAGCAGCGGAGGTGTTTGAGTCAGCCTGATCGAGAGATGGAAAATGATGGTAAAATGGAGGGGTTTCGGGGTCGGTTTCTTCATCAGAAAGGAAGGAATCAAGGTGGTTATAAATGTGGGGTGTCTCAAGATTAGGTGGTAGTTAAATTTGTGGTTCGGCCCAATCATATAACAAATTGTTCCTGCCATGAATGTTAGTCCTTGGGTCAGGCAGGGTGAAAAGAGGCATTAACTAATTGTTAATGAGCAGTTCAAAGGTAGTCGGGCCTAGGTTCCAAATTATTCCCCTATTGAAGCAAAAATGGATGTTCATTGGTTGGAATCTACCTAGAGGGACAATGTTTAGCAATGGTTGTCTTAGGCCGATAACATTTGCTATTATGGTCACCGGGCCTCCTATCAGGATTGGTTCATGGAGAGTTCGTGCAAGATGGTGAAAGTTGGCTATAATAAAGGTATCACCATTTATGGGAAAGTTTTGCGATGCGCAAAACATTATAAAAAGTTCGGCTCTAGATATTGTGGTTATGTTTTCTGGCTTTCCAAAGAGGGTATGTGCTAGGATCTTATGAAAATACCTTAAGTCGGGGTTATGAATGTTTTCTGAGTGCATGTCATTAGGATCAAGGTTAATTATACCTGTAATACTACCCCAGAAATAGTCGAGTTCCTCCACATCAAAATGTTCCTCTTGGATTATTGTGAATGTATCGAGGCCGTGTGGAAATCCTAACAGTTCTGCCAGTTCCCTATGAGTATAGGTGTATTCAATATCAAACAGCCTAAACCTAATTAATCCCCTATTAAACCCTATACCATGGTTAGGCTTATATACAAGAGAGCTCAAAAACTCTAGGGTTAATCTACGCTAGGAACTAAATCTTCTTCTAAGGCAGATGTGTCCTAGCTTATTTGGCTTAACAAAAATAAGACATTGTCTCTAATCCCTAGTATGGTCATAGTAGGTCCATCAGGGTAGATACTCAATCCCATATCCCTATCAACTAATGACTAAAAATACCTCCTCTGGTTTCATTCTCTGAAAATAATTCCCATCGTGTCAACTGGATTCATCGTGGTTAGTGCAATTAGATAATAGTTAAGTTAGCATGAAGTAGGTTGATAATTAGAATTAAGTTAGTAGTGGGTAATAGTAGAGAAACAATACTTCATAATTTTATAGAAATAAGCAATAAAAAAAATAAGAAAAGAAAATAAAAACTAAAAATAAATAAAGCAAAAAGAAAAGACTAAAAAGTGGGTTATCTCCCAATAAGCGCTTTGCTTTAAGTTGTAAGCTCGACATAACAGGTGATTAATCTAATGAGTGGGGTGGTAGCGCATCTAACCTAAATGTTATGGAATATTCCTTATTATCGATGCAATGATAATGCTTTAAACACTGTTCGTTTACGATAAAAGGTTCACTAGACTTCCCATTAATTTCTATTGCGCCATTTTGAAAAACCTTAGTGATTTCGAAGGGACCAGACCATCTAGAGCCAAGCTTTCCCGGAAATAGTTTAAGTCTAGTATTAAATAGGAGTACTATATCGCCTTCATTGAATTCTTTCCTAGATATGCATTTATCATGCCATTTTTTAGTTCTCTCCTTATAAATCCGACCATTCTCGTAAGCGTCTAATCTAAGTTCTTCAAGTTCGTGGATATCTAAGATTCTTTTCTCACCCGCGACCGTATAATTTAAATTAAGGGTCTTAATGGCCCAATAAGCTTTATGTTTAATTTCTACCAGTAGATGACATGATTTCCCATAGACTAATTTAAATTGCGTGGTTCCAATTGGTGTTTTGTAGGCCATCCATATGCCCATAGAGCTTCGTGTAACTTAGATGAACAATCTTTCCTAGAGGTCGCTACCATTTTTTCTAAGATTTGCTTAATCTCTATGTTAGAGACCTCTACTTGCCCACTTGTTTGAGGATGATAAGTTGTTGCGGCACGATGTCAGACTCCATACTTCACTAATAATTTTTCTAAGATTTTGGAAATAAAATGGGAGCCACCGTCACTGATGACGAGTCTCAGCACACCGAATCTTGGGAAAATTATGTTCTTAAAAAGCCTGACTACTACTCGTGTGTCATTTGTTAGAGAGGCTACAGCCTCGATCCATTTTGAAACATAGTCGACAGTAACAAGTATGTAGTGATTTTCAAAGGAATACATGAATGGTCCCATGAAATCAATTCCCCATACGTCAAAGACTTCAACTTCTATAATGCCCTTTTGAGGCATCTCGTCACGTCTAGGGATGTTTCCAGTGTGTTGACATTGGTTGCAATTTTTAACCGCGATATGGACATCTTTCCACATATTAGGCCAATAGAGGCTAACTTGTAATATTTTAGCGCAGGTCTTTGAAGTGCTTGCATGTCCTCTATAGGGAGCAACATGAAAATGGAAAATTATGTTTTCAATTTCATTTTCGGGAACACATCGAAGGAAAATACCATCAACACCTCTCTTGAAAAGAAAATGCTCATCCCGATAATATTGTTTAAGATCATGAAAGAATTTCTTTTATTGATAAGATATATCAGGTGGAAGCACTCCAGCAGCCAAGTAGTTGACAAAATCGGCATACCATGGTAGTATGGTTTTAGTGTAGATTGTTTCCACGACTTCATTTGTGTCTGAGTATTCATAAGTCACTGGGTATTTGGTTGTAATACTTTCCAATTCTAATTGGGCTACGAGGAATTCATAAGGAAAGTCATCATTGATAGATACACCATCTGATTTGATGCCCTCTATTCTGGATAGATGGTTATCTACTACATTCTCAGTGCCTATCTTGTCTTTGATTTCTAAATCGAATGCTTGTAGAAGTAAGATCCACCTTAGTAATCTTGGTTTGACGTCTTTCTTACTTAAGAGGTACCGGATTGCAGCGTGATCGGTATAGATAATTATTCGTGCTCCTACTAAGTAAGAACGTAATTTATCTAAAGCAAACACAACAACTAACAGTTCTTTTTCTATGGTGGTGTAATTCGTCTGTGCAGGATCTAGGGTTCTACTTGCGTAGTAGATTACATGAAGCTTTTTATCCTTTCTATGTCCTAGAGCCACGCCTACAACATAGTCACTAGCATCACACATTATCTCAAATGGCTTTCTCCAATCAAGAGGTTGCATAATAGGTGCTGAAATTAATGCCTTTTTTAGTGTTGTAAATGCGTCGAAGAATTTGTCGGTGAAGATGAACTCAGCATCTTTCATTAGCAGTTTGGTCATAGGTTTTGTTATTTTAGAGAGTTCTTTAATGAAACATCGATAAAAACTAGTGTGTCCTAGAAAACTTCTTATTTCTCTAACAGTTTTGGGCGTTTGAAGATTTTCTATTACTTCAATCTTTTCTTTATCTACTTCAATTCCCCTATTGGATACGATGTGGCCTAAGACAATTCCTTGTCGGACCATGAAGTGGCATTTTCCCAATTTAGCACGAGGTTGACCCCTACACATCTTTTTAGTACCATTTCAAGGTTCGATAAACATCCTTCAAAACTTTCTCCATAGAAGAAGAAGTCATCCATAAAACTTCCATCATACCATCTAGAAAATCAGAGAAAATGGACATCATACATCTCTGGAATGTTACAGGGGCATTACATAATCCAAATGGAATTCGTCAATAAGCGAACGTACTATAGGGACAAGTGAAAGTTGTCTTTTCTTGGTCGTCAGGATGAATAGGAATTTGGAAAAATCCTAAATAACCGTCTAAATAACATAAGTGAGAGTGTTTAGCTAGTCGTTCAAGCATTTGATCAATGAAAGGTAAAGTAAAATGGTCTTTACGAGTGGCTTTGTTTAACTTTCTATAGTCGATGCACATTCTCCACCCGGTGTGAGTTCGTTGCGCTACGAATTCTCCTTTAGCGTTGCTTCTCCAGCATAATACAGTGCATGCAGATAGAAAGGCTTATTCCTTTTAGATCTGAGATGTTATAACCTAAAGCGGTTGGGTATTTTCTTAGGACATGTAATATTTTTCAGTTTCTATTTGTCCTAGGTCTGCATTGACTATAATTGGTCGTTCAAGTTCTGTGTCTAGGAATTCATACCTTAGGTCTTTGTGTAATTTTTTGAGTTCTATGTGAAGAAGTGAAAACACAAGAAGGGGGGTTAAATTGAAAAATTGAAATCAAAAGCGCAATGACACAGTATTTTTATCCTGGTTCATTTGATCTCAAACTATTCCAGTCCACCCGTCAAGGTGATTTCGCCACTCTCCAACGAGGACTTAATTCACTAATCACAAAAGGATTACAATCACTACTTTAACAACTGTTAAAGTCTTCTTGAGTACAACCACAATCCGATTAATTTCAAGGAACACTGTTTTAATCAAATAAACAAGAGTAATGTGTGTTATTGTTTTTCGTTACAAAAACTGTTATCACAACTGTGATAATTTACACAGAGTGAGAGCGTGGAAATATGATGAGTATGCTTGCAGCTTTTTGAATTCTCGTGAATAGTATATGCAAAAATCGTTACCGATTTGATCACTGAGTTTTTTTATATAGGCAATGAATTCTTGTTGATCATTAAGCATGATAAATGTCATTAACTCAGTTTCCATTTGGAGAAGATCCTGTCTGAATGAAGCCATTGTAATTGATGCCGTCTTGAATGATTATTAACGCTTCAGAGTCTTTCATCCTTGCCTACTGCTGATGCTTCAGCACATTGATGACTTAGTTTATTATGCTCTTGTTCAGAATCAGAGTTTACTTCACTTAAGTGCAGGTACTAGTCATCAATCTTCAGTACAAATTCTGATTGCTTCAGCGTGTAGCTTCTATAGCTTATCTTCTGATGCTGCTTTGGTCAGAACTTCTGCATACAAAATAACATAATGTTTAGGGTGCATATTTGTTCTTTGTATTTGTTATCATCAAAACTCTAACTAAGGGTTGTAGAATCAAACTATGTTCTAACAATCTCCCCCTTTTTGATGATGACAAAAACTAGAATTTTCAATTAAAAATAAAGAACAAAAGGTTTAAGAGAAACTCCCCCTGAGATGATTACTTCCCTTAAGTTCCTTGTCATCAGAGTTTAGTTGCATCTCCTATCAGAATTTGTACCTGTTCAAACTTTTCAGAAGTAAGAGGTTAAGTAATTCAGAATATTTGAGACTTTTGTCTCGGTAAACCATTATTGAAAACATCTTACTTTCTCCCCCTTTTTGTTAGTTATCAAAAAGGCAATATAATCAGAGCCAAAAGAGATGTATTATATTTAAAACATAATGCAATGACCAGTTTCAGAAGCAAAGAGGTAAAGATAAAAATTACAGATAACAATTTCAAAAGAAAATCTAAGAAGGAGGGGGAATACGTGTGAACAACGCTTCCAGCAAGCTCTTGATCTGAGTATTTGACTCTTCTTACTTGCCCAAAATGCCTTTGATTTCCTTTGTAGTGTCTTCTTGTTTACCCAGAATACTTTTAATCTCTTTGTTCGTATCCTCTTGCTTATCCAGCCTTGCATGGATTAAAGCATTTTCTTTCTTCAACTCTTCCAGAGTTTGCATGACTAAGGAGGAAGCTGGTGTCTCTTCAGGAGTTGGATGTTGCTCAGAGCATTCTACAGCTTCTTTTGAGTGAACCATTTCTTCTGCTGTAATCATGTCTTCTGGAGCAGTAGTCAGAGAGAGACTTTCTGATTCTGGTTCAGCTATATCTGAATGATGATGCTCTTTCCAGGGAGCATTATCCAGCGAGAGGATATCTTTCTTGAACTGTTGGCTCAGAACTTGGTCTTGAAAAGCCTTCATCTTGTCACTAAAGTTCTGCTGAACCTTTTCATAACACAATTCCTTCAGCTTCAGCGTTTCAGAGCTAAGCCAATTTCTGAATCATTCCCACATATAATCAGAAGCAGCAGGATTAGACATCTCCTGACTTACATGCTTCAAAGAATTTATCCATTCTTGCATTCCTGTTTCAAAAATCAACAAACTTGTACCAATATCTGATGTGGTTGTAGTTGGTTTAGGTTTGGGAATGGCAGTTTTGTTTGAGATGGAAGCTAGTCTTTCTAACACAATTGGATCAATGACAAGTCTTAAGTTGTCAGCTGGACTGTTAGTGGGTGAAGGAGTGGGAGAGTCAGGAATGATAATTGGTCTAGTAGGGGTGTTTGCAGGTGTGGATTCAAGGGATGAAGGAATTTCTGGAATGTCATGAATGGTGATAGGCATGCGAACCGCAAGAGATTATGTAATTCCAGGTGTTGGGATTGTGGTATCAGAGTCTGAATGAGAGTCTTCAGATTGGTTTGTGGCAGCATGTTGGATTTCTGATTCAGGAATATCAAAAGATGGATTTTCAGAAGGTTGAATTTCTGGTTATGGTAAGTTGGGGTTTAGATCTTCCGGTTGAGGATATTATGGTTGAGTATTTTCTGGTTGTGGAATTTCTTGTTGAGGTGATTATGGGTGAGGAATTTCTGGTTGAGGAGATTGTGGGATTTCTGGTTGAGGAATTTCTGGTGGTTGTTGAGTGTTTGGATTTTCTGGTATGGGAGAAGAAAAATCTTGATCAAATAATTCAATATCAGACAGAACTTTGGCAAGTTCTGGTTGATGATATTCTGGATTTGGATTTTGAGTATGGGAGTGAGGTTCATTCATAAAATTACCTAGAGTTACGGATGGATCAAAATCTATGTCAAAATATTCAAAGGTTTGAGGTGATGAATTTTATGGTTGAGAAGGCATGGCTTCAGATGTTGAAACAGTTATTGATTCTATAACAAAAACAGAAGATGGATTACCTTTATTTTTAGCAGCTTTAGGTTTCCTCTGAGATGGTCCTTCTCCTGCTGCCTTCCTCTTCTTTGATTTCTTTAACACAACTTCTGGGGCAGCCTTGTGCATATCCTGAATGTTGATTTTTGGAGCAGTTCCATCAGCCTTGCAAGCTTCAAGATATCTTACTATTATTTCTGGTTTGGAGTCTATTTCAGAAAATAAAGGAAAATCCTTCAGAGGTATCCTTCTTGAAGTGATGGTCTCATGAGCAGTAACAGTTGGTTCCTTCTTGATATTCTCAATGATCTTCATTTTCTTCAGATTCTTGGCGTTCAGGGGCTTCCCAACAGTTGCTTCCAATGTGCTTATTTCCTGAGCCTCCGTCAGATGTTCTATCAGCCTGTTTTCTGTTAGAATATATGATATCAGCCTTCCTAAGGGAATCCAATCCCTCTTGGTCCTTTCGTCTTCTCTGGTTTCCTTCACACTTGTTCTGAGATGGTTGAAGAGCAAGTATGGAAGATTTACCTTTGTCCTCTTAGCAATGAAATATATATATAAGAAATTGCTGATCAATATTGATATAATCAGGAGAGCTTGTAGGCTTCCTGTGGTGGATGCATCTGAGAATGATTCTGGCCCAGATTCTGTGATGATTCTTCAAATCTCTGATTTTACTGGAGGGTTGTCCAGAAGTAAAAATTTCCTTTGCAATTGATCTTAGGTAAGAGCATCTCTCAGCCATGTCAATGCATCTGACACCACCACCGTTGTATCCAAGAAGCTTCGCAATAAGATCTTCTGTAATCACAATTTTCCCCATGACATAAGAAGTAACCTGGTGACTTGATGAAGAAGCATGTATCCAGAATTCTTTGACAAGAATGGGAAACGTTGGACCAACCAGACGGTCAAAATACATGTTCCAACCTTGTGCAGTCACGTCTTCATAGAGGTTGAACCCATTTTCTTGTAGACTCCCAAAATCAATGATCGGTTCTGAGAGAACTTCCAGGTTATCAATAGGAGTGAGAAGCGTCCATAAGGGTTATTCATATTGTTCCGTTGATGCAGATTCAGAAGCACTGACAATTTTGAGACTTGATGAAGCCATTGTTCACACGGGATTTTGAGGAAGATGAAGAGGGTTTTTGAAAGCAAGAACTTGAAACGAGAGAAAATATTGATGAGAGTAAAGGTGAATGAATGTAAAAAGTAATTTTGAGTTTAAATAGGTTTCTTGAAAACGTAAGCAGTAAGAAAAAGAAAAAATTAGTAATGATTATATGCATTAATGACACCTAATTTTAGGGGATTTAGAAAGATACTGAACGGTTACCGCTTACAAGTGTCTCAATGCATCCAATCGGCGCCTTGAACCCTTCAGAAATTGAACGCGTGTTCAGCTTCAGAAGGTAACAAGTGAGAGGATGACAAGTGTTTTGATGTTGTGAACTGCACGCCTCTATCCTTCAAATGAAACGTTCAGATCTTCCTGGATAGATTTTGATGCAATATGTACTTCTAAACTCTGAAGACAGGTTGATCAGTTGTTCATAGAAAATAATAAAGTTTTAAGGGTTAAGATATAAATAAAGCATTTTATTCTGGGCATAACTTCATGCTGAGATGTTTCAGAATGAAGTTGAACCTATCTTCAGAAAGAGGTTTTGTAAAAACATCATCCCATTGATGGTCTGTGTCAATAAATTTTAAGGTTAGAATTCCTTTCTGAATATAGTCCCTAATAAAATGGTGTTTTATTTCTATATGCTTAGCCCTAGAATGCAAAATAGGATTCTTACTGAGACATATAGCAGACGTGTTGTCACAGAGGATAGGAATGTTGCTCTCAAATATGTTGAAGTCTTCAAGTTGACTTTTCATCCAGAGCATTTGCGTGCTACATCCAGCAGCTGCTATGTATTCAGCTTCTGCTGTTGATAGTGCTATTGTAGACTGTCTCTTGCTGGTCCATGAGATCAGATTTTCTCCCAGAAGCTGGCACCTTCCAAAAGTACTTTTACGTTCTACTCTGTCTCTAGCAAAGTCAGCGTCACAATATCCTACTACGCTGTAATCATTTGATTTTCTATAAAACAAACCCAGATTAGTAGTACCTTTCAGATACTTGAAAATTCGCTTAACTGCTGTTAAGTGAGATTCTCTAGGATCTGATTGGAATCTAGCACATAAGCAAACACTAAATAAAATTTCAGGCCTTGAAGCCGTCAGATAGAGGAGAGAACCAATCATACCTCTGTAGACCTTTTGTTCTACCTTTTTACTTACCTCTTCCTTTTCCAGAATGCACGTGGGATGCATTGGAATCTTTGAGGGCTTACATTCTGAGAGATCAAATTTCTTCATAAGTTCTCTGACATATTTGCTCTGATGAATGTAAGTTCCTTCTGGAGTTTGGTTTATCTGAATGCCCAGAAAGAATTTGAGTTCCCCCATTAAGCTCATCTCAAACTCTTCCTGCATGCATTTATTAAACTCTCTTCCCAGAGAGGGTTTAGTAGATCCAAAGATGATGTCATCAACATAAATCTGACATACTAAAATGTCATTCTTAACTGTCTTACATAATAAGGTTGTGTCCACTTTCCCTCTGGTGAATTCTTTTTCTAGGAAGTTACTTAGTCTTTCATGCCAAGCTCTGGGAGCTTGTTTCAGACCATAGAGTGACTTCTTTAGTTTGAAAATATATTATGGGTGTTTGGAATTCTCAAACCCAGGGGGTTGGTGCATATATAGCTCTTCATCTATATAGCCATTTAAGAATGCACTTTTGACATCCATCTGATACAGGGTGATGCCATTGTTTACAGCAAATGATATTAAAAGTCTGATAGATTCTAACCTGGAGATTGGAGCAAAGGTTTCTATAGAGTCTATCCCCTATTGCTGACTATAACCTTGTGCTACCAGTCGTGCTTTGTTTTTGATGACTTCTCCTTGCTCGTTCAGTTTGTTTCTGAACACCCACTTTGTTCCAATGTCGTTGAATCCTTTTGGTTTGGGAACTAGATCCCATACGTCATTTCTGGTGAACTGATTCAATTCCTCCTGCATTGCAAGAATCCAGTCATTGTCCAGAAGCGCTTCATCAATTGTTGTTGGTTCAATCAGAGAGACCAGTCCCATGAGGGATTCTTCAGACTTTATGAATGTTGATCTTGTCCTGATTGGATCATCCTTCTTTCCCAGTATTTTATCTTCTGGGTGAGCGATGCTGATTCTGGATAGCCTTTTCTGAAGTTGATCCACTGAAGGTGCTGGATTGCTTGCAGTAACTCTTTCTGATGTTGTGGGAGCGTCTCTGTTGAGAACTTCTGATGAGTTGTCTTAAGTACCTATGAGTTCAACTTCCATACCTGCAAGGAATTCATTCTGATTTTACTTTTAAGAGTCAAGCTTATCATCAAACCTAACAGTGATTGACTCTTCAACAATCTGTGTTTCTGTATTGTATACTTTGTACCCTCTTGAGCATTCAGAGTATCCTAACATAATACACTTTTTTTCTTTAGAGTCAAACTTGTTCAGATAATTTTTTGTATTCAGAATAAAGCAAGTGCATGCAAATGGATGAAAATAAGAAATGTTGGGCTTTCTGTTCATCCATAATTCATATGGAGTCTTTTCCAGAATAGATCTTATGGATATTCTATTCTGAATGTAACACGCTCTGTTGATTGCCTCTACCCAGAAGATCTTAGCAATGTTAGTCTCATTGATCATAGTTCTGGCCATTTCTTGCAATATTCTGTTCTTTCATTCTACAACTCCATTTGTTAGGGAGTTCTAGGACAATAGAAGTCATGCAAGATGCCTTTTTCATTAAAGAATAATTCAAAAAATTTATTTTTAAATTCCCCACCATGATCACTTCTGACTTTGACAATTCTAAGATCCATTTCATTCTGAACTTGGTTGCAGAAGGTAACAAACACAGAGTGTGACTCGTCCTTGTGTCTTAAGAACTTTACCCATGTCCATCTGCTATAGTCATCTACGATTACTAACCAATACTTCTTGCCACTGATAGATGCAGTTTTTATTGGTCCAAATAACTCAATGTGCAGAAGTTCTAATGGCTTAGAGGTGGAAACAACATTTTTGGATTTGAAAGCAGGTTTTGCAAATTTTCCTTTCTGACATGCTTCACACAGAGCATCTGAGCTGAACTTCAAGTTAGGAAGTCCTCTGACCAGATTGAGTTTGTTAATCTGAGATATTCTTCTCATACTAACATGCCTCAATCTTTTGTGCCAGACCCATTGCTCGTTGTTAACAGAAAGTAGGCATTTTACATTCTGACTCTTTAGTTCAGAAAGTTTTATTTTATAAATGTTGTTTTTCCTATTTCCCTTAAATAGGATATTCCCATCTTTCTGACTAACAGCTTTGCATGAATTTTTATTAAAGATTATATCATAACAGTTATCACTTAATTTACTTATGGATAACAGGTTATACATTAATCCATCAACTAAAAACACATTATTTATAGAGGGAATATTTCCATTACCTACTGTTCTAGAGCCAATGATCTTTCCTCTTTGGTTGCCTCCAAATCCCACGTAGCCTCCAGGCTTAAGTTCTAGGCTTTGGAACATATGCCTTCTTCCTGTCATGTGTCGAGAGCAGCCAGAGTCGAGGTACCATGATTGGTGTCTTAGCCTTGCTGCTAAAGATATCTGCTACATATATAATTTTATCCTTAGGTACCCATATCTTCTTGGGTCCTGGTTTATTAGTTTTACCAAAATTCTGATTGAATTTTGGTTTGACAGAATAATCACTACTTGTGTATTTTATGTCATGTGTGTGCCCATATATAAATTGTGATTTGAGTGGTGTGCATTTTATGACCAAGTCCATGGCCTGTTTAGGTGTAGATACCTTACCTTGATATCCTATCCATTTTCTGCCATTTCTGCTAACTCCATAGATCATTGAAGCCATCTTGCTTCTATCTATGTTTCTAGCTAGAAACTTCTGAAAGCTGTGATCATACTCTTTGATGATCTCATCAACATTACTGGGAGTCTCTAAGATTATTTCCTTTCGAGAATTTTGCAAATCATTTTCTAATTTTGAATTTTTTTCTTTTAACTAAGAATTCTCTAATCTGAGACTCTTAGACTTTTCAGAGTCAGAGGATAGATCCCTTTTCAGGTTCTTGAATTTGACTCTGATTTGCTGATACCTTTCCAGAATTTCATTTAGACTTTCTACAAGTTTAGCCTTAGTAAAATTAATGGTAAAGTCAGGAAATACCTCTTCAGTGTCTTATTCTGAGTTTGAACTACAAGCTTCACTGTCTTCTGACACATTTTCCATGAGAGCTATGTTTTCTCTTTCATCATCTGACTCTGAGTCAGCTTCAGAGGTGTCCGAATCATCCCATGTTTCCATGAGGCTTTTCTTCTTTTCCTTGAAGAACTTCTTTTTGGGATTCTCCTTCTGAAGCCTTGGGCAGTCACTTTTGTAGTGCCCTTTCTCATTACACTCATGGAAGATGATGTCCTTGTTATTTGGATTTCTGTATCCTGAAGAACCTTCAAATCTTCTGTGTCCAGAGGAAGACTCAGACTTTCTATATCTGGAGGAGGATTCATTCTAATTCTTTGATCTTCTAGGATTTCTGAATTTCCTTTGTCTCTTCTTCCACAGTTGGTTCACCCTTCTGGAGAGGAGAGACAATTCATCTTCTTCTGAAGAGGATCCATCAGAAGTTTCTTCCACAGCCTGCAAAACCTTACAGTCATATTTTCTGTTAGATTTTAAAGCTAGTGGCTTACCTTGCTTTTGAGGCTCATCTTCTTCTAGCTCTATCTCGTGACTTCTGAGGGAGCTGACAAGTTCCTCCAGAGATATTTTGTTGAGATCTTTGGCTAGCTTAAGTGTTGTGACCATTGGCCTCCATTGCTTGGGTAAGCTTCTGATGATCTTCTTAACGTGATCAGCAGTAGAATACCCTTTGTCAAGAACCTTCAGTCCAGCAACAAGGATTTGGAATCTTGAAAACATGGCTTTTATGGATTCACTATCTTCCATCTTGAATGCCGCATACTTATGAATGAGCCGAAGGGCCTTGGTTTCTTTGACTTCAATGTTGCCTTCATGCGTCATTCTCAGAGAGTCAAACATGTTCTTTGTTGTCTCTCTGTTTGAGATTTTCTCATATTCTGAGTATGAGATAGTGCTGAGGAGTATTGTTTTGGCCTTGTGATGGTTTCTGAAATCAAGCTTTTTCTGGTCAGACATCATTTTTCTGTCTATCTTCTGACAACTTCCATCCACTGGGTGTGTGTATCCGTCAGTCACCATGTCCCACAAATCAGCATCATGGGCCAGAAAGAAACTCTCAATTCTATCTTTCCAGTAGTCAAAGTCTTCTCCATCAAAGACTGGAGGTTTTCCACTGAATCAGTTCTTGTCTTCATGGTAGTCATTGTCGATGTTTTGGCTTGGTCCCACCATAGTGTTTTTCTGAAGCTTGGGTCTTGTATTGACACGGTTAAGTGTTTAAGCTCAGAACCAGGCGCTCTGATGCCAATTGAAGAAGTGAAAAACACAAGAAGGGGGGTTGAATTGAAAACTTGAATTCAAAAGCGCAATGACACGGTATTTTTATCCTGGTTCTTTTGATCTCAAACTACTCCAGTCCACCCGTCAAGGTGATTTCGCCTCTCTCCAACGAGGACTTAATTCACTATTCACAGAAGGATTACAATCACTACTTTAACAAATGTTAAAGTCTTCTTGAGTACAACCACAATCCGTTTAATCTCAAGGAACACTGTTTTAATCAAATAAACAAGAGTACTGTGTGTTGTTGTTTTTCGTTACAAAAACTGTTATCACAACTGTGATAATTTACACAGAATGAGAGCATGCAAATATGATGAGTATGCTTGCAGATTTTTGAATTCTCGTGAATAGTATATGCAAAAATCATTACCGATTTTATCACTGGGTTTTTTTATATAGGCAATGGATTCCCGTTGATCATTAAGCATGATAAATGGCATTAACTCAGTTTCCATTTGGAGAAGATCCTGTCTGAATGAAGCCGTTGTAATTGATGTTGTCTTGAATGATTAGTAACGCTTCAGAGTCTTTCATCCTTGCCTGCTGCTGATGCTTCAGCACATTGATGACTTAGTTTATTATGCTCTTGTTTAGAATCAGAATTTACTTCACTTAAGCGCAGGTTCTGGTCATCAATCTTCTTTTCAAATTCTGATTGCTTCAGTGTGTAGCTTCTATAGCTTATCTTCTGATGCTGCTTTTGTCAGAACTTCTGCATACAATAAAACATAATTTTTAGGGTGCATATTTTTTCTTTGTATTTTTTATCATAAAAACTCTAACTAAGGGTTGTAGAATCAAACTATGTTCTAACACTATGGCTGACCTCTTTTAACAAGGTATAGGCTCAGGAGTTAGAGCTAGGCATTCAATCAAATTTTCATCTTGATATTCACGGCGCTAATTATCATCTTCGAGAATTGGAGGTATAGGAATCTTCAATACTTCCAAATAGGTGGTTTTTTGTTTCTCCATTTCTTTTACGCATTTATCGATTACATCTAAGAAATAGCATGAATCGTCGATGGCTGGTGCCTTGAAGAATTTAGACAAGATGAATTCAACTTTTTCTTCTCTGACTTTGAAAGTTAGTTTTCCATTTTTAACATCTATGATGGCTCCTGCAATGGCTAGGAATGGTCTACCTAATATAATTGAAATATTGGAGTCTTCTTTAATGTCCATGATTATGAAATCAGTGGGGATATAGAATTGTCCTATACGTACAGGAATGTTTTCTAACATACCTAAAGGAAATTTCACTGATCGATCCGCTAACTTTACAGACATCCTTGTTGGTCTTAGTTCTCCCATGTTGAGTTTCTTGAAAATCGATAGGGGCATCATACTAATACTGGCTCCTAAATCGCATAGTGCTTTGTCTATGACAAACTTTCCGATTACGCAGGGTATGAAAAACTACCTGGGTCTTTAAGTTTATGAGGCATGTTGTTTTAGATTATAGCACCATATTCAACATTGAGAAATACAATTTCGTTATCCTCAAGCTTTTTCTTATTGGATAAGATTTCTTTAAGAAATTTAGTGTATGAGGGCATTTGTGTGATAACTTCTGTAAAAGGTATGGTAATGTTAAGTTGTTTCAGAAGTTCAATGAATTTCTCGAATTGCCCTATATTTTTAGACTTAGAAAATCTTTGAGGATATGGGATATGTGGTTTATAGGGTGGTAGAGGCACATAAGGTTCTTCTTTTTCCACGACCTCTTCACCATCACCTTCTCTTTCTACTTCCTTCGGCTCAGCTTACTTCTCAGTTCCTTTTCCATGTTTCTGGTAAATGGATGGGTTCTCGACTCTAGGTTCAGTTGGTCCTCCAAGTTCTGTCCCACTCCCAAGTTTTATGGCATTAGCATGTCCCTTTGGATTTGGTTGGGGTTTTCCAAGAAAAGTTCCAGCAGGAGCAGTTGTAGCTTCTTGCTGTTGAGCCACTTGGGAGATTTGTGTTTCTAACATTTTGTTGCGTGTGGCAAGAGCATCAACCTTATCTGTCAGTAGCTTAATTTGTTCACTGGTGTGAATATTTTGATTCATGAAATCTTTATTACTTTGAGCTTGGGTGGCTACAAAGTTTTCTATCATTATTTTAATGTTGGACTTCCTAGGGATATTTGGAATAATTGAGACATTTTGGGTGGCTTTCTGATATCATGGGGGTGTAGTAGGAGCTTGCCCAGGTGCGTATAAAGCATTCTTCCAAGCAGGGTTATAGTTATTTCCATAGGGGTTCCCTTGAGTATAAATCACTTGATCAACTGGTACTCCTGTTAAGAGTGGACATTCGGGTGCAGCATGCGCGTCAAGTCCGCATAAATCACAGGTTGGAGCTACTGCTACCACGGTGGTTGTAGGAGTTATGGTCAAGCTTTCTATCTTTTAGGTAAGGGCTTCTACCTTAGTGTTAACTTGCTCTAAGCTACTAACTTCGTGCATACCGCCTTTCGTTTAAGGTTTCTCCACCATGGTTTTATCTCTTCCCCACTGATAATGATTTTGAGCCATACTTTCGATAAGTTAATAGGCATCATGGTATGGTTTATCCATCAGTGCACCGCCAGCAGCAGCGTCAATCGTGAATCTTGTGTTATACAACAACCCATTGAAAAAGGTGTGGATGATAAACCATTCTTCTAGACCGTGATGCAGTCAGAGTCGTAACATGTCTTTGTATCTTTCCCATGCTTCAAAGAGAAATTCTCTTTCCTTTTGTTTAAAACTGTTAATGTTGGCTCTTAGCATAGTCGTCTTACTTTGTGGAAAATATCGCGCTAGGAAAACTTTCTTCAACTTGTTCCATGTGGTAACAAAGTTGGATGGTAGAGACTGGAGCCATGATCTAGCTCTATTTCTTAATGAGAAGGGAAAATGACGAAGTCTTATTGCTTCAGGGCTGACACCATTTGCTTTCACTGTGTCTGCGTAATGCACAAACACGGACAAATGAAGATTTGGATCTTTTGTAGGACATCCTTAAAATTGGTTTTGTTTGACAACTTGTAATAACCAAGGTTTTAACTCGAAATCGTTATGTGCGATGGCGAGAGCATCAACACTGTTGTGGGGTTCCTCTTGTGATGGGGCAGCATAATCCTTCAGAGGGCGATTTTGGGGTCCTTCAACCATTCTTGGTTCAGGAAGAGAATAGTTAGGAAGATTGAATTCGGGAAGGTTATACTTGATTTGGTATTATCTAATTCAGCGTCTTATACTAACAAAACGCTCAACCTCATCGATTGGTTGCTCTAATTCTTTGCCTTTAGAGAGAGTCTTGGTATACAATCAACGGATAAAATAAAATAAAATTGGTTGCCTTAGTCTAAACTACGTAACAAGGGATTCACAGTATTGACTAAATCAGTCCCCGACAACGGTGCTAAAAACTTGATTACAACTTTGAGAGTATGTCAGGTGTAGTGACTTCAAGTGCATAGTCTAATCGCGTAGTTTTAAAAGATATCGAACCCACAAGGACTAATGGCCAAACTACTGTTATCTAGGGTCACTGTGTAAAGCTAAGGCTAATAATAAAATTAGGGTGTTGGGATTTAAACGGGAATTAACTAGAATCTAATAATTGATAACGTGACACTGGTATATAATTTGTCAACTTAAGGGATTCAATAAGTAATTGGCATAATTTTAAGTATTAAAACATTGTTTCAGTGGAAAATATGAATTTGAAAACCCTTGCCTCACACTTTCGTTCTATCGATTCAGGCCATATTATTAAACTCAAATGAGCACTCTTGTTGTGTCATTTAAATTTTTAAAGTATTTTTTTAAATCAAAAAGAGTCCAATTAATTTTAAAGCGCTCTCGTTATTTTTAAAATTAATGTTCAATCACCACTATCTAGTTAAAATCTCAAACTCTCGCTCTGTTGATTTTATCCTTGGTCTGTCTTTTACTCTCGTAACAAAAAAATTTAATGTCCAAATTGGAAATCAAAACCAAAAAAGTGTTTTTGTAAAATATTTATGCCAATTAATTACCGAACACCTTCGGTTTAGGACTTCACATATCGGTATCGGGAAAATTAGCCAAAAATGATTTTATTACGTGACAACATAAAATTAAAAAATACATTCAATAACACATGCACGGTAAAAATAAATAAACTATATTTAAAATTGGAACCTGAAATAAAACACTGAAGAATAATAGTGCAGTATATTATCCTCCACAAGCCGGCTGGATTAGCTTCAGAACAAAATATCTTGACGAAATACAAATAAACCTAAACGAAATTCTGGAAGCTTGAAAGAAACTAAAGTTGCAATATTCCTCCAATGTGAAGAAATATTGCTTTAATGGTAATGATTTTCTTTGCTTACGGAAATTCTAAACGAAACTGGAAAATATCCAAAACTCTAAAACTAGAAATAATAACAATGTTGCAGTATGCAGAAAAATAATAAATTGGAAAAGATATGTGTTGTACCCTAATTTTTCCCCCTAAGATCCCTCTATCATCTCATGTCAACTCAATCACAACAAGATCATGCTAGGGTTTGGTTCTTCTCCTTACCTTTGGGTTTGCTCATTAAGGATCACCAAGCACCTTGACTTGTATATTATGATCATATATGTTTTTTATTAATTAGCTTTTAACTAATAAATACAATTAATGTTTTCTCTTGTTGATGATGTTATAGGTGAAAGCACAACACATTCCATCAAGTGGATCTATAGGTTCATGAGTCTATTTCCATGCCTTTTTCAGCAAAGCTTCATTGACATTAAAGCTTCATCATTGAATGTGATTTAAAGTGATATCATGTCAAGATCTACCATGTTTCATCATGCCTGAATTTGTCAAAGAAATTTAAAGGATGCAAGATTTGATTGAAGAAGTTTGACCTAATTGGACAAATTCTTGCTTTCTTGCTCGCAAGTGCATATTTCCCTAATTCTTAATATTTGAAGTTGGTTTTTTGATGCTATGATTTCTCATTATCATACTCAACAACTTCTATTTACAAGACAAAAGTATTTGTGCAAGAAAGTTTTCCAAAATTGAAAGAGGTTTTCAAAGCACTTTGTTACTTTAGGAGCTAGGGTTTTGAACTTCTAAGGGCTATATCTAGCCCATCTTTTGAGATTTATGAGCGATTACAAAGACATGCTTCTCTTTAATGGTTTATCAATAAATTACTTAAAAAATTTCAAGAAAATTTATGTGGAAGATGCCTAATGATTAAGAAAGATTACAAGTCCTCTAGATATGCCATCAAATTCCCTTATGTGATTTCAAAAGGGCATAACTTGGCCAATTTTTATCTCCTAAAGCCCGTTCCTTTTCCATAATGATCTTAAGGATGTGAACTCCAACTCTTATTTTATGTGCAAAGCTTAAAAATGGATGGAAGATGCCCTAAGGATGCAAAAGATTATAGGCCATCTCATGAATTTTCACCAATTTTGCAAGACCATAACTATTTCAATACTTGATATTTTTGAGTGATTCAAGTTCCACAATGCACTTTGGGAAGTCTATTTCAAGCTATCATCATTGATGAAAGCAAGATTTTGGAGGAAGGCCTTGATTGGAATCAAAACTTTATAGGTCATTTTTGAAGGAAAAACTTGAATATTTTCTAAGTATAAAAGTCAGCATCTTTTTCTCAACTTTTTGTCTCATCGCAACTTTCAGCTCAAGCATTGATTTGATTCCATTCATTGCATATTGTGAAGTTTGTGATCTCATTTTTCCAACACATCTAGAATAAAGTCATAAAGCTTCTAGAATTCTGCACACCATGATTTCAAAGGTATTACCTTGGAACTGAAGTTTCTCAAATAGTCAGAATGCAATCTCGATAATTTGACTTCTAATCACCAAATGTATGCGTGTTTTCTACTTAAACATGATTAGCATAAAGGTGTGGATGATTTAGAGTGTCAAAACGCATCATTTGGATGAGTTTTATATGCACATGTGATCACACTTATTTCATGAAAACATGTGTGCACGATTTCCCTCTAATATGCCTCATTCACCCCTCCTCTTGATTCCATTTACTTCTCCTATAAATACAAGCTCTATCCCACTCATTTTCGCAAGCTTAGATAGCCATAATCACCCTGCCAAACTCTCTCTTGAATCCACTTTTCTGCATCTTCGAATTTGGTTTTACAGCTTTTCCCAATCCATTTTCTTTGTCAATTCTTCATCCTTGAACTTCACTAAAGCTAACAGAAGAAGAACCAAGCTCTAAGACTTCCTAAATCGTGCTAGCCAAGTCCAGTTTCAGAGCTATGAATTTGAAATTCAATAGGTAGATTCCTTCATCAATTCTCTAAAACTTTGGTACTCTATTAAAGCTCTCATCATTCTAATCCTAGTCGCAACATTTGTTTTCAACTAGAAGTGAGTTTTGGCCATGAATTTTCAAACCCGATTTCAAATCTTTCCTTCCAAAACGACTGAGCTACACCTTACATGAATTTTTCGCGAGGGTACCATTGGAATCGTCTTGAAGAGACGAAGGGAATCGTACCAGTCTCGAGCTCTAATTTTTCCATTTCAGAGACCTGCAATTCACTTGTCTGGAGGTTTAAGATGACCAACATGTCATCTCCTAACCAATGATATCATGCCATTTGTTTTTTTTTTAATTCTGATTTTAATAATTGATTCAATGCTTTATTCACTAATATCCATGATATGTGTAGCGCGTCAGATCCCTTAGATTTGATTACTAAAGCGCTTTGACATTGATCCAATGGTCTACATCTTTTTTGTTTTTATTTTATTTTCTGATTTAACATTTAATTTGTTTTAAACTTCAAAGATTCATAAAAAAATCATTTTTACTTCAAAAAATCAGAAAAAATTCTTAAAAATACTTTTGATTTTTCTCCTTTTGATTATTATTTTTTCACAATTTTATTGTGTTTAGATATTTTTTTTAAATATTTTTTCACTTTATTTGAGTTGTTTTAAATGTTTAAAAATACTTTTCCTAATTTTTAAATTCTGAAAAAAAATATTGAAGGATCCAATGACAACTTTACAAATATTGGTGACCTTATTTTATTTTTATTTCTGATTTTACTATTTTTTACAATTTTTGGTTTATTTTTCATATTTATTTTAATTTTAAAAATAGTTTCTGAATTTAAAAAATTACCAAAATGGTCTCATTGAAATTTTCTTGGATGTTTTGAATATAGTTGTTATTTTCCCCTTTTATTTTCATTTAAAACCATTTTAAAAACTTTTTTTCTTTATTTTTAAATACAATTTTATTTTTGTATAAATTCTCTTGAATTATGAGATTTTGATCATAAGCTACCTTAACATCATTGAATCTTGGGTGTTGAGTTTAAATCCTCCAAAATTGGTGATTTATTTTAATGATAGCTTGATTAAATTTTTCGGTTCAAATGTGGTTTGATTCTTATCCCTTTCTTTTTCATCTTATCCACTTCTTACTTATACTACACGTTGTGGAGAATGATTTACATATGATTTCTATAAACATATGGTAAATAGATTGCTATTGACTGGCCTTAAAATAGGTGCGAATTCTATATAAGTCCACTTACAATTGCTTAACACAACGCTAAGTTTTGTCCCGATTTGTGAAATGATCATTCGTGGCTCAAACCTATGTTTGCAAGCCCGAGTATGTTAACTTGAGACCTTTGATCCAATAATCTTGAGATTCATTGTTAGGAGGCTTTGGTCTTATCAATCCTCTAATGAATCTTTATAAGCTTTGGTCAAAGTGAATCACTTAAACATCATTGGTCATTTATTTTTGCCTTGAGATTTTGAAAATGAATGATATACTTGACAAAAAGCAAATGAAACTTATTGTTGAGAGGCTTTGAATTTATCAATCCTCTAATGAGTTTTAAATGTAAGTTTCAAGATGGCCATTCAACTAACTACTAATTCATTAACATTTGAATTTTTATTTTATAACCTCATATTTTATGCTTTTATTTTATGCCTTTACTTTATGCACCATTTTATTTTAGCATTTACATTTCATGCTATTTTCATCTTTGCTCACTTGAGAATTTACTTTTATGCCATTTTTATTTTTCTCATTTGAGCCTCTCATTTCTTTTTGAAGATACTTAATAATCAAATTGATCCATAAAAAACTTTAAAGTTACTTGGACTATTTGGTTACTATCCTTGGCATTTTGGAGTTGTGGACTTCTTGGACTTAGGATTTGAGACCTTGACCTACCATGAGACTTGGTGACTTCTATTGCAATTTTGTCTGGATTTCTTGGGGTTTACCCCAAGACATTGGGATGTTTGTTTTCTTTGTGTGCGGGATATTCTGATTATATGCTTTGATGGGGAATTTATCTGTATACATCCGTTACTCTGCCTAATTTTTGTGAAGACTTAATGCATTTGAAGTTTGATTCTTAAAAGGTTATATTGTCCTTTATTGTTTGGTTTCAATCCAAAGAATGAGAATTCTATATTGACTAATTATGTCAAGTGTTACATGGTTCTTTTCCCTATTTTTACCTTATGCTTTAGTATACTCCCTTCATCTCCTCCTGGTCTTTAATTTCAAAATCTTCTCCCTCCTTTTCAAAACTACTCATGTTTTCTAAACTTGAATAATTTTTACAATAAACTTAGACTTAGGTCCATGGATTTTTCGAAAATGTTTTCTTAATTAAACTTTAATAACCTTAATAATACCTTGACATTTTTTTCTGAGAAGACTAAATTTTTTTTCTATTTGGCCACTTTAGCTTTTTTGCTTTAAAATTTTTTCAAAAAATTAGACTCTTGTCAATCCTTGTAGTGATGCGAGCCACTATACTTCTAATATATGTAGTGAAGTGAGATATTTTCCACTTGGGTGTTGAGTAAGGCTTTGTTGATTTTAAAATCCAGGCCATGTCCTCCACTTTGAGATGAAGCAAATTCTATTTTCTCAAAATTGTGTGTAGTAAGTATTTTTTCCACTCGGATAAGACAATGATGTCTCGTCTCTTAAAATTAACCAACACACTTGTGTTTTAAATTTTTTAAAGGTGAACTACGTGTATCCTGATCCCCTATTTTACAGAAGGTGGTACGTAGGAACTAAAGGTTCGCAACCTCAGCGGGTGCAAAGAAAATTGTAAAAAATATTTCTTTTCTCATCTCCACCATCTATTTTTGTATACAACATTTATAGCCAAAATACACAAATTTACAAAGAGGTTCTTGCGGAGTACCATAGATGTTTAGGGTGCTAATACCTTCCCTTTCCATAACCAACCCCTTACGTAGATTCTCTCCCCCTCTTTTTGGGTTACTCTCTCTTTTCCCATTCCTTTGGAAATAATAAAGAGCGGTGGAGATTTTTATTTTGATTTGTGCGAGTCAAGTCAATCCAATGGCTTAGTCTCAACATTTCTATCGCTACAAAAAAATGGAGACTCTGTTGGGGAAAGATTTACCTATTGTTGGTCTATCCCTAAGTGGGTTGGGCCTATCTTTGTTTGTATTTGTGTATGTGTTTTTATTTGTTTGTATATTATGTATTGTATATATGTTTGTCTGGATTTTCCTGAATTTCACGGTGCTTGGTGATTTCTCGTAAGTCCTCTACCGGGACTTGGGAAAACTTAAGATAATATGGGCGTTATAGTCATGTTCACATTGATGGAGTAATCCCAAAAAAGAAGGCATGAGATCCCCCACTTAATGCAGGCCCCTTTGACTGTAGTGTCATTTACCGAGTAATCAGGAAGACGTGCTGCTTTCGACCTGGGAGCCTGCTAAAACCGAGGACCATAGAACCTTTAACCCATATTGGCCTTTTAGGTGTAGTGCGGAAGCTATGACTGAGTAATCTGGAAATGGTTGTCAAGCGATACTATGCTCAGACGAGTTTTTCTTGTGAATATTACTAATTACCAAGTCAATTGGAACGTTAGTCATATCCGAGGGAAGGATGTAGACTTCGAGAACCTCATAGAACCTTGTTCGGCAGGTGGTAAACTATTAGACCATACCTTATGGGTAGTACCTTTGACTCCATGCTCGTGACGTCAAACTGATGACCCCCTCCCCCCCCCCCCCCATGTTTGTGATCTTGTGTGTGATTGTTGCATCATGCATTCATGCACCCATGAGCATCTTATAAGACATTTTGGTTCAAGGGACTTATAGTTGACTCTTTGTAAATATATCAGGTACCTTTTGACCATATTCTGGAAAAAGAAAAAAATCGAAAGTACAGTTTCATGAATCCCAAGATAGATTATTTGCTGAGTCTAATTCCCGAGATTGAGAGTTCTGCAGATTTTCGGAAGAAGTATGGATCTAGCATGTCTCTCATGAAGCTTAGGATGAAGGAGGGTATTCTCTCGACTTTGGTCCAGTTCTATGATCTGATGTATCGATGCTTTCCTTTCCCTGATTATCAGTTGGTGCCTATATTAGAGGAGTATTCTTATTTGTTGGGTTTACCTGTTACTGATTGTGTTCCTTTCACCGGTTAGGATGGGGAGCCAAAATCTTATGAGATTGCTGCTTTGATTCATTTGGGGAAGTCTGAGGTTGAAGCCCACATGACTACCAAAGGAGGGATTAGAGGATTACCCGCTCAGTTAATATTGGAGAAAGCCTGTTACTTTGCTAGGATGAAGAGTATAGTTGCTTTTGAGGCCATATTTGCTCTACTCGCTTATGGGTTGTTCTTACTTCCGAATGTCGACAACTTCGTGGACGTCAATGCCATCGGGATCTTTTTGATAGGGAGTCCAATTCCTACATTATTAGGTGATGCTTACTACTCTATTCATCTTTGGGATTCTTATCATGGAGGGATGATCATATGTTGCACGACTTTGTTGTATCAATGGTTTATTTTTCACTTGCCTCGGTCCGATGATTTTTGGTATATTAGGAAGGAACCTCGTTGTGCTCCAAAGATTATGGCCCTCACTCATTTAGATATTGTTTGGTACCATCAGACTTACCATGATGTAGATATTGTCAATAGTTGTGTTAGTTTCCCCAATGTACCTCTTCTTGGTACAAAAGGTGGAATTAACTATAATCTTGTTCTTGCACGACGACAACTTGGATATCCAATGAAGGATAACCCAAATAGTATTCATCTGAGTTGTTTATTTATTAAAGAGGGAGAGAATCATAAGGAAGCTAAGGAAAAGATTGCAAAGTCTTGGATTCATATTCACAGGAAGAGTAGAAAGGACTTGGCACTTAGAAGTGTTGTTTCTTTAGAGCCTTATCTTCAGTGGGTAAAAGCAAGGGAAATTCAGTTGAACATGCCATATTCCCGTGAAACACCTATGCCAGATACATTTTTGAAGACTAATCCTCCCCTTTTGGATGATGTGGAAGAGCTTCAGCTGGCCCTAGTCAGGATGCAGCAGGAGAAATAAGCTTGGAAGAATAAGTGTCAGACTTTAGAGATATCCTACCAAGCAGACTTGAAGGAGAAATATGACTTGATTGAGATTCTCGAGAGTCGTGATGTAGAGATGATGGAGAAGCAGGATGATTTATTTTCCTCTAGCGCACAGTCAAGACTTAGTCTTTCACTTCCCGACTCTAGTGATTGGAAAATGGTTGCTAACAGGTATGCAGAAGAAAACAAGCAATTTAAGGCTCAGATTACAAGACTCACAGGAAAGAAGCAGTGTGTGGAGTGATCTTCATCAGCTTTGCTTTCTTAGGATTTTTAGACTCTATCTTCTTTCTGTACTTGGGATTGTTGAAACTTGTACTAAAAATATGTAATCCATTTTGAAGATTATTATAATATGTTAGTACTTTAATATTTGCAAATTGTCTATAAATCTTTGAGTTCCTTGAATTAATAATAATAAATAAATCATGTGCATTTCATATAATGCATCATCCTGCACATATTTCTTGCATTTCTGTGCATACCCAAGTGTCTTACTGAATTTCTCTACTTCATTTAGGAAGTTGTATCACCAGTATAATACTCAAGCTAATTCCAAGGAGAAAATGGAGAATCTTGAACAGGAGAATCGCGAGCTGCGCGACGAGGTTACTGCTCCGAAGGCCGGTATGGCTAACTTGACTGCTTTGATGGAATCAATGGTGGATTCTCAGAATCAGCCACCACTTGCTCAACCTCAACAAACAACATTTGCTTCTGAAGGTCCATCAGTCCCTGTTTCTGTTACCCCAATTACTACTGTTCAGAATCGTATGCCACGGGTTATCCATGGGGAATGCCAGAAAACATCATGACAGAAGGCTTTAATCTTGATGCTCCAGTTGCTCTAGTTGTTCAAGTTGCTGCTACTCCTGCACCTCCTGTAGTGCATATTACTCATGCTGCTAGAAATGAGACCCACTATACTACACCTCCTTCTGTGAATGTTATGTCGTCTGATGAAATGTATCATCCTATTCCTCCATTGAGTGAAAGATTAGGCTTCTATAATCAAATGGATGACTTTCAGGATCAATTTGGTACGATGCAGAAAGAGATGAAGTCCCTCAGAGGAAAAGAACTGTTTGGGAAGAATGTGAACGATCTGTGTTTGGTTCCAAATGTGAAAATACCTACAAATTTCAAAGTACCAGAATTCGAGAATACCTGCAATACCTGCAATACCTGCCGTCGTGCTCACCTTGTGATGTATGTGAGAAGGATGTCTACTCACACCGATGATCAACACATGTTAATTCACTTTTTTCAAGACATTTTGATCGTCGCTGCATTGAAGTGGTACATGAGTTTGGATAGTGTCAACATTCATACTTTCAATGACTTGGGTGAAGCATTTATTAGATAGTATAAGTATAATGTGGACATGGCACCTGATCTTGATCAACTAAGGGAAATGGTCTAGAAAGACAAGGAATTGTTTAAAGAATATGCACAGAGATGACGTGATGTAGCCGCCTAGGTGATCCCTCCAATGGAAGAGAAAGAGATGACAAAGATTTTCCTAAAGACGCTAGGTGCCTTCTACTATGAAAGAATGGTGGCGAGTGCACCGAGTGATTTTACCAAAATGGAGAGTATGGGCATTCGTTTGGAAGAGGTGAAAATTCTGGCAGTATCAAGAAGCCTTCATATGGGTTTCCTAAGAAGAAAGAAGGAGATACAAATGCTATCATTCAAGAGAGAAGGGTTAATCCTCCTAGAAGGAATCATCAGCGCCACCAATAGGTTGCTTAGGTAACGCCAGTTGTCAATGTGGCTCCGACCACTGTTGCTTATCAAAGTCCATCTCCTCAGGGAAATCAGGGGCATAATCAAAAGAGAGAGGCTTTTGACTCTATTCCCATGAGCTATGCAGAATTAATCCCGATATTAATTCATAAGAAGTTGGTTCAGACCAGGCCATCCCCTATTATACCATCGCCTTTGCCTTGGTATTATAAGGCAGACCAGACGTGTGCTTTTCATCAAGGAGAGCTAGGGAACAATGTTGAAAGCTGTTATCCTTTGAAATCTGAAGTACAAAAGATGGTGAGATATGGCCTTTTATCCTTTAAAAATGTTGGCCCTAATGTAAAAGATAATCCTTTGCTAAAGCACGGAGGAACCAATACTGTGGACATGGTTACTGGTTGTCCAAGGGACTTTCGTATTTTTGATATCAACCTGGTCAGAGGATATTTGGTAAAAATGCATGCTGACCTCTGCGAGTTTAGTTACTATATGCATGACCATGCTGGTTATGCTATTTGCAGTATAGATATGCAGGGGTGCGATAAGATAAAAGTTGATCTTCAGGAAATGATGGATGAAGGCCTCATTTATATAATCAGACCTAGGGAAGAGTACAAAGAGGATATGAATATGGTTTCAGGATTTTCCGAAGAATTATGGATCTTTGATGTGAATCATATGAATGATGATTTGGTGCAGTTGCACGCTACTTTCTGTCACATGGATGGTCAAGTAGAACACCATTATAGGTCTTGCATTATCTGTTATAGATATTCGCGTGGTTGTTCCATTGTGAGAAAGGGTATTCAATTATTGTTGCACAATGGTACTATCAAAGTTTCAAGTAATAGAGATGATTACAATGAGATTAATGTGATTGAAGATTACTTGGATGAGACTGTGTCAGATGATGAGTATGCTTCTGCAGATGAATTCTTCTCCTTAGATGAAGATATGTTCTCCAACAATGATTATGTGATGACCAAATATTTTGAAGAAGGGGTGAATGTTATTGTGCCTTGTTTCACTGTTCCCGCCCCAATTGAAATTGAGTACTATAGAAAGCCAGTTGTTTCGCCAGTGGTAATTTTCCTGTTGGGTCCTATTCCTTACAAATCAGAAAAAATCGTGCCCAACAAATACAATGATACAATTATATAGGATGGTGTGAAAGTTCCCATCCATCCTTTTTCCGATGCCAAGAATATTGCTGACCCGTAGTGGTTGTGTTTTTGCACCTATCATTCGAGGAAATGTTAATGCTGATAAGAAGATTGTTGAAAGTGTTGAACATAAGAAAATAATGGGGGAATCTAGTGGTACTATTCTGGAAAAGGACGTGGACAATATATTGAAAATTATCAAGATGAGAGACTATAGGATCGTAGATCAGTTGTTGCAGACACCTTCAAAGATATCTATTATAGCCTTGTTGATGAAATCTTCTACCCACAGGGAATCTTTGTTGAGAGTGTTGGATCAAGCTTTCATGGACAGTGATATGCGGTTGGACCAGTTCAGCAGTGAGGTAGGGAATATTACATCCTGTAATAACCTAAGTTTCTGTGATGAAAAATTTCCTGACGAAGGAAGGAATCATAATTTGGCTCTCCATATCTCCATGAACTGTAAGAATGATTCATTATCCAATGTGATGATTGATAATGGGTCCGCTCTAAAATTCATACCGAGGAGCACGCTTATAAAGCTGAAGTATCAAGGAACTCCCATGCTCCCGAGTGACATAATTGTGAAATCTTTTGATGGATTAAGGAAGTCTGTTATTAGGGAAGTATATTTTCCTATTCATATAGGCCCACACCTTTTTCAGATTACTTTCCAGTTTATGGATATTGTGATCGGTGGGAATGAGAACTGACTGTTTTTTGGAATGTCGGTTCGCGTTTGCGTTTGTTTTTGCAAAATGTCGCGGTAAGCAAGAGTCGCCAACGTCTTTTATTTTATCCAACAAGGAAAGGACAAAAGCACAAAAAAATTCCTTTTTGATATATTTCTCGGGTTCGGGAGGTAGATTATAGAAAGGAAAGGTGTTAGCACCCTTTCTATCCGTGGTTATCCACGGGCTCTTAGGTACTTGCTCATTATGTTTTCAAAAGTTTGCTTTTCTTTGTGATTGTGGGTTTGAAAAGGGTTTTTTGTTTGAAAGGAGTGTAAGTGCGAAAAGTTTTGCTTTATTTAAAAGGAGCAAGTACTTAAGAACCATCTACCTACTCAAAAAAGGAATTAAACTGTGCAAATGTCCTTTAGACAATGCTATCCTACTATTGAGGAGTAGGTAGCATCGTCATTGGAGTTTTTGGGTCAATTCGATTAAGGGACGTGTGGTCACTAAAGCAATGTTAGGATGCCTTAGCGGTAACCCTAATGTCTTAGATCATTTTATCCGAGGCAACCGTTTCAAGGAAACTTTGATCTTTGGACAAGAGGGCGACCTCTAAAACTTCCTATACTCAATGACCACGTTCGAGGCAACCAAGTGAGGTGTACCCTAGGAGTGGCATGTGCGAGTGTGTTATTTTTCAGTTATATTATCTTTGTACATGTTAATGGTGAGCTACTGTTGATTTTAGGTTAAAGTTTAATCTTGTCATGCATTGCCTATTTATCAAACATCTAACAGTTAATATTGTGCGAAAATTAAATGGCGGAAAGTTAAATCTAAGCTATTACAAGGCGTCGAGTATTTACATCGCCAAAAACAAACCCTTTAAAATTAAATTGCGAAAAGTAAATGAAAGCGATAAATAAATAAATAAATTCCTAAGTTAAATACTATTACATTCCCGAAGCAGTTACAATATTGAAATATGGATAAAAAATAATACGCGCGCAAGAAAATTAAATCGGAGTGCCTTAGGGTTTTGACCCTTTTCATTAAATAAAGCATATTTTTTGTTATATTTAAATTAAAAATTAGTCTAAATTAATAATTGAATTAATTAATTAAATGAAAATATTTTTGGGTTTTATTTTAATTAAGGCAATAAAATAAGAATGGGTAAAAATATTAAAAACCTAATATTCTAAATCAATTTTAATTTATTGCAAAATATTTTAAAATTATACCTAATTAAAACTAAATAAATTAATTATTGTTTATGTACAAAAATAGAATAGTGAAATTAATAAAAATATTATTTTTATTTTGGGTTTTCTGATTTTTTTTTATAAAAAAATGTTAATTGGTTAATTAATTAATAACAAAATAAAGAATTAAAACAAAAATGAAAATATGAAGGGAAAAAGAAATAACCCGGGGGGTGCTGGGCTTAATTTGGGTGTGAATCTGGCAATTTTCCAGGCCCAACACGTTGGCCTTCATTGACTTTTCCACTCCAGTATGCGCTTGTTGACCTGAGTCCATGGTGGTCCTTCAACCTTGGCCATTGATTTTGTCCTGTGAGCCACTTGGCATTTGAGATCTGGAGGTATATGGTAATCTATGCTTGCTGAGTCCACATGGAATAACCTGAAATAAAATTGCAATAAAGTTTTGGGGGACCTGGGATTCGAACCCAGGTCCCAGTGCTCAATGACACGCCTGCCTTGCCAACTCTACTGCGCTGCTTCTTTGTTAGTGGAATGCATAACAAACATTATATTCAAAATAATTAATTATGCCCTGAAAAATAAAAAAACGCGCTAATAATTTAAACAAGCCAATGACGCTGAGCCACGTAATCGTCTTCTTCAAATAACCCTGGTTATTTACCTGTGGATTTTTATCCGCAGGAAGATTCGTAGGGCATCTCAAAAACCTTCTCCAGGCCATGTAAACGAAACCTAAGAGTACCAATGCGTTTGTCTCTTCCTCCTGGTTATCCCTATACCCATCATTTGATCCAATTTTCCCTGTAAATCAAATGCCTAAAAACAACACATGTAAACCCTAGATTTGGGCATCGTTATACAGGCTATGAAAATCAAATTGGATAATGCAGATTTGTTAGAATTTGAATGTTAAGCATGATAGTGCAATCAAATCGGCAAAAATATGCAAGGAAAATAATTCACGATTTCATGTGCAGAGGCAAATTCGTGATGACTTACAGCGAGTTTCAGATGGTCTCAAGGCCTGGTTTTGGTCGCTTTTGCTTCATAGGATGTCAGGCAAGGGAGTAGTGTTGAGATATTGCTTTGAAAACGCCTCCAAAAAAGAATTTGATCTCTCACTTTTCACCCTTTTTTTCAATTCTGAATTGGCTCTTTCTGCAGCTCTTTCAACGTGTTCTTGGTCTGCCTCCCTTGTGTGCACATAAAGGAATGTATTTAGGTCAAAACATGGGCCTTAAACCATATGCATTGAAGATGGAAGATTTGATTTTGATCATCATTATCAAGTTGCCATATTTGCATCAAATCTGAGATTTTGTGCATGTTTTGACTTGGCACGAATTTGATTGAGTGTCATATGATATTTGCAAGCTGTAATGACCACAAAAATCTTATTACATCAATTTTTAGATTTTATTTGATTTAATATTGATTTAAAATGAATTAAATCAATAAAAATTAAATAAAATAGAAAAATAAATGAATGGACATGAAATTAAAGATGGAACACGTGTGTGGCATGAAAAGACTATATCAAGTGGAAAAAAGTGGGGCCTTTTGTCAAAAATTGGAGTTTTGAGGATAGTTGACTTTTGGCCATTTTAGAAAAATGCCCAACTTCAACAATGCATAACTTCTTCAATTTTGAACTTTTGTAGATGTTCTTGGACTTTTTATAAACCTTGAGATGTCCTATAATCAACCCTTTTGGTCTCATATCATTTTGATGTTCCATGTTAAAGTTATAAGCTTTGGCAAAAAAGGTGTTTTTGTTGACTTTCAAAAATGACCTATAATGTCCACATTTGTAACTTTTTGTGAGAGCATTTATTGATCTTGGGGTGTGAAGATGGATTGTAGGAAATTTCATCCTCTTCAAAATGAGCTTTTGATGGGTCATTTATCATAAAGTATGAGAAAGTTATGCTTGGTCAAAGTTGAGTTGACTTTTCCTACAAAACCCTAATTTAGCAACTTTTGAATCTTGAGGAGTCTTGAGCAATCCTTGATGAATCATGATCAACCCTTGATAAAATGATGAATTACACTTCAAAATGAGAATGTTAACAAAAAATCTTGAAGTTTGACTATATTTGGGACACAATTGACTTTTGCCCTAACATAGTCGATTTTTTGGGTCTCTTGAGCAATTGACTGACCAAACTTCCTCTGCAAGGCTTGAAATTTGACATGGATGAACTTAAGAACATATTAGGACATTGGGTAGAACTTGAGGTCATTTGGATGCAAGGACCTTGATGCAACTCAAAACCCTAATTTGAGATTGACTGCCTTAAGAGATGACTTGACTGTCCACCCTTGAGCCAACTTGAGCAACTTGAAGATCATTCTTGACAAATCTTGAGAAATATGGGAGGTAAAATTTTGGGGTACAACAGATATTGTTTCGCTTATAGCTTTTTACTAGGATGACCATGGATCCATGATATAGGGGTCTTCACTTCGACTTTGCACCAGAAGTTGAAGTTCACGCGTGAAGGAAAGGTAGTCCTCATAAATGGAGAACTGGCATTGTTAATATCTCATTTATCCTCTTTCAGTGTAGTGGAAGCGGATGAAGCTGCTGTTGGAACTCAGTTCCAAGCTTTATCCATTGATAGTATAAGGGGAAATGAGAATTCTATAGCTTCATTTAAAGATGATCAGCAAGTTGTGCATAATGGCCCTAGCAAAGTATGGTGGAAGATTGTTGATCCACCTGTAAACAAGAATAGAACTAGTTTTGGATTCTCTGTGAAGAATGATAAAGGTAAGAACATGAAGCCGAAGTCTACTTTGGGCAAATATCAGGATATCTTTCATAACAGGGATTATCTTCATCAAAATGTTCCTAGGATCAATGCTATTATGGAGGATGAAGCAGAGCAGGAGATGCCGAATCATGTGACACATGGAGTTAGAGTACAAAATTATATCACCATTGATGTTCCCTCTTGCATTCATATCTCAAAGTAATTTGTTTTTTTTGTCAATCTTTTTAGAAAATCTTTCACTCTTCCCAAGTTGAAAGTTGATATTGTATGGGCTTATCTGTTTGCTTTGATCTTTAAAATTAATAATAAAAAATTTCTTTGATTCCAAATTTGTGTCTTTATTTTCTGCTTTTTCTTGGAAAGTGGTAATAAAAAAAACCTTTCAAAATAAATAATAACTGAAATTGAATCTGCATAATCACTTGCTATATGTGTCAGTTTCTAAAAGCAATCATAAATCATATGTGCAGATTAATTAAAAAACTTGTTGAATACAATGACCCTGCACCCTCCCCTAACTTTAAATATCCTGTGTATGGGGCCGAAGAAGAAGAATACGATGAAATTCCAAAAGAGGTTACATGGTTGCTCGAGCGCGAGGAAAGTGCCATTCATCCGTATAAAGAGCCGTTGGAGATAATCAACTTGGGTTCAGAGGAAGATCCAAAGGAAGTCAAGATTGGAGCATTGATGCATCCCGATATGAAGAGCAAGTCGATTGAATTATTGAAAGAGTATGTGGATATATTTGCTTGGTCTTACCAAGACATGCCGGGTTTGGATACTGATATTGTGGAACATCACTTGCCGCTAAAGCAGAGTGTCCGCCAATCAAGCAGAAATTGCGAAGAACTCACCCTAATATTGCACTGAAAATTAAAAAAGAAGTTTTAAAGCAATTTAATGCCGATTTTCTTGTGACATCAGTGTACCCTCAATGGATTTCCAATATTGTCCCAGTACCAAAGAAAGACAAAAAAGTTCGCATGTGCGTAGATTATAGAGATTTAAACAAAGCTAGTCCAAAAGACGACTTTCTATTGCCACATATTGATATGTTGGTTGATAGTACAACAAAATTCAAATTATTCTCATTCATGGACACATTTTCCAGATATAATCAAATTAGAATGAATTCTGAGGACATGGAAAAAACAACGTTTATCACACCCTGGGGAACATTTTGTTACAGAGTGATGTCCTTCGGGTTGAAGAACGCTGGTGCAACGTACTACAGGGATATGACAACCCTATTCCATGATCTGATGCACAAGGAAATTTAGTTATATGTTGATGATATGATTGCTAAATCCCAGACTGAATAAGGGCATGTAGAAGATTTGTTGAAACTATTTCAGCGTTGAGGAAGTATTGTCTCTGCTTGAATCCAAATAAATACACCTTTGGTGTCCAATAAGAGAAATTGTTAGGTTTCATTGTCAGCCAAAAAAGAATTGAAGTTGATCCTGATAAAGTCAAAGAAATTCAAGAAATGCCAGCGCCAAGAACTGAAAAGCAAGTTAGAGGCTTCCTTAGGCGTTTGAATTATGTTTCTAGACTTATTTCCCATGTGACTGCAACATGTGAACCGATCTTTAAGTTGTTAAAGAATGACCAAGGTTATATGTGGATAGATGATTGCCAAAGGGAATTTTGAAGTATTAAAGAGTATATGCTTGAACCTCCTATATTTCTCCCTCCCGTTGAAGGAAGACCATTGATTATGTATCTGACAGTGTTAGATAATTCTATGGGTTGTATTTTGGGACAACAAGATGAAACAAGGAAGAAGGAATATGCCATTTATTATCTCAGCAAGAAGTTTACTGTCTGTGAGCCACGATATTCTATGCTGGAAAAGACATGTTGTGCTCTGGCCTGGGCGGTAATGCGATTGCGGCAATATATGTTGAATCACACTACTAGGTTGATTTCCAAAATGGATCTAATTAAGTATATTTTTGAAAAGTCTGCTCTTTTGGGAGAATTAACTGTTGGCAAATGTTGTTATCTTAATATGATATTAAATACCATACTTAGAAGGCTATAAAAAGCAGTGTGTTGGCAGATTATCTTTCTCACCAATCGGTTGATGATTATCAGTCTGTTAAATATGATTTCCCTGATGAGGATGCTATGTTTCTGAAAGTGAAAGATTGTGATAAATCGTTGCCTGAGGAAGGTCCTTGTCCTGAATCCCGATGGGACATGGTGTTTGATGGAGTTGTGATTGCTTATGGGAAAGGAATTGGTGTTGTGATTATCACTCCTCATGGATCACATAATCCTTTTACTACAAGGCTGACATTTGATTGTACCAATAATATGGCAAAGTATGAAGCTTGTATCATGGGTCTCGAGGAGGCTATTGATCTCAGAATCAAAGTTTTAGATGTGTATGGCGATTAAGCTTTGGTAGTAAATAATATTAAAGGAGAATGGGATACTCGTCACCATGGCTTGATCCCTCACAAAGATTATGCTAGAAGATTATTACCGTTCTTTAATAAAGTTGAATTCTGACATATTCCCAGAGATGAAAATCAGATGGCGGGTGCTTTGGCAACTCTGGCTTCTATGTATCAAGTGAATACTTGGAATGATGTGCCTCATATCACAGTGTGAAGTTTGGATATATCGGCTCATGTGTTTGCAACAAAGGAAATGTCAGATTAGAAAACTTGGTATTCTGATATCAAACATTTTCTACAGACTCAGGAATACCCAGTTGGCGCATCAAATAAAGAGAGAAAGACATTAAGAAGGTTGGCAGGAAGATTTTTCCTTAATGAAGATGTATTATACAAAAGAAATTATGATATGGTCTTGTTCAGATGCGTGGATAGACACGAAGCAGACATGTTGATGCATGAGATACATGAAGGTTCCTTTGGTACCCATGCCAATGGACATTCAATGGCAAAGAAGATGCTTAGGGAAGGTTACTATTGGCTGACAATGGAATCTGACTTATAAATTTGCAAAGAAGTGCCATAAGTGTCAGATTTATGCTGACAAAATTCATGTTCCTCCAATGCTTCTCATTGTTATTTCTTCTCCATGGCCTTTCTCTACGTGGGGTATTGACATGATTGGAATGATTGAACCTGAGGCGTCGAATGGACATCTTTTCATTTTGGTAGAAATTGATTACTTCACCAAATGGGTGGAAGTAGCTTCATATGCTAATGTTACCAAGCAAGTGGTAGTGTGTTTCATCAAGAACAATCTTATATGTCGGCACGGTGTGCCCAGCAGGATTATCACCGACAATGGCTCGAATCTAAATAACAAGTTGATGACAGAACTCTGAAGAATTCAAGATTGTCCATCATAATTCATCTCCTTCCAAGCCAAATATGAATGGGGTTGTTGAAGTTGCCATTAAAAATATTAAGAAGATCATCCAGAAAATGGTTATTACCTACAAAGATTGGCATGAAATGCTCCTTTTTGCTTTGCACAGGTATCATATATCCATCCACACCTTAACAGGGAAAACCCCATTCTCTCTTGTGTATGGTATGGAAGCAGTGCTCTCCATTGAGGTTGAGATTACCTCTTTACGTGTGATAATGGAAACCCAATTGTTAGAGGATGAATGGGTCCAAAACAATTTGACCAATTGAATATGATTGAAGAGAAGAGAATTACAGCCTTGTTACATGGCAAGTTATACCAAAAGAGAATTAAGAAAGCTTTTGATAAGAAGGTGAAGCCTCTTGATTTCAGAGAAGGCGACCTCGTGCTCAGGAAGATCATGTCTTTTAACGCTGATTCTAGGGGCAAGTGGAATCCCAATTTTGAAGGCCCATATAATGTCAAGAAAGCCTTCTCTGGCGGTGCATTGATTCTTGAAACTATGGATGGCGAGGAGTTTCCACGTCTCATGAATGCTGATGCAGTCAAAAAATACTTCGCCTAAAGAAATAAAATAACATCTCGCTAAGTCGAAAACCCGAAAGGGCGGCTTAGGCAAAAAAGAGCGTCTCGGTAGACTGAAATCCCAAAAGGGCGGTCTAGGAAAAAACTAGAGACATAAATAGAATAAAATTTCCGGCTAGGTTGAAAACCCGCAAGGGAAACTTAGGCAAAAGATAGGGATTTCTTGGCAAGTAACTGCATCAGACAATACTTAATCATTGAAGCAACAATCTTCTTGGACTCTCACCATACTTCAACAGAAGTCACTGCTCAAGAATTCAAATTTGTTAGGGAGAATAGTGGTTATGGTATTTCTATGTATCTTTTCCAATGTATTACCATTTTCTAAACTTTGTAATCAACTATGGAGTCTCGCCATTCACAGACTAACATTCTATTATTAAAGTTTGAGCTTTTATCCAATTCTTTGCAATTCTTACTTTATTCTGCTTACAAAGACTCCATTTATTATTGATAGTAATTTTAAAAACAAAAAGATTAAATAACAAAATTGTTTTTTTTAAGAATTTACAAATTACTTTTTGCTTTAGATTTTGTGACTCAAGAGAAACAAAAGTGATGACCCCAAGGATGGACAAACTCTGAAATTTTGGAAGTTTGTTTTCCCCAGGAAGGTTCTCTCAGGTCTTTTATTTTACTGGTACACGTATGATCTTCTTGTGTTTCTCAGATAGTTGGAATTGATACCAATTGCTGCATGGTGCGATGGTTGGGTTTGTGATCCAATTTTCCCCAGGCAAGTCTTGGTTCTATTTTATTTTGGGTTTGCATGGCCTGAAGTCTCTACCCCAGATTCCCTAGTGAGGCCTTTACTCATTCAACGAAAGGTCCTTCTCCCTTTGTAGGCTGAGATAAGAATCATTTTCAAAACATCGCCCCTTTGCAATTCTAGCATTATTGTTGTTGTTTGTTTCCCAGGAAACTAGACAAGAGCAACATCTTTTCTGAGAAGTGTTGAAACACTTGTCATCTTTTTGGGTTTTATCCTTTCAAGTGTTGGGTCTGATTTAAAATCCCCAAATTTTGATTTCTTATTGTATTGTTTGACTTCTTAAGTCCCCAAGTAAAACTGAGATAATACAACTCCCTGAAAATTGCTATCCCCATGAGGTTTCATAATTTCTCCCAGAGAAGTTTACTTAATCATCGTTCTTAGTATTGAAGAATGTATTTTGGCTTTCCCTCGATAATGTGGTATTTCCCTCCCCAATAAATTCAACATGAGGTCCCCAGTGGATGTATCGACAATGTGGTTTTCATCTACCCTATTGAAATTAGTATTGCAATCCTCAGTAGATGTCTAAACATTGAAACTTGGTTCTCCCCATTGAAGTCTGTGTGATATTCTTCGGTGAAGTCGGGAGGAGGATGTTATATCCTTGTATCCGTACTGATTTATTGTTATGATTTGATTATTTTCGGATTATGTTCCTTCCCAGTGGCGTTAAGCTGTGAAATGGGAATTTTTTTCCTCATTTGGTGCTTACTTTCTTATGAAATTTTCATCCTGGATGTGATTTAGCCGAGTGTTGACTTCACCCAAGCCGGCTCTGTCTGGTCATCCCCAATACTGTATGTCTTTTTTGTCGGCATATACATGACAACATTCATACATTCACACATACATCATGCATATCTGAACTTAAAATTCATTGTTTATTTTCATTCATTATATTTTGTTGGCATATTACCCTTTTTGAAGAGTTATGTTACCCTTTCTCCAATAGATTGTCAACCTTAAGCAAAAAGTGTATATTCTTTCAATTTCCCCACTAAGTTTTCTCTCGTGGAATTTTTTTTTTAGCCTTCCTGTTCAGTTCTTTATCCGATGGAATGTCATCCCCTTTTGAGTTTATTTCTCATCAAGTGATATTTTGGTTGACTATTTAACTCTGATTTATTTTTGGTTTGCATTGGTGGTCCCCGACAACATTATTATTATGTTTTCTACAGGCTTTGAGCCCTGGTTTGAGAATGGGCATTTATTTTTGCACGAGAAAACATTAGTCCCCAGCAGGAATATATTGGAATTACCCCCAAGAAGCCCTATTTCCTTCCCCAGTAAGTCTTTATTATAGTTCTTTCTCATAACATCAATGAACGGTAGTCTCGTCATTATGTGAGATAGTTCGTTGTTGAGATTTGTTACTCCAATGAATGGTAGTCTCATCATTATGGGAGATAGTTCATTGTTGAGATTTGTTACTCCAATGAATGGTAGTCTCGTCATTATGGGAGATAGTTCGTTATTGAGATTTGTTACTCCAATGAATGGTAGTCTCATTATTATGGGAGATAGTTCGTTGTTGGGATTTGTTACTCCAATGAATGGTAGTTTCGTCATTATGGAAGATAGTTTGTTGTTGAGATTTGTTACTTCAATGAATGGTAGTCTCGTTATTATGGGAGATAGTTTGTTGTTGAGATTTATTACTCCAATGAATGGTAGTCTCATCATTATGGGAGATAGTTCGTTGTTGAGATTTGTTACTCCAATGGATGGTAGTCTCGTCATTGTGGGAGATAGTTCATTGCTGAGGTTTTACTCCAATGAATGGTAGTCTCATCATTATGGGAGATAGTTCGTTGTTGAGATCTTTTTCTGATGGATGGAAGTCTCTTTATTATGGGGGATAGTTTGTCGTTGGGACTCACTTTGCTCTGAAGAAGCTTGTTTGTTTCCAGTCATAAGTAGTGATGCCAATCAATTGTTACCACCCTAATATTGATGTTTTCTGGTATTATCCTACCACCTCTTTATTTCCTTTGTGAGTCGATGTTATCTTTTTTTCTATTTTCTATGAGAGTAGGTAGTTCGCAGTTATCTATCGATAGTTGTTATTCATCACTTTTCTCTCCTCAATGTTTGAGTTGATGTTACGTTGTCTCCTCCTTTGACTTTACCCCAGTAGAGTCGATCCTCTGTTCACCAACAATTTATTTTCCTGGTCTAGTTTTATTTTGATCTTTTATTTTCGGTTTCCCCAGTGGTGTCTGGTGTAACCTTTGGATTTGTTTGTTTGCATGCATAATCATAAACATTGCATGGCATCTTAGGGCCAAAAATAGGTTTTGTTTTATATTTAAGTATCTTCTATCGCATAGACATGAAGATTTTATCCTTCGTATCTTCGGATATAATACACTTAAATAAGGGCAGCTGTTGTACCCCAATTTTTGTCCCTAAGATCCCTCTATCGTCTCATGTCAACTCAATCAAAACAAGATCATGCTAGGGTTTGGTTCTTCCCCTTACCTTTGGGTTTTCTCATGGGGGATCACCAAGCACCTTGACTTGTATATTATGATCATTTATGTTTTTTATTAATTAACTTTTAACTAATAAATACAATGAATGTTTTCTCTAGTTGATGATGTTATAGGTGAAAGCACAACGCATTCCATCAAGTGGATCTATAGGTTCATGAGTCTATTTCCATGCCTTTTACAACAAAGCTTCATTGAGATTCAAGCTTCATCATTGAAGGTGATTTAAAGTGATATCATGATAATATCTACCATGTTTCATCATGCACTCAATTTGTCAAATAAATTCAAAGGATGCAAGATTTGATTGAAGAAGTTAGACCTAATTGGACAATTTCTTGCTCTCTTGCTCACAAGTGCATATTTCCCTTAATTCTTAATATTTGGAGATGGTTTTTTGACGCTATGGTTTCTCATTATCATCCTCAATAACTTCTATTTACAAGAAAAAAGTATTTGTGCAAGAAAGTTTACCAAAATTGAAAGAGGTTTCCAAAGCATTTTGTTGCTCTATGAGCTAGGGTTTTTAACTTCTAAGGGCTATATCTAGCTCATATTTTGAGATTTTTGAGTGATTCCAAATACATGCTTCTCTTTAAATGATTATTAACAAATCACTTTAAAAGTTTCAAGAAACTTTTATGTGGAAGAAGCCTAATGATTGAGAAATATTATAAGTCCTCTAGATAGGCCATCAAATTCCCTTATGTGACTTCAAAAGGGCATAACTTAGCAAGTTTTTATCTTAGAGAGCCCATTCCCTTTCCATAATGATCTTAAGGATGTAAAATTCAACTCTTCTTTCATGTGCAAAGCTTGAAAATGAATGGAAGATGCCCTAAAGATGCAAAAGATTATAGGTCATCTCATGAATTTTCACCAATTTTGCAAGACCATAACTCTTTCAATACTTGGTATTTTTGAGTTATTCAAGTTCCACAATGAACTTTTGGAAGTCTATTTCAAGCTAGAATCATTTATCAAACAATATTTTGGAGGAAGTCCTTGTATGGCATCAAAACATTATAGGTCATTTTTGAAGAAGAAACTTAAATTTTTCTAAGTATAAAAGTCAGCATCTTTTTCTCAACTTTGACTCATCACAACTTTCAGCTCAAGCATCCATGTGATCCATTCTTTGCACACTGTGAAGTTTGTTATCTCATCTTTCCAAACATCAAGAATCAAGTCATACAGCTTCCTGAATTATGCACACCATGATTTCAAAGATGATACATTGGAATTGAAATTTCTCAAACAGTCAGAATGCAATCTCAATAATTTGACTACTAATCACAAAATTTGTGCATGTTTTCTACTTAAACATGATTAGCATAAACTTGTGGATGATTTAGAGTGCCAAAACACATCATTTGGATGAGTTTTGATGCACATGTGATCACACTTATTTCATGAAAACATGTGTGCACGATTTCCCTCCAAATTGCATCATTCAACCCTCCTCTTGATTCCATTCACTTCTTCTATAAATGCAGGCTTTATCCCACTCATTTTCGTAATCTTAGATAGCCAAAATCACCCTACCAAACTCTCTCTTTAATCCACTTTTCTGCAACTTTGAATTTGGTTTTACAACTTTACTCAATCCATATTTTTTGTCAATTCTTCATCCTTGAACTTCACTAAAGCTAACAGAAGAAGAACCAAGCTCTAAGATTTCTTAAATCGTGCTAGCCAAGTCAAGTTTCAGAGCTCTGAATTTGAACTTCAATAGGTAGATTCCTTGATCAACTCTCTAAAATTGTGGTACTGTATTGAAGCTCTCATCATTCTGATCCTAGTCACAACATTTGTTTTCAACTGGAAGTGAGTTTTGACCATGAATTTTCAAATCCCCTTTCAAATCTTTCCTTCCAAAATGACTGAGCTACACCTTACATAAATTTTTCGCAAGGGTACCATTGGAATCGTCTTGAAGAGACGAAGCAAATGGTACCGGACTCGAGATCTAATATTTCCATTTTATAGACCTGCAATTCGCATGGCTGGAGGTTGAAGATGTCCAACGTGTCATCTCCCAACCAATGATATCGTGCCATTTGTTTTTTTTTGAATTCTGATTTTAATAATTGATTTGGTGCTTTATTCACTAATGTCCATGATATGCACAGCCTGCTAGATCCCTTGGATTTGATTACTAATGCGTTTTGATATTGATCCAATGGTCTACATCTTTTTGGTTTTTATTTTATTTTCTGATTTTATATTTTATTTGTTTTAAACTTCAAAAATACATAAAAAATTCATTTTAACTTCAAAAAACCTGAAAAAAATCTTAAAAATACTTTTGATTTTTCTCCTTATGATTATTATTTTTTTCACAATTTTTTTGTGTTTTAATTTTTTTTAATATTTTTTCACTTTATTTGAGTTGTTTTAAATGTTTAAAAATACTTTTCCTAATTTTTAAATTCTGAAAGAAAATATGGAAGGATCCAATGACCTCTTGACAAATATTAGTGACCTCATTTTATTTCTATTTCTGATTTTACTATTTTTTACAATTTTTGGTTTATTTTGCTCATTTCTTTTAATTTCAAAAATAATTTCTGACTTAAAAAAATTACCAAAAATTTTATAAAAATATTTTCATGGATGTTTTGAATATAGTTGCTATTTCCCCCTTCTATTTTCATTTAAAACCATTTTAAAAACTTTTTTTCTTTATTTTCAAATACAATTTTATTTTTGTATATATTCTGGCTGATCTTGAATTATGAGATTTTGATTATGAGCTTCATTAACATCATTGGATCTTGGGTGTTGAGTTTAACTCCTCCAAAATGGATGATTGATTTTAATGATAGCTTGATTAAATTTTTTGGTTCAAATGTGGTTTGATTCGTATCCCTTCCCTTTTCATCTTATCCACTTCTTACTTGTATTATATATTGTGGGAGAATGATTTACATATCATTTCTCTAAACATATGGTACATATATTGCTATTGACCGACCTCAAAATAGGTGCAACTTCTATATAAGTCTACTTACGATTGCTTAACATAATGCTAAATTTTGTCCCGATTCGACAAATGATCATTTATGGCCCAAACCTATGTTTGCAAGCCCAAATATGTTAACTTGAAACCTTTGATCTAATAATTTTGAGATTCATTGTTAGGAGGCTTTGGTCTTATCAATCCTCTAATGAATCTTTATAAGATTTGGTCAAATTGAATCACTTAAACATCATTGATCATTTATTGTTGCGTTGAGATTTTGAAATGAATGATATACTTGACAAAAAGCAAATGAAACTTGTTGTTGTAACATTTGACTTTTATTTTATGACCTCTTATTTTATGCTTTTATTTTGTGCCTTTACTTTATGCACCATTTTATTTTAGCATTTACATTTCATGGTAGTTTCATCTTTGCTCACTTGAGCATTTACTTTTATGCCATTTTTATTTTTCTCATTTGAGCCTCTCATTTCTTTTTCAAGATACTTAATAATCAACTTGAACCATAAAAAACTTTAAAGTTACTTGGACTATTTGGTTACTATCCTTGGCATTTTGGAGTTGTGGACTTCTTGGACTTAGGATTAGAGACCTTGGCCTACCTTGAGACTTGGTGACTTCTATTACTATTTTGTCTTGAGTTCTTAGGGTTTACCCCAAGATATTGGGTTGTTTGTTTTCATTGTGTTCAGGTTATTCGGATTATATGCTTTGATGGGGAATTTATCTGTATACAGTCGTTACTGTGCCCAATTTTTGTGAAGACTTAATGCATTTGAAGTTTGATTCTTAAGAGGTTATATGTCCTTTCTTGTTTAGTTTCAATCCAAATAATGAGAATTATACATTGAATCATTATGTAAAGTGTTTGCTTCTTGTTGGTTAGATGGTTCTTTTCCCTATCTTTTACCTTATGCTTTAGGATAGTGCCTTCATCTCCTCCCATATTCTTTAATTTCAAAATCTTCTACCTCCTTTTCAAAATTATTAATGTTTTCTAAACTTGAACAATTTTCACAATAAACTTGGCCTTAGGTCCATGCAATTTTCAAAAATGTTTTCTTAATCAAATTTTAATCAACTTAATAATACCTTGACATTTTTTTCTGAGAACACTAAAAATAAATCAATCTCATTCAATTTATTTGGCAACTTTAGCTTTTTTGCTTTAAAATTTTCTCAAAAGATTAGACTCTTGTCAATCCTTGTAGTGATGCGAGCCACTATACTTCTACGATATGTAGTGAAGTGAGATATTTTCCACTTGGGTGTTGAGTAAGGCTTTATTGATTTTAAAATCTAGGCCATGTCCTCCACTTTGAGGTGAAGAAAATTCTCCTTTCTAATAATTATGGGTAGTAAGTATGTTTTCCACTCGGATAAGACAATGATGTCTCGTCTCTTAAACTTAACCAACAGACTTGTGTTTTAAAAATTTTAAAAGTGAACTACGAGTACCCTGATCCCCTATTTCATGAAAGGTGGTACATAGGCACTAAAGATTCGCAACCGCGGAGGGTGCGGGAAAAAATTGTAAAAAATATTTCTTTTCTCATCTCCACCTAGATTTTTGTAAACAACATTTATAGCCAAAATACACAAATTTACAAAGAGGTTCCTGCGGAGTACCTTTGCATAACCAACCCCCTCACCTAGATTCTCTCCCCATCTTTTTGGGTTACTCGCTCTTTTCCCATTCCTTTGGAAACAATAAAGTGTGGTGGCAATTTTTATTTTGATCTTTGCGAGTCATGTCAATCTAATGGCTTAGTCTCAACATTTCTAACGCTACAATTTGTGTACATCTTTGGTTTTTGTAACTGTCCAGATTTTATAGATTCTATATGTTGAGTAAAAGTAGGAACACTCCCTTGATCTTTGTTTTTCAAGCATGGAGAAAAATCAACAAGGCGTGCGTTTCATGGAGACATTTTCGTAACTGAAGATATGACTTTTAACGAGTGCCATGCATTATGGTGTGGGACACATATTTCCATTCCATGCCGGTCGGGACAAGAAGTCTGCGAGGGGCACACTTTTGGACTTTGTGACGGGCGACACGTGCCTATGACGGGAGGCATGGCTTCTGATACATAATGTTTTCAATTTTGCTGCTAAAGTGCCATTTCTTCTTCATTTCTCCAATATTCTTCTTCCTTTTCTCATGTATGCTTTGTAGAAACTAAATACCTGAAATATGCTGCAAATACTATAAATAGAGACATAATGCGACATAATAAATAAAGAATCAGAAGCTTTACCTATGTAAATTAGGAGGAATGTACTATAACTTTTTGTGTTATCAGTACCGCAAGAAATCTTCGTTGATCAGTTCGAAAATTATGTTCCTAGCTTGACAACTGATAATGGGCTAGGCTTTTTTGACGTTGATTTAACTCCCGCAGGAAGGAACCATAATAAGGCTCTGCATGTCTCTATTGAGTTTAGGGGCACTACCTTATCTCATGTGTTAGTGGACACAAGTTCCTCATTGAATGTATTGCCAAAATTTGTTTTAGACAAACTTGAATATGAAAGGGTTGTGCTAAAACCCAGTAACGTTGTGGTGAGAGCTTTTGATGGTTCAAAGAGAACGGTGCATGGATAGGTTGATCTTCCAATCAAAGTGGGTTCCCATGTCTTCGACTCTACTTTCTATGTGATGGAAATTTGTCCAGCTTATTCCTGTTTTCTTGGACGCCCTTGGATTTATGGAGCAGGCGCTGCTACTTCTACTTTACACTAAAAGTTGAAGTATCCAGTGAAAGGAAAAATCATTATAGTTTATGGTGAAGAAGAATACATGGTGAGCCATTTGAAGTCTTTCAAGTATGTCGAAATGGATGGTGAATTCCTCAAGACTCCTTTCCAGACCTTTGAAGTTATTTCTCAGACAACCATTGTTGTTAAAGTTGCTCCTATTGTTCCTAAGGTTACCAGGATTCCACCAAGAATGGCTTCTCTAAAAGATTCTGAGGCTATGGTAGAAGAAGGTGGTGGCACTATTTTGGGTCAGCTTCCTGACATTCCTTACAAGTCTGACATATTTGGTTTTGGTTTCACTGTAGAGGCTTAGAGGGTTGTCCGTCATGCTCGTGCTAATTATGGGAGACCTCCATTCCACATCAACGACACTGGAGTTCACAAAAATCAAGTCAACATTGTGGAAGACACTGATAGCAACTGTGACATAGACAATTGGATTTTCCCTACTACCGGCAGTGCGCTCAACAATTAGAAGGCTGAAGACTTTATACCAATCTCCTTTATTCAAGAGTAAATTCTATTTTCTGTTTTCTTGCTTTTAAGTTTTTTTTAATGTAATTTTATTAATAACTTTAAGCCTTGTGCCTTACACGGGGCACAACGGTCCATTTGTTAGGGTTGTCATTTTCATCCATATATTTTCATTCAATAAATCATTGGATGTTTGCATTCAAATTTTGCGCTATTTATCTTACTTTTACTTTATTTCTTTCGAAATAGCTATGTGTTCTTACACACACCCACATAACAAATTACAGATATACATCCACTCTGGGTCCCATTGATAATAATTCTGCTATTGCCAATTATGACTTTGAAAATCCGATCTACCAAGTCGAGGACAAAGGTGAGGAAGGTTGTGCAGTACCTAGAGAGCTTGCTAGATTGTTAGAGCAGGAGGAAAGAGACATACAACTGTATGAAGAGCTAGTCGAGGTTGTAAACTTGGGTACTGAAGAAGACAAGAAAGAAATCAAGATAGGTTCTAACCTAGAAGATAATGTCAAAAAAAGTTAATCCAGATGTTACATGACTATGTTGAGATCTTTTCTTGGTCTTATGAATACATGCCAGTTGTTGTACCCCAAAATTTTCCCTCCCATTTTCTTCAAGACATTCTTTCAAGGCTTCTCAAAACACTCAAGGGTTGACTAGTCAAGATGCACCTCCCAAACCAAAGGCCTACAACTAGGGTTTGGAGTTTCTCAAGGAAATGTGGTTTTCAAAGGTCCCAAGTGGTTTCCATTGTTCTTCATAGGTCATAAATAAGATTTTTGGTCAACATCAACATTTTGAAGTGATATTAATCATTTGATCAAGAGTTGATCATGATTCCCCAAGGAAAGTCCTCAGATCATCAAAAGTCAAGAATTGCCAAATTAGGGTTTCCTTAGGAGAAGTCAACTGAACTTTGAGCAGGCATAACTTTCACATGATTCCTCAACTTTTCCCCAACCAAAGCCAACTTTGAAGAGAATATAATTCCCTAAAACTTTGTTTTTATTCTCAAGTCTAAAAAATGCTTCATTTGAAATATATGAGCTAAAACATTATAGGTCATTTTCAAAAGTCAACAAAAGACACTTTTTATCAAGGCAAATTACATCAAGATAATGTCTTCAAAATAAAAAATGATCAACATAGAGATTGTAGAGGACATCTTGATCTTTCAAAAAAATTCAAAAATCATCTTCAAAATTTGAAAATTGAGCAAGTAATGAGTTGCAAAAATTGGGCAATTTTTAATAAATGCATGTAATGCTAAATGTGCAATCTTGAAATTTTGGACTTGTGACCTAATTTTTTGGACTTCAAACATGTTTATAACCTTGCAAAAGACTCCTAAACTCACTATCACCTTGTCTTGTATTTTCTTATTATTTTATTTATATTTATTTTGTTTTTATTCAAATAAATGCAAAATAAATTAAATAAATTCACAGAAATCATGGGCTATGCATATGGGCTGGATTTGATCCACTTTGGAACCCATTAATTCGTGCAAGATACATCAGAAATGTCCATGTTCATGCAACATCAAGAAAGGGCAAGAATCACTCATTTTTAGCAAGCTTTGAATGTGTTTTATTCTTGTCTCAAAGGCCATCATGGCTTGGTTTTCCTTCCATATTTATCTACTCCTCTCTTTCCTCTATATAAAGCACTACAACCCAGGCCAAAGTTATAATACCCCAAATTTGTCCTACCCTCTCACTTTTTATCTGGCTTATGCATATCGCACTTTTCTCATGTACATAACCTTCATTAGGTCATCTAACACATCATGCATCATTAGTCAATAATTTGGCATGGGATCAGGGATTTCGAGGAATTAGGGTTGATGTATGGCTTTAAGGCTCTCATATTTGCACAAGCTTGTTTTGGTTGATTTCTCCATCAATTACTTGTTTGAATCTAGGATTTTATTTCCCTGACTTCTTTATCATCAAACTGCAGAAGTATTCTTTCTTCTCAACATCAAGTTGCAATATTTCTTCAAGGCTTAAGAATTAGGGTTTTTGTCTGTTATGCTTCAACTGGGAATCATTGTATTAGGGATCGATCTTGTGGTTATCTTGAGCCTCTCCTTCTCCATCATTGTGGAATTTTTTCAATGATACAATTTTTGGCTCTCATCAAATACTTTCCACTTCAATTGCAAGTCATCCTAAGGCTATCTCCAAAGGCTACAAACTCAAGCAGTGAAGGCCATCGTCTTATACCTATCATCTCCACATGAATGATAATTTATTTCCTTAATCATGTGGACTTCAAGAGGGGTTCCATGCGTATTTTTTCATCAATAAATTTCAAAGGGGTTCTATCATTACTTGAAGTGCGAGTAGTTGAAGATTTTGGTGTATTCATAGCCATTAGGGTCTTATTCAAGGATGCTTCACTATGTCATACAAAGAGGTTATCATATAAGAAAATATTATCTTTTACAAGTTAGGATTTTAAATGACCCTTTCTTCATCAAATAAGGTTTAGCTGTTACTTGAATCTCAAGGCATATATTCACGAGCTCTAGGTAAGAGAAGAAGATTCAAAGGGATACTCTTTGCAAATTGGAGTTTGTACACTTTATGATGCAAAGCTCTTTATCAAGTCTATTGGCTTACTTATGACCCAATATACTTTTGGGACTTCATGTCAAATACATTAAAATCAAAATCTAAAGCTTCTTCAATTATGGTTTTTAAGTGAGGATTAAAAAAGATGCAAGGATCGTTCATTCATTTGAAGATATTTAGACTTCTTTTCATTCAAAAGTAAAGAAACTAAACACTACAAGTTGATTCTTGGAAAAGGCTCTTATTAAATTCATATCACAGCCATGGAGTTATATGTAACATAAAATTAAAATATCTTGGAGATACAAAAGGAAATTTGGAAGAGAAGACTACTTGGAGTATTTGGGATTCATCATTAAAATTCAAGGGTTTACAAGAAGCTTATGTTACCAATATCATTACAAAGTGTCAAATGCCATTACAAATCCATACAAAAAAAACATTACATTAAACATATGACTTAATCTTCATCTATCACCTCGTTTTCCAAAACTCCATGAATTCCATGTTTTAGGCCCTTCTTCAAGCTTCAAAATCATGACCATGATCGACTCTCAAGCAATGCCAAAACCCGCAGCCTCGTAACAAAGTACCAAACCAGCTGCTTCTTGAAGAATATAAAACCAGAAAACAGAAAATACATATGAAGAGGAAAGAATTGCCAACCGCTCCAGCAGAAAACAATATATAACAAACATTCCCCAACAGAAAAAACTTCATAACTAGTTATACAGAAAAACCTCATAACAGTTTTCAACCTTCCAAAAAACAACTTTCTAATTGTTTAACAGAAAAAGAAAAATAACAGAATTCATAACAGTTTTTTTAACCAATTCATAACAGAACCCAACTTGTAACTCCCTCTAACTAAACCGTCGCCAACATACAAAACTAACTAAAACTCCCTGTAATTGTCCGTAACAAATGTAATAGAAAACTAACATATTCCAACTATCTCTTCTAACAACCTCTAATTCCCTAACCGTTTTCTAACTCACTCAACAAACTTGAGAGACTTATACAAAAAGTTGTAACAGAATAACAAAGAAGGAGGAGATTCACCATCATTTCTCACACAGATAATTATTCACAAAGGAAAAATCACCAAAAAAATATTGATTCTCTCTCGGAACTCCTTATCACCATCTTCATCTCCTTCAACCGATTTACTTCAACCATCATCAATATTTTGCAGCCTTTTGTAACACCATCAACCTTGCACCTACAAGTTCTAGAGCAAACTACATAGCAGCACCTTCAATCGTCACCTTCAACCTTTCGTTTCCAGCTTAATCAGCAACCTGCAATCATCGCTCGATTCTTCACCATCATTAATGTTGCACCACTCTTCATCTCTTCTTGAAATATGCAACTTCATCATCTTCTACTCTACATCACTGCAAGAAAATCAAGCAACAAGAACAACCTCATCACTAAATCGCACCATAATAACAACACGTTGTTGTAGTGTTTCTGCATCAAATCAGAAATCGGTTCACAAATTGAACAATAGCATCAAGCAACAACAACAAGACCAACGCGTTAACACAAATATCATCATCATCTTTGTTTTTTTACTTCAATACGTATCAGAAAAAGGAAACCGAAAAGGCAGAAGGAAAAGAGATTCAAATTGTAAGTCGCGTCCTCTGCGTCTTGTTAACTTGTATGAGCTATGGTTATTGTGTGTTAGGGCACAATATCATGAAGGTTGAATCACAAACCTTGAAGCTGGCACTGAAGGTTTAAAGGAAGAGTTTTCTTGAAATAAGGCGACGAAGGTTATGAGAGGGAGGTAATAGAAGAATCAAAGGAGAACATTCAAAGATGGAGAGGTTAAGGGGTATCGCGGAGGAGAGCTGATTTGAGACGAAGGTGGAAATAGTAAGAGGAAATCGCTGGTGATGGAGGGAGTTGCATCGGGGAACAGAGAGAGATATTGAGGCGAGTTTGAACGGGGGCGCTGCAAGCGAATTAGGCCGGAGAAACGAAGCTGCGGCGGAATGATTTTCAAAGGAGGAAGAAGAAGTTGAACCGTCAATTTCTCTACCCTAACCTCACAAACTGCAAAATGAACCGTATCCTCTTTTTTTTTGTTATTTCATTTTTTCTTATTTTAATATTATTAATAAAAATAAACAAAGGCTGGATAATAGCTAAAATGGTTTGGGTTGTGATATATTGGACTGAACTGATGGCTGCCTAGGCCCAATGGCTGTTTTTTGGTATTTTTTTGGTTCATTTTAATGGGCCTAGTTCCATTCTATTTTTTGCTTGCAGCATATCTTGAATCCAGCTTGCACCTCTTGAGGTCTTATTTCCAATATTTATTTCAATTGCATTTGTGATTAATTTTGGTGATTGGATTTCTTTGGTGATATTGGTAAATAAAAGAGATTTAAGTGAAGTTTTCAAGAAGTTATAAGCTATCTAAGAGAATAATTTTCATAAATGGAATTTGAGGAAGCTTTTAGTATAGTTTTCTCATTGCTTGCAAGGTTTTGAAGAGGAAACGAACTTTCTCTATTCAGTATCATCGCAACTCTATTTTACTCTTCATTTTCGCATTTTATCGTACTTCTTTACCGCTTTTCTAGAAATCATGAGAAGTTGGGCTTTACTACTTTCCAATGCCATGAGAAGTAGGGTAGGGATGTATGATGGGGGTCTCCGTTGCTGATCTTATCAGGAACCCCTCTAGTTTGTTTAAAGACTCATTTAGGGCAATTCCGCATTGTGTGCCATTTTGTGCTACTTGTTTGTGGTTTATTTAAAACCCTGCCTTTGAGTAGGTAATTTGAAGGTGTGTTTATATTTATGCCTGCATATGTACAGATGATAAGTCCTCAAAAAGAGGCGAGCGGGGAGGGTTAGAAATCAATCCATGCAATTTTGTCCATGCCATCCTTAGCTCGTGACGCACCTGAAGCTTCGGATTTGTGCATGCTCTTGTGTATCGAGTCGTCAAGTGGGGAATGGTTCCACAATTGAATCCCCATGCTTTATCAGGAGTTTGCATTGGCCGATGCTGATACTCCGTGATTGTTCATATTGTCTTCTGTCGCCTACCTCGATCTCCTATATCTTGGTTAGATGTTCAGTCGCTTTGGACATCACATTTTTGTTTTTCATCTCAGTCCTGCTTGTTTGTCTCGAGTGATACGCTCTCCTTGACTAAAGCATTTCTATTCTTTTCCTTACTACTTTATGTGTGATCTCTTCCGAGCTTACTTGTTTTATCCTTGTACATACCATGTTCCCTTAGGACACGCTTGTTCCTTTCAGATGCAAGTTAGACCTTAGGTTGCAAGCCATGCATGCTAACATTAGGTAGACATTTCCCTTTCATCCTTGACGTAAGGCTACCATTGTATGATAATATTAGATTAGAAATAGGCTAGTCTCCCTTATACTCTTTTCTTCCCCTTTTGCATATGCATTCTAAAACTAAAAACTTTCTTTTTAGCAAATCAAAAACATGCTAATCACACTTAAACCCTTTTTCAAGGTAGCAAAAACAACTCAAATATGGAATCTTTCCTCGAGGGCGTAACTGAAAACCGTCTTCAAGCAAGGACATGATTAATTTACTTATGTACCAACGCGCGAGTCTCTAAAGGTCGAGCTGTCGCAGAAGGCATAAATAAAATTATCCATAAAAAACACAAAACAAATAAAAACATGTGAGCCGAACTATGATAGCTTTGATTCCTCAAAAAGGATACGTAGGCATTGGGGTAGGGCCTAAGCGAGTACAACTTTATTTTCCCTACATTCTTTTCTCCTTTCTTTTGCATGCATTCTTCCTCAGCAATAAGCAGTAAGCATAGATTAAACACACCCATAAGATAGACAACAAGAGTGGATACCGTAGAGTACTACAGGCGTGTGGGGTGCTAATACCTTTCCCTCGCGTAATAGACTCCCTTACTTGATCTCTCGGTCGCAAGACTGTGACTTCTCCCTTCTCAGGTTTTCTCGATGTTTACCTTTCCCTTCACGTGGGATAAAATATGTTCAATAGCGACTTTATTGTTTGATGATTTTCAGCCGGTTGTTTCAGCTGGCGACTTCACTGGGGACAAGTCGACCAAATGTTGGTCCATCCCAGAGTCGCTCCTAGCTCTAACTTTCTTTTATTTAGGTGTTTATTTTTATGCTTTCAATTTATTCATTCATACATGATTACCTGAGCATATGTATGCATTGAACTTTATTTTTTTCCATACTACTGTTGTACTGGATCTGTTTCTTGTTGGGTGGGTGTTACAAGAGGTAAAAGACCCAATACCCAGGCCAAATGACAACCACAAGAACACTAGGAATAGAGAGGAACATGACAGATAGGGGATGTAGATTACCCTAGACGGTTGTGTCGTCCATGCTCAGATGAGGTTTTAATGAGGTGCTATCATTATCATGTAGGTGTACGGTGATATTACTCTCAAGAAAACCCGTGATTTTGAGTTACCATTGCCTTACCCTAACCTAGTCTTCACCCGTGAGTTGGGCGGGAATTATTATCACAAGTATAGATGGTGACTATGTTCATATGGTGAATATGTTCATATGGTTACTCATGTTCATATGATGACTATGCTCAGATGGTGACTATTAGTTCTAATGGTTATGCTCTGGATTTCTGTTGGTGATCGTATGGTTCTCAAATTTATTTTCTAAGTTCCTGATTTGTATATTTGGAGGTTCATTTGGGCCTTAGATCTTGGTATTCCCAACATGTTCAGAAAAGGATGAAAAATATCTGGTGTTCTAGAAGCCTTGATCCCGTACAATCGATAATCCACATGGTACTTGGTTCTTATATGTTCGAAAGTTATGCCAGACCTTTGATCTGGTGATATTCATATGATTCAGAATAGTGCCGCAATCATATTCGGGATCTTTGATCCCATTTGATCCCATGTCTTTGCATACATAACATGGTTAACCACATGCTTAACATACATGTTTTGTTATTTCTAGGGAATCGTATTTGCAAGCCTTGCATTGAACTTTTCCAACCCTGGCAGAACATGACATGGCATCCATTCATGCACTCCATGCATATTTATTCATCCATAACAGGTACTCGATGATTGGGGATTCTTATTAAGACCTGGTGTTCTCCTCAGAGATTCAACTTGATTTATTACTTCACATGTTCAAAGATCGATATGGGATATGTTGTACCCTAAAATTTACCCTCTCATGTTTTTCCAAGATTTCCTCTTGCATAGGTGGTTACAAACCTTTGCCTAAAGACAAGGAAATTTTTAAAATGATGGTTAAGTATCCTTCAATTGGCATATGAAAAAGTGTCCTTCGAATGGCATCTGAAAAGGTCCTTCGATTGGCGTAGGGCCTTTCGATGGGAATTTCCAACAAGGAAGCTTTGACAGGCATCTTAAATAAGGTTGTTTTTCGTTAGAGTGTACAAAGTGCCTTTCGACAGGAATATTAACCAAGTAATGTTTCGATTGGTGTTGTGGCCAAGCCCTTCGATTGGCACGGACACAAGGTCTTTCAATTGGCCTCATGACAAGCCTTTCGATTGGTATTGTGTCAAGGCCTTCGATTGGCATTCTGAAAGACCCTCTCGTTTGGCACCCTGGGCCAAGCCTTTCGATTGGAATGGCAAGGGATCCTTCAGTTTAGCATTGTGTCAAAGTAGCTTCGACAGGCATGTTAACTGTGTCCTTCGACTGGTATGGACAAGATCTTTCGATTAGCGTAGCACAGAACTCTTCGATTGACATTTCAATAAATACCCTTCGATTGGTATTTGGACAAGGGCCATTCAAAGAACTCCTTCCAGGCCATTCGAAAGAGGCCATCAAGAGGGCACTCAAAAAACATGTCTAGGTACACCGAACGTGAAAAAATGGAATGTTTTCCTTGCAAATATAGCAAGAATTCAATGTTGATCGTGGATTAAATTTTTGAGTTAAAGGCCAGATTCTTGCCTTATTTGTTCACCACTCCACAAGATTTGATTTGACCAGGATGATTATCTTAAAATCAAGCAATCGAAGGAGAGGGTGGCTCAATCGAAGGAGCTATAACAATGAAGTTGGTACAATTCGAATTAGAGTTCAGAGCTTTCGAAGAAAACAATGCTCTGATGAGGAAAGACCTGAGTAATTCGAATTGGAACTTAGAGCCACCAAAGAGAGCAAATTCGAAGGGAAATGGATCTGCAGGGGCAGGTCAGCTTTTGATTTTCATCGTATTGGAGGCCCAAATAACTCATAACAGGCTTGTAGTAACGCATGAAAATAGATTGACACTTGATTGAATCAAATATAGAAAGTTTTTATGAAGAAATAAAATCAAATCTCTTCATCATAATGGACCAAGATTTGATAACAAATGTTGACCTAAAATCCCTTGTCTATATAAACCTAATGCTCTCAGAGAAAAAATAGACGAAAACTGCCACACGGAGACTGCCTCAGAAGAAAATGTACCCTGCCCCACGAGATTCCAGAAAGTTGCACAAAATTTCCAAAAAAAACTGTCAAACTCAAAGCTGATTTTGCAAGCAGCCTCCGTCCAGACTAACACCTGAATTGTGTTCCTGGGATTCACGCAGAAGCATCCCTCATACAATCCCCCTGTTGGTAATTTTGTCTTTGATCTCAAACTTGTTAAATATGATTTAAATTCATGTCGAAAATATATACATATTGCTGCTAATTTTCATATTTGTTTGACTGTGTTACATGTGAGCAAAGATGCCTAATTGAGATCATGCCATTGTTGGGGCACGATCTGAGTTTACCTTCAATTTTTACAGCTGTAGTTCATCGTCAATGGGTTAACACTATAGGGGACCACTGAGCGCGCATATTCGACATTTAAGTTAATACTGTGTTTTTATTTCTAACGTAATATTGATGTTTCGTTTGGACCAATGAATGGAAGTCTTTCGACCAGGTTGGTGAGGAAGATGTGCTGCAACGAAAAGGACCTGGCTTCGACACCCAGGTCATACATTTTGTGTTTTTTCTAACAAACTTCCTTGCAAATCCAATATCCCAGATCAAAGGATGTCACATCCAGATCGAATTCCCCAGACGTGCAGTCTCGCAGGCACCTTCGATCAACCCTCTGGATCGAAAGGAATCCCAAGCCTCTTCGACCCAAGCCTTAATTCTAAGAATGCACTTTTTCCATTTACTGTTTTGGTCTTTCGATTTTATCCTTCCTTTGGTTGTTTGACCTTACTTCTTCTAAGCTTTAATTAACAATAAAAAACCACAAAAACATTAGGCCTAGTTTTTTATATTAAATTAATTTTGTCAATTAACTAATTATTTTAATATTTTCTTAAAAAAACTAAAATTGAATAGACTTAGGATTTTTTAATTCAATTTCTTTTCATAACAAAAACAAACAAAAAATTCCTTTCACTTAGGATTTTAGACGTATTTTAAATTCACGCACGCGCTTATTTACTTTAGCATTTTTTGTTAATTATGTAACTGTGCCCGGTTTGTAATAGCTTAATTAGGATTTTTTTTTTGCACTTTATTTTTTCATTAATTATTTATGTATCTACACCAAAGCCTTGTAATAGCGTAGGACCTTTATTTCTCGCGTTTATATTTTATATACTCGTATATAATTGCTAGTAACCTAGGCGTGTATGATTAATCAATCAATCAGTAGATCACTAAATTCAAGATAAATATATCTGCAAAAAGCACACTGCTGCACACTTGCACCCTTAGGGTATACCTCACTCGGTTGCCTTCGAATTACAGTCACAATTCTCGAATCGTGATAATTCTTAGTGGTTGCCCTTAAGTCTAGAGATCACTAGTCCCTCGATGACCCTCTCGACTGTTGCCTTGGTATAAAAGTGATCTTAGGGATTTAGGCAGTTACTAAGAGATCTTGCCCTGTTGCCTTAGTGATCGTACGTCCCTTTTGATAGTCCCTCAAACATCTAACGACTAGGGCTACCTACTCATTAATAGTAGGATAGCACTGTCTAAAGGATAGGAGGAAAAGAACAAGCTTTTTTCGAGTAGGTAGATAACTGTTAGGTACTTGCTCAAACATTCCTTTTTACAAACTTTCAAACACTTTTCAAACAAAGTTTTCAAAAAGCTTTATCACACTCTTGAGGACTGATACAAGGGTTATCATAAAGCGATTCGCCGCACTAAGGCATTTTCAAACAAAAACTTTTCCACGCAAACACGAAAGTAATTTTAAAAATGAGAAAATACCTAAGAGCCCATGGAAAACCATGGATGGAAAGGGTGCTAACACCTTCCCTTTCCATAATCTACCCCCTTACTTAGAAATCTTGAAAAAAGGTATTTTTCTGTTCTTTTCACCCTTTCCTTAATTTGGATAAAAGAAAAGTCAGTGGAGACTCTTGCTTACCGCACATTTGCGAACAAAAAACACAAACCAATATTTAAGCAATTGGTTCTGCTACCATATCACAGAACTGGCGACTCTACTGGGGAAAATTATAAAGTGGGGTTTACCTTAGGGTCTAGATCATTTTAAAATTGCTTTCTCTGTTTGCTTTGACTGCTTTATCTTTGAGGGTTTGTTGGGGTATTCTTGTAAAGAACCTATACCCAGATCTGGGGCATCTTTTTAGGTAAACAACAATAGATCGTGGAGACTGTACGGTTTAGACCGATATGGTTAAAGTGATATCTGTGTTGGTGTGACACTTTGGTTGGTACTAGTATCCCTTGTGTTGAATCGAGGAGAATATGAGGTTGCCGCATGGTGCCGTGAACCACTAACGAACCTTAGAACCTTAGTTGAACAAACTTGGCCATTAGAAAGTAGTGAGATGTCGGCCTCGGTGTAAAGCTGGGAATCAGTTGATACTCGATACTACACTCATTGAGATCGAACTTTCGAGATGTTTCGGCCACAAGAAAAGATTGCTAAGCTGAAATAATGCTTGATAAAGAAAGATCAGTGATATTGAGACTCCTTAAAACCCGATTACTATTTCTAGGACAGGTTTGAAACCAACTAAACTTCAAGAGGGTACTTACTTATGGAATCCATGCAAGCCTAAACTTATAGCTACTTGTGTGACTTGTTTGCTTTCTTTGCCTAACAATTTGAACTTATTGCAGGGCTTTGTTTGTTTTCCTTGCAGGACCTTGTTTATATAAATCCAATAAATTGGTTTCTTACCCTGATTTTTTGCTTAATGCATAGCATACACATCATAACATCATACCATAGCATTTCCTTAACCATTTCAAGGATCTCAAGGGCCTGTGATTCAGGTTATATCTAACAAGGGGCAAGGGGATTCATTTTCCTCTAGCCAACACTGTCAAAAGACCAAAGTGACAACTTGATTCAGGGGCTATGACCCACTTGATATGGTGAGCTTGACTCTTGTAGAAGGACCTTCAACGATACAAAGTGATTCAATCAAAGTTGTAAAGTTCAACGCCTAACATTTTTCTTGTTTACCCCTCGAGATCCTTGAAAACTTTTGCATATCATACATGTCATTGCATTACAGGTATTATCTGGTACAGGTCTCTCATGTTCTCGCTGTTTATTTCAGCAATGGCTCTCAAACAAGACAACAAAGATCTCCAAACTCAAGAGGCTCAATTAATTGAAATGTTCCTAAACCTATACAAGAAGTACGAAGAATTGAAAGCACTCCTCACTGGGAATTTGACCAAGAAACATCCTGACAACAATAAGGATGACCAGTTGGAACAACTGCAAGCTGAAATGGAAAGGATGAAAATCTAGATGAGTAGTCAGATGGCCCTTATCCAAAGCTTGTCTCGGGGGAAAGAAGAGTTAAGACTCCTTATCAGCAAACTTCCTCAAGACGGATGCAACCATGTGAAACAAACGGTCGAAGCTGGGGATCAAGCCATTAATCAACCCCTGATGAGACAAGAAGTTGGCTTGGTGGAAAATGGACCTTTCCAAATTGCTGCTACATCACGAGCCCAATCATAACATCGCCAACAACGACAGGGTAATCAGCAAAGGAAAGACAAGCCCAAGAGGCAGTTCACTAAAATCAACATACCATTGTCTCAGGAATTGCAAGATATGTTGAGGATGAATTTGGTTACGTTGATAAGACCTCATCCGAACCCCAAAACGTCTTCCCCTAACTACAATTCTGATGCAAGGTGTGCATATCACTCCAATAGTCCGGGGCATGATACTGATGATTGTTGGATATTGAAATATAAAATTCAAAACTTGATTGATGAAAAAGTGCTGGAGTTTACATAAGATGGTCAAGCTGAGTTCTTCTGCCATCCCTCCAAGGCACACCATCTAAAGTGACAAGATCAGACAAAGAGGATTTTGTTCATAAGAATTTTCAATTTGTAATTTTCTTTTGATTGTTCGAACATTTATTCATATCAAACCTTGTTATTTCATCAATGCATCACATATGTTTGTCTTGAATCAATTCATTCGTATTCACTATTTCAAAACTGCGTTCTTACTTCCTTTTTTGTGATATTCAACTCTTGATTAAAAGTTGTAAGCCTTTAGAGGGAGGATGGTGAAAACGATACCACAATCTCTACAATATGCTTTTGAACAGACCCTGCTGACGATGTACATGCATTGTTTCAAATCCTAAACAATGGAGTTATAAGGAAGATAATCCTTAGTCAACCCCTTTAAGCCTAAGAAGTAGAAGTTTTCTTTTCACACGAATTAAAACCCTTAATCATAACCTGGGGCAGGGTAGTTTTCTTAGCTAATTCAGACGCGCATTCAGCCGCAATCTTTCGCTTCATACACAATGAATGGCATCGAAGACGTCCTTCCAAATCAGAAGATGGTGATGGTTCCGCATAATCATTAAAACCGACAGTCATTATCTATTAAAATAAAAGCATGCTAAGTCAAAACCTATGAAGGAGACTTAAGAAACAACTGGGGAATCCCGCTGACGGTAATCACAAAAGAAACAGTTCAGGCAAAAGACAGGGATAACAAAATCACAAAAAAGGAGGTCCTACAAATCCTCAACAAAAGAAAAGGTTACAAAAATGACTTCCTTCTCATACAAACGTTCAATTTTGGAACCATCACCAAGTATCAGAGAAAAGATTCCAGACTCAATTGGGATCTAAATGCACAATTAACTGAGCATAGGACTGAAGAATATCACGAAGAGCGGGTTGGGTACAAATAAAATTTGAGCATTTATCCTTTGTTTATTGAACCGTGAACCAGGTCACGTTATAGCCCTTAAAAGTCCTAGCTGAAGCATGGGTTAGTTCGAAAGCATACTGTTACAAAAGGTATCCTGACTCCTGTAGGGTTCGCTATAAATCCTGAGCTGACATCACACTTTTACAAAATTTGTTTTTTCTACTAAAAAATGAATTTTAAAACTTCAAGACAAACATAAGCTTTGCATTCTTAAAATACCATTGTTTACATATGACTATTTGTTCAACAGCAGAGAAATTCACATGACAAATATCTAGTGAACAAAAACCTTCTCAATGAAAAGGATCACCCCAAGTGGAAAAACACTTCTAACCAAGGAACATGGCATGATCATTGTCCGTCATCTGGGGCAGTCAAGTCAAGATTCAAGGAATCTCTCAAAGATGCCAAATAGCCAGGGGCAGATCTCCATCTGAATCACTTGGGGAATTGGGCATGAATTCTAGCAACGAATCATGTATGATCAAACAAACAACTTTTGGAAGTGTGGCAACACATACTACTATGGACAGTGATAATTCAGCATACCTAGTGAACATGGACATAGTCGGAAAATACTACGCATGAACAAAGACCCGCTAGGTTGACTGGCCTAGGAAAAAATAAGGGCATCCTAGAGAACCAAAAGGGTTCGGCAAAAAATTAGGGATAAAAACAAAAAATATGTACACCCGGCAAGTCGAAAACCTGAAAAGGAGGCTTGAGCAAAAATGGATATCCCAGTAGACTGAAAATGTGAAAAGAAAGTCCAGGAAAAAGTTAGGGATTAAAGCGTACGACTACATCCCGTCATCTCGTCACTTGTCTAATCAGTAGAAGGTTTATTACCCTGGTCTGCATTCACTAAGGACTCCAAGAGTTGGTATAATAGTCAAACCATCTACAAAATCCTCGGTTGATATTTTCTACAACAGGTATCGAGACAGGGGCATTCTACTACAAGGTCACTGCCATATTCTCAGCTTACAACCTATTGATGTCAAGTGTTCTCATACCCTCGGTAGAGCAAAATCTCCAAATTACTGCTCCAACGAAAATTGCCCAATGAAGTCGCCAAGCTTCTTGGGATTCCCCAAGCGGATTACAGATTTTCCCTACCCCAACGGAAACATTATGAATAAATAAGATTATCCTCTAGAAATGGTTCAGTTACGATCCAAAGATGGATGTCATCCTGATACTTATTCATATTCTCATCTAGAAACAATTCAGGTACGATCCAAAGACGGATGTCATCCTGACACTTACTCTAGATTCTCATCTAGAAACGATTCAGGTACGATACAAAGACCAATGTTATCCTGACACTTACTCTAGATTCTCATCTAGAAATGATTCAGGTACGAGCCAAATACGGATGTCATTCCGAAACTTATTCATATTCTCATATAGAAACGGTTCAGGTACGATCCAAATACGGATGTCATCCTGACACTTAATCCAGATTCTCATCTAGATACGGTTCAGGTACGATCCAAAGGCAGATGTCATCCTGACACTTACTCCAGATTCTCATCTAGAAACGATTCAAGTACGATCCAAAGACGGATGTCATCCTGATACTTACTCCAGATTCTCATCTAGAAACGGTTCAAGTACGATCCGAAGACGAATGTCATCCTGACACTTACTCCAGATTCTCATCAAGAAACAATTCAGGTACGATCCAAAGAGGGATGTCATCCTGACACTTGTTTGATATTCTCATCTAGAAACGGTTCGGGTACGATCCAGAAATGGATGTCATCCTGATACTTATTCAGACCATCTTCTAGAAACGGTTCGGGTACGATCTAAAGACGGAAGTCATCCTGACACTTACTCCAGATTCTCTTCTAGCAACAGTTCAGGTATGATCCAGAGCCGGATGTCATCCTAATACTTATTCAGACCATCTTCTAGAAATGGTCCAGGTACGATCCAAAGACAGATGTCATCCTGACACTTATTTCAGATTCTCATCTAGAAATGGTTCGGGTGCGATCTATAAATGGATGTCATCCTGATACTTATTCAAAACATCTTCTATAAACAGTTCAGGTACGATCTAGAGACAGATGTCATCCTGATACTTATTCCAGATTATCTTCTAGCAACAGTTCAGATACGATCTAGAGACGAATGTCATTCTATCACTCATTCAACACATGTTTCAAATACAGTTCAGATACGATCCAAAGACGGATGTCATTATGACACTCATTCAACACATGTTTCAAGTATAGTTCAGATACGATCCAGAGACGGATGTCATTCTGACACTCATTCAATACATGTTCCAAAAATAGTTCAGATACGATTCATAGACGAATGTCATTCTGACACTCATTCAATTCATGTTTCAAATACAGTTCAGATACGATCCAGAGATGTATGTCATTATGACACTCATTCAATACAAATTCCAAATACCGTTCAGATACGATCCAGAGACGGATGTCATTCTGACACTTATTTCAACACATAGATTCATCCATAATGCCCGGAAAGTTACTCCGTCCATCAGGTATAGGGGCAGAGACAATTTTGAGACGAATTCACCATTACATATGACTCCGTGATGTCTATGTTACCCATAGAGTAGAGGAAACCAAAAGTTTTGATCTCTGCTTCCCCAAACAGGAGTTATTTTCCCCAGCAAAGTTCCTCCAGAGAGCCAATATCTATATTCCCCAGCCGAGTTTTATAATCGCAAATGGTTTATAAAGCTTTCTCCCGAGAAGAGTTTATTTCTATGACTTCTGGATCTCCTCCCGAGCAGAGTATATAGCTCTGAATGCGGGAGCTCAATCCCCAACAAAGTTTATTTTCTAGCTACTGAAGTTCATCCCCCAGCGGAGTTTATTTCTCCGAATTGGCAAAATCTTCAAGCAAGGCATCTCCTCTCTCAAGCAGAGTTATTCCCCTGTAGAGTTATTCTCAGGCAGAGTCTCTCCCCGGCAGAATATTTGCAAACAGAAAGGAGTAAATCCCCAGCATAGTCATCTTCATTCACCATCCACCGCGGAAATGAAGAATTCAGCTTCCCAATACTCTTCAGCGGCAGTCCGGGATTTATTTTCCCCGACTAAGAAATACCGCAATATCATCCCATATTCATACATCATGGCATGCGCATACATATTGCATACAACACAATCTCGTTTATTTTAAGAACATCATTACAATGCATTTCATACATCATGACATTGCATACGACTAACTCTTTACCATTTTCAGGAAAGATCAAATCAATAAACACCTTTGGCTACTTACGTGACCTGGTAGTCTTCTCAAAAGCTACGACTAACAAAGGTATATTCCAGAATTTTCCTCAGAAATATGACCTCACAAGATCTTCTCTAGATCAGCCAGATCGACACTAAGATCTCTCTGATTACTATGTCAGTTGAAGATGTTCCAAGACTTTCGTCTGGGTCAGTTGAATCGATGCTAAGATTCTCCTGGTTACTATGCCAGTCAAAGTTAACCCAAGATTTTCTCTGGGTCAGGAAGGTCGACACTAAGATCTCTCTGATTACTATACATGTTGAAGATGTTCCAAGACTTTCGTCTAGGGCAGTTGAGTCGATACTAAGATTCTCCTGATTACTATGCCAATCAAAGTTAACCCAAGATTTTCCCTGGGTCAAGAAGGTCGACACTAAGATCTCTCTGATTACCATTCCAGTGGAAGAGGTTCTAAGACTTTCGACTGGGTCAGTTGAATTGATACTAAGATTCTCCTGATTACTATGCCAGTCAAAGTTAACCCAAGATTTTACTTGGGTCAGATAGGTCGACACTAAGATCTCTCTGATTACCATTCTAGTGGAAGAGGTTCCAAGACTTTCGTCTGTGTCAGTTGAATCGATACTAAGATTCTCCTAATTACTATGCCAGTCAAAGTTAACCCAAGATTGTCCCTGGGTCAGAAAGGTCGACACTAAGATCTCTCTGATTACCATTCCAGTGGAAGAGGTTCCAAGACTTCCGTCTAGGTCAGTTGAATCGATACTAAGATTCTCCTGATTACTATGCCAGTCAAAGTTAACCCAAGATTTTCCCTGGGTCAGACAAGTCGACACTAAGATCTCTCTGATTACTATGTCAATTGAAGATGTTCCAAGAATTTCGTCTGGGTCAGTTGAATCGATACTAAGATTCTCCTGATTACTATGCCAGTAAAAGTTAACCCAATATTTTCCCTGGGTCAGACAGGTCGACACTAAGATCTCTCTGATTACTATGCCATTTGAAGATGTTCTAAGACTTTCGTTTGGGTCAGTTGAATCGATATTAAGATTCTCCTGATTATTATGCCAGTCAAAGTTAGCCCAAGATTTTCCCTGGGTCAGGCAGGTCGACACTAAAATTCTCTCTGATTACAACTCTAGTTGAAGATATTCCAAGACTTTCATCTAGATCAGTTGAATCGATATTAAGATTCTTCTGATTACTATGCCAGTCAAAGTTAATTCAAGGCCTTCACCTGGTTCAGTCAAATCGATACTGATTTATATCCCAGTTGAAGACAATTCGAGACCTTTCTCTGGTTCAGTCAAATCGATACTAAGATTTATATCTCAGTTGAAGACAACTCGAGACCTTTCTTTGGTCCAGTCAAATCGATACTAAGATTTCTATTCCAGTTAAAGAAGCTATGAAGCCCAGAAATTTACCGGATAGTAGTCAATCAACAATTCAAGACACTATGAAGCCTGGATCCTGACCAGATAACAGTTTAATCTCATCTCCCCAATAAGCCATTGTGAAGCCTGGAGAATGACCAGATAACAGTTAGCCTTATTATCCTCAGCAAGCCACTGTAAAGCCTGGATTCTGACCAGATAGCAGTTCACTTCCGTCTCTTCAATCAAGTGATGACTCCCCAGTAGAGTAACGGACAACTGAAGCTCCTAAAACTCTATGTTCCAAGACAGAGACCAGCATTCCTCAACGGAGTCCTCTCTAACAGCAAGAGCAAAAATTCCCACAAAGGGATATCTCATGAAATCATCATTGTTCTGGATGGCATATTTAAGCCCATCTCCGACGACTCTCCGTCACATTCTGATGGAATCTTTAAGCCCGTCTCCGACGATCTTCCGTCATCTTTTCCAAATGGCATCTATAATCCCATTCCCAATATTATCTACACATTCAAGTATCATCTCATACGAGTGTAAATTTCTGGGCACTATAGTGTTCAATCATCTTGCACCATCCAATCACGAAAGGCAGTCAAGCCAATCTAAATCCTCAAGTTTAAGAAGATTGAATAGGGGCAGTTGTTGTACCCAAAAATTTGCCCTCTCATGTTTTTCCAAGATTTCCTCTTGCATAGGTGGTTACAAACCTTTGCCTGAAGACAAGGAAATTTTTCAAATGATGGTTAAGTATCCTTCGATTGGAATATGCAAAAGTTCCCTTCGACTGGCATCTAGAAAAGGTCCTTCGATTGGCGTAGGGCCTTTCGATGGGCATTTCCAACAAGGCAGCTTCGACGGGCATCTTAAATAAGGTTGTTTTTCGTTAGAGCGTACAAAGTGCCTTTTGACAGGCATGTTAACCAAGTAATGTTTTGATTGGCATTGTGGCCAAGCCCTTCGATTGGCATGGACACAAGGTCTTTCAATTGGCCTCATGACAAGCCTTTTCGATTGTAATTATGTCAAGGCCTTTGATTAGCATTCTAAAAGACCCTTTTATTTGGAACCATGGGCCAAGCCTTTCGATTGGCATGGCAAGGGATCCTTCGATTTAGCATTGTGTCAAAGTAGCTTCGACAGGCATGTTAACCGTGTACTTTGATTGGCATGGACAAGATCTTTCGATTGGCGTAGTAAAGGACTCTTCGATTTACATTTCAATAAATACCCTTCGATTGGTATTTGGACAAGGGCCATTCGAAGAACTCCTTCCAGACCATTCGAAAGAGGCCATCAAGAGGGCACTCGAAAAACATGTCCAGGTACACCGAACGTGAAAAAATGGCATGTTTTCCTTGCAAATATGGAAAGAATTCAATGTTGATCGTGGATTCAATTTTTGAGTTAAAGGCCAGATTCTTACCTTGTTTGTTCACCACTCCACAAGATTTGATTCGACCAGGATGATTATCTTCAAATCAAGCAATCGAAGCAGAGGATGGCTCAATCGAAGGAGCTATGACATCGAAGCTAGTGCAATTTGAATTAGAGTTCAGAGCTATAGAAGAAAACAATGCTTTGATGAGGAAAGCTCTGAGTAATTTTAATTGAAGCTTAGAGCCATCAAAGAGAGAAAATTCTAAGGGAAATGGATTTTCAGGGGCAGGTTATCTTTCGATTTTCATTATATTGGAGGCCCAAACAACTCATAACAGGCTCGCAGTAATGCATGAAAATAGATTGGCACTTAATTGAATCAAATATAGCAAGTTTTTATGAAGAAATCAAATCAAATCTCTTCATCATAATGGACCAAGATTTGATGCACAAATGTTGACCTAAAGTCCCTTGTCTATATAAACCTCATGATCTCAAAAAAAACAGACGAAAACTGCCACACAGAGACATACGGAGACTGCATCAGAAGAAAACGTAGCCTGCCCCACGAGGTTCCAGAAAGTTGCACAAAATTTCCATTAAAAACTGTCAAACTCAAAGCTGATTTTGCAAGCAGCCTCTATCCCGACTAACACCTGAATCGTGTTCCTGGGATTCATGCAGAAGCATCCCTCATACAACCCCCCTGTTGGTAATTTTGTCTTTGATCTCAAACTTGTTAAATATGATTTAAATTCATGTCGAACATATATACATATTGTTGCTAATGTTCATGTTTGTTTGAGTGTGTTACATGTGAGCAAAGATGCCGGATTGAGATCGTGCCATTGTTGGGGCACGATCTGAGTTTACCTTCGATTTTTACAAATGTAGTTCGTCTTCGATGGGTTAACACCATAGGGGGCCACTGAGCGTGCGAATTTGATATTTAAGTTAATACTGTTTTTTTGTTTCTAACGTAATATTGTTGTTTCGTTTGTACCAATGAATGGAAGTCTTTCGACCAGGTTGGTGAGGAAGATGTGCTGCAACGAAAAGGACCTGGGTTCGACACCCAGGTCATACATTTTGTGTTTTTTCTAACAAACTTCCTTGCAGATCCAATATCCTAGATCAAAGGATGTCACATCCAGATTGAATGCTCCGGACGTGCAGTCTCACAGGCACCTTTGATCAGCCTTCTGGCTCGAAAGGCAACCCAAGCCTCTTCGATCCAGGCCTTACTTCCAAGAATAGACTTTTTTCCATTTACTGTTTTGGTCTTTCGATTTTATCCTTCCTTTGATTGTTTGACCTTACTTCTTCTAAGCTTTAATTAACAAGAAAAAAACAACAAAAACATTAGGCCTAGTTTTTTATATTAAATTAATTTTGTCAATTAATTTATTAATTATTTTATATTTTATTAAAAAAAAACAACTAAAATTGAATAGACTTAGGATTTTTTAATTCAATTTATTTTCATAACAAAAACAAACAAAAAATTCCTTTCACTTAGGATTTTAGACGTATTTTCATTTCACGCGCGCTTTTATTTACTTTAGCATTTTTGTTAATTATGTAACTGTACCCGGTTTGTAATAGCTTAATTAGGATTTTATTTCCGCACTTTATTTTTTCAGTAATTATTTATGTATCTACACCAAAGCCTTGTAATAGCTAGGACCTTTATTTCTCGCGTTTATATTTTATATGCTCCTATATAATTGCTAGCAACCTAGGTATGTATGATTAATCAATTAATCAATAGATCACTAAATTCAAGATAAATATATCTGAAAAAAGCACACTGCTACACACTTTAACCCTTAGGGTATACCTCACTCGCTTGCCTTTGAATTACAGTCACAATTCTCAAAACGTGAGAATTCTTAGTGGTTGTCCTTAAGTCTAGAGATCACTAGTCCCTCGATGACCCTCTCGACTGTTGCCTCGGTATAAAAGTGATCTTAGGGATTTAGGGTAGTTACTAAGATATCTTTCCCTATTTCCTTAGTGACCGTATGTCCCTTTCGATAGTCCCTCAAACATCCAACGACTAGGGATACCTACTCATTAATAGTAGGACATCATTGTCTAAAGGATATGAGGAAAAGAACAAGCTTTTTTCGAGTAGGTAGATAACTGTTACGTACTTGCTCAAACAATCCTTTTTACACACTTTCAAACACTTTTCAAACAATGTTTTCAAAATGATTTAATACACTCTTGAGGACTGATACAAGGGTTATCATAAAGCGAATCGTCGCACTAAGGCATTTTCAAACAAAACTTTTTCACACAAACACGAAAGTAATTTTAAAAATGAGCAAGTACCTAAGATCCCATGGAAAACCATGGATGGAAAGGGTGATAACACCTTCCCTTTCCATAATCTACCCCCTTACTAAAATCTCGAAAAAGGTCTTTTTTCTGTTCTTTTCACCCTTTCCTTAATTTGGATAAAAGAAAAGTCGGTGGCGACTCTTTCTTACCGCACATTTGGGAACAAAAAACACAAACCGGTATTTAAATAGTCGGTTCTGCCATCGTATCACAGGATAACTTCGTGGGGATTGACCGATACGAAGATCCCGAGGGGTTTGATTGTAGTATACATGCAAGCTTTGGCCCGTGGTCGGGAATTCTTCAAGAAGGAAGATAATTGTTTGAAGACTCAGATAAGCCAGGTCATGGAAGCTCTAATGATGATGTCAACAATCTTGCACTTACTTCTGCAGTAGGTTCTCTCTTCTCCTCACATTTTTGGAATTGCTTTCAAGCATGGAGTGCTATACAATCTTGAGTTCTTGGAAAATCTTATTAGCAGATGGTTCCCATTTACTGTGGGATCTTATATCAGGGCTTCGTTCTTGTTGACCAATGTTAGATGTGGTTACCACACTGGGGTATCCAACTATTCAATCATGGGCACTCTCCCCAGCTTTGCGTTCCCTGATCTGTTCGACAACATCCAGTCTTTGTTCCCCTAGTGAATTCATGGAAAAAAGCTTTTAAGAAAAACTAAAAGAAGCCTGATGAGCATTGTGATGAAAAGCCTAACACATTAAATCTTGTTATTTCCTCGCCTGGTGGAAGTTCAATTGATAACTCTATAATCTTTTGGGTCCTTCTCTCACAAACATCTATTCTAATTGCGATACACATGCTAGATGTATCCCCTATCCTGGGGAATCCGACTTTGATATTGAAAACTGTAAAGGGGTTGAAGTATAAAGCCCAGCATCTAACTGGTGTCTCTTCCAAAAGTCCAATTCCTATTTGGTCAAATGTGAGACTCTTTCTCACCAACCGGATATCTCCTTTGTTGTGATAGAAAACGAATTGTATTATTTCTTTGTGGCATAATATGCTTGATGATGAAATTTATATCAATTTGTTTGGTAAAGCATTCATTCGCTCTCCTAAAAGAATCTTCTATGCTTATTATTCCGGGGAACCTGACCAACCAATTGGAGATGGTATGTCATCAAGAGATAAGGTCCAAGATGGAATCAATCTAGAGAACGTGGTGTCCAAATCAGATCTGAAGGGGAGTTCTCTTGCCTATTTAAGTATCAAGACTGCAGAAAGTCACCAGAATCAAGAAATCCATACGGAGTCAAGTCTCCTCAACGATGGCAATCATTGGTTTCTTTACCGCATTTTCATTAACATTCTTGCTTGTTTGTTTAAACATTGCTTGCATTTAGAAACATGTATATTTTTTAATGAAAATCTTAATGCAATAAGTATGCTTGTATTGAAGTGTTCCTTTTGTTTTTATTCATCCATTCGTTATCACTCTTTAAAGGTTTTACTTGCATATTAATGCCAAGTTTCTAAGTCATATGATTAGGTAAATATTTGAGGGAGGATAACGATGATCTAAAAATGCAAAAATCTTTGATTGGTATGCTTTTGTGTAAGACCCTGCTGACGATGTACATGCCTTATTTCTATTCCTAAACACCGAAGATATAAGGGAGATAGACCCTCGTTAACCCCTCTAAGCCTTGGAAGTAGGAGTTTCTTTTTTGTTCAGAAAAAACCTCATTTTAACCCTGGGGCGGGTAGTGTTCAGTTAATTTGATCAAGCGTTTAGAACTCATCAAGAGTGTGCATCTAAGGATACAACAATGTTTATTCATCAAAAGGTCAAGGAAACTTAAATCCACAATGGTTAACCCTCATCTATCAGCAACGTGCATCAACTAATGATATCCCAAAGGGTGTCTCTTGCACATCAGGAGGTCAAAAGATATTTATACAACAATGTCTATCCCTCATCTACCAAAGACTCATACAGTCACGATCACTCCCAACAAATCATAAACGATGTAAAGAATTAATGAGTTGGTTCAAAACGAAAATTATGAATAAGAAAGAAACAAAAAGCCTCGCTAAGTCGAAACTTGAAAACAAGTCGCTTAGGAAAAAGTTAGGGCATCCCGCTGGACTTCCAAATCGAAATTCAAAAGAATTTGTCCAGGAAAAAGTTAGGGAAAGCAAGAAAGAAACTGAAAAGCCTAAAAGGAAAGAAAAGGATTACCAATAAAAATCCCTATGGAGAGAACAAGGTCGTATGATCAGACACCAAAATCAGAAGTTAGTGACTATTGTGTCTAAGAAACCTCTGTGGTTGCTCAACCATCGCAAATTCCCCTTTTGAGAGATCAATGCTTGTATCGGGTCAACTAAATGTAGGAATGGAGAACATCATAGAGAATGGGTGGGCACCAAATAATTTTGAGCCTTAAAATCCTTTTTTCTATAACCGTGAACCAGGTCATGTTATAACCCAAAAAAGTCCTAACTGAAGCATGGGTCAATTTGAAAGCGTGCTACAACGAGATAGCGTTTAATTGAATCCTAAGAGGTATGTTTAAATATCTGTTTTGGCATCATATACTTTCATTATCTTTCATAAAAAAGAATTTTCAAATGTTGCTCTCTAGCTAGTGACTTGTTCACACGAGAGTTGTGACGTCATTTCATTCAATGTTTCCTCAAACTTCAAGACTTACATATGTGTTGCATTAGAATTATCATTATCATAATAAACATTCTTCTGCATACAAAAAAACTTATTGACATCAAGTAAGTCTACACAATAAACAATCGGTAAAGAGCTCAATCTTGTCAGATAAAAGAGGCTTGAATACTCTGTTGAAGTAAGAGTTAGTTGTCATAAGAGAAATGAATTATCCAGGGGCATGTTAACCGGTGATTCTGTCAAGAGAAATCATCTTGGTGCTTCACAGTCTGAGTACCCTTTAGGGATTAAGTTAGAAGATTCCACCGATCTGAGGCAATCGAGTCGAGAGTCGATCTCTCTGAGGTCAGCCAAATCTGGGGCATTCCCTCAAATCTATCAATCAGAGGCTATCACATTGATAAATCTCTTAAATCTAATATTAATCAGAGGCTATCACGTCGATACATCTCTTCAAGTTGTCGTCGATCAGGGGCTATCACATCGATAAATCTATTCAGAATTCATTCAACTTAAGAAAGTTATGTCGAGATTCGACAAACCTCTCTAAGAAAGTTGTAATAAAGAGAAGTTTATTTTGTGATTCAATAGATTGGGCCAGACCACTTCATATCGTATTGTGGCACAGGCATTATATATTCGTACTTGCAAAGTTGTCCAAGCCAATTATGTTGCATGAGACGACTACAATCGAGCTAAAAGCATCATAACGGTCACCCTGACCGTACCACCGCACGAATCCACCTTCACCTTCTACAGACAATTTCAAACCTGATTCCCCAATTGAATTTAGAAAGTTTGTAGTCATCATTTGACTAGCACGCGCAAGTGCATGCCCTTCAAAAAGCTAAACCGGGGTATTCGTAGAACTGGATCCAGGCATCCCCAGTGGAGTAAATCGGGGCATTTAGAGAGTTAAACTAGGTCATTCATGCGCATCCATGTCCATATTTTATCTCCAAGTGATTCAAGAGGTAATTCCCTAGTGTGGGGTGAACTTGGGGAATGTATTCCTAGAGATTCACATGGTGTTCGGTATCCATTCTTCGGGATATTTAGTTCTATCATCCTCTCAAAGGTTTAGGGCGTAGGAAAGTCGAGCCAAGTTATTTCCTCCCCGATAATACAATTTAGAATTCAGGGGCGTACCTGAAAAATCTCTTCGTCAACAATCCAATCTTCAGCGGAGTCATCAATAATCTTCGGTATCATGAGCTCCCCAATGCAAATTCTTATCAGTAACCCCATCAATCTTTGGTACTGATGGTTTCCAGTGTCGATATGTATTGGCATCTCCGATGATGAGCAACTGCTCCCAATGAGCCCTTGCTTATCCCCATGAAGTCTATATCTTTGCATTACATATAGTTATCACTGTATAACATTGCATCCTCAAAATCACATAGGAGGTCCATCATAATGGGTCTTTGTGGAAAAAGAAATTCAAACATGCATACGAACCATAAGCTAGATCAGGTACCTTACACAAAATACATGAATCATTCAAGGACAACAATCCCCTCAAGAGGATATCACTCCCAAATCCTTCAGTTGGTGACCTTCACCTTCACAATGCCCAATTAACGGTGCCAGTACCTGGTACCCCTGAATTCCCAGCAAAATTAATACACCTTGTCATTCTAAACCCAGTTCTCGTCTGGTAGGCAGTTCATGTCTGACAAATAACTCAGTCTTCCAAATATCGTTTGTGTCAAATCCTAAACACTCGTCAGTGTCAACTCCTATACACTCATTCGTGTTAGTTCCCCAAACACTCGTCCGATTTTAAACTTTCCTTAATACTCATCTGTATCTTCTTTTAATACTCGTCTGTATTGATTCCAACACTCGTCCATGTTATCTCATCCTTGATACCCGCCCGTATCTTCTTCCAATACTTGTCCGTATTGATTCAAACACTCATCCGTGTTTAACCTTTCCTTGATACTCGTCTGTATCTTCTTTCAATACCCGTCTGTATAGATTCGAACACTTGTTTGTGTTTAAACATCTCCTTGATACTCGTCTGTATCTTCTTTTGATACTCGTCCGTATTGATTCAAACACTCGTCAGTGTTTAACCTTTCCTTGATACTCGTTCGTATCTTCTTTCGGTACTTGTCTATATTGATTCAAACACTCATCCGTGTTTAACCTCTCCTTGATACTCGTCTGTATCTTATTTTGATACTCATCCATATTGATTCAAACACTCGTTCGTGTTTAACCTTTCCTTGATACTCGTTTGTATCTTCTTTCGATACTCGTCCGTATTGATTTGAACACTCGTCTGTGTTTTAACCACTCCTTGATACTCGTACATATCTTATTTCGATACTCATCTGTATTGATTCAAACACTCATCCGTTTTTAACCTCTCCTTGATACTCGTTTGTATCTTCTTTTGATACTTGTCCGTATTGACTCAAACACTCGTCTGTGTTTAACCTTTCTTGATACTCGTCTGTATCTTATTTCAATACCCGTCTGTATTGATTCAAACACTCACCCGTGTTTAACCTTTCCTTGATACTCGTCTGTATCTTCTTTCAATACTCGTCCGTATTGATTTAAACACTCGTCTGAGTTATACTTTCCTTGTTGTTGTACCCCAAAATTTTCCCTCTCATTTCTCAGGAATTTTCTCACAAGATCTTCCATGGCTAAAGTTTGCAGCACTGATACATCAATTTAGGTTTGGAATTGGCACAAGGGCAAAATGGTCAAAATGCATACTGAAAAGTCAAACTTTGACTTTTGGATCAAAATCTAGTTTCAAGAGTCACATTTCATCAAGACATGTTAGAATATGAAGTTGGTTCGTCAAGAAAATCAAAAGTCAAAATTACTTTGAAAAAGTCAAAGTTCTAAACACTTAGAAATTTTTCTAAGTTTTAAGAAAGTATGATAACTTCATAACTTTTGGCCAGATTTTCATCATGATGCAAGATAATTCAGGAAGAAATTCTGACACAAGAGTTGTAGATCTCAATGAGATCTAAAACATTGCAGGACAGAACTCCTCCTAGAAATGCTGGGATTTCAAGTTATAAATCCCTGAAGACACGTCTATGAAACTAAAACACTTAATAAATTCTGAGAATTTGGTTAGAACTTCTGGGTCAGTTTCAACGCAGGTACAACCATAGTTTGCAAAGATGATTCAAAGAGGGGTTACAAAGCATGTTATAAGCTTTCTGAAAAGACTTAGGACTCCTTCAGATTATGATGGAGCAGGAAGAATCAAAGATCAGAAGTTGGATATTTGTTCTTAATTTAAGTTACGTTTATGCTAAACTTCTGATCCAGTTTCAAGCTAGGCGGCATAATCTCATGTTGTAGGTCTTCTTGCTTGTTAAATATCATCATCATTTAATGATCAAACCAACTTTTGAGTCTTTATCCCAATGTTTAAGCCTTTATCCAAAAGATCTTCCCACGCGTGGAATAAAAGTACTATTGTTGTCCTTGAAAAGCAAACTTTTGTACAAAGTCTATTTTGAGCCCATAGTTTACTTTGTTCTGAGTTTACTTCCCCATAAATAATTCCTACAAACTCTAATTAGGTGTGCTTAAAGCTGCTAACCACCCTACCTTGCCTTGAAACATGCTTGTCTAAACTTGCTTCAAAAATAAGTCAACGATCCATAACACATGATGGTTGTACTCCTGACTTCCCCAAGCTTCTAAATCCTTTTCCTATAAATTAAACTTCATTTGCAAACTAAAAAAGGATTGGAGATTGAGAAAAAAAGCCCTGAAACCTTGCTGAAAATTCCCAAGAACCTGAAACTGCAGCACAAACACAAAACCTGCTATACAACTTCTGGTATACACGTAGAAGCTTTCCCAACTTCTGTTTTCAAACTGTAATACAATCTTCACCACTCTCTATTTCAAAAAAAATCAGAACTTTGCATCTTGACTGTTCCAGAACATTCCAACCATCCATAACTCAAGTTAAGGGTTGCTTTAGCTTTCTGAGAACTTGAGGAAGCTGATCAGAATATCAAAGCAGTCTGAACTAGGCTCTAACTCATAGAACAATTTCCAACTGCAAGGTAATTTTCTTCTGATTTTCATCTCATTACTTAGGCATTGATGGGCTTGAAATTCCAAAGACACAATGTAGATATCAAGGCTATGAATCTGTACATATTTATAGATTTCACTTATATGTCCTAAGTAGAGAGAATTTCAGATCATAACTTCTTGAGGAAATTAGGGTTCAAAATTAGGATTAGCAAAATTCACGTTTGCTTCTGGTTTAAAGTTTTGATGCTTTGTATTTTGAAACCATGATGAAATTTTCCATAACTTTTATCTTTGCATTTTTCATTTTTGTTGAGAAATGACTAAGTCACAAATACTCTGGATGGCACAAAGAAGAAGATGAAGTTCATCATCAGAACTTACTTTTTAATATATGTTTATGTTTTTGTTTCTAATACCGGATGTATAGCCACCCCAGTGGTAGAGAGCGCGTGCATTAGGCATTAGTGTTAAGGGTCATGAGTTATAGCCCTTGAAGCATCTTTTTATGTTTATTTCCTGACATTTTTACCCCATTATTTGTCAAACAATACTCCTGGACCAGAACTTCTAGATATTCTCATCAAGAAGCATTGACACCTCACTTACCCATTGTCAGAACTTCTAGCCTTCTAGTAACACTAGAACTTCTTGGTTTCCAGTTGCATCATAACTTCTAGGCTCTCTCAACAACCAGAGCTTCTAGCCTTCCAGTAACACTAGAACTTATAGGTTTCCAGTTGCATCAGAACTTCTAGGCTCTCTCAACAACCAGAACTTCTAGCCTTCCAGTAACATTAGAAGTTCTAGGTTTCCAGTTGCATCCGAAATTCTAGGTTCTCTCAACAACCAGGACCTCTAGCCTTCTAGTAACACTAGAACTTCTAGATTTCCAGTTGCATCAGAACTTCTAGGCTCTTTCAAAAATCAGAACTTCTAGGCTTTCCTTTGTTCCTAGCAACCCCAGAATTTTAGTATGTCCGAATCCAGAACTTCTGGCCTTCCCCATTTCTGCTAACATTTTATTTCTGATTTGTAGTGCACCTGAGTCAGAACTTCCGCTCCTTCTTATTTCTATCTTCTCAACAGCGCGCTGACTCTAATTCTTTTTTCTGTTATTATTTTTATCATCATTTTTTATTTTCAGTAATCTAAAACATCAAAATAATACTTTATATTCATATACTTTGCTTTATTTCTTTTAAATCAAAAAGACTAAAAAGATTTCCTTAAGCAAATTTATTTCTTCTCTTAACAAAAACAAAACAAATCTATTTTACATTTCAATTCTTGTACATTATTTCAATATGGTTATAATAGATAATTAGGACTTTAATTTCTTGAAATCTCCATTTAAAAATTTCTACACCTCATCCCCAAGTGATTGTAATAGCGTAGGATATTTACTTTCCGCAATTTATCATTTTCATATAAATGCTAGTAATTAGGGTTTGTACGGAAAGATAAAATCAATATTTAGAAAGCCCTAATTCAAGATAAATCAAGCATGAAATGCAAACACTTGAACACTTGCATCTCTAGGGTTAACTCCACTTGTTGCCTTATAAAAAATGGTCATGTTATGCATGTGAGGCGTCTTAGCCAAAAACAATCAAAAAATACAAGATCATAGTCCCTCGTGGACGCTTCGAATGTTGCCTTAAAAATGATCTTAGTCCCTCAATAGAAATGCTAAGATATCTCACAGCATTGCTATCATGACTATACGATGACCCACGCCCGTCCCTTTACATCCAAAGATAAGGCTTCTTACCAATCAATGGTAATATAGAAACATCTAAAGGAGGTGGAAAATAACAAAGACTTTTTGAGTAGGTAGAAATGTTATTAGTTGCTTGCTCATCTTCAAACACAAACACTTTTTTAAATACACCAACACTTTCCAAGAAATATTTTTCAAAAGTCCAACACTTTGTATACATTTTTATAGAGACGAGAATCATTACAAAGTTTTCCTAAACGAAGGCGCTTTTCAAAAACACTTTCAAAACCCACACCATAAAGCACACTTTCAAGCAAAATAAATGATCTAGCAAGCAACTAAGAGCCCATAGATAACTATGGATGAAAAGGGTGCTAACACCTTCCCTTTTCATAATCTACCCCCCGAACTCAAAATAATCTCAAAGGTCTTTCCTGTTCTTTTCACCCTTTTCTTTATTGGATAAAAGAAAAGTCGGTTGCGACTCTTGCTATCCGCGACAATTGCAATCAAACACAAAATGTCCCAAGTCAGTTCTCCCACCGTATTATAGAACTGGCGACTCTTCTGGGGAGAATCTTAAAAGTGGGGTTACCTTAGGGCTAGATCACCTTTACTTGCTTTTCTTTGTTTGACTTGTTTGCTTTACATTATGGTTTCATGTTTTGGGCTTGTTTTGATCCTTTACCCGGATCTGGGGCACCCTTTTAGCAATAAGTTCTGGAAACTATGCGGGGTATACCAACATGGTCTAAACAATAGCTACGTTAGTGTGACACATTTGTTGGTACCGGTAGCCCTTGAGTAGTCAAGGAGAATACGGGGCCGTTGTGTGGTGTCATGAAGCACTAACTGATTTTAAAACCTTATTTGACCAACTTGGCCATTAGGAAGTAGTGAGGTAGCCGACTTTGGTGCAGTCCGAAGTTGGTTGATACTCGATACTACACTCATTGAGATCGTACTTTCGGGATATTTTGGTCGCCATTAAAGAGGATTGCGCTTAAACATTGCCCGATGAAGAAATATTAGTGATATTGAGATCCCCTAGAACCCGATTACTTTCTAGGAAAGGTTGAACCAACTAAACTTCAAGAGGGTACTTACCTATGAACCTCATACAAGCCTAAACTTAAGGACTTGTTTACTTTGTGTGTATATGCTTACTTGTACATAACATCATAGGATCATACCATTGCATTTGCACTAATCATTTCAAGGACTTTTGGGATTTATCTTTGTTCTGTTTTGTAGGACATGGCTTCCACCCGCAAGAATACTATCCAAGTCAAATTCGTAATAATTCCTTCTCAACTCAAAAAGTTAGCATTAGGGGTTCCTGAGAGTTCCTCATTCACGGAAAGACATGGTCGAATCCTCAACTTGGTTACCTCAAGCATTGATGAAGACATGATGAAGGTGCTTTTCCAGTTCTTCGACCCTTTGCACCATTGCTTTACCTTTCCCGATTACCAGCTTGTACCTACTATGGAAGAATTCTCTCAACTCTTGAGGATTCCTATTCTCAATCAACTACCTTTCAATGGTATTGAAAGAGAGCCGATCCCTGAAGAGATTTCCGGAGCTCTTCACTTGTAACAATCCGACGTCACGGCTAATTGGGAAACAAGAAGTGGTGTCAAAGGATTCCTAGCCAATTTCTTGTTGGAGAAAGCCCAAGATTGTTGGAACACTCTAGATTTACAAGCTTTTGAAGAAATCTTGGACCTTCTCATCTATGGGATGGGCTATTTCCAAATCCTGACCAACTTATATATGTGAATGCTGTCAAAATCTTCATATCTCGCAATCCGGTTCCTACTTAGTTGGGAGACATCCTGCATTCTCTCCACTCTTGCACCAGGAAGAGAAGATGATCCCTCATGTGTTACACTCCTCTATTGGCTAGGTGGTTTGTTTCTCACCTCCCCCGATCTGTTTTGAAAAACGAGCAAGGCTTGAGATGGTCCAATAGGTTGATGTCACTCAGACATTCGAATATTCACTTGTGTTCTAGATCCTTGGAGAATATTACTATCATCGACCATTGTGTGGAATTACCTAATGTCCCTTTGCTTGGAAGTAGGGGAGGTATCACTTACAACCCTTGCTTAGCTTTGCAACAATTTGGGTATGCCCGAAGAGATGGCCCTCATGATATGCTCATCCAAGGAGTGGTGTTCGACTATGAGAGTGACAATCAAGGTGTGATACGGTGGCAGAACCGATTGTTTGAATGTTGGTTTGCGTTTTGCGTTTTGTGTTTGCAAAATGTCACGGTAATCAAGAGTCCCCAACGACTTTTATTTCATCCAGTCAGAAAGGAAAAAAGTACAGAAAAAATCCTTTTTCGAGATGTTTTTGAGTACGGGGGGTAGATTATAGAAAGGGAAGGTGTTAACACCCTTTCTATCCATGGTTTTCCATGGGCTCTTAGGTACTTGCTCATATTTTTAAAATTGCTTGTGTATGTGCTTTGTTTTGAAAATGTTTTACTTCGTGATAACCCTTGTATCAGTCCTCAAAGGTGTGACAAAGTTGTTTTGAAAATTGTTTTGAAATGTGTAAGTGTGGAAAGTTTTTATTTGAGCAAGTACCTACTAACATCTACCTACTCGAAAAAAGATTGTTTCTATTCTTGTTCCTTTAGACAGTGCTATCCTACTATTGAGAAATAGGTAGCACCGTCGTTGGAATTTGTAAGGGTCAATTCGAAAAGGACGTATGATCACTAAAGCAATGTTAGGACATGTTAGTAATAACCCTAAAGTCTTAAGATCATATTCGAGGCAACATTTTCCGAGGCAACATTTCTGAGGCAACATTTCCAAGGAAACATTCGAACGAGATATTTGATCTTTTTAGACATAAGGGCAACCATTAAGACACCCTATGCTTAATGATAATTTACCGAAGGCAACCGAAGTGAGAGTATACCCTAAGAGTGATATGTGCGAGTGATTTGTTTTCAGTTATTTATCTTTGCACATTAGGGTTTTCTAACTGTATTAACTTGTCATGCATTCTTGTCATACAATCCTATTAACATACATCTAGACAGTTAAATATTTGCAGGAATTAAAAATGCGAGAAAGTAAATCTACGCTATTACAAGGCTTCGGGGAGGGGGGTTAATTACATAGCCAAAAAAACCCGGAAAAAAAGCGATAAGTAAAAGCCCTAAATTATCTATTACAAACCATGAACAGTTACAAAAATATTGACAAAATAATAAATGCACGCAATGAATTAAATACGAGGTGATTAGGGTTTTGACCCCTGACTAAAACTAATTGTGATTGATTAAAAATATGTTTTTGTCATGTTTTTTAAGAAAATAATGAAATAGTTAAATTAAAGGAAAATCCTAATTCTAATTAATTTTAAATTAAGAAAATAAATTAATTCAATCTAACAAACTTATTTTTGTATTTTTATTTTATTTGAGAAAGGAAGAAAAATTAAATCAAGAATTAACCTAATTTTCTAATTGAATTTTAATTGTGAAAGAAATTAAAGTTGCCCTAATTAATTAAACTAATTAATAAAAAACATTTATTAAGAAAATAAATCCTTTTTTTGCGATTTCTGATTGGTTGATTTAAAATAAAATAATTTTTGTGTTGATTAAAAAAACAGAATAATTCAAGAAAAGGAATTAAAGGAAAATAATGGAAATAACCGAGTGGGCCTGCTGTCAGCAGATCTGGTTCTGGCTGATGGGTCCAAAAGATGGTAATCATCAGAAGATGAGGTGCACTGGATTTAACTTTGGCTGATGGATCCAGAAGATGAGGCGCTGGATCTGATCCCTGCTGGTGGATCTAGAAGATGAGGCACTGGATATGGTCCCTGCAGGTGGATCCAGAAGATGCTGAACCTCAGAAAGTGTATATGTTGGATCTGGTTAAAACAATGAATAAAATGCCAAAAGCTCACGCCTGGGCTCGAACCCAGAACAATGAGCTTCTGACTTCCTTCTTCTGACCAATTGCGCTGGATATTAACTTGTTAATACAATAAGAACAAACAGTATATCAGAAAAAAAACAAGTTTCTGCCCAGCATAACGCGCCAGAATTTGAATCATCCAATCAGGTTGTGACACATTGTTGTCTTCTTCCTTGGAACCGTCGTTTTAGGTTCTGAACCTTTACCTACAAACGTAGGTCTGTTGCTGAAACCTGTGTCATTCAAGAATCAAGCATATGCAATATAACTCAATTGGGGACCATGGATCAGCAGGGTTTTGAAACTTTGATCATCATGGTACCCATTATCAGGCCTAATTTTGCTTGAGAACCAAAACCCCAAATTGGAGCACGAAAACCAAACAATGGTAGACGCTTATTCCTGCACCATTAATTAAATCAAATTGTCCAGAAACATTGCAAACATGATAATGAACACGAATATGTAAATTAAACATGCTGAATATGCAAGAATTACAGTAATTGAATTTGAATAATTGTGCAAACCGTGTGAAAGATAGGAGGAGATTCTGGATGTTCTGGCGCTTGTAAATGATTGGGAATGCTCCCTGAAACGCCGAGGAATTGATTTCTGGCCTTGAATTGCTCTCAAAGGTCCTCTATTCTGCAATTAGAACTTCACTTTTTGTCAAGATTTTTGAGTTTTGTTCTTACAGTCTCACGCCCCCAGCCTCTTTGATTCTGATCTGCCAACCTTTCTTATATAACCTAGAATGAGTTAGGTTAATAAACTTGGATTAAATCTTTGCATTTATCCAAAATTTGATTTGATTTTCAATGCATATGATATCTTTCTATTTTCATGCCAATCATGCCTTTCTTGTACCAATTGCATTAATATGATTTGATTCTGATACGCCAGCACTATGAGCTTGTGATTCTGTCCACAAATCCAATCAAAACAAATCTTTGTTATTATTTACCAATTATTTGATTTAATTCAATTTTTAATAAATGAAAAATCAAAATCAAAATAAATAATGAATCAAATAACATGTGAGTTCACACTTGGGTCGTGAACCGGGTTATAAGTGAAGTGCAAGCATAAAACGTTAGGCCCATTTAGCAAAATATACAAATTTGAGCACATTTGACTTTTGGCAATTTTGCAAAAATGGTCAACTTGGCCAATGCATAACTCTCTTAATTTTGACCCTAGATAGGTGATCATGTACTTTTAGAAAGATTAGGATGTCCCCTAAGCAACCTTTGTGGTCTCATCTCAATTGAGTCTTCCATGTTCATGTATGAAGCTTTGACCCAAAAGGTGTTTTTGTTGACTTTTCAAAATGACCTATAATGTCAAAATTCATATCTTTTTGTGAGTGAATATTATGAACTTTGGAGATGAAGATGAATTGTAGGGAATTACATCCTCTTAAAAATGAGATTTGGATGGGTCATTTCTGATGAAGTATGAGAAAGTTATGCTTGGTCAAAGTTGAGTTGACTTTTCCTACAAAACCCTAATTTAGAAACTTTTGGGTTTTCATGAATTGTGAGCAATCCTTGAGGAATCGTGATAAACCCTTGATCAAATGATGGATAATACTTCAAAATGAGGTTGTTGACCAAAAATATTGAAGTTTGACTGCATGTGGGCCACAATTGACTTTTGACCTAGCATAGTTGATTTTCATGCATTTGAGCTATTGACTGAGCAAACCTCCTCTGCAAGGCTTGAAACTTGACATGGATGATGATCTTGAAAACATATTAGGACCTTGGAAGGCATTTGGGATTATTTGGACTCAAACATCTTGATGAAAATAGAAACACTAATTTGAGGTAGACTGCCTTAGGAGAGAGCTTGTCTGATCAACTCTTGACCTTCCTTGAGCAATTTGGGGACCTCAATTTCCATGTGTTGAGAAATATGGGAGGGAAAATTTTTGGGTATAACAACTGCCCCTGTTCAATCTTTTTAAACCTGAAGATGTAGATTGGTTGTCTGCCTTTCGTGATCTGAAGGTGGAAGATGATTGGACACTAGAGTGCCCAGGAATTTGCACTCGCATGAAGTAGCACTTGATTTGTGATATCGGGAATGGGCTTACAGATTCCATTTGGAGGTTCCTAGAGAATTTTCGGAGATGGGATTAAAGATGAAATCCGAAGAAGTGTTGATCGAATAATAGATTCCTTTGCGAGAACCCGTATACCTGTTGTTGAGGTAGACTTCACTGGGGAATGCTGGTCTCTGTCTTGAGAGAAATGGAGTTTTAGGAGATTCAGTTGTCTGGGGAATAATTCCGGTTTGGGAAGCGGAAGTGAACTGTGTGTTTGGTCGGGGATATGTTGCACCCGACTTTCTGGGGAAATGTGAAATCAATTGTGTTTGATTGGGTCTCGGTCTTACAATGTTGTGGACTATTATCTAGGGATAAGAGAGGAAGAAACCCCAGATATTAAGGCTAGGAGAAGAAACCTGGATAGTAGGGTTACTTTTGTATGAAAGCATGGGTAGTAGGGCTTTAGAAGGAACCTGAATAGTAGGGTTACTTTGGCATGAAAGCCTGGATAGTAGGGATGTGAGAAGGAACCTGCATAGTAGGGTTACTTTGACATGAAAGCCTGGATAGTAGGGTTGTGAGAAGGAACCTGGGTAGTAAGGTTACTTCGATATGAAAGCCTAGATAGTAAGGTTGTGAGAAGGAACCTGAATGGTAGGGTTACTTCGATATGAAAGCCTAGATAGTAGGGTTGTGAGAAAGAACCTGGATACTAGGGTTACTTCGACATGAAATCCTGGATAGTGGGGCTGTGAGAAGGAACCTAGATGGTAGGGATGTGAGAAGGAGCCTGGATAGTAGGGTTACTTCGACATGAAAGCCTGGATAGTAGGGTTGTGATAAGTAACCTGGATAATAGGGCTACTTGGATATGAAAGCCTGGATAGTAGGGTTGTGGGAAGGAACCTGGGTAGTAGGGTTACTTCGATATGGAAGCCTGGATAGTAGGGTTGTGAGAAGGAACCTGGATAGTAGGGTTACTTCGATATGAAAGACTGGATAGTAGGGCTGTGAGAAGGAACCTGGATAGTAGGGTTACTTTGAGATGAAAGCCTGGATAGTAAGGATGTGAGAAGGAACCTGGATAGTAGGGTTACTTCGAGATGAAAGCCTGGATAATAGGGCTGTGAGAAGGAACCTGGATAGTAGGGTTACTTCGAGGTGAAAGCCTGGATAGTATGGCTGTGAGAAGGAACCTGGATAGTAGGGTTACTTCGAGATGAAAGCCTTGATAGTAGGGTGTTAAGAAGGAACCTGGATAATAGGGTTACTTCGAGATGAAAGCCTGGATAGTAGGGCTATGAGAAGGAACCTGGATAGTAGTGTTACTTCGAGGTGAAAGCCTGGATAGTAGGGCTATGAGAAGGAACCTGGATAGTAGGGTTACTTCGAGATGAAAGCTTGGATAGTAGGGTTGTGAGAAGGAACCTGGATAGTAGTGGTACTTCGAGATGAAAGCCTGGATAGTAGGGTTACTTCGATATGAAAGCCTAGATAGTTGGGCTGTGAGAAGGAACCTGGATAGTAGGGTTACTTCGAGATGAAAGCCTGGATAATAGGGATGTGAGAAGGTACCTGGATAGTAGGGTTACGTCGAGATGAAAGCCTGGATAGTAGGGTTGTGAGAAGGAACCTGGGTAGTAAGGTTACTTCGATATGAAAGCCTGGATAGTAGGGTTGTGAGAAGGAACCTGGATGGTAGGGTTACTTCTATATGAAAGCCTGGATAGTAGGGTTGTGAGAAGGAACCTGGGTAGTAGGGTTACTTAGATATGAAAGCCTGGATGGTAGGGCTGTGAGAAGGAACCTGGATAGTAGGGTTACTTCGACATGAAAGCCTGGATATTAGGGCTGTGAGAAGGAACCTGGATGGTAGGGCTGTGAGAAAGAACCTGGATAGTAGGATTACTTCGAGATGAAAGCCTGGATAGTAGGGCTGTGAGAAGGAACCTAGATAGTAGGGTTACTTCGAGGTGAAAGCCTGGATAATAGGTGTGATACGGTTGCAGAACTGACTGTTGAATGCTGGTTTGCGTTTTTTGTTCGCAAATGTCGCGGTAAGCAAGAGTCGCCACCGACTTTTATTTCATCCAATCAGAAAGTTAAAAAGTACAGAAAAAATCCTTTTTCGAGATATTCTGAGTAAGGGGGGTAGATTATAGAAAGGTAACGTGTTAGCACCCTTTCTATCCATGGTTTTCCATAGGCTCTTAGGTACTTGCTCATCTTTTTTAAAATTGCTTGTGTATGTGCTTTGTTTTTGAAAAGTTTGACTTCGTGATAACCCTTGTATCAGTCCTCAAAGGTGTGATGAAGTTGTTTTGAAAGTTTTTTTTTGAAATGTTTAAGTGTGAAAAGTTTTGATTTGAGCAAGTACCTACTAGCATCTACCTACTCGAAAAAATATCATTTATATTCTCGTTTCCTTTGGACAGTGCTATCCTACTATTGAGAAATAGGTAGCACCGTCGTTGGAGTTATAAGGATCAATTTGAAAGGGACGTACGATCACTAAAGCAATGTTAGGATTACTTAGTAATAACCCTAAAGTATTAAGATCATATTCGAGGCAACATTTACGAGGCAACATTTCTGAGGCAAAATTTGAGTGTGACATTTGATCTTTGTTAGATAGGAGGGAAACCACTAAGACACCCTATACTTAGTGATTGTTTATCGAAGGAAACCGAAGTGTGAGTATACTCTAAGAGTGATATGTGCAACTGATCTGTCTTCAATTATTTATCTTTGCACATTAGGGTTTTCTAACTGGATTAATTTGCCATGCATTCTTGTCATACAATCCTATTAGCATACATGTAAACAGTCAAATATTTGCGAGAATTAAAATGCGAAGAAGTAAATCTACGCTATTACAAGGCTTCGGGGATGGGGACTAATTACATAGCCAAAACCCCGGGAAAAAGCGATAAATAAAAGCCCTAGATTAAACTATTACAAACCATGGACAGTTACAACAATGTCGTAAAATAATAGTACGTGCGCGATAAATTGAAATGAGACAACTAGGGTTTTGACCCTTGCCTAAACCTAATTGCGATTAGTTAAAAAAATGTTTTTGTTTTTGTGATCGGTGGATCTGGAACTGACTGTTTAACGCTGGTTCGCGAAATGTCGCGGAAGCAAGAGTCGCCACCGTCTTTTATTTTCTCCAAATGGAAAGGACAAAAGCACATAAAAATTCCTTATTGAGATTAGTTCTCGGTTCGGGAGGTAGATTTATAGAAAGGGAAGGTGTTAGCACCCTTTCTATCCATGGTTATCCATGGGCTCTTAGATACTTGCTCACTTGTGTTTTCAAAAATGTTTGTTTGCTTTTCAGAGTGGGTTTGAAAAAGTTTCGTTTAAAGATTTCAGATCGACTCTTGTATCAGTCCTCAAGAGTGTTTGAAAAATTGTTTTTGAAAGCTTTTTGCAAAGTGTCGGTGTGAAAAGGAGTTTTTTTGATTTGTTTTGAATTAGAGAAAGTATCTACGAGTCATCTACCTACCCTAAGGAATTAGTCTGTGTAAATGTCCTTGAGGTAGTGCCATCCCACCATTGAGGGGTAGGTAGCACCACCGTTGGAGGTGTTCGGGTCAATTCGAGGATTAGGGACAGTGTGGTCACCAGAGCAATAGGAAGACACCTTAGAAGCTACCCCCATGCCATGTTCATGGACATGAGGACTTACTAAAACATCCTCTACTCGACGACCACGTTTCGAGCGGCAAGGCAACAGTGAGGCGTACCCTAGGAGTGGTGTGTGATTTTGTGTGTCATTTTCAGTTATATTTGTCTTGTCATGCATTGGTGATCTACGCTTGTTTTTATTTTAGGCCATACATTCTTTCATGCAATTATTAATAGTTAAAAGGTGCGGGAATTTAAAGAGCGGAAAGATAAGAGTCCTACGCTATTACAAGGGCGCGGGTCTACATCGCCAAATTAAACCAAGACCCGATTTGAATAAAGTGCGGAAAATAAGTGCTTAATTATCTATTACAAGGCTTTGGGGCAATTACATGAAATTTAAAAGGGAAATAAAAAGCAAACGCGCGAAATGTAATTATAATCGAAGATGCGAGGGCGTTGGACCCTTTAAAGAAATTAAATCGAAATTATAAAATTAATTAAATTAAATAAAAGAAAGAACTTATTTTTTTGGAGTTTTTGTATTTATGGAGTTTAAAAGAATTAATTGGAATTAAAAGCTAAATAAAAACCTAGTTCTAAATTGTTTATTAATTTATTAAAAAAAGTTGAAGTTTAACCTAATTTAACCTAATTGATTAATTACAAGTATTTACAAAATTAATAATTAATAATAATAAGAATAAGATGGAATTATTTTATTGAAGAAGAGAATAAAATGCTAAAACCTATTTTTTATATTTTTTAGTTATTTTAAGAAAAAGTATTAAAGTTAAACCTAAAATTAAACTAATTGGATTATTGAGATTTATTTACAAAAAAAAACGTATTAAATATTAAATAAAACATATTTTTATTTTTAATGATTTCTGATTTTTTTTGTATTTTTGTGTTATAAAAATTAATTTGATAAATTAAAGAAATAATTAAAAGAGTTTAAGAAAAGAAAATCAAATAAAATGAATAAAGAAAAGAGTGCAAACCAAAGGGTATTCAGACCCAGTTTGGGAGGTTCATGCAAGCAATTTGGCCCAATGAATTCAAGCCCTTTGTTGACTTTTCTGGGATGGTGTGTGGCTCCTTGGACCAGCGCGTATGGTAGGCTGCTTGTGATGGCCCTCAGATTGAGCTTCAGGGACATGTGGCAGGCACTGATGTGAAGGTGTATTGTGGAACCTGGATAGCACGCTGCATGGAAGTGTATTGGAAAAAATATTATTGAAGAAAGTGGGGGACCTGGGAATCGAACCCAGGTCCCAATACCTGCAAGCCAAACGCACTAACCACTGAACCACTCAAGCTTCTTTGTTATTATAGTGGAGCACAATTAATATAATAGAAAATAGACACTAGTGGTGTTAGAACAAAAATCAGCGCGCGAATGTTCAAATTCCCCAGTCATGTATGGACACGTCCACCTTCTTCTTCATTTGCCTAGAAATACAAAGCAGATGGCGGGGGTTTTAAACCCCCACTAATCCAAACCTGCAAAAATAACGATTAGGCCATGGCGTAATATAAATTGAGCGCGATGTGTGGAATTGAATCGTCCAGATGCCCTGAGTTCAATGGTCCTGGTCTCGTTGCCTAATTTTTCCTCATGAAAGAAACCCCCTTTTAAAGTTCCTGAAACCCTAAAAGACGTTCATGGTAACTTTCTATTCAGACAACCATTCTTCAATTGAATCATGCCATTAGCTTTAGAATCATCACATCAGTATAAATCATACATTAAAATGCATGGAAAATGTGTATAAATTCAAATACGAATATGCAAATTTTAGAAGAAAGTCAAGCTTCTATCTACCAATTCTTTGAGTATGGAAGCGTGATTTTGATTGGAATAGATTCCTGGATGTGCAAGCCAGCCTTTGGAATGGTTCTTTTGCTTTTTAACACACTCTAGCTATGAAATCAGTTTTGACAATTTTTGGAAAAAATGCAAAGTTGGTTTGAGGTCTGAGGCGCAGCTTTCTTCTGGTTGTGATTAGGTTTTGCTTTGTGCCTATATGAGGAGTGATTTAGGTCAAGAAAAACCAAGCCCAAACCTTTGCATTCATGATTCAAATATTTGGTTTTCAATGATCTTTTTCCAAATCTCTTTGCCATGAAACCATTGATAATTGCATAGAATCTTTCCCTTTTTGTGATGCACGAAATCTTGAGCTTTTAATGGACCTATTAGCTGCATAAAAAGATTTAAAATACATGCTTTAGTATTTTTTCATATTTAATTTTAATTAAATGAATTAATAGATTTAAAAATTCAAATAATTAATAAAAAATAAGAAAATAACTCCCCTTTGGGTCAATGGGTCGTGCATAGCTTTTGGGTGATGATTCTTGGAAGAAATTGTGGCCTATTAGCAAATTTGAGGCATTTGAAGTAAAGTTGACTTTTCAAAATTCCCAAAAATTTCCCAACTTCCACAAGGCATATCTTGCTCAATATTTAAGATTTGATCATGTTCTTGGACATTTTGGAAAGGTCTTGAAGTCCTCTAACCAATGCCTTTGGTCCCATGTCATTTTGATTCACCAATCTCAAGTTATGGTCTTTGACTTAAAGTGCCTTTTTGTTGACTTTTGAAAATGACCTATAACGTTGAGATTGATAACTTTTTGTGAGAGCATTTCTTGGACTTGAAGTGTGAAGATGAGTTGTAGGAAATGTCATTCTCTTCAAAATGAGCTTTGGATGGACTTTTTCTGATAAACCATGTGGAAGTTATGCCCTGCTCAAGTTACAGTTGACTTTTTCAACTGTCCAAAAATAGAAACGTTTGCATCTTGATACTTTTTGAGCCATGCCTTGAAAATCATGATCAAGAATTGATCAAATGATGTTTGTGGCTTCAAAATAAGATGTTGACCAAAATTTTTGACTTTTGACTGTCAAATGACCTTTTTGCCCCTGCAGTTGACTGCTGAGCAATTAGGGTTTTTGACTGTGCAATTTTGTGCTATAAGTCTTGAAACTTGGCATATGGATGCTTGACCATGTTTGTAGGCATGTGGGACTTGATTGGACCCTTGGAAACTTCAATTTCTTTGCTAGAATAAAAACCCTAATTTTTGACTGTTAGGAGGCCATTGAACTGTGCAACCTTTGGGAGATTTTGAAGCTTGATCTTGGCAAATCTTGAAGAATATGGGAGGGCAAATTTTGGGGTACAACAGTTTTGTTTTGATTAAATAATAGAATTGCTAAATTAATGGAAAATCCTAAGTCTAATTAATTTTAAACTAAGAAAAATAAATTAATTCGTCTAAAAGCCTATTTTTTGTATTTTTATTCATTTGAGAAAAATAGCAAAATAAAATTAAAGGAAAAGTCTAACCTAATTTCTATTTGATTTTATTTTTGAAAACAAATTACAATTTCCTAAATTAAACTAAATTATATTAATTTTGATAAAAAAAACTAATCCAAATTTTGTGAATTATTAATTTTATGATTTTTATGAAAAATAAATTAATTTGTAAATTAAAGTGAATAAAATAAATATTGAAAGATTTAAAAAAAAAACTAAAAGAAAAAATAAAGAAATATGGGCCTGTATTAGCAATTATGGGGGGGTGCTGTTGAGATTTTGAGCCCAAAAGACCCAGGCCTGTTTGACTTTGCCTAATCCAGTGTGGCTGTTGACTTGAGGCATATGGTGGTCCTCCAATGGTGGTATGTTGATCTGGAGCGCTGATGAGTTTGATGGCCAGATCCTGATGGCATTTGGTGAACTTCTTGATTTGATATGCGCTGGATTACCTATTGAAGAAAAACATGAAATAAAGGTTGGGACCTGGGGATCGAACCCAGGTCCTCTGCACTTTTCCCCTGCATGCTTGCCAACTGAGCTATGATGCTTATTTATATATATAATAAAGATAAATTATAATATAATGAAAACAAAGATTCGTGGAAAAAAACGCGCTTAATGCAAATTGCCCAACTAAGGGGTGACACGCATCATCGTCTTCCTCCCAACCGTCGTTTTAGGTAAACAAACTTTTACCTACAGACACTTGTTTTAGGTATATCCCTATCCATCTCCAAAATCGTGTAGGCTCAAGATAAATGGCCATGGCTGGTACCAATCAACTCGTCTCATCCTCACGAGTCTCATGGTATCAGAATCAATGTCCAAATTTGCCTGTCCTGCAAAGCCCTAAACAAGAACTTGAAACCTTAGCTATGGCAGTTTGTCATACAATCATCAAAAACGCAATTTAATATAATGATTAGCTTGCAAACATGTTAAGGAATAAGAATATGCAGTCAAAACGTGCAAATGGTGTATGAATTGATGAAAATGAAAACGAAAATTCTTGCTAAACGTTTGACTGCTATAACGGGTTTCAGGACCTGGAGAGGCTTGCTAATGATTGGAATATGAATCTGAGACCTCTAGCAATCGATTGGCAAGGGAAAGATGGGACAATTTGGTCTCTAGTATAGAAATTGGATCACCACTTTTTCGTGAATTTTTGAGTTTTGTTCTACCTCTGTACGACTGCTCCAACCTCTCCTCATGCCCTGCCTTGCTTCTGTATATGTAATACAACCTATTAGGTCAACAAAAATGACTTCAATCTTGATCATCATGGAGATTTGATTTGGTCTTTCATGGAATATGATTTCTTTCCAATTATGCTCAAATCCAATCTTTTTCCAACCAAATTGGCCTTGCACGAGTATATTCTCAATTGACAGCGTATAAGATCTTCTTTCAATGCAAAAAATCATGCCTAAAACACAATATATGATTTATTAGGATTTATTTGATTTTATTTGAATTTTAAATGAATAAAAATCAAAATAAATTAAATAAATGAATAAATAAAGCATGGAGGGTCCCATAGGTCGTGTGCTATGTTAGGAATGAGATGCAAGCATAAAAAGATGGGCCCATTTAGCAAAAAATGCAAATTTGAGCACATTTGACTTTTAGCAATTTTGCAAAAAAGGTCAACTTGGCCAATGCATAACTCTCTCAATTTGACCATAGAGAGGTGTCCTTGAACTTTTTAGAAAGCTTAGGATGTTCTCTAAGCAACCCTTGTGGTCTCATCTCAATTGAGTCTTCCATGTTCCTGTATGAAGCTTTGACCCAAAAGGTGTTTTTGTTGACTTTTCAAAATGAACTATAATGTCAAAATTCATATCTTTTTGTGAGTGCATATTTTGAACTTGGGAGATGAAGATGAATTGTAGGGAATTGCATCCTCTTCAAAATGAGCTTTGGATGGGTCATTTCTGATAAAGTATGAGAAAGTTATGTTTGGTCAAAGTTGAGTTGACTTTTCCTGCAAAACCCTAATTTAGCAACTTTTGGGTTTTGATGAATTGTGAGCAATCCTTGGTGAATCATGATCAACCCTAGATCAAATGATGAATGATACTTAAAAATGAGGATGTTGACCCAAAATCTTAAAGTTTGACTGTATGTGAGCCACAATTAACTTTTGACCTAGCACATTCGATTTTTAGGCCTTTGAGCAATTGACTGAGCAAACTTCCTCTGCAAGGCTTGAAACATGACATGGGTGATCTATAGAACATATTAGGACAATGGTGAGAATTTTGGATCCTTTGGACTCAAGCATCTTGATGCAAAATGAAACCCTAATTTGAGGTAGACTGTCTTAGGAGAGAGTTTGTCTGGTCACCCTTAGACTTCCTTGAGCAATTTGAGGACCTCACTTGACATGTATTGAGAAATATGGGAGGGAAAATTTTAGGGTACAACAGTAGGGCTGTGAGAATGAACCTGGACATTAGGGTTACTTCGAGATGAAAGCCTGGATAGTAGGGATGTGAGAAGGAACCTGGATAGTAGGGTTACTTCGAGATGAAAGCCTGGATAGTAGGGCTGTGAGAAGGAACCTGGATAGTAGGGTTACTTCGATATGAAATCCTGGATAGTAGGGCTATGAGAAGGAACCTGGATAGTAGGGTTACTTCGAGATGAAAGCCTGGATAGTAGGGTTGTGAGAAGGAACCTGGATAGTATGGTTACTTCGAGATGAAAGCCTGGATTGTAGGGTTGTGAGAAGGAACCTGGGTAGTAAGGTTACTTCGATATAAAAGCCTGGATAGTAGGGCTGTGAGAAGGAACCTGGATGGTAGGGTTACTTCGATATAAAAGCCTAGATAGTAGGGATGTGAGAAGGAACCTGGGTAGTAGGGTTACTTTGATATGAAAGCCTGGATAGTAGGGCTGTGAGAAGGAACCATGATAGTAGGGTTGTGAGAAGGAACCTGGATGGTAGGGCTGTGAGAAGGAACCTGGATAGTAGGGTTACTTCGAGATGAAAGCCTGGATAGTAGGGTTGTGAGAAGGAACCTTGATAGTAGGGTCACTTCGAGGTGAAAGCCTGGATAATAGGTGTGATACGGTGGCAGAACTGACTGTTGAATGCTGGTTTACGTTTTTTGTTTGCAAATGCCGCGGTAAGCAAGAGTCGCTACCGGCTTTTATTTCATCCAACTAGAAAGGAAAAAAGTACAGAAAAAAATCCTTTTTCGAGATATTTTGAGTACGGGGGGTAGATTATAGAAAGGGAAGGTGTTAGCACCCTTTCTATCCATGATTTTCCATGGGCTCTTAGGTACTTGCTCATCTTTTTTAAAAGGTCTTGTGTATGTGATTTGTTTTTGAAAAGTTTGACTTCGTGATAACCCTTGTATCAGTCGTCAAAGGTGTGGCGAAGTTGTCTTGAAAGTTGTTTTTGAAATGTGTAAGTGTGAAAATTTTGATTTGAGCAAGTACCTACTAGCATCTACCTACTCGAAAAAAGATCGTTTCTATTCTCGTTTCCTTTGGATAGTGCTATCCTACTATTGAGAAATAGGCAGCACCATCGTTGGAGTTGTAAGGGTCAATTCGAAAGGGACGTACGATCACTAAAGCAATGTTAGGACGACTTAGTAATAACCCTGAAGTCTTAAGATCATATTCGAGGCAACATTTTGAGGCAACATTTCTGAGGCAACATTTGAGTGGGACATTTGATCTTTGTTAGACAGGAGGGAAACCACTAAGACACCCTTTACTTAATGATCGTTTACCGAAGGCAACTGAAGTGTGAGTATACCCTAAGAGTGATATGTGCAAGTGATCTGTCTTCAATTATTTATCTTTGCACATTAGGGTTTTCTAACTGGATTAATTTGTCATGCATTCTTGTCATATAATCCTATTAGCATACATCTAAACAGTCAAAGATTTGCGAGAATTAAAATGCGAGGAAGTAAATCTACGCTATTACAAGGCTTCGGGGAGGGGGATTAATTACATAGCCAAAAACCCAGGTAAAAGTGATAAATAAAAGCCCTAGATTAAAATATTACAAACCATGAACAATTACAACAATATCGTAAAAATAATAGTACGCGCGCGATAAATTGGAACGAGACAACTAGGGTTTTGACCCTTGCCTAAACCTAATTGCGATTAGTTAAAAAAATGTTTTTGTTTTGTTTTGAGAAAATAATGGAATTTCTAAATTAATGGAAAATCCTAAGTCTAAATAATTTTAAACTAAGAAAAATAAATTAATTCGTCTAAAAGCCAATTTTTTGTATTTTTATTTATTTGAGAAAAATAGCAAAATAAAATTAAAGGAAAAGTCTAACCTAATTTATATTTGATTTTATTTTTGAAAACAAATTACAATTTCCTAAATTAAACTAAATTAAATTAATTTTGATAAAAAAAACTAATCCTAATTTTGTGAATTATTGATTTTATAGTTTTTATGATAAATAAATTAATTTGTAAATTAAAGTGAATAAAATAAATATTGAAAGATTTAAAAAAAAACTAAAAGAAAAAAGAAAGAAATATGGGCCTGTATTAGCAATTATGGGGGGTGCTGTTGAGATTTTGAGCCTAAAAGACCCAGGCCTGTTTGACTTTTCCTAATCCAGTGTGGCTGTTGACTTGAGCCGTATGGTGGTCCTCCAATGGTGGTATGTTGATCTGGAGCACTGATGAGTTGGATGGCCAGATCCTGATGGCATATGGTGAACTTCTTGATTTGCTATACGCTGGATTACCTATTGAAGAAAAACATGAAATAAAGGTTGGGACCTGGGGATCGAACCTAGGTCCTCTGCACTTTTCCCCTGCATGCTTTCCAACTGAGCAATGATGCTTATTTGTATATATAATAAAGATCAATTATAATATAATGAAAACAAAGATTCTTGAAAAAAACGCGCTAAATTCAAATTGCCCAACCAAGGGGTGACACACATCATCGTCTTCCTCCCAACCGTCGTTTTAGGTAAATAAACTTTTACCTACAAACACTTGTTGTAGGTATATCCCTATCCATCTCCAAAATCGTGTAGGCTCAAGATAAATGGCCATGGCTGGTACCAATCAACTCGTCTCATCCTCACTAGTCTCATGGTACCAGAATCAATGCCTAATTTTGCCTCTCCTGCAAAGCCCTAAACAAGAACTTGAAACCCTAGCTATGGCAGTTTGTCATACAATCATCAAAAATGCAATTGAATATAATGATTAGCTTGCAAACATGTTAAGGAATAAGAATATGCAGTTAAAACGTGCAAATGGTGTATGAATTGATGAAAACGAAAACGAAAATTCTTGCTAACCATGTCACTGCTATAACGGGTTTCAGGACCTGGAGAGGCTTGCTAATGATTGAAATAGGATCCTGAGACCTCTAGCAATCGATTGGCAAGGGAAAGATGGCACGATTTGGTCTCTAGTATAGAAATTGGATCACCACTTTTTCTTGAATTTTTGAGTTTTGTTCTACCTCTGTACGACTTCTCCAACCTCTCCTCATGCCATGCCTTGCTTCTGTATATGTAATACAACCTATTAGGTCAACAAAAATGACCTCAATCTTGCTCATCATGGAGATTTGATTTGGTCTTTCATGGCATATGATTTCCTTCCAATTTTGCTCAAATCCAATCTTTTTCCAACCAAATTGGCCTTGCACGAGTTGATTCTCAATTGACCGCATATAAGATCTTCTTTCAATGCAAAAAATCATCCCTAAAACACAATATGTGATTTATTAGGATTTATTTGATTTTATTTGAATTTTAAATGAATAAAAATCAAAATAAATTAAATAAATGAATAAATAAAGCATGGAGGGTCCCATAGGTCGTGGACTTTGTTAGGAATGAGATGCAAGCATAAAAAGTTGGGCCCATTTAGCAAAAAAATTCTAATTTGAGCACATTTGACTTTTAACAATTTTGCAAAAAAGGTCAACTTGGCCAATGCATAACTCTCTCAATTTTGACCCTAGAGAGGTGTCCTTGGACTTTTTATAAATATTAGGATGTCCTCTAAGCAACCCTTTTTGGTGTCATCTCAATTGAGTCTTCCATGTTCCTGTATGAAGCTTTGACCCAAAAGGTGTTTTTGTTGACTTTTCAAAATGACCTATAATGTCAAAATTCATATCTTTTTGTGAGTGCATATTTTGAACTTGGGAGATGAAGATGAATTGTATAGAATTGTGTCCTCTTAAAAATGAGCTTTAGATGGGTCATTTATGATAAATAATGAGAAAGTTGTGCTTGGTCAAAGTTGAGTTGACTTTTCCTGCAAAACCCTAATTTAGCAACTTTTGGGTTTTGATGAATTGTAAGCAATCCTTGGTGAATCATGATCAACCCTAGATAAAATGATGAATGATGCTTAAAAATGAGGATGTTGACCAAAAATCTTGATGTTTGACTATATGTGAGCCACAGTTAACTTTTGACCTAGCATAGTCGATTTTTAGGCCTTTGAGCAATTGACTGGGCAAACTTCCTCTGCAAGGCTTGAAACTTGTCATGGGTGATCTTGAGAACATATTAGGACAATATAGTGCATTTGGTATCCTTTGGACTCAAGCATCTTGATGCAAAATGAAACCCTAATTTAAGGTAGACTGCCTTAGGAGAAGGTTTATCTAGTCACCCTTGGACTTCCTTGAGCAAATTGAGGACCTCACTTGACATGTATTGAGAAATATGGGAGGGAAAACTTTAGGGTAGAACAGCTTCCCCGGTTCAATCTTCTTAAACCTGAGGATGTAGATTGGCGTGTCTGCCTTTCGTGATCTGAAGGTGGAAGATGATTGAACACTAAAGTACCCAGAAATTTGTACTCGCATGAAGTGATACTTGACTTTTGCTATCAAGAATGGGCTTATAGATACCATTTGGAAGTTGCTATATAATTTTCGGAGATGGGATTAAAGATGCCATCCGAGGAAGCATCGATCGCATACGAAATTCTTTTACGAGAACCCATTTACCTGTTGTTTGAGGAGGACTCCGCTGGGAAATGATGGTCTCTGTCTTGCGAGAAATAGAGTTTTTAGGAGCTTCACTTGTCTGTTACCCTACTGGGGAAATAACTCCTATTTGAGGAAGCTGAAGTGAATTGTGTGTTTGGTCGGGGTATATGTTGCACTACGACTTATTGGGGAAGTGTTAAATAAATTGTTTTTGATCGGGGTATATGCAGTAGGGCTGTGAGAAGGAACCTGGATAGTAGGGTTACTTCGAGATGAAAGCCTAGATAGTAGGGTTGTGAGAAGGAACCTGGATTGTAGGGTTACCTCGGTATGAAAGCCTGGATAGTAGGGCTATGAGAAGGAACCTGGATATTAGGGTTACTTCGAGATGAAAGCCTGGATAGTAGGGTTGTGAGAAGGAACCTGAATAGTAGGGTTACTTTGAGATGAAAGCCTGGATAGTAGAGATGTGAGAAGGAACCTGGATAGTAAGGTTACTTTGAGATAAAAGCCTGGATAGTAGGGCTGTGAGAAGGAACCTGGATAGTAGGGTTACTTCGAGATGAAATCCTGGATAGTAGGGTTGTGAGAAGGAACCTGGATAGTAGGGTTACTTCGAGATGAAAGCCTGGATAGTAGGGCTGTGAGAAGGAACCTGGATAGTAAGGTTACTTCGAGATGAAATCCTGGATAGTAGGGCTGTGAGAAGAAACCTGGATAGTATGGTTAATTCGAGATGAAATCCTGGATAGTAGGGATGTGAGAAGGAACCTGGATAGTAGGGTTGCATCGGTATGAAAGCTTGGATAGTATGACTATGAGAAGGAACCCGGATGAGGTTGCATTCGTTGCCGATGATTACTCTGTTTTAGCTTCGAGTGTTGATCACGTACCTGCTGGAAATTGTTTATAATAATTGTCTTTTCCTGAAATAAATACAGGGTTAGTTATGTACGATGCATGAGATGCAATGTATGCTGACGTTCTCAAAATAAATGAGACTATGTTATATGTAATGTATGCACATGTCATGATGTATGAACATGAAATGTTGACGTGATAATATGAATCTAGGAAAATAAATCCCTGATTGTTGTTTGGAGTGTATGAAAAATGGTATTCTTGACCGCTGTAAAAAACCATAGTTTCTCTACTTCTTTTATAGATGGTGAACAAAGATGACTATGCTGGGTATTTGCCCCTTGTTTACGGATATTCTGTCGAGGAGAGACTCTGTCTGAGGATAAATTTGTGAGGAATAACTCTGTTGGAGAGGATATACTCTACTGATAGCTCTGCTGACTTGAGGAAATAACTCAGGTGGGGATGAATTTTCCCTTGCTAGTGATAGGGAATTTTGTCGGAGATTTGAATTTCTGCTGATGAGAGAAATAAACTCTGCTTGGGAAAAAAATTACCGATTCACTCGCGATTGCGAAGCTTAGCTGGGGAGATTTATGTCTTGTTTGAGAAAGCTGATGTCACCGTCTTTGGATACTTTTTACTCTGTGGGGAGTGTATGTACCACTTCTCATGTTCTCAAGCTGGCTCTATCCTTGTACCTGACGGGCAGAGTAACTGTAAGGTTTTGGACACTTCTTGTTTTCCCTGTTCCTGGATTTACGAGTAATCATCTTTTGTTTTTTATGTAAATATTTATGAGCAGCAATTATTTCCAAATGCATATATAAAAAATGAATCATTGGACGTTCTTGCAAAACCAAAATAGAAAAAGAAAAAACAATTTGAAAATTCTTGTGAAAATGAGTTGTATTGATTTTCGAAGTTAACCTATAATATGCGTTTGTACAAAGAGGTTGACGTCCCAGTAAGAGAACGTCGCCGAAAGATAGAAATTACAATTTGTGTAAAAGAAAGAAAAAACACCTATGTAAATAATCCCATTGGGTTTCAACTTTGCTATTGCCTTTATATCTTCAAGCGTCCCATCACTTTGCTTCTTGGTCGAAGGTTGATCAGATTGATTGGCGCCGTCTGAGCTTGATAGTCGATACCGAAGTCTGGCTGCGAGGTGATCCAATGAGACATAGTGTTACACTTTGATCCCTAATTTTTTCCTGGACTGCCCTTTTGGGTTTTCAGTCCACCGGGATACCCCATTTTGCCCAAGTCGCATTTTCAGGTTTTCGACTTGCCGGGTGTACAAATTTTTTTCATTTTCATCCCTTACTTTTGCCCGACCCCTTTTGGTTCGCCGGGAAGCCCTTATTTTTTCCTAGGCCAGTCAACCTAGCGGGTCTTTGATTATGCGTAGTATATTTTCACTATGTCTGCATTGACAGGGTGAGGAAGGTGTAAGTCTCAGAGTGCCTAAGAGGGGGGGTGAATTAGGTCTTATAAAAATTTACTCGGTTTTATGAGAATGCTTGGTAGTAATTTTTGGTTAAGTATTTGAAGGTTTTGATTATATCTTTATCTTTTATCGATTATGGTGATGGAAGCGATAAATGCGGAAAAGTAAAGAACACAATGATATATCCCGGTTCCCCTCACAATCCGAGAGTACTCCAGTCCCCTTTCCAACACGAAAGAGATTTCACTATAGTTAGAATGATTGTACAACCTATGCTTACTATCTAACCTATAGGGTGATCAAAGGTTCTTAACACCTTTAAGACCAAACAAACACTAATGTGAATTAAGAACAATCCTCTTCAAATCACAACACTTACTTCCAACAATCCTGGATAGTAAGGGAAAATCTTTAAGTAATACAATAATTAATTTTGAAGTATATGGAGAGCTTTATCAATCTTCAATTGATCTTCTTCTTCAAGATAAAAACAATTCTCAACAATGTATATAAATGTTCACAATGTATGAATGAAACTTGAAATGATAATGAAAGTGTATATGGCAAGTTTCACAAAATTATGAACACATGAAAGTATAATTTCAAATGTGAGTAAATGAGAAAATTGTTAATGAAGAAGGATATTTGTTAATTTGAAAATTGAAGTATTGAACATTGAACATATATGAAAATGTTATTGTGTTCTTTTTTTTGAAAATATGAAAAATCTGCATTTTATAAAGTTGTAAGAACCTCTTCATTCATGCCAATTCATATGAAAAGTTGCAATGCATTCATGAAAAGATACCACTTGAAAAATGTTCAAAAAACAAAGTAAAAGCTGCATTGGTTCGCTAGGAACCGGTTCCGACACTGACAGAACCCGGTTCTTAGTGAACGTTATAATTTGGAATTCAAATTTATCACGCAGGAACCGGTTCCCCTATTGGTACAACCCGGTTCCTGGTACAAAAACCAGGGACATGTTTTTTTGAGAAAAGCTGGAACTCGGTTCCCTGTTAGGGAGGAACCGGTTCCTAAAGGTTTATTTTCAAAAATACATTTTGAAAGATATTTCAAACAAAGTTTTTCTTGATGTTAAAGTTATGGAATATGTATATGTTGATGAATGCATATTGTGAACATCTATATTCAAGGTTTTAAGAATTATTTATACCATATTGACATTTGATGATTTCTTTAATAATTCTTCAATAATCTTCAAGACTTTAATTTGATGTTGATAAGCTTTTTGCACATCCTTTGAAACTTGATGTCCATGTTGTCTTCATCAAAACACATGCTTTAAATATGACTTGAGAAGCTTGCAATTACATTCTCCCCCTTTTTGATGATGACAACCAAGTCTTGAAAATGATTTCTTGAAATGTTCATGTTGTTTTGTGTAGCGAACATGTTGAGCAAATGCAAGGCTCCCCCTAAATTGTATGCTCCCCCTAAGTCCATGATTCTTTGAATTTTGGAGAGAGTTTGATATTTATTTGGGCCTGCAATTTCTTGAAACAAAACAACATACATGCATACTCTTCTCCCCCTTTGTTAACATCAAAAAGGATGGGGAAAAAGAGTGAAATAGATACATTTAAAAATTAAGACAAGTATCTTAAGAGAAACATTAGATATCACCTTCATCCAAAATACCAAGTTCTCTTCGGATTTTGAAGAAAGGTTCTCGAGCAAGTGGTTTAGTGAAGATATCCGCGAGTTGGTTATGAGTATCCATAAAAGTGACTTCGACATCTCCTTTAAGTACATGATCACGGAGAAAATGATGTCGAATATCTATATGTTTGGTTCTTGAATGCATGACTGGATTCTTTGTAATATTTAGATTGATTGATGAAGATTCCATCTTCTAGTTGCTTGATTTGTAGTCCAAGAAAGTAGTTCATCTTTCCCATCATAGACATCTCGAATTCTCCTTGCATCATCAATGAGAATTCCTCACACATTTCTTTGTTAGTCGATCCAAAAATGATATCATCAACATAGACTTGAACCAATAAAGTGTTACTTTGGATTCTCTTAATGAACAAGGTTTTATCAACCTTACCCTTTTCGAAACCTTTTTCACACAAAAAAATTGCTAAGTCTATCATACCATGCTCTTGGTGCTTGTTTTAAGCCATAAAGAGCCTTTCTCAACTTAAAGACATGTGAAGGATGTTTGAAGTCTTCAAATCCCGGGGGTTGTTTGACATAGACTTCTTCATTGATGTATCCATTCAAGAATGCGCTTTTGACGTCCATTTGAAAAAGCTGAAAATTTAATGAACAAGCATAAGCAAGTAAAAGACGTATAGCTTCTAACCTTGCAACCGGAGCAAATGTTTCTTCAAAGTCGATTCCTTCCTCTTGATTGTAACCTTGGGCAACCAACCTTGCTTTGTTTCGAACAATTAGACCATTCTCATCAAGTTTGTTCTTAAACACCCATCGGGTACCTATGATGTGTTTACCACTTGGTCTAGGAACAAGTTCCCAAACTTGATTTCTCTCGAATTGATTTAATTCTTCTTGCATAACAATAATCCATTGATCATCTCCTAAGGCTTCATCAACTTTGGTAGGTTCAATTTGAGAAACAAACGCCATATTTAAGCAAGCATCTTTTAGATTCAATCTTGTTGATACTCCTTGGCTAATGTCACCAATAATTTTGTCAATAGGATGGTCTCTATGAGTTCTCCATTCTTTTGGTAGATCATTGGTGTTTGAATCTTGTTGTACAATGTTTTCTTGATTTTCCGGTGATTTCTTAATTTGATCAATTGAACGATCTTCCGGGGGTAAATCTATAGGATCATCATCATCACAAACAACTACTTCCTCCTTAGAGGGGTTAGTTTCATCAAAAGATACATGCATAGATTCTTTAATAGTTAAAGTTCTTTTATTATAAATTCTATATGCTTTACTAGAAAGCGAATAACCAAGAAATATACCTTCGTCAGATTTCTCGTCAAACTTACCGAGATTATCCTTGTCATTATTAAGAACAAAGCACTTGCATCCAAAAATGTGAAAGTGAGCAATATTTGGCTTTCTTCCTTTGAAGAGTTCATATGGAGTCTTCTTTATTATAGGTCTAATGATAACTCGATTTCCAACATAACATGCCGTACTAACCGCATCCGCCCAAAAATATTTAGGAAGATTTGCATCATTAACCATTGTTCTTGCAAGTTCCACTAGAAACCTATTCTTTCTTTCAACTACTCCATTTTGTTGTGGAGTTCTTGGTGCTGAAAAATTATGAGAGATACCATGTTCTTCACAAAATTCTTCAAATTGAGCATTTTGGAATTCTCCACCAAGATCACTTCTTATGGATACAATCTTTAGTGATTTTTCATTTTGGATTTGCTTAGCATACTTCTTAAAGGCTTTGAAAGCATCACTTTTCTGCACAAGAAACAAAGTCCAAGAATATCTAGAAAAATCATCAATAATGACTAAAGCGTATACATTACCTCTGAAGCTTTTTGTTCTTGATGGACCAAAAAGATCCATGTGTAACAATTGTAGTGGTCTTGTAGTAGACACCACATTCTTAGATTTGAAAGTTGTTTTGGTCTGTTTGCCCTTTTGGCATGCATTACATAATTTGTCTTTGATGAACTTCATCTTTGGTAGACCAATAACTAAGTCATGCTTAACCAATTTGTTCAAGTGCTCCATGTGAATGTGAGTGATCCTCTTGTGCCATAACCAAGCGTCATTGTTGTTTACCATAAGACATTGTACATTCGGAGACAAATCATCTAAAGTAATCATAAAAATATTGTTAGTTCTTATACCTTTGAGTTTTACCTCATTGGTTGCCTCATCCATAATGAGACATTCATCTTTGTTGAATTTGATCTTGAACCCTCTATCGCAAAGTTGACTTATGCTAAGAAGATTGTGCTTTAATCCTTCAACATAGAGAACATCCTCAATTTGAATGGATGGAAGTGTGCCAACTATTCCAACGCCAAGAATCTTTCCTTTGGTGTTGTCTCCATAGGTGACATACCCTTTGGCTTTATGTACTAGATATGAAAATTGGTGTACATCTCCTGTCATATGCTTTGAACATCCACTATCAAGATACCAAACATTTGATGTGGATTTCAAGCATACCTACACAAACAAATTATTCTTTGTTAGGTACCCAAGTTGCCTTGGGTCCTTCATAGTTAGTTCCCTTTTTCACCCACACATAATGCCCACTTGCTATACTAAAGTTTCTAACATAGCAAGCATTAGGTGTATGGCCTTTAATACCACAATAAAAACAAGTAGGTTCAAAGTTACTTCTATATCTAGAAGGATAAGATTTCTTCTTAGGAAATGTTTTCTTTTTCGATACATTAGCCTTTTTCTTTTGATGATTATGAACAACTTGCTTCTTTTCTACTTTCTTAGGATTAGAACTATTACTAGCCTTTACAAAAACAGTGGGATTGTTACTTGGTTTCTTAGAATTCACATAACCAAGACCCCTTTTATCATTTGGATAACGTTGTTGGCTTAGTAATCCTTCCAATCCTATTTTTCCTTTTTCATATCGTTCAATGACTTTTTTTAATTGAACAATTTGAAAGACATTTGATTCACACTTGGAGCATGCAAAGTTTTCTTTTTCTTTAATAAAATTCTGTTTTTGAAGTTCAAAATCTTTAGTCATGGTGTCAATTTTTTCTAAACAACTTAGAAGTTCTTTTTCTTGATTTGACACCTTTTTGTATAAACTTTTGCATTCTCTCAAGAGTTCATCAATAGCATCTTGAACATCATCATCAAAAAGATTAAATTCATTACTAACCTCTTCTTCATTGTCGGAGTGATGTGAAGCCATTAATGCTAGATTTGCACATTCCTCGCTTTCTGAATTGGATGAAGAACTTATCTCATTATCTTCCCATGCAACATAAGCCTTTTTTTTCTTGAACTCCTTTTTGCCTTTGAATCCATTTTTCTTGGAGAGTTTTGGACAATCCGGCTTTATGTGACCTTGCTTTCCACATTCATAAAATGTGACATCTTGTGTTGATGTGGAGGCTTCTTTATCTTTATGATTATAAAATTTCTTCCTCTTGACAAAGTTAGCATTATGAAGATTATTTTTATGACCAAAATATTTTCCTAACCTTTTTACAAGAAGCAAGAAGTTTTCATCTTCCTCCGATGCATCTTTATCTTGACTTTCCTTTGAATCAACTTTCAAGGCAATGCCTTTGGATTTCTTCTCTAAATTTTCATGTTTTTCAAGTCTACCGAGTTCCGTTTCATATTCCTGAAGTTTGCCAAATAATGTAGCGGAAGTCATTGCGTAGAGACTCTTCTTTTCCGAGATTGCCGTTACCTTTGGTTGCCATTCCCTAGTCAATGATCTAAGGATTTTCAAGTTGAGTTCATCATTTGTCAAGGTTTTACCAAGAGCATTTAAGTGATTTGTCAAATGCACAAATCTCTTTTGTAAGTCAAGAATGGATTCTCCGGGCTGAATTCGAAATAGTTCATATTCTTGACTTAAGGTATTTAGCCTTGATCTTTTTACTTCAGCCGTTCCTTCATGAGTTTGAACCAGGGTATCCCATATTTCTTTTTCTGTCTTGCAGTTTGAGACACGGAAAAATTCGTCCATACTGAGTGCACCTTGAAGAAGGTTTATTGCTTTTTTGTCATATAGAACTTTCTTTTTATCATCGTCGTCCCATGCAGTTTTGGGCTTTACAGAACCAATGCCATTGATAACAGATATCGGGATAAATGGACCATTTTCAACAGCATCCCATACTTCCTCTCCTTGTGCTTCTAAATGCGCCTTCATGCGTATTTTCCAGAAGTCAAAATATTCACCACAGAATAGAGGAGGCTTGTTGTTACTACCACCATCTCTGAAGACTGGTTGATGATTTGCGGAAGCCATTCTGGATCTTTAGGAACAAGTTACCTATAACTTGCTCTGATGCCAATTGTAAGTCTCAAAGTGCCTAAGAGGGGGGGTGAATTAGGTCTTATAAAAATTTACTCGGTTTTATGAGAATGCTTGGTAGTAATTTTTGGTTAAGTATTTGAAGGTTTTGATTATATATTTATCTTTTCTCGATTATGGTGATGAAAGCGATAAATGCGGAAAAGTAAAGAACACGGTGATATATCCTGGTTCCCCTTACAATCCGAGAGTACTCCAGTCCCCTTTCCAACACGAAAGAGATTTCACTATAGTTAGAATAATTGTACAGCCTATGCTTACTATCTAACCTATAGGGTGATCAAAGGTTCTTAACACCTTTAAGACCAAACAAACACTAATGTGAATGAAGAACAATCCTCTTCAAATTACAACACTTACTTCCAACAATCCTGGATAGTAAGGGAAAATCTTTAAGTAATACAATGATTAATTTTGAAGTATATGGAGAGCTTTATCAATCTTCAATTGATCTTATTCTTCAAGATAAAAACAATTCTCAACAATGTATATAAATGTTCACAATGTATGAATGAAACTTGAAATGATAATGAATGTGTATATGGCAAGTTTCACAAAATTATGAACACATGAAAGTATAATTTCAAATGTGAGTAAATGAGAAAATTGTTAATGAAGAAGGATATTTGTTAATTTGAAAATTGAAGTATTGAACATTGAACATATATGAAAATGTTATTGTGTTCTTTTTTTTGAAAATATGAAAAATCTGCATTTTATAAAGTTGTAAGAACCTCTTCATTCATGCCAATTCATATGAAAAGTTGCAATGCATTCATGAAAAGATACCACTTGAAAAATGTTCAAAAAACAAAGTAAAAGCTGCATTGGTTCGCTAGGAACCGGTTCCGACACTGACAGAACCCGGTTCTTAGTGAACGTTATAATTTGGAATTCAAATTTATCACACAGGAACCGGTTCCCCTATTGGTACAACCCGGTTCCTGGTACAAAAACCAGGGACATGTTTTTTGAGAAAAGCTGGAACTCGGTTCCCTGTTAGGGAGGAACCGGTTCCTAAAGGTTTATTTTCAAAAATACATTTTGAAAGATATTTCAAACAAAGTTTTTCTTGATGTTAAAGTTATGGAATATGTATATGTTGATGAATGCATATTGTGAACATCTATATTCAAGGTTTTAAGAATTATTTATACCATATTGACATTTGATGATTTCTTTAATAATTCTTCAATAATCTTCAAGACTTTAATTTGATGTTGATAAGCTTTTTGCACATCCTTTGAAACTTGATGTCCATGTTGTCTTCATCAAAACACATGCTTTAAATATGACTTGAGAAGCTTGAAATTACAGAAGGTCGTCACCATCCATGGTGGTTAGAATCATAGCTCCTCCCGAGAAAATATTCTTAACCACAAATGGCCCTTCGTACGCAGGGGTCCATTTGCCCTTGGGATCACCTTGCGGTAGTATGATGCGTTTGATCACCAGATCCCCAACTTGATATTCTTGACGTTTGACTTTCTTGTTAAAAGACTTAATCATTCTCTTTTGACACGTCTGACCATGACAGATAGCAGCAAGTCTCTTTTCATCGATTAGATTCAGTTGATCAAGTCGGGTTTGGATCCAGTCATCTTTGTTTAAACTCGAATACTTCATAATTCTAAGAGAGGGTATCTGGACTTCGATGGGTAGGACTGCCTCCATGCCATACACCAAGGAGTAGGGTGTTGCCCCTGTCGACGTCTGTGCGGAGGTACGGTACCCATGAAGAGCGAATGGTAACATCTCATGCCAGTCTTTGTATGTCACCGTCATCTTCTGCACAATCTTCTTGATATTCTTGTTAGCCGCTTCAACAGCCCCATTCATCTTCGGCCGGTAAGGAGAAGAGTTATGATGCTGAATCTTGAATTGTTTGCAGAGTTCGGTGATCATCTTGTTATTGAGATTTGTACCATTGTCAGTAATGATCCTCTCTGGTACACCATATCGACAGATCATATTGTGTCGGATAAATAGTTCCACGATGTTCTTGGTTACTGTAGCAAAGGAAGCTTCCTCAACCCACTTTGTGAAATAATCAATTGCTACCAAAATGAAGCGATGCCCGTTAGATGCAGTAGGTCTGATCTCGCCGATCATGTCGATGCCCCACATTGCAAAAGGCCAAGGAGCTTCTAAAACATTCAGAGGAACTGGAGGTACATGCACCTTATCAGCATAGACTTGGAACTTATGACAGGTTCGAGAATGCTGATAACAATCGACTTCCATAGTAGACCAGTAATATCCTGCCCGTAGGATTTTCTTCTCCATAGTATGTCCACTGGAATGAGTTCCGAAGGTACCTTCATGTAACTCTGCCATGATTCTCTCCGCCTCGCTTTTGTCTACACACCGCAGTAGTGTGGAGTCATGGTTACGCTTATAGAGGATTCCATTACTGATGAAGAACTTTGCAGCAAACCTTCTCAGAAATTTCTTGTCATTAACAGATTCCCCCTTGGGGTATTCTTGAGCTTCAAGATACCTCTTTACCTCATGGAACCATGGTTTATCTGCTACCTCTTCAGTCTCAATGTCACAACAATGTGCGGGTTCGTCCAACCTCTTAATGGTAATCTGGGGAGCTTCATTGTCCCACCTGACTTTGAACATAGAAGACATGGTAGCTAGCACGTCCGCTAATTGTTTCTCCTCTCTTGGGAAATGTTCAAAGGTTACCTCCTCAAAGTGTGGGAGCAATGTCAGTACATATTCTTTTGAAGGAATAAGATTTGTGTGCTTCGTATCCCTCTCGCCTTTGATCTGAATTATCACCAGAACGGAATCTCCGAATACACTCAAGAACTTAATCCTCAGGTCAATAGCAGCTCAAAGACCTAAGATACACGCTTCATACTCTGCTATATTGTTGGTGCAGTTGAAACATAATCGGGCGGTGAACGGAGTATGACAGCCCTCAGAAGATATAATTACAGCGCCATTGCCATTACCCAACGCGTTCGAGGCTCCATCAAAATACATAGACCATTGGGATCCCTCCTCGGGTCCTTCATCCGATCCAGGTTCTTCGCAGTCGGTTACTAACATGATATTCTCATCCGGGAACTCGAAATTCATGGACTGGTAGTCATCCATGGCCTGATGTGCCAAATGATCCGCCAATACACTCCCCTTGATTGCTTTTTGGGTTGTGTATTGGACGTCGTACTCGGTTAAGATCATCTTCCATCTTGCTATTCTTCCGGACAAGGCAGGCTTCTCGAAAATATACTTGATTGGATCCATTTTTGATATCAACAAAGTGGTGTGAGTCAGCATATACTGTCTCAGCCGGCGAGCAGCCCATGCCAAAGTGCAGCAAGTTTTCTCGAGCAATGTGTATCGGGTCTCACAGTCGGTAAACTTTTTGCTAAGGTAGTAAATAGCGTGCTCTTTTCGGCCAGGCTCGTCATGCTGCCCCAGCACACACCCCATTAAATTGTCTAGCACTGTCAAGTATAAAATCAAGGGTCTTCCTTCAACTGGAGGCATCAAAATTGGTGGTTTTTGAAGGTATTCTTTGATTCTTTCGAAAGCGGTATGGCATTCATCATTCCATTTTACCACTTGATCTTTCTTCAGCAGCTTGAAGATGGACTCACAAGTAGCAGTCAGATGTGAAATGAATCTGGCATTGTAATTCAGACGTCCCAAGAAACCTCTAACCTCTTTTTCTGTGCGGGGAGCCGACATCTCCTGTATGGCTTTTACCTTTGCAGGGTCCACCTGAATACCTTTTTCACTGATAACAAAACCCAGAAGCTTACCAGACCTCACCCCGAAGGTACACTTATTTAGTTTTAACCTCATCTTGTACGTCTTTAACCTGTCAAATAGTTTCTGGAGATGATCAAGGTTCTCTTCCTCAGTCTGGGACCTGGCTATCATGTCGTCAACATAAAAATCGATCTCATGGTGAATCATGTCGTGGAACAAAGCGACCATGGCGCACTGATACGTTGCCCCAGCATTCTTCAATCCAAAAGGCATTACCTTGTAACAGAAGGTGCCCCACTGTGTAACGAAGGTTGTCTTCTCCGTGTCTTCAGGAGCCATCTTGATCTGGTTGTAGCCAGAAAAACCATCCATAAAGGAGAAGATCTTATGTTGCACGGTGTTGTAGACCGAAACATCGATGTGAGGAAGTGGGAAATCATCCTTGGGGCTTGCCCTGTTCAAATCCCTATAGTCCACACACATCTGTACCTTACCGTCCTTCTTAGGTACTGGAACAACGTTGGCAACCCACTGTGGATAAGAAGTGACAACTAAGAACCCTGCATCGAACTGTTTCATGACCTCTTCTTTGATTTTCTCTGACATTTCAGGGCGCATACGGCAGACCTTCTTCTTTAGCGGAGGGCAGTCTTCTTTAGTCGACAAGCGATGAATCACAATATCAGTGTCCAGACCAGGCATGTCTTCATAGGACCAGGCGAAGATCTCAACATAGTCGTATAGCATCTGTATTAACTGTTTCTTGACACTAGGCTCCATATTCGCACTTATCTTAACCTCTTTCCTGTCTTCCTTTGTACCCAAGTTCACTGATTCAACTGGCTCTTCATGAGGCTGTATGGCCCTCTCTTCCTGCTGCAATAGCCTAGTAAGTTCTCCAGGCACCCCACAATCATCCTCGCCTTCGTCCTCAGTTTGGTTGATCGGATTTTTGAAGTCATAACTAGCAGTAGTATAGTTGTTATCAACGAGATCCATAGTGGATATGGATCTGCAGCATGATACGTGAGTGTGTGTAAGAGGATAACTGTTTTGATAAAATGAGAGACAGAAAAGAAAAACAAGGAGCGCAAAATTTGTAATGCAAGAAACATCCAATGCTTTATTAATGATATATGAAATGACAAATAATAAGCCCTCACAAGAAAAGCCAAGGTGCCTCGGGCAAGGCCCCGGGCCATAAAGTTTTAAACTGTTTTATTACAAATCTTAAAACAAAAGTCAATTACTGCGGAATACAAGAAACAGGTATGAAGTCCTTAGCCGTCCAGTTGTTCAGTCCACCATTAGTTGTTGGGTAGATCCAGTTGTCGATGTCTGAATCTTCTTCACTGTCCTCAATTGCGTTAAATCCCCGATTGCTAATGTGGAGAGGAGGTCTTCCAATCCGTGTGCGCCTAACAACCCTCTGAGCCCCTGTAGTAAAGCCCAACCAAATTTGTCAGTTTTGTGAGTGAAATCAGGGAGCTGACCCCAATTGGTACACCAACCTTCTTCAATTACAGCCATGGCATCCTTGAGAGAAGCCATCTTAAGCGGAGGTTTATTGGTAGTGACTTCAGTTGATGCCAAAGTCTGAGGGACCTCTTCGAAGTTCTGACAAGGAGTTTCTATGAATTCCCCGTCCATCTCCACGTAGCGGAAGGAATTGAGATGACTCACCATATACTCTTCTTCACCTCACACTGTGACAATCTTTCCTTTCACTAGATACTTCAGCATTAGATGGAGTGTGGAAGTAACTGCCCCAGCCTTATGAATCCAAGGACGACTCAGCAAGCAAGAATACGATGGCTTGATATCCATTACATAGAAGGTGGACCCAAAGGTCTGAGAACCCACTTTGACAAGGATGTCCACCTCCCCGTGCACCATTCTTTTGGATCCATCAAAAGCCCTTACCACAATGTTACTCGGCTTTAGAATCAAACCTTCACAATCCAGACGGTCTAACGCTTTCTTTGGCAGAATATTGAATGAGGATCCGGTATCTACTAGTACATGGGCCATAGTGGTTCCCCTGCACTCGATCAAAACGTGAAGAGCATCATTATGATTTCTCCCCTTAGGGGTCAGGTCCGCATATGAAAAACCTAGTCCATTGTCAGCAGTCAGGCTGGCCACGCAATCTTTGAACTGATCGATTGAAGTTTCCTGCGGCACATGCACAGTCTTGAGAAACGCAATTAAAGCCTTCGCATGGGCTTCAAAACACAACAACAGAGACAACATGGAGATCTTTGACGGGGTCTTCCCCAGCTGCTCGACTATGTTGTAGTCGCTCTTCTTGATAATTTTCAAAATTTCCACTATTTCTTGTTTAGAGGATTCTACAATGATTTTCTTAGGTGCCTCCGTCCGGGAAGGCTCACCTATAACTTCTTTTCCCCGAGTCCCAGATGGCTCGGCGACAAGGGTGACAACTGGAGTAGGAATTGGGACAGTAGTTGATGTACTAGTAGATGGAATGATAACAAGTTTATGGACAATCGAAGGGGAAATCTCGAGAGAAAAGAGTCTTCCACTTCGGGTAACCTTACTGGTCCCGACAATATTAATGATATCAGTATCAACTTCTTTAGTCCTCAGATCTTGCTTAACACCATGGTAATATACATCAGCACCGTAATGCCATGGGATATCCTTATCTGAGGTATATGGGATGGGACCCGGAGTAATGATTATTAACGGAGCAATTATTGGAACAGGTGTAACCCTAACAGGTTTTCTCGAGGAATCCTTGGAAGGATTGGCGGAAATGGTTATGATGGCAACGTCTTCATTTGGAACAAATGAAATCATAGCCTTCTCAAACAAAATCTCTTTATTATCCATCAGGCGCTGAACACCTGATTTCAACAAACAACAACCGGAAGGCAGGATCGCGCACATGTGGCAACCTTCGCCACAACCCGGAAATAAACTGGCCAACAACAAGTTGTTCTTAACCGTCATCAGAGGAGTAGAGATTTCTTCTACAGAGGTCATAAACGAATCGGTGTCCACAGTATTAACTCCACGACCATGTTTGGGCATATGAGCAGTTATGACATTCGGCTTTTCTGAAGCATCAAACTCTATCTCCTTGGCTTCGAGCAAATCTTGCACTTTGTTTCTCAAGGCCCAGCAATCATTTGTAACATAGCCCGGACTCTCAGAATGGTAAGCGCACCGCGCGTTAGGATTGTATCTGGGAGAAGCAGTGTTTGGATTCTTGGGAGCCTCTTTCAAGGTTGCCAAGTTGAATTTCAGCAGGTGAGGTAACACTTCGGCCAATGTCATGTTGATGCAGGTAAGTTTCCGTTGCGGTCTTTCCACTCTTTGTTGATTGTTGCGTATTGGAGCAACTGTGGGTCTTGGTATCACTACATCATTTACTGTTTGATGGTGTTCAGATCTGCTTTGGCCCCTCGGGCCATTGACTGCACTAGCTTCCTTCTTACCGGTGAAAGGCTTCTTTGTTGCACTTGACGAAGCATCCTTCGGAATTTTACCACTTCGAATGCCAGCCTCCACTCTTTCTCCAGTAAAAATCAACTCAGTGAAACAAGATGACGAGCTGTCGATCAAGTGATTGAAAAATGGACCACAGAGCGTCCCTAGAAACATGTCAACCAACTCCCTATCAGACAAAGGGGGTTGGACTCTTCCAGCCAAGTCTCTCCACTTTTGAGCATAGTCCTTAAAACCTTCACTTGCACCCATGGACATACCTTGGAGCTGAGTACGAGTGGGAGCAAGGTCGGAGTTGTACTGATACTGCTCGTAGAAGGCAACAGCAATATCCTCCCAGTTTCAGACACTGGCTCCTTCCAACTGATAGAACCATTCAAGATGAGTCCCTGACAGACTATCTTGAAAGAAATGCACCCACAGATTTCTATCAGCAGTGTGGGGTTGTATTTTCCTGACATACGAGCGAAGATGGAGTTTTGGACAGTATACTCCATTGTACTTGGCAAAAACCGGAGCTTTGAACTTATGAGGGATTACCACTCCCGATACTAGTCCCAATTCTCTAAAATCCAAACCAGGTATTCTCTGAATCTCCATAGCGCTCAGGAGGTCTTCTAGCTGCTTGTACCTATCCTCAGCAGGAGGATATTGCTCATCTTCGTAATCAGTATCGTTGTCAGAAACTGCAGGACTAGGGTCCTTTGCTCTTTCTTGGTTCTCCCCTTCTTTGGATGAAGAGGTCAGATCAGTCGGTGGCCTCAACCTTTCTCCGAATCATCTACCCATATTTAGAATACCGAGCTTCTTCTTCTTCTTCTTCTCTTTCAGAATAAGGGTCTTCATATCCTCCTGCCCTTTAGCCAGACTTATGAACATCTATTGGAACTGGGCGTTTTGCTCCTGAAGATCTTTGATGGCTTGATCAGACGACATTTTTGCTGACATAAACAGCGAAGAAGATGAGAAACCTATAGGGGTACCTGTGATGATGTGCATGATAATGGGATGCGCATGTAGTGATTTCAAAGACTCTGAGAGATTTAAATTTTTAAACCAAAAATAGATAAACTTTATTAGATTAACTTTGAAAGGGTCAACAATGCCTTTAAGGCATTACAAAGAAGTAAAATAAACAAAATCTAAAACTAGAAAAAATCAAAGTCAAAAGTCCCATGGTCGCTTCCTCTTTGTGCTGATGTAGTCATTGATCACTTTTTCTTCCTCGAGCTTCCTAGTGAGCTTCAAAATCTTCATTTCTTGCTCATGATACTGTTCCAGGCAAGTATCCCGCTCATTCTTCAGCTGAATCCAAGACCTCTACAACTCCCCAGGATCAGTGGGCATGTAAGGATAGAGAACCGTGTAAGGAATGCCATCTTCATTAGTGGGCTCCATAATCACTGGTAATACGGCCTCATAGGGCATCCCGAGCTTCTGGGCACGAGCTCGGACCCATTGGAGTTAAGGTTGCACAGGAATAGAAGTCTTTGGTCCCAACTCTTGGGGGTCAGATCTGTTCACCATTCCCCAAGCTCGTATAAACCTCTGGAGGTGCTCCTTAACGTCCTCCTTGTAGTCAAATGCAATGTCCTCAAGAAGTAGCTCATGGGGACAATCTCTCCGAGAACGACAAAATTTTCGTAAAGCTAGACAAGGATTGTAAGTTATATCCCCTCGGATTCCAAGCAACGGGACATTAGGGTATCCCCCACAACGGTCAATAACAGCAGTGTCTTCCATAGCCCGGGAACACCAAAGAATATATGTATGAGCAAGTGACATTATTCTCTAGGACCAACCCAAACCTTCTTCGTTCTTCAACACAGACTTAGGGAGTTGCGAAATAAACCACCTCGACAACAATGACATGCAACACATAAGAGTACCTCTCCTCCTCACAGTACGGGTGTGGAGAGCATGCAAGATATCTCCCAGCAAGGTAGGCACAAGATTGGGAGAAAGGAAAATCTTGACAGAATTCACATCTACAAAGGAATCCGGATTCGGGAAGAGAACCAAACCATAGATAAGGAGAGCCAAGATATCTTCAAAAGCCTGAAAATCCAAATTATCCCAGAATAGTTGAGCCTGGTCTATCAGAAATTTGGCTAGAAAACCTTCGACCCCGCTTCGTGTTTCCTAATTGGATACTACATCAGCCCGTTTCAAATGCAGAGCTGAGGCAATGTCTTCTGGTCTAGGAACTTTTTCCATACCTGTGAAGGGTACCTGTTCAAGGATGCATATGCCCAATAGGTGAGAGAACTCTTCCAAGGTGGGTACCAGCTGGTAATCTGGAAAGGTGAAGCAATGATGCACAAGATCGAAGAACTGAAATAGTACACTCATCATCTGCTCATCAAGATTTGAAGTAACCAGGATGAGAAGTTGACTGTGTCTCTTAATGAACATAGAAGTCTCAGAAACTCTTGAGGCTAGCTCTTTAAGTTGGGCAGGTATTTGCACAAAGTTGACTCGAATGGTATTTCTGCGCACGGAAGCCATAATCTGCAAAACAGAACAAAGATAAATTCCCTTGGTCTTTGAAATGGTTAGTGTAATGAAGCATGAATGCCATGTTATGATGCATGTTGTCATGGTAAACCACAGGTATAGCAAACACAGATATTGCAAACACAGTCAACTCACACAAAATCCTTAGGTTTAAGGCTTGCATGAGGTCAAAGGTAATACCCTCTTGAAGTTAAGTTGGTTTCAACCTGTCCTAGAAAAAAGTAATCGGGTTCTAGAGGATCTCAATATCATTGACCATCCTCCATCGGTCATGGTTTCAGCTCACACAATTTTTTCTTGCGGCCAGAACTATCTCGAGTGTATGGTCTCAATGAGTGTAGCATCGAGTATCAACCAGTTCTCAGCTTTACACCGAGGTCGGCTACCTCACTACTTCCTAATGGCCAAGTTGGTCGATTAAAGGTTCTAAGGTCAGTTGATGCTTAACGACACCACGTAGCGGCCCAGTATTTTCCTCGTTTCTCCATAAGGGATACCGCTACCAACCAATGTTCCACATCAATGTAGTTACTGCTTCAACCGTATCGGTCTATGCCGTACAGTTCCCTCACAGTCTATTGCTACTTACCTAAAAGGTATCCCCAGATCCGGGTTAGGATCTATAGTAACTCCCAAACAAAAACCCTTAAAAGTAAAGCAAACAAAGCAATCAAGAGAAGTAATTATGATGAACTAGATCCTAAGGTATACCCCACTTATTTAATTCCCCAGCAGAGTCGCCAGTTCTGTGATACGGTGGCAGAATTGACTGTTGAATGCTTGTTTGCATTTTTTATTCACAAATGTTGCGGTAAGCAAGAGTCGCCACCGACTTTTATTTCATCCAACCGGAAAGGAAAAAAGTACAGAAAAATCCTTTTTCGAGATATTCTGAGTACGGGGGGTAGATTATAGAAAGGGAAGGTGTTAGCACCCTTTATACCCACGCTTTTCCAAGGGCTCTTAGGTACTTGCTCATCTTTTTTAAAATTACTTATGTATGTGCTTTGTTTTTAAAAAGTTTGACTTCGTGATAACCCTTGTATCAGTCCTCAAAGGTGTGACGAAGTTGTTTTGAAAGTTGTTTTTGAGATGTGTAAGTGTGACAAGTTTTGATTTGAGCAAGTACCTACTAGCATCTACCTACTCGAAAAAAGATCATTTCTATTCTCGTTTCCTCTGGAATGTGCTATCCTACTATTGAGAAATAGGTAGCACCGTCGTTGGAGTTGTAAGGGTTAATTCAAAAGGGACGTACAATCACTAAAGCAATGTTAGGACGACTTAGTAATAACCCTAAAGTCTTAAGATCATATTCGAGGTAACACTTCTGAGGCAATATTTCCCAGGAAACATTTCAGAGGCAACATTTGAGTAGTACATTTGATCTTTGTTAGACAGGAGGGAAACCACTAAGACACCCTATACTTAATGATCATTTATCGAAGGCAACCGCAGTGTGAGTATACTCTAAGAGTGATATGTGCGAGTGATCTGTCTTCAATTATTTATCTTTGCACATTAGGGTTTTCTAATTGGATTAATTTTCCATGCATTCTTGTCATACAATCCTATTAGCATACATCTAAACAGTCAAATGTCTGCGAGAATTAAAATGCGAGGAAGTAAATCTACGCTATTACAAGGCTTCGGGGAGGGGGATTAATTACATAGCCAAAAACCCAGGAAAAAGCGATAAATAAAATCCCTAGATTAAACTATTACAAACCATGAACAGTTACAACAATATCGTAAAAATAATAGTACCCGCGCGATAAATCTGAACGAGACAACTAGGATTTTGACCCTTGCCTAAACCTAATTGTGATTAGTTAAAAAACATGTTTTTGTTTTATTTTAAGAAAATTATGGAATTGCTAAATTAATGGAAAATCCTAAGTCTAATTAATTTTAAACTAAGAAAAATAAATTAATTCGTCTAAAAGCCTATTTTTTGTATTTTTATTTATTTGAGAAAAATAGCAAAATAAAATTAAAGGAAAAGTCTAACCTAATTTCTATTTGATTTTATTTTTGAAAACAAATTACAATTTCTTAAATCAAACTAAATTAAATTAATTTTGATTAAAAAAAAAACTAATCCTAATTTTGTGAATTATTGATTTTATGGTTTTTATGAAAATTAAATTAATTTGTAAATTAAAGTGAATAAAATAAATATTGAAAGATTTAAAAAAAAACTAAAAGAAAAAAGAAAGAAATATGGGCCTGTATTAGGAATCATGGGGTGGGTGTTGTTGAGATTTTGAGCCCAAAAGACCCAGGCCTGTTTGACTTTGCCTAATCCAGTGTGGTTGTTGACTTGAGGCGTATAGTGGTCCTCCAATGGTGGTATGTTGATTAGGAGCGCTGATGAGTTGGATGGCCAGATCCTGATGGCATATGGTGAACTTCTTGATTTGCTATACGTTGGATTACCTATTGAAGAAAAACATGAAATAAAGGTAGGGACCTGGGGATCGAACCTAGGTCCTCTGCACTTTTCCCCTACATGCTTGCCCACTGAGCTATGATGCTTATTTGTATATATAATAAAGATCAATTATAATATAATGAAAACAAAGATTCCTGGAAAAAAACGCGCTAAATTCAAATTGCCCAACCAAGGGGTGACACGCATCATCGTCTTCCTCCCAACCGTCGTTTTAAGTAAACAAACTTTTACCTATAGACACTTGTTGTAGGTATATCCCTATCCATCACCAAAATCGTGTATGCTCAAGATAAATGGCCATGGCTGGTACCAATCAACTTGTCTCATCCTCACGAGTCTCATGGTACCAGAATCAATGTCCAATTTTGCCTGTCCTGCAAAGCCCTAAACAAGAACTTGAAACCCTAGCTATGGAAGTTTGTCATACAATCATCAAAAATGCAATTGAATATAATGATTAGCTTGCAAACACGTTAAGGAATAAGAATATGCAGTCTGAACGTGTAAATGGTGTATGATTTGATGAAAATGAAAACAAAAATTCTTGCTAACTGTGTGACTGCTATAACGAGTTTCAGGACCTGGAGAGGCTTGCTAATGATTGGAATATGATCCTGAGACCTCCAGCAATCGATTGGCAAGGGAAAGATGGAACGATTTGGTCTCTAGTATAAAAATTGGATCGCCAATTTTCTTGAATTTTTGAGTTTAGTTCTACCTTTGTACGACTGCTCCAACCTCTCCTCATGCCCTGCCTTGCTTCTGTATATGTAATACAACCTATTAGGTAAACAAAAACGACCTCAATCTTGCTCATCATGGAGATTTGATTTGGTCTTTCATGGCATATGATTTCTTTCCAATTTTTCTCAAATCCAATCTTTTTCCAACCAAATTGGCCTTGCACGAGTTGATTCTCAATTGACAGCATATAAGATCTTCTTTCAATGCAAAAAATCATCCCTAAAACACAATATATAATTTATTAGGATTTATTTAATTTTATTTGAATTTTAAATGAATAAAAATCAAAATAAATTAAATAAATGAATAAATAAAGCATGGAGGGTCCCATAGGTCGTGTACTATGTTAGGAATGAGATGCAAGCATAAAAAGTTGGGGCCATTTAACAAAAAATGCAAATTTGAGCACATTTAACTTTTGGCAATTTTGCAAAAAAGGTCAACTTGGCCAATGCATAACTCTCTCAATTTTGACCATAGAGAGGTGTCCTTGGAATTTTTAGAAATCTTAGGATGTTCTCTAAGCAACCCTTTTGGTCTCATCTCAATTGAGTCTTCCATGTTCCTGTATGAAGCTTTGACCCAAAAGGTGTTTTTGTTGACTTTTCAAAATGAACTATAATGTCAAAATTCATACCTTTTTGTGAGTGCATATTTTGAACTTGGGAGCTGAAGATGAATTGTAGGGAATTGCACCCTCTTCAAAATGAGCTTGATATGGGTCATTTCTGATTAAGTATGAGAAAGTTATGCTTGGTCAAAGTTGAGTTGACTTTTCCTGCAAAACCCTAATTTAGCAACTTTTGGGTTTTGATGAATTGTGAGCAATGCTTGGTGAATCATGATCAAACCTTGATCAAATCATGAATTATACTTCAAAATGAGTATGTTGACCAAAAATCTTGAAGTTTGACTGTATGTGAGCCACAGTTAACTTTTGACCTAGCACAGTCGATTTTTAGGCCTTTGAGCAATTGACTGAGCAAACTTCCTCTGCAAGGCTTGAAACTTGACATGGGTGACCTTGAGAACATATTAGGACAATGGTGAAAATTTTGGATCCTTTGGACTCAAGCATCTTGATGCAAAATGAAACCCTAATTTGAGGTAGACTGCCTTAGCAGAGAGTTTGTCTAGTCACCCTTTGACTTCCTTGAGCAATTTGAGGACCTCACTTGACATGTATTGAGAAATATGGGAGTGCAAATTTTGGGGTACAACAGTAGGGCTATGAGAAGGAACCTGGATAGTAGGGTTACTTCGAGATGAAAGCTTGGATAGTAGGGTTTTGAGAAGGAACCTGGATAGTAGGGTTACTTCGAGATGAAAGCCTAGATAGTAGGGCTGTGAGAACGAACCTGGATAGTAGGGTTACTTCGAGATGAAAGCCTGGATAGTAGAGCTGTGAGAAGGAACCTGGATAGTAGGGTTACTTCGAGATGAAAGCCTGGATAGTAGGACTGTGAGAATGAACCTGGATGGTAGGGTTGCTTCGATATGAAAGTCGGGATAGTAAGGCTACTTTTGTCGCACCGACGATTACTCTGTTTAGCTTCTAGTGTTGATCATGGACCTGTTGGAAATTATTGATAATAATTGTCTCTCCTAAAAGGAATACAGGGTTAGTTATGTGCGATGCATGAGATGCATTGTATAATGACGTTCTCAAAATGAATGAGACTATGTTATATGTGATGTATTCATACGTCATGATATATGAACATGAAATGCTATTGTGACAATCTGAGTCCGGGAAAATAAATCCCTGACTGCTGTTTGGAGAGTATGAGAAATGGTATTCTTGACAGTTGTAAAAAAACCATAGTTCCTCTGCTTCTGTTGGGGATGGTGAACAAAGATGACTATGTTGGGGATTTTCCCTGTGGCCAGTTAATATTCCACCGGAAGAGATCATGTATGAGGATAACTCTGCGGGGGAATAACTCTGTTGGAGAGGAAATATTCTGTTGATAGATCTGCTGAATTGGAGAAATAAAACTCAGCTGGGGATGAATTTCGGTTGCTGGTGATAATGAATTCTGTTGGAGATTGAATTTCTGCTTGTGAGAGAAATAAATTTTTCTTGGGAGACAACTTTACGAACCGCTTGCGATTATGAAATTCGGTCAGAGAATATAGATGTCGATTCTCTGAAGGAACTTTGTTGGGGAACGTAGCTCCTGTTTGGGGAAGCATAGATTAAAACTTTGGTTGTCTCTACTCTGTGGGTAGTGTAGATCTTACTGGGACGCATGCTAAGGATACGACAATGACTTTGTATCAAGACTTTTTTGCACCTGTACCTGCTGGAGAAAGTTCCTGCGGAGGCCTTGTGGATTAAGTGTTATCCCAACTTATGAGGTGCTTGGTAACTGCCGATTGGAATGATAAGTCTTCTACTGATAGGCAAGTGAAAAGATAATGGGACATAGTCGTACGCTTTAACCCCTAACTTTTTCCTGGACTGTCTTTTCAGATTTTCAGTCCACCGGGATATCCTTTTTTCCCCAAGCCGCCTTTTCAGGTTTTCGACTTGCCGGGTGTACAGATCTTTTTTTTTTGTTTTTATCCCTAATTTTTCCTGAACGCTTTTGGTTCTCCGGGATGCCCTTATTTTTACCTAGGCCAGTCAACCTAGCGGGTCTTTGTTCATGCGCAGTATTTTCTGACTATGTCCACACTCTCAGGGTGTAGGGAGTTGTCACTGTCGGTAGTGTTGTGCTGCCAGACTACCAGAAGATGTTTGTTTGATCGTACAGGATTCGTTGTTGGAATTCATGCCCAATGCCCCCAAGTGATTCAGATGGAAATATGCCCCTGGCCATTTTGCATCTTTGAGAGATTCCTTGAATCTTGACTTGACTGCCCTAGATGATGGACAATGATCATGCCGTGCCCCTTGGTTGGAAGTGTTTTTCCACTTGAGGTGATCCTTTTTGTTGAGAAGGTTTTTGTTCACTAGATATTCGTCGTGCGAATTTCTCTGCTGTTGAACAAATAGTCATATGCAAGCAATGTTATTTTAATAATGCAAAGCTTATGTCTGTCTTGAAGTTTGAAAATTCATTTTTTAGTAAAAAGTTTTTTTTTGTAAAAATGTGATGTCAACTCAGGATTTATAGTAGACCTTATAGGATTCCGGATACCTTTTGTAACAATATGCTTTTGAACTAACCCATGCTTCAGCTAGGACTTTTAAGGGTTATAATGTGGCCTGGTTCACGGTTCAAGAAATAAATGATAAAGGCTCAAATTTTATTTGTACCCAACCCACTCTTCGTGATGTTCTTCAGTCATATGCTCAGTTAATTGTACGTTTAAATCCTGATTGAGTCTGTCATCTTGTCCTTGATGTTCCAGTGATAGTTCGGATACTGACAATTTATTCTGAATAGGCAGTCATCTTTTTTGTCAAGGATTTATAGGACCTCCTTTTTTTATTTTGGTATCCCTTCTTTTGCCTGAACTGTTTCTTTTTGTGATTACAGTCAGTGGGATGCCCCGGTGTTTTTTCTTAAGTCTCCTTCATAGGTTTTGACTTAATGGGCTTTTATTTCGAGATATAATGACTGCCTATCTTGATGATTATGCGGAACCATCACCGTCTTTTGATTTGGAAGGACGTCTTCGATGTCGTTCATTATGTACAAAGCGGGAGATTGCGACTGAATGCGCCTCCGAATTAACTGAGAAAACTAACCCTGCCCCAGGTTATGATTAAGGGTTTTAATATGTTTGAAAAGAAAAAATCCTACTTCTTTGGCTCAAAGGGGTTGACTAGGGATTATCTTCCTTATAACTCCACTGTTTAGAATTTGAAACAACGCATGTACATCGTCAACGGGGTCTGTTCAAAAGCATATTGTAGATATTGTGGTATCGTTTTCATCATCCTCCCTCTAAAGGCTTATAGTTTTTTAGTCGAGAGTAGAATATCACGAAAAGGAAAGCAATTTAAATATAGTGAATACGAATGAATTGATTCAGAATAGACATATGCAATGAATTGATAAAGCAACAGAGTTTGATATGAATAGATGTTCGAACAATCAAAAGAAAATTGCAAATTGAAAATTATAATAACCAAAAGCCTCTTCGTCTGATCTTGTCACTTCAGAGGATGTGCCTTAGAGGGATGGTAGAAGAACTCAGCCTGACCATCTTGTGTAAACTCCAACACTCCTTCATCAATCAAGTCCTGAGTTTTATATTTCAGCCTCCAACAGTCGTTAGTATTATGCCCCGGGCTGTAGGAATGGTATGCACACCTTACATAAGGATTGTAGTTAGGGGAAGAAGTCTTAGGATTCGGATGAGGTCCTATCAACGTAATCAGATTCATCCTTAACAGGTGTTGTAAAGCTTGAGACATCAACATGTTGAGTTTGGTAAACTGCCATTTGGGCATATCTGGCTTACTCTGATTAACCCGTTGTTTTTGGCGAGGTTGTTGTTGGACCCGTGATGTAGTAGCAATTTGGAATGGTCCACTCTTCCCCAAACCAACCTTTTGTCTTCTTGGAGGTTGATCAATGGCTTGGTCCCCAGCCTCGACTGTTTGCTTCATATTGTTGTATCCGTCTTGATGAAGTTGGTTGAAGATGGCTTTTAGCTCTTCGGGCTAGGCCTTGGATAAGAGCCATCTTCCCCAGCATCTGGGTTCTCATTGCATCCACCTCAGCTTGCAGTTGTTCCAGCCGTTCGTCCTTGTTGTCTTCAGGACTTTTCTTGACCAAGTTCCCAACGAGGAGTGTTTTCAATTCTTCCTGCCCCTTGGATAGGTTTAGGAATATCTCCCTGAACTGAGCTTCTTGAGTTTGAAGATATATGTTGTCTTGTTTGAGAGCCATTACTCAAATAAACAGTGAGAACATGAGAAACATGTACTGGAAGACCTGTTATGCAATGATATGTATGATATATGTATGCAATGTTTTCAAGGATCTCGCGGGGTAAATAAGAAACTGTTAGAATTTTATTTTAGCTTGATTGAAGAAACTTCGTGTTGTTCAGAGTCCTTCTTCAAGAGTCAAGCTCACCATATCAAGTGGGTCATAGCCCCTGACTCAAGTTATCGTGTTTTGGTCTCTAGACGGCATTGGCTAGAGGAAACTAAATCCCATTTCCCCTTTCTAGGCGTTTGGTTCATTATAACCCGCACCACAAGCCCTTGAGATCCTTGAAATGGTTAAGGAAATGATATGGTATGATGTTATGATGTGTATGCTATGAGTTTAAGCAAAAGTGCGAGGTGATGTAAGCAAGTAACCCGACAAAAAATCCAAGTTATTGGATAAGGACGGTAAACAAAACCTGCAAGGACTCATGTTTGTCAGATAATAAAATTGTGCAAGTAGTTCAAGTTGAAAGCACTCAAGTCACACAAACAGCCTTAGGTTTAGGCTTGCATGAGGTTAAAGGAAGTACCCTCTTGAATTTTTAGTTGGTTCAACCTGTCCTAAAAAAGTAATTGGGTTCTAGAGGATCTCAATATCACTGACCATCCTCCATCGGTCATGGTTTCATCTCACGCAATCTTTTCTTGCGGCCGAAATTATTTCGAGGGTATGATCTCAATGAGTGTAGCATCGAGTATCAACCAGTTCTAAGCTCTACACCGAGGCTGGCTATCTTACTACTTTATAATGGCCAAGTTGGGCAATTAAAGTTCTAAGGTCAGTTGATGCTTAATGACACCACGCGGCGGCCTCGTATTCTCCTCATTTCTCCACAAGGGATACCGGTACCAACCAAAGTGCCACACCAACGTAGCTACTGCTTCAACCATATCGGTCGATATCGTACAATTCCCTCACAGTCTATTGCTACTTACCTAAAAGGTATTCCCCAGATCCGGGTGTAGGATCTATAGTAACCCTAAACAATACCCTTAAAAGTAAAGAAAACAAAACAATCAAGAGAAGCAATTATGATGACCTAGATCCTAAGGTATACCCCACTTATATTCCCCAGCAGAGTCGCCAGCTCTGTGATATGGTGGCAGAATCGACTGTTTGAATTCTGGTTTGCGTTTTATGTTTTGTGTTCACAAAATGTCACGGTAAGCAAGAGTCACCACCGAATTTTATTTCATCCAATCAGAAAGGAAAAAAGTACAGAAAAAATCCTTTTTCAAGATGTTTCTAAGTACGGGGGGTAGATTATAGAAAGGGAAGGTGTTATCACCCTTTCTATCCATGGTTTTCCATGGGCTCTTAGGTACTTGCTCATCTTTTTAAAATTGCTTATGTATGTACATTGTTTTTAAAATGTTTACTTCGTGATAACCCTTGTATCATTCCTCAAAGGTGTGACGAAGTTGTTTTGAAAATTGTTTTGAAATGTGTAAGTGTGGAAAGTTTTGATCTGAGCAAGTACCTACTAACATCTACCTACTCGAAAAAAGATTGTTTTTATTCTTGTTCCTTTAGACAACGCTATCCTACTATTGAGAAATAGGTAGCATGGAATTTGTAAGGGTCAATTCGAAAAGGACGTACGATCACTAAAGCAATGTTAGGACATCTTATTAATAACCCTAAAGTCTTAAGATCATATTCGAGGCAACATTTCCGAGGCAACATTCGAACGAGACATTTGATATTTTTAGACATGAGGGTAAACACTAAGACACCCTATGCTTAATGATCGTTTACCGAAGGTAACCGAAGTGAGAGTATACCCTAAGAGTGATATGTGCGAGTGATTTGTTTTCAGTTATTTATCTTTGCACATTAGGAGTTTCTAACTGTATTAACTTGTCATGCATTTCTTGTCATACAATCCTATTAACATACATCTAGACAGTTAACTATTTGCAGGAATTAAAAATGCGAGAAAGTAAATCTACGCTATTACAAGGCTTCGGGGAGGGGGATTAATTACATAGCCAAAAAAACCCGGAAATAAAGCGATAAGTAAAAGCCCTAAATTAACTATTACAAACCATGAACAGTTACAAAAATATTAGCAAAATAATAAACGTGCGCAATGAATTAAATACGAGGCGATTAGGGTTTTGACCCCTGACTAAACCTAACTAAGATTGATTAAAAATTTGTTTTTGTCATGTTTTTTAAGAAAATAATGAAATAGTTAAATTAATGGAAAATCCTAAGTCTAATTAATTTTAAATTAAGAAAATAAATTAATTCAATCTAACAAACTTATTTTTGTATTTTTATTTTATTTGAGAAAGGAAGAAAAATTAAATCAAGAATTAACCTAATTTTCTAATTGAATTTTAATTGTGAAAGAAATTAAAGTTGCCCTAAATTAATTAAACTAATTAATAAAAAACATTTATTAAGAAAATAAATCCCTTTTTTTGAGATTTCTGATTGGTTGATTTAAAATAAAATAATTTTTGTGTTGATTAAAAAAAACAGAATAATTAAAGAAAAGGAATTAAAGGAAAATAATGGAAATAACCGAGTGGGCATGCTGTCAGCAGATCTGGTTATGGCTGATAGGTCAAGAAGATGGTAATCATCAGAAGATGAGGTGCGCTGGATTTAACTCTGGCTGCTGGATCCAGAAGATGAGGCGCTGGATCTGATCCCTGCTGGTGGATCCAGAAGATGAGGCACTGGATCTGGCCCCTACTTGTGGATCTAGAAGATGCTGAACCTCCGAAAGTGTGTGCTGGATCTGGTGAAAATAATGAATAAAAGGCCAAAAGCTCACGCCTGGACTCGAACCCAGAACAATGAGCTTCTGACTTCCTTCTTTTGACCAACTGTGCTGGATGTTAACTTGTTAATACAATAAGAATAAATAGTATATCAGAAGAAGAAAAAAACAAGTTTCTGGCTAGAATAACGTGCCAGATATTGAATCAGCCAATCAGGTTGTGACACGTTGTTGTCTTCTTCCTTGGAATCATCGTTTTGGGTTCTGAACCTTTACCTACAGACGAATATGTAAATTAAACATGCTTAATATGCAAGAATTACAGTAGTTGAATTTGAATAATTTTGCAAACCGTGTGAATGATAAGAGGAGATTCTAGATGTTATGACGCCTGTAAATGATTAGGAATGCTCCCTGAAACGCCAAGGAATTGATTTTTGGCCTTGAATTGCTCTCAAAGGTCCTCTATTCCGCAATCAAAACTTCACCTTTTGTCAAGATTTTTGAGTTTTGTTCTTACAGTCTCACGCCCCCAGCCTCTTTGATTTTGATCTGCCAACCTATCTTATATAACCTAGAATGAATTAGGTTAATAAACTTGGATTAAATCTTTGCATTTATCCAAAATTTGATTTGATTTTCAATGCATATGATATCTTTCTATTTTCATGACAATCATGCCTTTCTTGTACCAATTGCCATTGATATGATTTGATTATGACACGCCAGCACTATGAGCTTGTGATTCTGTCCACAAATCCAATCAAAACAAATTTTTGCTATTATTTACCAATTATTTGATTTAATTCAATTTTTAATAAATAAAAAATCAAAATAAAATAAATAATGAATAAAATAATATGTGAGTGCACACTTGGGTCGTGGACCAGGTTATAAGTGAAGTGAAAGCATAAAAAGTTAGGCCCATTTAGCAAAAAATGTAAATTTGAGCATATTTGACTTTTGGCAATTTTGCAAAAATGGTCAACTTGTCCAATGCATAACTCTCTCAATTTTGACCCTAGAGAGGTTTTCTTGGACTTTTAGAAAGCTTAGGATGTCCCCTAAGCAACCTTTTTGGTATCATCTCAATTGAGTCTTCCATGTTCATTTATGAAGCTTTGACCCAAAAGGTGTTTTTGTTGACTTTTCAAAATGAACTATAATGTCAAAATTCATATCTTTTTGTGAGTACATATTTTGAACTTGGGAGATGAAGATTAATTATAGGGAATTGCATCCTCTTCAAAATGATCTTTGGATGGGTCATCTATGATGAAGTATGAGAAAGTTTTGCTTGGTCAAAGTTGAGTTGACTTTTCCTGCAAAACCTTAATTTAGCAACTTTTGGGTTTTGATGAATTGTGAGCAATCATTGAGGAATCATGATCAAACCTTGACCAAATGATGGATAATACTTCAAAATTAGGATGTTGACCAAAAATATTTAAGTTTTACTGCATGTGGGCCAAAGTTGACTTTTGACCTAGCACAGTTGATTTTCAGGCATTTGAGCAATTGACTGAGCAAACCTCCTCTGCAAGGCTTGAAACTTGACATGTATGATATTTAGAACATATTAGGACCTTGGAAGGCATTTGGGATTCTTTGTACTCAAACATCTTGATGAAAATAGAAACCCTAATTTGAGGTAGACTCCCTTAGGAGAGAGCTTGTCTGATCAACTCTTGACCTTCCTTGAGCAATTTGGGGACCTCACTTGCCATGTGTTGAGAAATATGGGAGGGAAAATTTTGGGGTATAACACAAGGTTACCGTCACATGTTTATACGATCTTGGAGGATGGTAAACAAAGTGGATAGTAAGACATTGGGATACAAGAATTCTATTTCCCTTGAGCCTTACCTTAGGTGGGTACGAGCTCGTGCTCAGAAGCTCATAATGCCTTACCCCTCCAACCTACCTGTTATCATGGAGCCTGTTGCTGAAGGAGATATCCCATATACCGTCCTCTATCCCAACATGCCTAACTCTCTTGAAGACTCGCAAAAGGATTGGATTCAGCTAAAGGAAGAGCGAGACACCTTCGAAGCTCAATTCTACGTAAGCAAGAAAAGGGTTTTGGAGCTTACAAGGCAACTTCATGAAGAATAAAGCTTGAATGCCTACATTGCACCAAAGAGGATGCGTTCAACCTTTTTGTCTTAGAAATTTATTTTGTAAGCCCAAGAGGCACGTTGTAACCATTTTGAACCAATTAATGCAATTTGACGTTTGTTCATTCTTTGTCTAGACAAATTTAAATCTTATCAATCCTTGAAATCATTTGCATACACATTTTTCATGCATCATAACATAAACAGGTTTTCCACAACAGGTTTCCTTATCTTTCTGCTATTTATTTCAGTAAGATGGATATCGAGAAAATAGTGAAAGACCTACAAGCACAAAATTCCCAGTTTCAAGAGACTCTTCTGACCCTGGGCAAGGGGCAACAAGAGTTGATGACGTTGCTGGCATCCAAAAAGAAACCAAAAAGGAAAGCCCTAGTCAACATGGGTAAAAGATTCAGAGAGTCGATCCGCCAGATGCCAATAGTTGAAGATTCTTCTGAAGAAGACGAAAATAAAGCTGAAGATGCAAGAAGCACCCGGGCCGGGTGTGTCAATGACCAAGTGTATGATGAAAAAGACTATTTTGACGAGCAATATCCTCTTGCCGACGATAAGTACAAGCAGCTAGAGGATAAACTAAAGGCTGTTGAGATTCAAGCCATTCTTGGTTTGGATTTTGATGATTTGGGTTTAATATTTTGGGTTTTCATTCCGCATAAATTCAAGACATCGGTCTTTGTTAAATATGATAGGGTTTCCTTCCCAAAGCTTCATCTTAATTCTTACGTTCGTAAAATACAGTCGCACACCACTGACAAGAAACTATGGGTCCATTTCTTTCAAAAAAGCTTGGTTAGGACTCAACTAGAGTGGTTTTACCAATTGGAGGGTTCCCATATTCACGCCTGGGGAGACTTGGCCACTGCTTTCTATCAACAATACCAATACAATGCCGACCTGGCGCCGACTAGAGTTCAACCACAAGACATGACAATGGGTAAAAACGAGGGGTTCAAAGAGTACGCCCAAAAGTGGAGGGATCTTGCCAGTAGGGTCCAACCACTGTTAACTGATAGGGAACATATTGATATGTTTACGAGTATGTTATCTGGTCCATTTTTCAACTTATTGGTTGGGTGTTCTTTTTCCGGTTTCAGCGAGCTGATCCTAACCGATGAAAGGGTCGAAAGTGGTATCAAGAGTGGGAAAATCCCTATGGAGACTACTTCCACCTCCAATCCTGTAAATGAACCCTTCACTGGGAAGAAAGAAACGAATTATGTGTATGGGGCAAGGGCCCGTACCAAGAAGGATAACCGTTCGTCCGTTAATGTTATTCTTATTTCCAACCCTACTCATGTTCAAAGACAATCTTCCAAACATCAAGGATTTGAGGCTCGACGAAAACAGTTCACAAGGATAGGCAAGTCGCTATCCCAAGCCTTACAACACCTGTTAAAGTCCAACTTAGTGACACTACGTGATCCTCCGTCCAATCTGAACACTTCCTCACCTAGATACAATCTGAATACCAAGTGTGCATATCATTCAAATAGTCCAGAGCATGAGACCGATCAATGTTGGGTGCTAAAGAGCAAAATTCAAGATCTAATAGACAACAAGACAATCGAATTTGATCCACCTATAATTCCCAATGTGATAACGGCACCAATGCCAAACCATGGCAAATGTGTCAATGCAATTAAAGACACTATTTTTGTTTCCTCCGTCGAAGACTTAACCACTTCGTTAACCATTGTCAAAAAGAATTTGCTGAGAGACGGGGTTTTCCATGGCTGTTTGAAAGATTGTGATTGTTGCGCAAAATAAATTAATGGATGCAAATGGCTGAAAGAAGGTGTTCAATGCCTAATGAATAATCATGAGATCCTATTTGAAAAAACTCCATACACCAAAAATTTGACCGTTAAGATTGAAGACCTCTCCATCATAACAATTTCAAATAAGCCTCTTAGGATCTCCTCAAAGGGTCCAATCACGATTTTGAATGAACCGACTATTTCCCCTCTGATAATTACTGCCCCTGGGCCATTTCCGTATTGATCCAACAAAGCAATGTCGTGGAACTACGGTGCCGAAGTGTTTTACCATGGAATAAAGCAAGATGCTTGGATTGAAGAAAGCAAGGCTGGTGACATTGGTAATATTACTGGCTCTAGCAAGGTGACCAGAATCGGGAGAATCTTTTCGCCCAACATTTCAACCCCAACTGCTACAACGACACCTGTCTGCATCACCGCTGATAAGCCTAGTCCTGACATTAAGGGTAAAAAGAAAGTGGTTGAGCCTACTGAGATAGAGGTTCCCGCAAAGAACGTTGCTACTGAGGAGCCTTCCACCTAAGAAATGGATGAAATCTTGAAAATTATAAAGAGGAGTGATTTCAAGATAGTGGAACAACTGAGGAAAACCCCTTCCAAGATCTTCATGTTATCTTTGCTACTTTGTTCCGATGCTCATTCCCGAACATTGATCAAATTCTTAAAGAAAGCTCGTGTCCCTCATGAGACCACTACCGACCAGTTCAAAAATTGTGTGGCGAGCTTGACGACCGACAATGGATTGGGGTTCTCGGATGCTGATCTGACCCCACTTGGAAGGAACCATAACAAAGCCTTGCATGTTTCTGTTGAATGTAAGGGGACTACCCTAGCACATGTTCTGGTTAACACTAGCTCTTCTTTAAATGTTCTACCCAAGGGCGCTTTGGACCAACTAGACTGTGAAGGACTGGTGTTGAAGCCGAGTGATATTATCGTGAGGGCTTTCGATGGGTCCAAAAGGACAGTTCATGGAGAGGTAGATCTCCCGATTAAAGTGGGCTCACAGATTTTCAACTCTACTTTCTACATCATGGACATCCGTCCCGCTTACTCCTGTTTTCTGGGTCTCCCTGAGATTCATGGAGTAGGGGAACTAACATATACCCTTCATCAAAAGCTAAAATACTCAGTCAAGGGGAGGATCATCACTATTTGCAGTGAAGAGGAATTCATGGTAAGCTATCTCAATTCTTTCAAATATGTGGAGATGGATGGAGAATTTATAGAAACCCCGTGCCATGATTTTGAGGTTGTTCCACCTATGGTTGCTACTGACAAAATTTCCTCCGACATGCCCAAAGCTCATAAGGTTGTGCCAAGGATGGTTTCATTTAAGGATTCTCATTTTGCAGTCGAAGATGGAAGCTGTGATACCTGGGGCAGACTCCCCGAGATCCCATTCAAAGAAGACAAATGTTGGTTTGGTTTCACTATCAAGGCTCAAAAAGAAGTTAGGCATGCTCTTGCAGGAAAGCCCCCTTTCCATATTGGAAATCATAAAGTAAATGTTGTGGAGGATTCTGATGATGAATGTGCCTTTGAAGAGTGGATATACCCTACTATGACAAAGCTCAACAATTGGCATGCAAAGGACTTCATTCCCATCTCCTTCATTGAGGAGTAATTACTTGTTTATTGATTTCTATCAATACAAGAGCCTTTATCTGTAATATTAAACAATGACTTTTAAGCCATATGCCTAGCCCGGGGCAATATGGTCCATTTGTTAAGGGTTTTATTTATGTTCATTTTATGATATGATCATTCAATATAAACCATTGGACTTTTTCATTCAAATTTTTGTGCTCATTGTCTTTCTTTTTCTTTAAATGTGTTTTTCAAATAGCCATGTATCTTACATGCACACACACACACATACACTCTTGCAGATCCTCGTCTACTCCGGATCTCATTTCTAAGGACTCTACTATTACCAGTTATGACTTTGAACATCCAATTAACCAAGCCGGAGACGAAGGCGAGGAAGATTGTGAAATAACGGGAGAACTAGCCAGACTTCTAATGCAAGAGGAAAAAGCTATTCAGCCGCATGAAGAGTCAGTTGAAGTCATCAACCTAGGTACCGTGACAAACAAGAAAGAGGTCAAGATCAGCGCTAACCTAGGAAGCAGTGTCAAAAGCATATTGGTTCAGATATTACATGACTACGTGGAAGTGTTTTCTTGGTGGTATGAAGATATGCCAGGTGTTGTACCCCAAAATTTGCCCTCTCATTTTTTACAAGATCTTCTCTTACATGGGTGGTTACAAACACTTGCTTGAAGAAAAATAAAATTTTTTGAAGTTGGTCAAAGTGTCCTTCGATGGGGTGTACTTCGAAGGTATGTCTCAAAAACTCATTTTGATTGGCATCTCTAAAATGCCTTTCGATTGGCATCTGCATAGCGCCCTTCGATTGGCATGGACAAAGGTCCTTCAATTAGCATGTTAACAAGGACTTTCGATTGGAATTTTAACAAAGTCTTTCGATTTTCATCAGAACAAAGGCGTCTTCAATTGGCATCTTAACGTCACTTCGATTGGTCCAAACTGAAGGAAATCAAAGAGAGAAGAACGAAGCTTTCAACCGGTCAACAAGGTACTTTGATCGGCTGTCTCTTACCGTTACTATGGGCCAACACACTCCTATAAATACAAGAACAATCACACAGTACAAGGGGGACGAAAAGAGGAGAAATCACACATATTTCATCACACACACATATTTCCCATCGAAGCTCCCCAAAATCTTAAAATCTTCACCAGGTTCCAAGAGATATGTCCAAGCATTAGGAGGATTTAACACCCCCCCCCCGTTTGGTAATCCATTCGATCTCACGCTCCCTCCGTTTGGTAACCTGTTTGATTTCAAATTAGCTTAATATGCAATTTCCTTCAAATCCATATTAATTATTACATGCATGTTATTGTTGATGTTTGTGCTTGTTCAATGTTTTGTTTACAAGTTTAAGTGCACGGAGGAGATCGTGCCATTGCTAGGGCAAGATCTGTATCTTCTTTCGAATCTCAGGATTCATTATGTTATAGGACAAAGGGACTTTCGATTCAGATACAGGAGAGTCGAATTAGGATAACACAGTCACGATCTGTCGAATCCAAGACCAGGATTTGACTCAAATATGAGATTTTGTTTTTATCTTTCTAACGTATTTTTGCAGATCCAGCAACCCATATTAAAGGAGACACCTTCTCTGGATCTAAGCCGCCCACAGTCCTCCTGGATCGAAATCCATAGCCTCTGGATCGAAGCCGCCTACAGTCCTCCTGGATCGAAAGCCATAGCTCTCTAGATCAAAGGAGACGTTTCCTTCCTGGATCGAAGGGTGTTTCCTCCCTGCAATCGAAGGAGCCCCTTTTATGTTCATATTCTTTTTTTTACTTTATCGTTTGAATCAATCATCAAATAAAAAAATCACAAAAAATTAGGTTCTAGTCTTTTTTTTGTTAAAACTAATTTTTTTATTCAATTACTAATTACTTTAACATTTTTTTTAAAATAAAATTAAAAAAAAAAGATTTTATTCTTAGGATTTTTAGACGTGATTTTCAAATTCGCACGCATTTTATTTTATTGTAAATAATCACAATTGTAATAGCTTTAGATTTAAAATTCCCGCACTTTAAATTCATGTACATATATTAACTGCTTAGATGTATGCTAACTAGAATTGCATGACAAGATCTGAAAACAAATGGTAGAACACCTAATTGTTTAAAGATAAAATAACTGAAACACAACATAATTGCACACAATCACCTCTAAGGTACGCCCACTTTGGTTGCCTTCAATAAAACAGACATGAGGCATGAATGCTTTAACAAAGACCCGTAAAATCAAAAAGATCATAGTCCCTCGATGACCCTACAGTTTCCTTCTCGGTAAATGATCTAGTACCTAAAATAGAATTGCTAAAGTATCTCCATAAATTTCCTTCGTGACTGTAACGTCCCTTTGAATGTCCCTTAACATCCAACGATAGGGCTACCTACTCACTAATAGTAGATAGTTGTTAGAAGTTTGCTCAAACTATTTCTGCACTTATACACAAATACTACTTTTCAAAAACAATTTCAAAACATTTGCTTCATTAACACTCTTGAGGACCGATACAAGAGTTAAACACAAAAAAACCTCCGCACTAAGGCTTTTCAAAACATTTTCAAACACACAAAGCAAAAAATTATTTCAAAATGAGCAAACCTCTAAGAGCCCGTGGAAAATCACAGATGGAAAGGGTGCTAACACCTTCCCTTTCCATAATCTACCCCCCTTACTCAGAAAACATCTCGAAAAGGTCTTTTTTTGTTCTTTTCACCCTTTCCTTTGTTAGATAAAAGAAAAGACGATGGCGACTCTTTCTTACCGCACATTTGCTAACAAAAAATGCAAAACCAGTATATAACAGTCGGTTCTGCCATCGTATCACACCAGGGTTGGATACCGATATTATAGTTCATTGTCTACCAACAAAGGAAGATTCTCCTCCTGTCAAGCAAAAAGTTTGTCGCATGTGGTCTGACATGTCTGAAAAGATTAAAGCTGAAGTGATGAAACAATTTGATGCAGGATTCTTAGTTGTGACATCTTATCCTCAATGGGTTGCCAACGTGGTTCTGGTGCCAGAGAAAGATGGAAAAGTTCGTATGTGTGTAGATTACAAGGACCTGAATAGGGAAAGCCCCAAGGATGACTTCCCTCTACCCGATATTGATGTCTTGGTCGATAACACCGCTCAACATAAGGTCTTTTCTTTCATGGATGGTTTCTCCGGCTATAATCAAATTAAGATGGCTCGCGAAGACATGGAAAAGACCACCTTCATTATGAAATGGGGCATATTTTGTTACAAGGTCATGCCATTCGGATTGAAGAATGCAGGGAAAACACATCAAAGGGCTATGGTGGCTTTGTTTCATGATATGATCCATCATGAAATAGAGGTATATGTGGATGATATGATTGCAAGTTCACAAACTGAAGAAGAGCATCTCAATCACCTAGACAAGCTATTCGAGAGGCTGAAAAAGTACAAGTTGAGGTTGAACCCTAATAAGTGCACATTTGGAGTAAGATCTGGAAAGCTTTTATGTTTTGTTGTCAGTGGTAAAGTCATCGAAGTTGATACTGCAAAGGTAAAAGCCATTCAAGAAATGCCAGTTCCCCATTCTGAAAAAAAGGTTAGAGGATTCTTGGGTTGTCTTAAATTTATCGCCCGCTTCATATCTCACTTAACTGCTACTAGTGAGACAATCTTCAAACTCTTGAAGAAAGATCAAGTAGTCAGATGAAATGATTAATGCCAAGCTACCTTCGACAAAATCAAGGAATATCTAAAAGAACCTCCTAACCTCGTGCCTCCAGTTGAAGGAAGACCATTGATCATGTACTTGACTATGCTAGAGAATTCTATGGGGTGTATGTTGGGCCAACATGACGAGTCTGGCCAAAAAGAGCATGCAATATACTACATGAGCAAAAAGTTTACCGACTGTAAAACAAGATATTCATTGCTCGAGAAAACTTGTTGCGCTTTGGCATGGGCTGCTCGCCGGCTAAAATAGTATATGTTGACTCATACCACTCTATTGATTATTGAGATGGACCCTACCAAGTACATCTTCGAGAAAACCTCTCTTTCCGGACGGATAGCTAGATGGAAAATAATTTTACTGAGTACGGTATTCAACATACAACACAAAAGGCCATCAAAGGAAGTATATTGGCTGATAATTTGGCTCATCAAGCCGTTGATGATTATCAATCTATGAACTTTGACTTCCCAGATGAGAATATCATGATAGTCACCGACTGTGCAAAACTTGGACCGTATGACAGACCTGAACAAGGATCCCGATGGAATATGGTGTCCGATGCAGCTTCCAACGCTTTGGGTAACGAAATTGGTTTTGTGATAGTTTCTCCTGAGGGTTGCCACACCCCTTTCACTGCTAGATTGTGCTTCGACGGTACTAATAACATGGCTGAATATGAGGAATGCATCTTGGGTCTGAAGGTTGCCATTGATTTAAGGATCAAGTATATGAATATGTTCGGAGATTCCTCTCTAGTGATTATCCAAGTAAAAGGAGATTGGGACACTAAACATCATAATCTTATTCCTTAAAAGGAGCTTGTGTTATCCCTGATTCCATACTTAGAAGAAATCACCTTTGAACACTTCCCTAGAGAAGAAAATCAGTTGGTCGATCCTTTGGCCATAATGTCTTCTATGTTCAAGGTCAAATGGGACAATGAAGCTACTATCATTACAATTGAGATATTTGACGAACCCACGCACTGCTATGAGCTTTATATTGACACCGAGAAGCCCTGGTATCATGAGGTAAAGAGATACCTTGAAGAGCAAGAGTATCCCAAAGGAGCTTCCATCAATGATAAAAAATTCTTACGAAGATTTTCAGCAAAATTCTTCCTAAGCAATTGAACCATGTACAAACACAACCATGATTCTACTATACTCCAATGTGTGAACAAGAAGGAGGCGGAGAAAATTATGGAAGACATGCATGAGGGTCTCTTTAGGACTCATTCTAGTGGACATACTATGACCAAGAAAATCCTGAGAGCTGGTTACTATTGTTCAACCATGGAAACTGATTGCCATCATCGTTCAAGGAATTGCCACAAATGCCAAATCTATGTTGACAAGGTCCATGTACCTCCTATTCCTCTAAATGTCATGACTGCTCCGTGGTCGTTCATAATGTGGGGCATTGTTGTACCCCAAAATTTGCCCTCCCATTTCCTCAACATTTTCTCATCACAAGACCTTTTGAAGATCAAGATCCAATTAGGGTTTCCTCTGCCCAAGACTTCTCCTTGCACTGTGGACTCAAATTAGGGTTTGTGTTTGCCCAAGGATGTTTTGACCTAAAATGCCTAAGATGACTTTCATGCTTCATATTGGACTCCCAAGTTTACCTATGCCAAGTTTCAAGTCTTGATTCCAAGTTTTGCCCAGTCAATTGGATAGTTGACCTAGAAATCAGCTGTATTGGGGAAAAAGTCAACTGTGGCCAATTGACAGTCAAACCTCATGAAATTTGATCCACATCAACATTATGAACTCACATGAACCATTTGATCAAGTTTGGATCACAGTTCCACAAGAAATTTGATCAGATCACCAAAAGGGCAAAATGGTCATTTTTAGGGTTTTGACTGCACAAAGGCAATTTTTGACTGTTTGACCTAGCCAATGACAAACCAAGCTCACATATGGACTCAATGACCCCATGGAATTATCTTGACATGTTCATCAAACTCAAAAGATCCCAAGTACACAAGATTGACAGTTGAATTTCCCAGTCAATTGATCAATTTTGACTGTACACTGAAAAGTCAAACTTTGACTTTTTGGTCAAAATCAAGAGTCAAGATTCATTTTTCATCAAAACATGCCAAATCATGAAACTTGTTCACCAAGAAATCACAAAATGCAAATTAGGGTTTGAAAATTAAATTTTTCATAACTTAGAATTTTTCTAAGTTATGAAAAACCCTAATTTTTTCCCAACTTTGCCCCACCTTTTCACCAAGATCCATTTGGATTCAAACAAAAGTCAAAACATGAAAGTTGTAGCTTGTTGCATAATCTACAACTTTGATTCACAAAATTTTCTCATTTGAAGCTTGTATCTCAAGTTACAATTTTTTGAATAAGGGCACTAAACCATTTTTAACTTAGTGAAATTTTAACCTATTTTGACAAGGTTTTCTACCCCACTTCAAGGCCACTTTTCATACCCTTCCACTTGGAATTTTGATTTGCATTTCAAAGATGGATTGTAGTACACATTCCAAGCTTTCCAAAATGTCCAAGAACTCATCAAACAACCTCATAACTTGAGAGATTCGAATTTCACAAGTTGGCAAAAATTCACTTTTGTTCTTCATCAAAACATGTTCATAACTTTGCAAATCTGAACTTAGCTTGCTTTATGCTTGATTACAGGTCCTTGAACCATTCCATACTCAATAATTTAATGCATATTCAATGTTTTAAGACCATGTTCTTTGTGTTCTAACATTGCATAGTGGATTAATCCTAAACTAGATAAAGTGAACTTTCTATTTTTGAAAAAGATTAACTTTATGTCAAATTGAAATCCAAGAAGGTACAAGCAAAATCCTTTTGGCACAAGATTATGGGCAAATTGCTCTGATCAAGAGAGGCTTATGCAGCAGGATTAGAGGCCCCTACTGACCTAAAACACAAAGTGACCATTGCTTGCTTCATTTTCAAGTAACATTGCATAACTTATCACAACTCTCTCTTCAGCATAGGAACACACACAAAAGCTATCAAACACATTCCAAACTACCCAACCAAGCTTTTGCACGAGCCATTTGCCTCTCAAGCACTCTCCATCTCAGAAACACCACAAAACTGCTCAAACAGAGCAAGCCCTGCAGATTGAGTGCTATCTCTCAATCCCTTCGAGCATTCTTGTCCAAACTTGTTCCTCTACCTTCCTTACAACATATGCAAGCTAACCCTGTCCTGAAACCTGACCTGTAACACCTCCAAGCCACTTCACCATTTTTAAATTTCTGTTTTGCAGTTGGAGTTCACTAGCTCGATTCAGGGAGTTTCAAGACAAAGTAGGACTTGGAAAAGCATCCTTACACTTCAAGGAAGCTATACAAGTCATCATTTCACTCTGAAACATCCTCCATTGTAAAGCTCGATTCCAACTGAACAGGTACATTCATGAAGTTCTATCTCCCTTATTAGGCATTGTTAGCTTTAGGTTTTTGAAGAAAACATGTCACAATCATAGCCCTGAACATGCTCATATGATTAGATTTCATTTATATTTCGTGTGCTTAGAGAATTTCATGTCTGAACATTGAGGAAAAGTTAGGTCAGAAATTGGGGGAGGAGAAATTCTCCCTCATCTTAGAGAGATAGGCCAAGTTATTTATATGGTTGAAACCGTCTCTTAATGCTCTACACTTTTCATGTTATGAGTTTTACTTGAAAGTCCAGGAATCCAGAGATAAAAAACGCGTGTTTTGCTTGAAGGATGTTGTACAGAGGTTGAAGAAGAAGTGGTCTGGGTTGGGCCTGGAATTATTTTCTTTTCACACCCTATTTCCATGTTTACACCCCCTGAGCCCATTTGCTTCATTTTTGACTCTTTTTGACTTTTTCTTTTTTGGTTGACTTCATTTATTTTTCCTCAGCATATTAAAATTTAAAAATTATTTTTTTTATCATTTTTTGTATTTATTGCATATTTATTTGATTTATTTCTTTGTTTATACATAAATATATATATACTATTATTAGAATAAATATAAAAATAATGTAAATACATTTTTTTATTTTTATTTACCTTCTGAAAATATTTCACATAAAAAATACTCTTTTTATTTATTTTATTAAAATGTTAAATAAATATTTATTTTGTGTATAATACATATTTAAGATTTAATATATATATATATATATATATATATATATATATATATATATATATATATATATATATATATATATATATATATATATATATATATATATATATATATATATATATATATATATATATATATATATATATATATATATATATATATGTTTATTAATATATTTAAGATAAAATATAAAAATACTTGAATTTTTCATTTTATTAATATTTGATGCAAAAATACCCTTTTTTATAATATACTTCATTTTATCTTATTTTTTATAAATAATAAATAAATATTTGTATTAAAATAGATAATAATACCTTTTTTTTTCTTTTAAAATTAGGGTTTTTGCCCTAAATTCAAAATACTCAAAAAATAATATATTTTTATTTTCTTTTCTCTTTTACATAAATAATATTTTTTCATACAAAACATTTCTTTTTGCATCTTGCATTCTTATTTAATTTTTGTACATTATTTATATTGCAAATATTCAAATCGATGTAATAATTTAGATTTAAATTCTTGTCAATATCCCCATTTGAACATTTGTACCCCCCTTCCCATATTTGGTTTTGTAATAGCTTAGTAATTTAAATTTCGCACTTTATTGCTTTCTAAATGATAACATGTTAGAATTAGGGTTTGTATGCGGAAAAACGATAAAAAATAGTTTGACCTAATACAAGATAAACAAGCATGAAAATGGACACACAAATCACACTTGCACCCCCTAGGGTATTCCACTTGTTGCCTTCAAATAATTGGGCCATATTGTATGTTGAACTTCTTTGGGCAAAGCAAACAATTTGAATGATCATAGTCCCTCGACAAAACTTTTCAAAAACAAATGATCAAGTCCCTTAAAGAAAATTGCCCAAAGACATTTAACGCCGTTACAATTATGGTCTAAACGATGACCCGCGCCTGTCCCTTTCACATCCTAACACAAGATTGCCCACCAAATACAATGGTGGAACAAACTTGTTAAAAGGGTTAAAACATAGCAATAGTCTTTTGAGAAATTTAGGAGTAGATAACCTCTTAGTTACTTGAATCAAACTTGCAAAACAAAACACTTGCCTAATTTCAAAACCACACAACACTACACTTTCAAAATAACTTTCAAAAACAAATGAAAACCTTTTTCAAAAGACATACACCTTTGTATACATCCCCACATGGATCATTACAAAGGTTGCCACCACATTGGCCTCTTTTCAAAATATTTTCAAACCCACTCACACTCAAGCACCATTTCAAACAATTGAAAACAAAGGCAAGTGATCTAAGCAAGTAACTAAGAGCCCATGGATAACCATGGATAGAAAGGGTGCTAATACCTTCCCTTTCTATAATCTACTCCCCGAACCCAAGAAAACATCTCAAAAGGTTTTTGCTGTGCTTTTTAACCTTTCCTTAGGATAAAATAAAAAGTCGGTGGCGACTCTTGCTAACCGCAACATGTGCGAATACAAACGCAAAACCCAAGTCAGTTCTCCCACCGTATCACAGAACTGGCGACTCTGCTGGGGAGAACTTTAAAAGTGGAGTAACCTTAGGGCTTAGATCACCTTTATTTTCAATTGATTGTCTTGTTTGCTTTTACATTTATGGGCTTTGTATCGGAGTTTTATAGATCCTAACCCGGATCTGGGGAAACCTTTTTTAGGTAGCAACAAGGCTGTGAGGGAACTGTGCGGGGTATACCGACATGGTTGAAGCAGTCTGCTACGTTGATGTGGCACTTTGGTGTGTACCGGTAACCCTTGAGTTCAGTCAAGGAGAGTACGGGGCCGCCGCGTGGTGTCATGAAGCATCAACTGACCTTAGTAACCTTAATTGAAACATCTTGGCCTTTTTAGGGTAGTGAGATAACTGACTTTGGTGCAGTCCGAGGTTGGTTGATACTCGATACTACACTCAATTGAGGATTACTTTCCTGGGATATTTCGGTCGCTAGTTCAGTGGCTAAATCGAAACGATGAACAATGAAAGTAATCCAGTGATATTGGGACCTTTAGAACCCGGTTACTTCTGATAGGATAGGTTGAGCCCACCAAACTTCAAGAGGGTAATACCCAGACCTCATGCAGGCCTAAACTCTAAGGGTTTGTCTTGTGTGACTTGTGTGCCTTACCATGTTTGCCTTTGTGAATATTTGTGGTGTATTTAATCATAACATCATGACATCATACAACATCATGAGCATTGACTAACCATTTCAAGGGTTTCGAATCTTCATCTTTGTTCTTGTTTTATAGGACATGGAAACTGCTCGCAGAAAGACAATTCAGATTAGCCTTGTAAAGATCCCTCCTCAGCTTAAGGAACTTCTGTCCAGGATTCCCGAGGGTTCTTCATTCAGTGAGAGACATGGAAGACTCATCAGCTTGGTTAACACCAACATTGAGGAGGACTTGATAAAGGTCCTGTTCCAATTCTTTGACCCTCTGCATCACTGTTTCACTTTTCCGGATTATCAATTGGTGCCTACATTGGAAGAGTTCTCCCGACTCCTGAAGGTCCCTATCCTTGATCAACTACCCTACAACGGTACGGAAGAGGAGCCCAAGCTTGAAGAGATTGCTAAAGCCTTGCACCTACAGTCATCTGACCTCAAGGGACATTGGGAAGTTAGAAGTGGTATTAAGGGATTCTTAGCCAGGTTTCTGTTTGAGAAGGCCCAAGAATGTTGGAACTCCCTTGACCTACGAGCTTTTGAAGAAGTTATGGCCCTCCTTGTCTATGGTTTGGTGTTATTCCCTAACCCAGATCAGCTTATTGATGTCAGTGCTGTCCAGATCTTCATGACCAGGAATCCTATACCTACGTTGCTGGGGGACATCCTTCACTCATGTTACACTCGAACCATGAGAAGAAGGGGTGTCCTTATGTGTTGCACTCCTCTCCTGGGAAGGTGGTTTATTTCGCACCTTCCACAATCAGTTTTGAAGAACGAGCGGGGTTTGAGATGGTCACAACGGTTAATGACTCTTACGCATGCAGATATACATTGGTGCCCTAGGTCCAGGGAAGACGTCACTATCATTGATCGTTGCGGGGAGTACCCTAATGTTCCTTTGTTTGGAATCAAAGGAGGTATTACTTACAACCCCTGCCTGGCTTGGAGACAGTTCGGTTATGCTCGGAGGGATGGCCCCCATGACATGTTAATTCCTAGCATAGTTTTTGACTTCGACAACGATGCTCAAGGGCTTCGCCAGAGATTTATCAGAGCTTGGAGGATGCCAAGTAGGATAGACAGCAAGACACTGGGGCACAGGAACTCCATCCCGTTGGAACCTTATCTCAAATGGGCACGAGCCCGCTCCCAGAAGTTAGTGATGCCTTATCCTCATGTGCTCCCTGTGATCAAAGAACCAGTCTTGGAAGGAGAAGTGTCCTACACCATTCAACATCCTGACATGCCCACGTCCTGGGAAGAGATGAAGAAGAGCTGGATCCAGCTTAAGGAAGAACGGAATTCTCTTGAGACCAGTCTACATGCTAGTGAAAAGAAAGTCCTGGAGCTCACCCGCCTACTGCACGAGGAAAGGAATCTCAACACCTACATCGCACCAAAGAGGATGCGTAATGTTTTTTTGTCTTGAGGAGTCATTTTGTAATATTTGGCCCATGGGGCATTTATGTACTAACGAATTTCTCCTTATTAATATGATGTGCGTTCCTTTTTGTCTACAACAAATTTTGAATATTCTAAATCCTTGAATGCATTGCATACATACGCATTCCATTGCACCATATGCATAGCAGGTACCCTATTTCACAGGTTGCTTAATCTCCTTCGCTGTTTATTTTGAACAGTCATCATGAATCCAGAATCCTCCAGTGAGCAAGCAATCAAGGCCCTCCAGGCCCAAAATGCACAGTTTCAAGAGATGGTCCTAAGCCTAGCCCAAGGTCAGCAAGAGTTGAAGACTCTACTCATGAAGAAGAAGAAGAAAAAGAGGACTGCATTGTTCAACACCGGACGCAGATTTGGGAACACACTCCACAATGAAGCTGATCCAACTACTTCTTCTGCTGAGAAAAACAGTCCCCAAGGGGGAGGAGCTCCTAGTCCCGCAGTCTCCGACAACGAGACGGACTATAACGACGAACAATACCCACCTGCTGCTGACAGATACAAGCAACTGGAGGACCGCTTAAGCGCCATGGAAATTCAGAATGTGCCGGGACTGGATTTCGGAGATTTGGGGTTATCTTCCGGGGTAGTGATTCCACACAAGTTTAAGGCGCCCGCCTTCGCCAAGTATGATGGGGTCTCCTGCCCAAAGCTGCATCTGAGGTCGTACGTAAGGAAAATCCAACCTTACACGGCGGATAAGAACCTCTGGATTCACTTCTTCCAAGATAGCCTCTCGGGGTCACAGCTTGAATGGTTCTACCAATTGGATGGAACTAGCATCCGACACTGGGAAGATTTGGCAACCGCATTTTACAAACAATACCAATACAATTCTGATCTCGCTCCTACGCGTACCCAACTTCAGGGTATGTCTCTAGGAACGGGTGAAGGGTTCAAAGAGTACGCTCAAAAATGGAGAGATTTGGCTGGCAGGGTGCAGCCTCCATTGACTGATCGAGAGTTGGTTGATATGTTTCTAGGGACGTTGTCTGGTCCGTTTTTCAATCATTTGGTTGGTAACTCCTCCGCTGGGTTTACAGATTTGATATTAACAGGAGAAAGAATTGAAGCTGGCATCAGGTCAGGCAAGATACAAAAGGCTGCCTCCACAAGTGCTGAGAAGAGGCCGTTTAAGAAGGAAGCAAGTGCCGTCTATGGTCCTAGAAGACAAGTCAAGCCCGAAAGTCGCCAAGCCGTCAATGCTTTGGTCATCTCCAAACCTGTTGCTGCTCTTCAGCAGTACAATCAACAAAGAAGCGAAAGGCCCAAGAGGCAGTATACCCGACTGAGTATGACCTTATCTCAAATTTTACCCCAACTGTTATCCACCAACCTGGTGACCCTCAAAGAAGCTCCTAAGGTCGTCAACACTGCGTCTCCTAAATATAACCCAAATGCCCGGTGTGCTTATCATTCTGATAGTCCCGGGCACACTACTGATGATTGCTGGGCCTTGAGAAACAAAGTGCAAGATCTGATCGACGCGAAGGAAATTCAGTTTGAAGCGCCGGAGAGACCAAATGTCGTAACTGCTCCTATGCCCCAGCATAGAGTAAATGCCGTTGAGGAAGAAATGTACGCTGTTTCGGTAGATGAAGTTGTTACCCCTCTGAAGACCGTTAAGAAGAACCTACTGCGGGCCGGTTTATTTCCGAGTTGCGGTGAAGGTTGCCTGTTCTGTGCTGTTTCCCTGTCTGGTTGTCCCTTGCTGAGGTTAGGCATCCAAAGCCTAATGGATAGCAAGGAGATTCTATTTAAGAAGTCTGTTGTTCAGTTGGTTCCGATAAAAGAAATTTCTGTGGTTACCATCTTCAAAAATCCAATCAAAGCTCCCCCGAAAAAGCCTGTTCAAATCATGACTATTGCACCTGTGATTATTACTGTCCCGGGGCCTCTCCCCTACCTATCAGATAAAGCTGTCCCCTGGCATTATGGGGCGGACGTGTATGTAATTGGAATCAAACAAGAATTCGACGCCAGCGCCAGTATCTGCGATATCACTGGTCCAGCCAAGGTCACCCGCAGTGGCAGGCTCTTCTCGCCTGATATTGCGCCGCCCGCTATTCGAAAACCCCTCCTTATAAAACCTACAAGTTTACCTGTTCCTGTTGCTGACCAAATTGTTTCCCCTGCTGCCGAGTCATCAAATGCTCGGGGCAAAGGGATTGAAGAAGAGCCTGCCCGGATGGAGGCACCAATACCTATAAATGCTGAGGCCTCCCGACAAGAAATGGAGGAGATTCTGAAAATAATAAAGAAAAGTGATTTCAATGTTGTCGAACAGCTGGGGCATACGCCCTCCAAGATCTCCCTGCTCTCCTTATTGCTATGCTCCGAGGCCCATGCTAAGGCCTTGATCTCATTTCTCAAGACGGCCCATGTGCCACAAGAGACGTCTGCAGTCCAGTTCACCGATTGCATAGCAAATCTGACAGCAGACAACGGCTTGGGTTTCTCAGATGCTGACCTGACTGCGAAGGGAAGAGACCACAATGATGCCCTGCATGTCTCTATCGAATGCAGGGGCACTACTCTGGCGCATGTATTGGTGGATACTGGTTCTTCTTTGAATGTTCTACCGAAAAAGGCTTTAGACCGTCTGGATTATGAAGGCCTGGAATTGAAGCCCAGCAATATCATCGTCAGGGCCTTTGACGGTTCTAAAAGGATGGTTCATGGAGAGGTTAACATCCCTATTCGTGTGGCCTCTCAAGTGTTTGACTCTACTTTTTATGTGATGGATATACGTCCATCGTACTCTTGTCTACTGGGTCGACCTTGGATCCATAAAGTTGGGGCAGTGACCTCTACCTTGCACCAGAAGCTGAAGTATCCCGTCAGGGGAAAGATTGTCACTGTGCAAGGATAAGAGGAGTATATGGTGAGCCATCTGAATTCCTTCAGATACATTGAGATGGACGGGGAGTTTATTGAAACCCCCTTTCAACATTTCGAGGAGGTGCATCCAATTTCAGCAGCTGCAGAGACAACAGTGGAAGAGAATGATTCCTTGAAGATGGCTTCCCTAAGGGATGCCCGGGCTGTGGTTCAGAAAGGCAATTGTGCACACTGGGGTCAGCTTCCTGACTTCACTCAGAAGAACGACAAGTTTGGGCTAGGCTTTACTGCAGAGGCTCAGAAGGCTGTACGCAAAGAGAAGATCAGAAAGGCTTCGGTGTTTATCTCCAGCTCAAGGGTGAATGCTATCGAGGAGGATGTGGAGGAAGCAGAGTTTGACAGTTGGATCTACCCGACTAACAGCAACGGACCAAGCAACTGGACGGCAAAGGATTTTACCCCTATCACATTTGTCACGCAGTAATTAATTTCTTTTGATTTCCAATTTGTAACAAACAATATGTTAAAACTTTGTTGGCTCGGTGTCCTACCCGGGGCATCGTAGCTCCATTTGTGAGGGCTTTTTGTATGACATTTCATATATCATCAATCAAAACATTGGACGTTTGTTGCATTTCAAATCTTGTGCTCTTTTTTCCTTTCTGTGTTATATATATTGCAAAACAGCTATATTTACACACACTCACTTATACAGGTTTCAATCCACTCTGGATCTCACTGGTAACAGCTCTGTTACCGCCAGTTATGACTTCGAGAATCCGATCAACTTGGCCGAAGACGAAGGTGAAGATGATTGTGAAGTGCCTGGTGAACTCGCAAGACTGCTACTCCAGGAAGAAAGAGCTATTCAGCCACATGAAGAGCCGGTGGAGACAATTAACTTGGGTACTGAGACAGATAGGAAAGAGGTCAAGATTGGTTCCAATCTAGAGCTCAGCGTGAAGCAACGATTGATCCAGATGCTACAAGACTATATGGAGATTTTTGCTTGGTCCTATGAAGATATGCCTGGTTTGGATGCCGACATTGTAGTTCACCACCTGCCAACCAAGGAAGATTGCCCTCCGGTAAAGCAAAAAGTCCGACGGATGCGTCCAGAGATGTCTGAGAAGATCAAGGTCGAGGTTATGAAACAGTTTGATGCCGGTTTCCTTGCAGTGACTTCTTACCCTCAATGGGTTGCCAATGTGGTACCAGTGCCAAAGAAAGACGGTAAAGTCAGAATGTGCGTCGACTACAAAGATCTGAACAGGGCTAGCCCCAAGGATGATTTCCCCCTACCTCACATTGATGTCCTTGTTGATAATACAGCTCAACACAATGTGTTCTCCTTCATGGATGGTTTTTCAGGGTATAATCAGATCAAGATGGCTCCAGAGGATATGGAAAAGACTACATTTGTGACTCAGTGGGGCACCTTCTGTTATAAGGTCATGCCATTCGGATTGAAAAATGCTGGGGCAACCTATCAACGTGCCATGGTTGCTTTATTTCATGATATGATCCATCATGAGATTGAGGTATACGTTGATGACATGATTGCAAGGTCTCAAACTGAGGAGGAGCACCTTGACCATCTGAGGAAGCTGTTTGACCGACTCAAGTTGTACAAGCTGAGATTGAATCCCAACAAATGCACCTTTGGGGTGAGGTCCGGAAAATTGCTAGGTTTCATTGTAAGTGATAAAGGTATTCAGGTGGACCCTGCCAAGGTAAAATCCATACAAGAGATGCCGACTCCAAAAACCGAGAAAGAAGTCAGAGGCTTCCTGGGACGATTGAATTACATTGCCCGATTCATCTCACATCTGACTGCTACTTGTGAGCCGATCTTCAAATTACTGAAGAAAGATCAAGTAGTACGCTGGAACGATGAATGTCAGGCCGCCTTTGAAAGGATAAAGGAATATCTCCAAGAGCCACCCATTCTTATGCCACCGGTGGAAGGAAGACCTCTGATACTATACTTGACAGTACTTGACAATTCAATGGGGTGTGTGCTGGGGCAGCATGACAAGTCTGGCCGAAAAGAGCACGCTATTTATTACTTGAGCAAAAAGTTTACCGACTGTGAGTCTCGTTACTCACTGCTTGAGAAAACTTGCTGCGCTCTTGTATGGGCTGCTCGCCGGCTGAGACAGTATATGCTGACTCACACTACTTTATTGATTTCAAAGATGGATCCCATCAAGTACATATTTGAAAAGCCCGCTCTGTCTGGAAGAATAGCGAGATGGCAAATGATCTTGACAGAATATGACATCCAGTATACAACTCAGAAAGCAATTAAGGGAAGTGTACTGGCAGATCATTTGGCACACCAACCTGTGGACGATTACCAATCATTGAACTTTGATTTTCCGGACGAAGATATCATGGTGGTAACTGACTGTGAAGTACCTGGACCGGATGAAGGACCTGAGGAAGGATCCCGATGGTCCATGCATTTTGATGGAGCCTCCAATGCTTTGGGTAACGGCGTCGGCGCTGTAATCATATCTCCCAAGGGAACTCATACTCCCCTCACCGCCCGGTTATGTTTCAGCTGCACCAACAATATGGCAGAATATGAGGCATGTATCATGGGTTTACAAGCTGCAATCGACTTAAGGATCAAATTTCTAAGTGTTTTCGGAGATTCCGCTCTCGTGATCAATCAGATCAAAGGCGAGTGGGATACGAAACACCCGAATCTTATTCCTTACAAGGAGTATGTGTTGACCTTGCTTCCCCACTTTGAAGAGATAACTTTTGAGCATTTCCCCAGAGAGGAGAATCAGCTAGCGGACGCCCTAGCTACGATGTCTTCAATGTTCAAAGTTAAATGGGACAATGAGGCTCCCCGAATCATAATCTGGAAGTTGGATGAACCGGCATACTGCTGCGAGCTCGAGGTTGAAAAGGTCACTGAGAAACCCTGGTATCATGAGGTGAAGAGGTACTTGGAAGCTCAGGAATACCCTGAAGGGGCATCTGTCAATGATAAGAAGTTCATGAGGAGGTTTACTGCAAAATTCTTCCTCAGCAACGGCATTCTTTACAAACGGAATCATGATTCGACTCTGCTACGTTGTGTGGATAAGGCCGAAGCGGAGAAAATCATGATGGAACTGCATGAAGGTACATTTGGAACACATTCTAGTGGACACACCATGGCTAAGAAAATCCTTCGGGCAGGATATTTCTGGTCCACAATGGAAGCCGATTGTTACCAACACTCCCGAACTTGTCATAAATGCCAGATCTATGCTGACAACGTGCATATCCCTCCGGTTCCTTTGAATGTCCTAACGGCACCTTGGCCTTTCGCAATGTGGGGCATCGATATGATTGGTGAGATCCGACCGACGGCATCCAATGGGCATCGCTTCATCTTGGTGGCGATCGATTACTTCACAAAATGGGTTGAGGCAGCTTCCTACGCCACAGTAACCAAGAGTGTCGTGGCACGTTTCATCCGGCATAATCTGATCTGTCAGTACGGCGTCCCAGAAAGAATCATTACGGAGAATGGTACCAATCTCAATAACAAAATGATCACTGAACTCTGTGAACAATTCAAGATACAGCACCACAATTCTTCTCCCTACCGGCCGAAGATGAACGGGGCTGTAGAGGCAGCCAATAAAAATATCAAGAAAATTGTGCAGAAGATGACAGTGACATATAAAGACTGGCACGAGATGTTACCGTTCGCTCTTCATGGGTACCGCACCTCAACAAGGACGTCAACCGGGGCAACTCCCTTCTCCTTGGTCTATGGCATGGAAGCAGTCTTGCCAATTGAAATCCAGATACCCTCTCTCCGGATAATGAAGGATGCAGACTTGAATGAAGATGATTGGATCCAAACTCGACTTGATCAATTAAATCTGATTGACGAAAAGAGGCTCACTGCTATCTTTCATGGTCAAACGTATCAGAAACGAATGATCAGGGCATTTAACAAGAAAGTCAGACCGCAAGAGTATCAAGTTGGGGACCTGGTAATCAAACGCATCATCCTTCCTCAAAGTGATCCCCGGGGCAAATGGACCCCTACATACGAAGGGCCATTTGTGGTTAAACGTGTGTTCTCAGGAGGAGCCATGATCCTAACCACCATGGATGGTGACGACCTTCCTCACCCCGCCAATGCAGACATAGTGAAAAAATACTACGCATAAATAAAAGACCCGCTAGGTTGACATACCTAGGCAAAAATAAAGGCTTCCCGGCGAACCAAAAGGGTTCGGGCAAAAGTAAGGGATGAAATGAATAAAAAAAAATCTGTACACCCGGCAAGTCGAAAACCTGAAAAGGCGGCTTGGGCAAAAATGGGTATCCCGGTGGACTGAAAACACGAAAGGGCGGTCCAGGCAAAAGTTAGGGATAAAAGCGTAACACTATGTCTCATTGGATCACTTCGCATCCAGAATTCGGCATCAACTATCTGGCTCAAGGTTTCGGCATCGACCAATCAGCTTCATCTTCAATTAGGCAGCAAGGCGATGAGACGTTCGAAGACATAAAGGCGATAGCAGAGTTGGAACCTAGTGGGATTGTTCACATAGCTGTTTTGTTTCCTTTTTCAAATTGTAAACTTTATATTATTTGGCGGCACCCTCTTACTATGATGTCGGCCTCTTGTACAAAAACGCCTGTTCACAGGCAAAGTTTAAATCAATACAAATTCACTTGTCCATACAAATTACCATTGTTTTCCTTTTCTATTTTGTCTTGCGAAGAACGTCCAATGTTCATTTTTGATATATGCATTTGACATTAAATTGCTGATTCATAAATATTTGCATATGAAACAAGAGATTTATTACAGGTGACATCAGAGACAGGGGCAATTGAAGTTGTCTAATGCAGTCTGGTTGTTTTGTCCGCCAAGGCACCAAGGTAGTTTCAACTGAAGAATGTGGCCAGATCATCTCAGCTCCCCGCAGAGTAAATCAGGTTCAGCAATACTTTCCCCAAGCAGAGTTGGTTCCCCGTTGATCCTAAAAGGACACAACATTCCCCGGCAGGTCTTAAAACTCATCCCCAGTAAATTCTGGAAACTTATCCCCTGCGTAGCACGGACGTCTCTCCCGAGTTTTATTTAGAGTTATTTCCTCACAAGGACTTATAACTGGGTTATCCTCAGCTAAAAACCACGGAAGACCGCCCTCGGCAAAGTTCCTTCAATCCCCAGCGGAGTATATCGTCATTATCCCCAGCGGAATCCATCATTAGAATCCTCAACAGGCCTCGCATCAAAACTTCGGCCAAGTATCTCTTCCACAGAGCAATTCTCCGACCGATCGTCAAGGATTTATTTTCCTAAGGAGAAATTACATCCATAAACATTTCACATTTTCATACATCTTGCTTACATACATGGTGAAATGCATACAACATCTCATGTTGAACATCATGATATCATGCATATCATACATCATGACATTGCACACAGCTTACGTTTTTGCCTTTTCAGGAAAAAGACAATCCCAAAAACAATTACCATCAACTGTCGCAATTCCAGATCCGATACCTGTATCTAGCCAGGGCACATCTGAGAGTGATCAGTTTCCAGACTCGATTCCTGTATCTAGCCAGGGCACGTCTGAAGAGTTCGAAGATTCGATTCCTGTATCCAGCCAAGGCACATCTATCAACTACAACATTTCCAGATTCGACTCCTGTATCCAGCCAGGGCATATCTGTTGACCACGTTTCCAGACTCGATTCCTGTATCTAGCCAGGGCGCGTCTGAAGAGTTCGAAGATTCGATTCCTGTATCCAGCCAGGGCACATCTATTAACGACTATTTCCAGATTCGACTCCTGTATCCAGCCAGGGCATATCTGTGAACAACCAATTGTAGACTCAATACCTGTATCCAGCCAGGGCATATCTACGTAAGGAGACTAAGGATCAAACACCTGTAACAAGCCAGGAAAACATCCGTCTTTCTCAAATACACAAGTTCTCGCTAAGGAATCTCTTAGGCGATCGACACTTCCAAATGGCCTCTATAAGCCCATTCCCGACAAGGTTCTGTCACGTCCCCAGATGGCATCTATAAGCCCATCTCCCTATCCGCCACCTCTCCAAATGGCATCTGTAAGCCCATTCCTGACATCACATTGCTGATACCTCAACATGCGAGTGCAAATTTCCGGGCACTCTAATGTCCAATCTCCTTTTACCCTCGAGTCACGAAAGGCAAACTTGCCAATCTAACTCTTCAGGTCCAAGAAGATTGAACAGGGGCAACTGTTGTACCCCAAAATTTGCCCTCCCATTTCCTCAACATTTTCTCATCACAAGACCTTTTGAAGATCAAGATCCAATTAGGGTTTCCTCTGCCCAAGACTTCTCCTTGCACTGTGGACTCAAATTAGGGTTTGTGTTTGCCCAAGGATGTTTTGACCTAAAATGCCTAAGATGACTTTCATGCTTCATATTGGACTCCCAAGTTTACCTATGCCAAGTTTCAAGTCTTGATTCCAAGTTTTGCCCAGTCAATTGGACAGTTGACCTAGAAATCAGCTGTATTGGGGAAAAAGTCAACTGTGGCCAATTGACAGGCAAACCTCATGAAATTTGATCCACATCAACATTATAAACTCACATGAACCATTTGATCAAGTTTGGATCACAGTTCCACAAGAAATTTGATCAGATCACCAAAAGGGCAAAATGGTCATTTTTAGGGTTTTGACTGTTTGACCTAGCCAATGACAAACCAAGCTCACATATGGACTCAAGGACCCCATGGAATTATCTTGACATGTTCATCAAACTCAAAAGATCCCAAGTACACAAGATTGACAGTTGAATTTCCCAGTCAATTGATCAATTTTGACTGTACACTGAAAAGTCAAACTTTGACTTTTTGGTCAAAATCAAGAGTCAAGATTCATTTTTCATCAAAACATGCCAAATCATGAAACTTGTTCACCAAGAAATCACAAAATGCAAATTAGGGTTTGAAAATTAAATTTTTCATAACTTAGAATTTTTCTAAGTTATGAAAAACCCTAATTTTTTCCCAACTTTGCCCCACCTTTTCACCAAGATCCATTTGGATTCAAACAAAAGTCAAAACATGAAAGTTGTAGCTTGTTGCATAATCTACAACTTTGATTCACAAAATTTTCTCATTTGAAGCTTGTATCTCAAGTTACAATTTTTTGAATAAGGGCACTAAACCATTTTTAACTTAGTGAAATTTTAACCTATTTTGACAAGGTTTTCTACCCCACTTCAAGGCCACTTTTCATACCCTTCCACTTGGAATTTTGATTTGCATTTCAAAGATGGATTGTAGTACACATTCAAAGCTTTCCAAAATGTCCAAGAACTCATCAAACAACCTCATAACTTGAGAGATTCGAATTTCACAAGTTGGCAAAAATTCACTTTTGTTCTTCATCAAAACATGTTCATAACTTTGCAAATCTGAACTTAGCTTGCTTTATGCTTGATTACACGTCCTTGAACCATTCCATACTCAATAATTTAATGCATATTCAATGTGTTAAGACCATGTTCTTTGTGTTCTAACATTGCATAGTGGATTAATCCTAAACTAGATAAAGTGAACTTTCTATTTTTGAAAAAGATTAACTTTATGTCAAATTGAAATCCAAGAAGGTACAAGAAAAATCCTTTTGGCACAAGATTATGGGCAAATTGCTCTGATCAAGAGAGGCTTATGCAGCAGGATTAGAGGCCCCTACTGACCTAAAACACAAAGTGACCATTGCTTGCTTCATTTTCAAGTAACATTGCATAACTTATCACAACTCTCTCTTCAGCATAGGAACACAACACAAAAGCTATCAAACACATTCCAAACTACCCAACCAAGCTTTTGCACGAGCCATTTGCCTCTCAAGCACTCTCCATCTCAGAAACACCACAAAACTGCTCAAACAGAGCAAGCCCTGCAGATTGAGTGCTATCTCTCAATCCCTTCGAGCATTCTTGTCCAAACTTGTTCCTCTACCTTCCTTACAACATATGCAAGCTAACCCTGTCCTGAAACCTGGCCTGTAACACCTCCAAGCCACTTCACCATTTTTAAATTTCTGTTTTGCAGTTGGAGTTCACTAGCTCGATTAAGGGAGTTTCAAGACAAAGTAGGACTTGGAAAAGCATCCTTACACTTCAAGGAAGCTATACAAGTCATCATTTCACTCTGAAACATCCTCCATTGTAAAGCTCGATTCCAACTGAACAGGTACATTCATGAAGTTCTATCTCCCTTATTAGGCATTGTTAGCTTTAGGTTTTTGAAGAAAACATGTCACAATCATAGCCCTGAACATGCTCATATGATTAGATTTCATTTATATTTCGTGTGCTTAGAGAATTTCATGTCTGAACATTGAGGAAAAGTTAGGTCAGAAATTGGGGGAGGAGAAATTCTCCCTCATCTTAGAGAGATAGGCCAAGTTATTTATATGGTTGAAACCGTCTCTTAATGCTCTACACTTTTCATGTTATGAGTTTTACTTGAAAGTCCAGGAATCCAGAGATAAAAAACGCGTGTTTTGCTTGAAGGATGTTGTACAGAGGTTGAAGAAGAAGTGGTCTGGGCTGGGCCTGGAATTATTTTCTTTTCACACCCTATTTCCATGTTTACACCCCCTGAGCCCATTTGCTTCATTTTTTACTCTTTTTGACTTTTTCTTTTTTGGTTGACTTCATTTATTTTTCCTCAGCATATTAAAATTTAAAAAATATTTTTTTTTATCATTTTTTGTATTTATTGCATATTTATTTGATTTATTTCTTTGTTTATACATAAATATATATATACTATTATTAGAATAAATATAAAAATAATGTAAATACATTTTTTTTATTTTTATTTACCTTCTGAAAATATTTCACATAAAAAATACTCTTTTTATTTATTTTATTAAAATGTTAAATAAATATTTATTTTGTGTATAATACATATTTAAGGTTTAATATATATATATATATATATATATATATATATATATATATATATATATATATATATATATATATATATATATATATATATATATATATATATATATATATATATATATATATATATATATATATATATATATATATATATATATATATATATATATATATATATATATATATATATATATATATATATATATATATATATATATATATATATATATATATATATATATATATATATATATATATATATATATATATATATATATATATATATATATATATATATATATATATATATATATATATATATATATATATATATATATATATATATATATATATATATATATATATATATATATATATATATATATATATATATATATATATATATATATATGTTTATTAATATATTTAAGATAAAATATAAAAATACTTGAATTTTTCATTTTATTAATATTTGATGCAAAAATACCCTTTTTTATAATATACTTCATTTTATCTTATTTTTATAAATAATAAATAAATATTTGTATTAAAATAGATAATAATACCTTTTTTTTTCTTTTAAAATTAGGGTTTTTGCCCTAAATTCAAAATACTCAAAAAATAATATATTTTTATTTTCTTTTCTCTTTTACATAAATAATATTTTTTCATACAAAACATTTCTTTTTGCATCTTGCATTCTTATTTAATTTTTGTACATTATTTATATTGCAAATATTCAAATCGATGTAATAATTTAGATTTAAATTCTTGTCAATATCCCCATTTGAACATTTGTACCCCCCTTCCCATATTTGGTTTTGTAATAGCTTAGTAATTTAAATTTCGCACTTTATTGCTTTCTAAATGATAACATGTTAGAATTAGGGTTTGTATGCGGAAAAACGATAAAAAATAGTTTGACCTAATACAAGATAAACAAGCATGAAAATGGACACACAAATCACACTTGCACCCCCTAGGGTATTCCACTTGTTGCCTTCAAATAATTGGGCCATATTGTATGTTGAACTTCTTTGGGCAAAGCAAACAATTTGAATGATCATAGTCCCTCGACAAAACTTTTCAAAAACAAACAAAAACAAATGATCAAGTCCCTTAAAGAAAATTGCCCAAAGACATTTAACGTCGTTACAATTATGGTCTAAACGATGACCCGCGCCTGTCCCTTTCACATCCTAACACAAGATTGCCCACCAAATACAATGGTGGAACAAACTTGTTAAAAGGGTTAAAACATAGCAATAGTCTTTTGAGAAATTTAGGAGTAGATAACCTCTTAGTTACTTGAATCAAACTTGCAAAACAAAACACTTGCCTAATTTCAAAACCACACAACACTACACTTTCAAAATAACTTTCAAAAACAAATGAAAACCTTTTTCAAAAGACATACACCTTTGTATACATCCCCACATGGATCATTACAAAGGTTTCCACCACATTGGCCTCTTTTCAAAATATTTTCAAACCCACTCACACTCAAGCACCATTTCAAACAATTGAAAACAAAGGCAAGTGATCTAAGCAAGTAACTAAGAGCCCATGGATAACCATGGATAGAAAGGGTGCTAATACCTTCCCTTTCTATAATCTACTCCCCGAACCCAAGAAAACATCTCAAAAGGTTTTTGCTGTGCTTTTTAACCTTTCCTTAGGATAAAATAAAAAGTCGGTGGCGACTCTTGCTAACCGCAACATGTGCGAATACAAACGCAAAACCCAAGTCAGTTCTCCCACCGTATCACAGGCATTAACATGATTGAAGAGATTAAACCTACTTATTCCAATAGACATCACTTCATTCTTGTCACTATCGATTATTTCACTAAATGGGTCAAAGCTGCCTCATTTGCCTCAGACACAAAGAACGTTGTAGCCAGATTCATCAAGCATAACATCGTTTGCCGCAATGGTATCGCTGAAAGGATCATCACTGACAATGGAACTAATCTCAAAAAAGGCTATAATTACAGAACTTTACGCTTAGCTCAAAATTAAGCATCACAATTCTTCTCCTTATAGACCTAAAATAAACAGCACAGTGGAAGTACCCAACAAAAACATTAAGAAGATTATGCAAAAGATGGTAGTAACCTACAAAGAATGGCATGATATGTTACCGTTAGCTCTTCTTGGCTACCGTACTTCAGCTCAGACATCGATCGGGGAAACTCCCTTTTCTTTGGTCTATGGCATGGAGGTTGTCCTACCAGTGGAAGTTCAGATTCCCTCACTAAGTATTATTAATGAAGCAGGCTTAGGCGAAGACGAATGGATTTAGACAAGATTGGATCAATTGAACTTGATCGATGAAAAGCGACTGGCTGCTGTTTATCATGGTCAAATGTACTAGAAATGTATGATCAAGGCTTTCAACAAAAAGATCATACCTCGAGTATATCAAGCAGGTGACTTGGTAATAAAGCGTATAATTCTTCCACAGGGCGACCCTAGGGGAAAATGGGTTCCCACATAGGAAGGGCCATTTATTTTCAAGAAAGTTTTCTCTGGTTGTGCCATGTTGCTGGTTACTATGGACGGTGAAGATTTCCCATATTTTGTGAACGCGGACATAGTTAAAAATACTACGCATAAGAGACCCGCTAGGTTGACACACCTAGGCAAGATAAGGGCATCCTGGAAAACCAAAGGTTTGGGCAAAAATTAGGGATGTATGCAAAAGATTGCACACCCGATAAGGCGAAAACCCGAAAGGGCGACTTCGGCAAAAATGGGTATCCTGGTGGGCTGAAAAACTGAAAGGGTGGTCCAGGAAAAAGTTAAAGATTGAAAGCATATGACTATGTCCCGTAAAATCACCACAGTCAACTTTTTTACCAAGGTCCAGGTTCAAATGGTCCAAGATTAATCCAATTAACTTCTGTTAATGAAAAGGGGCGTTCGAAGACATTCGGGAAATAGTAGAGTTGTAACACAATGAGATCATTTCCACATGGCTGTTATCTTTGTTTTCAATTTTTTTATCCTTTCGACGATTTCCTCTTACTAGGATCTCCGTCTCTTTGTACAAAAACGCCTATTCATGGGAAAAACATCAATACAAATATACTTTGAAGTGCAAACTTTTTGTTTTTGTTTTGAGTGCAAAGACGCCCGGTGATACGGTGGGAGAAATGACTTGGGTGTTTTGTGTTTGATTGCAAATGTTGCGGTTAGCAAGAGTCGCCACCGACTTTTCTTTTATCCAAAAGGATAGGTGAAAAAGCATAGGAAAGACCTTTGAGATTGTTTCTTGAGTTCCAGGGGTAAATTATGAAAAGGGAAGGTATTAGCACCCTTTTCATCCATGGTTTTTCATGGGCTCTTAGTTACTTGCTAGATCAGTTACTTTTGTTTGAATGTGTTTGTGATGTGGGTTTTGAAAGTATTTTGAAAATGTAACTTTGTAATGATTCTCGTTTCTATAAGAACGCATACAAAGTGTTTGTTTCGAAAATGTTTCAAAAAAAGTGTTTGTGAGATGTGTTTTTGAAAGTGATTTTGAAAAGGTGTCTTTGTAATGATTCTCGTCTCTATAAGAATGCATACAAAGTGTTATCTTTTGAAAATGTTTCAAAGTGAGATTGTTGGTGTATAGAATGTTTTTGGTTTGATCAAGCAAGCAACTAGGAGCGAATCTACCTACTCAAAAGTCTTAGATGTTATTTTCCTCCTCCTTTAGGTGTTGCTATCTTACCATTATTTTGGTAAGAAGCCCCATCGTTGGATGTGAAGGGACGGGCGCGGGTCATCGTATAGTCATAGAAGGAAACCTATGGATGTTTTAGCAATGTCGTTTAGGGACTAGATCGTTTACCAAAGGCAACATCGAAGGTCATCGAGGGACTACAATCTTTTATAGAGGGTCTTTGCTAAAACGCCCATGTTCGAGGGACATGACTATTTTTCCTAATAGGTAACAAGTGAGATTACCCTAAGGTGTGCATATATGCAAAGTGTGTTGATTTACATGCATTGTTTTTGTCTTTGATTATAGTTTTCTATTGATTGGTTTTAGTCTTGCCATACACAACCTTAATTACTAGCATTTGTATTTGAAAGCGTTAAATTGCGGAAAATAAAGTCCTACGCTATTACATCGTTTAGAGGATTTGGGTACAATTTGCAAATGGGGATGAAATAGGAACTTAAATATTACAATCATATCGAATAACAATGAAGTAAATGTAAAAACAGTGTAAAAATAAGGAAAAAAAAGCATTTTGAACTATTATGTGTCGACACAAGCTCCTATGCATTGACACATAACTTTACTTTCCCCTGTATTTCCAAATTAACTCAGTATGAGTCGATACATAATGGTATGTGTCGACTCATACACTACCTGTGTCGACTCATACGTGCTTTGTGTCGACTCATACACTCTTTTTCCTTCTGTTTTGGGCCTGTATAGCAGTATGTATCGACTCATAAGGCTATGTGTCGACTCATACTGTTCTTTTTTTACTTCAACATTGTTTTGCTTCATACATGGGTTAGTTCTTAACACATAATGAAAAGAGTGGAAGATAAACAAAAGGTTAGCTTCAAGGACAATGGTTACTACACTTTGTCTTCAAAAAATGAATTACTAATGATGCTTGAAATGAAGAACTAAAGTTAAGAAACTTACCTTGGAGCTTGATCTTATACTCTGAGCTTAAGTTGTTGTATTGACTGCTCTTGAACTTGGAAAAGAAAACATAGGTGTTATAGAACCTTGTTCTTGAGTTTGAATAATTTCTAGGTGATGTATGTGAGGTGCTTAGATGTTGTTTGTTTGGAGAAAACTTGCAAGGTATGAGATTCAATGATTTGGACTTCAAAGCTCAAAAAAGGAGGTTTTGTGGGCAATTCTGGTTTTTGACAGCAAGAATGATTTAGAGTGTTAGTTTCCCCTTCTTTTTTCTGACCTTTTCTCTTGCAATTGGCCTCTCTATTTATAGAGAAGGTTTGAGACTTCAAACAACTCAGATTTTGAATCACATGTTATGGTTATCTTGTTGTTTTTGAAACAAGCATGAAGAACATGTTTCCAATGCTTGTACCAAGCTATGTAAAGTGGTTGATCACTTTAAACATGTTTGTTCTTACTTGTAGAAGTTGAGTGTGATTATAACAACAAGTTAGAGGCTCAAGAAATTAACTTTATGATTAAAGTGAACTTTGCAAGAATGGCAATGGTGCCTTTGTGCCAAAAATGGAAAGATGCAATGGACAATACTTGAACCACTTGGATAATGGTTCAATCAATTGTGTAAACATTTGATTATTGATATAGTTTCAAGTCAAGAGGCTTGCAGAGTGAAGATTATGCAGCATGGCTAAGATTTTTGTTCCTTATTCATCACAAATCTGCCTTGTAAATCAATAATGAATGTCCAACTTCAGATCCTTGTATCTCCTAGCTTAAATATGATAAATTCATGCTCTTGGATGTTTTGGAAAGCTTGAAACACCCTCTATAACTTTCATGTTGACCACTTTTGTTAAATCAAATTGGAACTTGATGAAAATTGGCCAAGAAGTTGGGATAAAAACCTGACCAAAACTGCTAAAAATTTCTCTAAGTGTTTATTCAAAATTGCCATGACTTCATGAATTTATAACTTAAAATCCAAGCATTTCTAGAAAAAGTCCTGCTCTACATTGTTTTAGATCTCATTGAGATCTGAAACTTTCAAGTTGGAAGTTTTCCTTGAATCATATTGCATCTTGGTGAAAGAATGGTATGAAGTAATGAAATTATCATGTATAAAAGACACTTAGAAAAATTTCTAAGTCTTGAAAAGTTTGACTTTTTCAAAATGAATTTTGACTTTCTTGATTTCTTGATGAACAATCTTCATATTCCAACATGTCTTGATGAAATATGATTCTTGAAACTTGATTTTGATCCAAAAGTCAAAGTTTGACTTTTCAGTGTGCAATTGACCATTTTGTCCTTGTGCCAATTCCAAACATAAATTGATGTATCAGCGCTGCAAACTTGATGTCATGAGAGATTTTGGGAGGAAATTCTTGAGAAATGAGAGGGAAAATTTTGGGGTACAACAACTTCCCATGTTCAATCTTCTTAAGCCTGAAGAATTAGATTGGCGAGTTTGCCATTCGTGACTCGAAGGTGGAAGATGATTGGACATTAGAGTGCCCGGAAATTTGCACTCGATAATATGATGGTTGATGGTATATGAAATGGGCTTAAAAGATGCCATTTGAGAGGAGATGAAAAGTTGTTGGGGATGGGCTTGTAGATGCCATCCAAAAGGATTGCTGGTAGGAATAGAAGAAGTTTCAGAATAAATCTTTGGTTGATTTATGCTGGAATAGTGGATGTGTTGGATTGAGTATCAGAATAATATCCATAAATGGATTGTATCTAACTCATATCTGAGAGCTGAATCTGAATGAGTATCAGGATGGCATCCGTGTCTGGAGCGTATCTAAACTGTATCTGAAAGCTGAATTTGAATGAGTATCAGGATGACATCCGTATCTGCAGCGTATCTGAACTGTATCTGAAAGTTGAATCTAAATGAGTATCAGGATGGCATCTGTATCTGGAGCGTATCTGAACTGTATCTGAAAGATGAATCTGAATGAGTATCAAAATGGCGTCCGTATCTGGAGCATATATGAACTGTATCTGAAAGCTGAAATTGAAAGAGTATCAGGATGACATCCATATCTGGAGCGTATCTGAACTGTATCTGAAAGCTGAATCTGAATGAGTATCATCATGGCATCCGTATCTGAAGTGTATCTGAATTGTATCTGAAAGCTGAAACTGAATGAACATCAGGATGGCATATGTATCTGGAGTGTATCTGGAGTGTTTCTGAACTGTATTTGAAAGCTGAATCTGAATGAGTATCAGGATGGCATCCGTATCTGGACCGTATCTGAACTGTATATGAAAGTTGAATCAGAATGAGTATCAGGATGGCATCCGTATTTGGAGCGTATATAAACTGTATCTGAAAGCTGAATCTGAATGTGTATCAGGATGGCATTCGTATCTGGAGCTTATCTGAATTGTATCTGAAAGCTGAATCTGAATGAGTATCAGGATGGCACCCGTATCTGGAGCGTATCTAAATTGTATCTGAAAGCTTAATCTGAATGAGTATCAGGATGGCATCCGTATCTGGAGTGTATCTGAAATGTATCTGAAAGCTGAATCTGAATGAGTATCAGGATGGCATCTGTATCTGGAGCGTATCTGAACTGTATCTGAAAGCTGAATCTGAATGAGTATCAGGATGGAATCCGTATCTAGAGCTTATCTGAACTGTATCTGAAAGCTGAATATCAATGAGTATCAGGATGGAATTCATATCTAGAGCGTATCTGAACTTTATATGAAAGCTGAATCTGAATGAGTATTAGGATGGCATCCGTATTTGGAGCATATCTGAATTGTATCTGAAAGCTGAATCTGAATGAGTATCAGGGTGGCATCCTTATCTGGAGTGTATCTGAACTGTATCTGAAAGATGGATCTGAACGAGTATCAGGATGGCATCCGTATCTGGAGCATATTTGAACTGTATCTAAAAGTTGAATCTGAATGAGTATCAGGATGGCATCCGTATCTGGAGCGTATCTGGACTGTATCTGTAAGCTGAATCTGAATGAGTATCAGGATGGCATTCGTATCTGGAGCGTATCTGAACTGTATCTGAAAGCTGAATCTGAATGAGTATCAGGATGGCATCCGTGTCTGAAGCGTATCTGAATTGTTTTCAGAAGAGGTCTTCGGTTGCCTGTCATTAACTGGAAGGAGTAAATCTAACCAGAGGAGGTCTTTGGTCGCCTCAGTAGAATGATGTAGGAATCTTGGACGATTACTACCTCAGCATGGTGATGAAGGAATCTTGGACGATTACTACCTCAGCAGGATGATGAAGGAATCTTTGACGATTACTTCCTCAGCAGGATGATGAAGGAATCTTGTATGATTACTACATCAGCAGGATGATGAAGGAATCTTGTACGATTACTACCTCAGCAGGATGATAAAGGAATCTTGGATGATTGCTACTCTAAAAGATGATGAAGGAATCTGAGACGATTACTACCTCAGCAGATAGTGAAGGAATCTTCGACGATTTCTATTCCAAAAGATGATGAACTTTATTTGTTGATTGATCTTTCCTGAAAAGGTAAAGAGTTAGTTGTATGCAATGTCATGATGTATGCATTGTGTAATGATATTCTCAAAATAAATGAGATTTGTGTTATATGTATTTTGTATGCATATGCTATGAATGTTGTTGAAATGTAATTTTGTCTTGGAGAATAAATCCTTGACAAATGTTGGGGAGTTTTGGGAAGCTGAATCCCGGACGGCCGTTGGGGATGAAGAGTATGCACACTTTTCCAGACCTTGTCTTTAGAATGTTATCGTCGGGGATTCCCATTTTTTGAGGATAATTCCGCTGGGGAAGTTGGCTTGTTTAGGAAGACTCTATGGAGAGTATTAATCTCGGCTTAGGGAAAAGAGTTTGGGAGTCTCATTTATCTGTTGGTCTAGAGGGGAGTTATCTCTTGATGGAAGAGAAATGAAAGTTAGCTGTTATCTGGTCTAAATCCAGGCTTGGCGGCAATTTGTTGAGGATAATGAAGTTGACTGATATTTGGTCGTATTCCATGCTTCGCAGCGACTTACCGGGGAAGATTAAATTAACTGTTATTTGGTTGCATTCCATGTTTTGCAGAAAATTACTTGAAATAGTGAAGTTAAACTGATATGTGGTCGGATTCCAGGCTTTGTAACAACTTACTAAAGTTAACTGTTATCTGGTCGGTTTCCAAGCTTCACAGTAACTTACTAGGGAAGATTAAATTAATTGTTATCTAGTCGCATTCCAGGCTTTGCAGAAAATTACTTGAAAGAGTGAAGTTAAACTGATATCTGGTCAGATTCCAGGTTTGTAACAACTTACTAAAGTTAACTATTATCCGGTCGGTTTCCAAGCTTCACAGTAACTTGCTGGGGATTGTAGTTTGTTCGGGAAATAAACCCTATTGCTAATCTGCTGGAGAGGTGTTTTCTTTTGGCAGAAATCCTCTGGTATTATTGAGCTCGACTCAGTTGAGGAGAAGTTTTCAGAGAAAAATCTGGCTGGGGATCACCTTATGAAAAGGATTTTGTGAGGGATTTGTCACTGGCCAAAGTAACAAGTGTTGTAGCATTGCAAGAAAATTGTTTGCCTCACTGTATGTAACCTTTTGTTGGAATTCACGTTTAATGCCCCAAGTGATTCAGATAAAAATTTGTCCCCTGGTTATTCAGTACTTCTTGAGAGATTTCATGGAATCTTGACTGGACTGCCCAAGATGTGTTGGATAGTGACATGTCATGCCCCCTTATTTATAGGAGATTTGTCGTTGGAAGTGTCATCCACTTGAAGTAATTTTGTTCACTGAGAGAGCTTTCGTTCACTGGATATTCGTTGTGTGAATTTCTCCACTATCAAACAAATAGCCATATGCAAACAACGATATTCAAATAATGCAAAGTTTATGCTTGTCTTGAAATTTTGAAAATGCGTTTTAACAAGTAAAGAAATTTTGTAAGAAAATTCAAACTTAGGATTTAGAGTAAAGCCTTACAGGAGTCAGGATACCTTTTGTAACAGTATGCTTTCGAACTAACCCATGCTTCAATTAGGACTTTTGAAGGGTTGTAACGTGGCTTGGTTCACGGTTTAAGAAACAAAGGGTAAAGGCTCAAAGTGTATTTGTACCCACCCGTTCTTCGTAATGTTCTTCAGTCCTAAATTTAGTTAATTGTACGTTTGAGCTCCAATTGAGTCTAGAAACACATTTTGGTGATGGTTCAGACAAGTTAAGTTTGTCGGAAGGCAGTCATTTTTGCAACATTTTTTCATGTTGTTGAGGATTTTTAGTGACCTCTTTCTTTTGATTTATTATCCCTAATTTTTGCCTGACTGTTCTTGTTTTGAGATTACGATCAACGGGATATCCCAATTTTTCTTAAGCCTCCTTTGTAGGTTTTGACTTAGTGGGATTTTCCTTTTAAGAGATAATGACTGCCTATTTGGTAGGGAACCATCACCGTCTTTTGATTCCAGAGAAATGTTTTGATGTCATTCGTTGTATTTACGAGATGAGAGTTTGCGATTTGAATGCGCATTTGAATTAACTGAGAGACTACCCTGCCCTAGGTTTTGACTAAAGGTTTCAATTTGTGTTAAAATATAAAACTTCTACTTATTTGGCTCGAAGGGATTGACTAGGGATTATCTTCCTTATAACTCCAGTGTTTAGGATTTGAAAGAAACGCATGTACATCGTCAGCAAGATCTATCCAAAAGCATACTGTATGAGATTATGGCATTGTTTTCGCCATCCTCCCTCTAAAGGCTTGTAACCTTTAGCAAGAGTTAAATGTCATAAGAAGAATAAAAATCATAGTTTAAATATAGTGAAAACGAAAGGATGAATTCAAGACAAACATATGCAATACATTAATGAAACAGAGTTTGACATTAATAGATAATTGTTTGAATAACAAAAGAAATTACAATTGAAAATTCAAAATGAACAGAAGCCTCTTTGTCTGAACTTGTCACTTTAGGTGGTGAGCCTTTGAGGGATGGCAGAAGAATTTAGTCTGGCCATCTTGTGTGAACTCCAACATTCCTTCGTTGATCAGGTTTTGAATCTTGTACTTCAGCGCCCAACAATTGTTTGTATCATGCCCAGGACTATTGGAATGATGGGCACACCTGGCATCGGGATTGTAGCTGGGAGAAAAAGTTTTGGGATTTGGATGAGGTCTTATTGGTGTAATCAGATTCATCCCTAGCATGTGTTGCAAAGCTTGAGACAGTTGCATGTTGATGTTGGTAAACTGTCTTTTGGGCTCGCTTTGCCTTTGTTGATTTTCCGGTTAATGTTGACGAAGTCGTTGTTGGGATCGTAACGTGGAAGCAATTTGGGGAGGTCTTTTCTCCCTTAAACCGACTTCTTATCTCATGGGAGGATGAATGATGACTTGATCCCCAATTCTAGATGTTAGCCCCATTTGGTTACATCCGTCTTGACGAAGCTTGTTGATGAGGACTCTCAGCTCTTCTTGTCCCTGAGCCAAGTTTTGGATGAGATCCATCTGGCCTACCAGTTTCCCCATCATCTGGACTTTCATTACGGCTATCTCAATTTGTAGCCGCTCCAACTGGTCATTTCTGTCGTCCCCGGAATTTCCCATGATCATGCCCCTGGTGAGGAGTGCCTTCACCTCTTCTTGTACCTTAGATAGGTTCAAGAACATCCCTTGAAGTTGGGTGTTTTGAGCCTGGATGTCTTTCACCGTTTGTTCCATACCCATCTTACTGAAATAAACAGTAGAAAGATAAGGAGGCCCAAATGGGAGAAACCTATCATGATATGATGCATGATATGTGGATGCATGTTTTCAAGGATCTCGTAGGGTAAATGTTAGTAGTCAATTACAGTTTTGATTGGAGAACTTCGTATCGGTGGATGTCCTTCCACGATAATTAAGCTCATCATGTCGAGTGGGTTGTAGCCTTTGACTCAATTTTGTTGTAATTGATCCTTAACGGTGTTTGGTTAAAGGAAAATAAATCCTCTTGCCCCCTGATAGACGTCTGGTTCAATGTAACCCTGCATCAAAGGCCCTCGAGATCCTTGAAATGGTTATTGAAAATGTTATGGTATGATGTTATGATGTTCATGATGTTATGTACAAGTAAATATACACAAACAAAGCAAACAAGTCCTTAGGTTTAGGCTTGCATGGAGTCTCATAGGTAAGTACCCTCTTGAAGTTTAGTTGGCTTAAAACCTGTCCTAGCAATAGTAACTGAGTTCTAAGGAGCTCAATATCACTGGTTTGTTTCCCTGGTCATTGTTTCAGCACAAGCCTCTTTAATGGCGACCGAAATATTCCAAAAAACCAAACCTCAATGAGTGTAGTATCGAGTATCTACCAACTTCGGACTGCACCAAAGCCGGTCATCTCACTATGTCCTAATGGCCAAGTTGGTCAAGTAAAGGTTCTAAAAGTTCATTAGTGCTTCATGATATCACTCAGCGGCCCCATATTCTCATTGATTAACTCAAGGGCTATCGATACCCACAAATATGTCTCACTAACGTAGTTATTTCTTAGACCATGTCGGTATACCCCGCACAGTTTCCACAACGTATTGCTACTTACCTATAAGGTATCTCGAATCTGGGTAGAGGATTCAAACCCAAACAAAGAAATAAGATGTAAAGCATACAAGTCAAACAATGAAAGCAAATAAATGTGATCTAACCCTAAGGTCACCCCACTTTTAGAATATCCCCAAAAAGAGTCTGGCCAAAAAGAGTATGTTGTGCTAGAGAATTCTATGGGGTGTATGTTGGGCCAACATGACGAGTCTGGCCAAAAAGAGCATGCAATATACTACCTGAGCAAAAATTTTACCGACTGTAAAACCAAATATTCACTGCTCGAGAAAACTTGATGCGCTCTGGCACGGGCTACTCGCTGGCTAAGATAATATATGTTGACTCATACCACTCTATTGATTTCTGAGATGGACCCTATCAAGTACATTTTCGAGAAACCCGCTCTTTCCGGACGAATAGCTAGATGGAAAATGATTTTGACTAAGTACGATATTCTATATACAACACAAAAGGCCATCAAAGGAAGTATATTGGCTGATCATTTGGCCAATCAAGCCGTTGATGATTATCAATCTATGAACTTTGACTTCCCAGATGATAATATCATGTTAGTGACTGACTGTGCAAATCCTGGACCGTATGACAGACCTGAACAAGGATCCCGATGGACTATGGTGTTCGATGCGGCTTCCAACACTTTAGGTAACAGAATTGGTGATGTGATAGTTTCTCCTGAGGGTTGCCATACCCCTTTCACTACTAGACTGTGCTTTGACGGTACAAATAACATGGCTGAATATGAGGTATGCATCTTGGGTCTGAAGGCTGCCATTGATTTAAGGATCAAGTATTTTAATGTGTTCGGAGATTCTACTCTAGTGATTAGCCAAGTAAAAGGATATTGGGACAACGAAGCTCCTATGATTACGATTGAGAGATTTGACGAACCCGTGCACTGCTATGAGCTTGATATTGACACCGAGAAGCCTTGGTATCATAAGGTAAAGAGATACCTTGAAGAGCAAGAGTATCCCAAAGGAGTTTCCATCAATGATAAAAAATTCTTATGAATATTTTCAGCCAAATTCTTCCTAAGCAATGGAACCCTGTAAAAACACAACCATGATTCTACTCTACTCCAATGTATGAACAAGAAGGAGGCGGAGAAAATTATGGAAGACATGCATGAGGGTCTCCTTAGGACTCACTCTAGTGGACATACTATGGCCAAGAAAATCCTGAGAGCTGGTCACTATTGGTCAACCATGGAAACTGATTACCATCATCATTCAATGACTTGCCACAAATGCCAAATCAATGCTGATAAGGTCCATGTGCCTCCTATTCCTTTAAATGTCATGACCGCTCTATGGTCGTTCGCAATGTGGGGCATTGACATGATTGGAGAGATTAAACCTACTTCTTACAATGGACATCGCTTCATTCTTGTCGCTATTGATTATTTCACCAAATGGGTCGAAGCTGCCTCATTTGCCTCAGACACAAAGAACGTTGTAGCTAGATTCATCAAGCATAACCTCATCTTCCGCAATGGTATCCCTAAAAGAATCATCACTAACAATGGAACCAATCTCAACAATGCTATAATTTCAGAACTTTGCACTCAGGTCAAAATTAAGCATCACAATTCTTCTCCTTATAGACCTAAAATGAACAGCACAGTGGAAGTAGCCAGCAAAAACATTAAGAAGATTGTGAAAAATATGGTAGTAACCTACAAAGAATGGCATGAGATGTTACTGTTTGCTCTTCATGGCTACCGCACTTCAGCTCGAACATCGACCGGGCCAACTCCATTTTCTTTGGTCTATGGCATGGAGGTTGTCCTGCCAGTGGAAGTTCGGATTCCCTCACTAAGGATTATGAATGAAGCAGGCTTAGGCGAAGACGAATAGATTTAGACAAGATTGGATAAATTGAACTTGATCGATGAAAAGCGACTGGCTTCTGTTTGTCATGGTCAAATGTACAAGAAACGTATGATCAAGGCTTTGAACAAAAAGATCAGACCTCGAGTATATCAAGCAGGTGACTTGGTGATAAAGCGCGTTATTCTTCCATAAGGCGACCCCATGGGAAAATGGACTCCCACATACGAAGGGCCATTTGTTGTCAAGAAAGTTTTCTCTGGTGGTGCCATGATGCTTGTTACTATGGACGGTAAAGATTTCCCACATCCTGTGAACGCGTACATAGTTAAAAAATACTACGCATAAGAGAACCTCTAGGTTGACACACCTAGGAAAAATAAGGGCATCCCGGCAAACCAAAGTTTTGGGCAAAAATTAGGGATATATGCAAAATATTGCACACCCGGTAAGTCGAAAATATGAAAGGGCGACTTGGGCAAAAATGGGTTTCCTGGTGGGCTGAAAACCCGAAAGGGCGGTCCAGGCAAAAGTTAAGGATTGAAAGCGTATGACTATGTCCCGTAAAATCACCACAGTCAACTTTATTACCAAGGTCCAGGTTCAAAAGGTCCAAGATCAATCCAATCAACTTCTATCAATGAAAAATAGAGTTCGAAGACATTGGGGAAATAGTAGAGTTGGAACACAACGAGATCATTTCCACATGGCTGTTATCTTTGTTTACAATTTTGTTATCCTTTCGACGATTTCCTCTTACTAGGATCCCCGTCTCTTTGTACAAAAACTCTTATTCATGGGAAAAACATCAATACAAATATACTTTGAAGTGAAAACTTTTTGTTTTTGTATGCAAAGACGTCCTGTGATATGGTGGGAGAACTGACTTGGGTGTTTTGCGTTTGATCATAAATGTTGCGGTTAGCAAGAGTCGCAACCGACTTTTCTTTTACCCAAAAGGAAAGGTGAAAAAGCACAGGAAAGACCTTTGAGTTTGTTTCTTGAGTTCGGGGGGTAAATTATGAAAAGGGAAGGTATTAGCACCCTTTTCATCCATGGTTTTCCATGTGCTCTTAGTTACTTACTAGATCACTTGCTTTTGTTTGAATGTGCTTGTGGTGTGGGTTTTGAAAGTATTTTAAAAATGTAACTTTATAATGATTCTCATTTCTATAAGAACGCATTCAAAGTGTTTGTTTCGAAAATGTTTCAAAAAAAGTGTTTGTGAGATATGTTTTTGAAAGTGATTTTGAAAATGTGTCTTTGTAATGATTCTCGTCTCTATAAGAACGCATACAAAGTGTTATCTTTTGAAAATCTTTCAAAGTGAGAGTGTTGGTGTATAGAATGTTTTTGTTGTGAGCAAGCAAGCAACTAGGAGCAAATCTACCTACTCAAAAGGTCTTAGATGTTCTTTTCCTCCTCCTTTAGGTGTTGCTATCTTACCATTATTTTGGTAAGAAGCCCCATCGTTGGATGTGAATGTACGGTAGTGGGTCATCGTATAGTCATAGAAGGAAACCTATGGATATTTTAGCAATGTCGTTTAGGGACTAGATCATTTACCTAAAGCAACATCGAGGGTCATCGAGGGACTACGATCTTTTATCGAGGGTCTTTGCTAAGACGCCCATGTTCGAGGGACATGACTATTTTTCCGATAGGCAACAAGTGAGATTAACCTAAAGTGTGCATATGTGCAAAGTATGCTGATTTACATGCATTATTTTTTGTCTTTGATTAGAGTTTTCTATTGATTGGTTTTAGTCTTGCCATACACAACCCTAATTACTAGCATTTGTATTTTAAAGCGTTAAATTACGGAAAATAAAGTCCTACGCTATTACATCGTTTAGGGGATGTGGGTACAATTTACAAATGGGGATGAAATAGGAACTTAAATATTACAACCATATCGAATAACAATGAAGGAAATGTAAAAATAGTGTAAAAATTAGGAAAAAATTCATTTTGAACTATTATGTGTCGATACAAGCTCCTATGCATCGACACATAAATTTCCTTGCCCCTGTATTGCCAAATCAACTCAGTATGAGTCGATACATAATGGTATGTGTCGACTCATACACTGCATGTGTCGACTCATATGTGCTTTGTGTCAACTCATACACTCTTTTTCCTTCTGTTTTGGGCCTGTAAAGCAGTATGTATCGACTCATAAGGCTATGTGTCGACTCATACTGTTATTTTTTTACTTCAACATTGTTTTGCTGCATACATGGGTTAGTTCTCAACACATAATGAAAAGAGTGGAATATAAACAAAAGGTTAGCTTCAAGGACATTGATTACTATACTTTGTCTTCAAAAAATGAATTACTAATGATGCTTGAAATGAAGAACTAAAGTTAAGAAACTTACCTTGGAGCTGGATCTTATACTCTGAGCTTAAGTTGTTATATTGACTGCTCTTGAACTTGGAAAAGAAAATAGAGGTGTTGTATAAGCTTGTTCTTGAGTTTGAACAATTTCTAGGTGATGTATGTGAGGTGCTTAGATGTTGCTTGTTTGGATAAAACTTGCAAGGTATGAGATTCAAAGATTTGGACTTCAAAACTCAAAAATGGAGGTTTTGTGGTCAATTCTGGTTTTTGACAGCAAGAATGATTTTGAGTGTTAGTTTCCCCTTCTTTTTTTATGACCTTTTTTCTTGCAATTGGCCTCTCTATTTATAGAGAATATTTGAGACTTCAAACAACTCAGATTTTGAATCACATGTTATGGTTATCTTGCTTGTTTTTGAAGCAAGCATGAAGAACATGTTTCCAATGCTTGTACCAAGCTATCTAAAGTGGTTGATCACTTTAAACATGTTTGTTCTGACTTGTAGAAGTTGAGTAATTATAACAACAAGTTAGAGGCTCAAGAAATAGACTTTATGATTAAAGTGAACTTTGCAAGAATGACAATGGTGCCTTTGTGCCAAAAATGGGAAGATGCAATGGACAATACTTGAACCAGTTGGATAATGGTTCAATCAATTGTGTAAATATCTGATTATGGATAGATTTGTAAGTCAATAGGGCTGCAAAGTGAAGATTATGCAGCATGGCTAAGATTTTTGTTCCTTATTCATCACAAATCTGCCTTGTAAATCAATAATGAATGTCCAACTTCAGATCCTTGTATCTCCTAGCTCAAATATGATAAATTCATGCTCTTGGATGTTTAGGAAAGCTTGAAACATCCTCTATAACTTTCATGTTGACCACTTTTGTTAAATCAAACTGGAACTTGATGAAAATTGGCCAAGAAGTTGGGATAAAAACCTGACCAAAACTGCTACAAATTTCTCTAAGTGTTTATTCAAAATTTCCATTACTTCATGAATTTATAACTTAAAATCCAAGAATTTCTAGAAAAAGTCCCGCTCTACATTGTTTTAGATCTCATTGAGATCTACAACTTTCAAGTTGGAAGTTTTCCTTGAACCATCTTGCATCTTGGTGAAAGAATGGTATGAAGTAATGAAATTATCATGTATAAAAGACACTTAGAAAAATTTCTAAGTCTTGAAAAGTTTGACTTTTTCAAAATGAATTTTGACTTTCTTGATTTCTTGATGAACAATCTTCATATTCCAACATGTCTTGATGAAATATGATTCTTGAAACTTGACTTTGATCCAAAAGTAAAAGTTTGACTTTTCAGTGTGAAATTGACCATTTTGTCCTTGTGCCAATTCCAAACATAAATTGATGTATCAGCGCTGCAAACTTGATATCATGAGAGATTTTGGGAGGAATTTCTTGAGAAATGTGAGGGAAAATTTTGTGGTACAACACCTCCAATGACTAAAATTGAACGAACATATGCATATGAGCATAATTAAACTATTTAGAAAATATGTGCTACCAAGCAACAATGAGCATCTCTTTTATGCAGTTGAGATATCCCCACAGAGTTATCTCATTAGCATTCTCTCCACAAAGCCTGCTACAATAATCCTTCGCCCCAAAAGAGTTGCCCATAAAGTTGGATTTATGCAAACCTCGGTCAGAGTTTCAATCTCTCGATAGTCCTTTCCCTAGCTGAGTTGGTCTTAAAAGAGGAAGCCTTGTGGATTTCTTCCTAAAGAATTCACCTTGCCAGCATGTCATCAAATATTATCTTCAACAAGGTTTATTCCCCAACAAAATAATAAACTCCTCAATGGAATCATTTCCTATTCAATCAATTTTCAGTTACTATAAAGCCTGAATCCGACTAGATAATAGTTTAACTTTTCAAGATATTGTAAACCCTGGACCCGACCAGACAACGGTTTAACTTCTTTTGCCCAATAGAGTTTTCCTCTACCCCCGGCAAGTTACTGAGAAGCCTGGACTCGACCAGATGTCAGTTCATCTTCATCCTTTTAAGCAAGTTACTGTGAAGCCTTGACCCGACCAGATATCAGTTCAACTTCATCCTTTTAAGAAAGTTACTGTAAAGCCTGGACCCGACCAAATATCAGTTCAACTTCATCATTTTAAAGCAAGTTACTGTGAAGCCTGGACCCGACCAAATCTCAGTTCAATTTCATCCTTTCAAGCAAGTTACTGTGAAGCCTGGACCCGACCAGATATCAGTTCAACTTCATCCTTTCGAGCAAGTTACTGTGAAGCCTGGACCAGACCAGGTATCAGTTTAACTTCATTCTTTCGAGTAAGTAATTGCGAAGCCTGGAGTTCGACCAGATAACAATTAAATTCATCCACCTCATAAATATGCTTTGAAGCCTTGAATCCGACCAGATAGCAGTTTAAAGTTGGTAAGTTGCTGCGAAGCCTGGAATCTGACCAGATAACAGTTTAATTTCACTCTTCCAAGTAATTTCCTATGAATCCTGGAATCCGACCAGATATCAGTTAATTTAATCTTCCACGGTAAGTCACTGTGAAGCCTGGAATACGACTAGATAACAGTCAACTTCATTATCCCCAACAAATTGCCGCCAAGCCTGGATTTCGACTAGATAACAGCTAACTTTTGATTCTCTCCAGTTAGGAATAATTCCCTAGTAGAGTAACGGATAACCAAAATTCCTGAACTTTATTTCTCCAAGCAGAAATTAACACACCCCACAGAGTTTCCTCATGCAAAGAGCCAAAATCGATATTCCCCAACGGATTTCTCCTCAAACAATAAAACAGGATTTCCCAGCGGAAAAATTCTAAACAAAGTTGAAGATACACCTACTCTCCAACAAAAGTTCGGGATTCATCCTCCCAGGGCTCCCCAACATGTTGTCGAGGATTTATTTTCCTAGATAAAGACACGCTCCAATAAACGCATCACATTCATGAACCATAACATATACATGACAAATGCATACAACATAATCTCATTTATTTTGAGAACATCCTTACACCATGCATACATCTGCATACAACTAATCCTTTTTCCTTGCATGAAAAATCAAACATCAAATGAAGACCTCTTCTAGTTAGATTTATCTCTCCCAGTTAAAAAAAGAAGGGAAAAAGACATCTACCATTTCAGTATAAATCAACCAAAATATTTATCCTGATGCCTTCGCCAGTCACTCTGGATGGCATCTTTAAGCCCATTCCCTACATAGTCAACTAACACATCATCGAGTGCAAATTTTTGGGCACTTTAGTGTTCAATCATCTTCCATCTTCAAATCACAAATGGCGGGCTCGCCAATCTAACTCTTCAGGTTTAAGAAGATTGAACAGGGGAAGCTGTTGTACCCCAAAATTTTCCCTCTCATTTCTCAGGAATTTCCTCACAAGATCTTCCATGACTCAAGTTTGCAGCACTGATACATAAATTTAGGTTTGGAATTGGCACAAGGGCAAAATGATCAAAATGCACACTGAAAAGTCAAACTTTGACTTTTGGATCGAAATCAAGTTTCAAGAGTCACATTTCATCAAGACATGTTATAATATGAAGTTGGTTCATCAAGATAATCAAAAGTCAAAATTACTTTAGAAAAGTCAAAGTTCTAAACACTTATAAATTTTTCTAAGTGTTAAGAAAGTATGATAAGTTCAGAACTTCTGGCGAGATTTTCATCAGGATGCAAGATGATTCAGGAAGAACTTCTGACACAAGAGTTTTAGATGTCAATGATATCTAAAACATTACAGGAAAAAACTCCTCCTAGAAATGATGGGATTTCAAGTTATAAATCGTTGAAGACACGTCCATGAAACTAAAACACTTAATAAATTCTGACTATTTCCAAGTCAGAATTTGGTTAGAACTTCTGGGTCAGTTTTCACTCTGGTACAATCATATTTGCAATGATGATTCAAAGAGGGGTTAGAAAGCATGTTACAAGCTTTCTGAAAAGTCTGGGGACTCCTTCAGATACTGCTGGAGCAGGAAGAATCAAAGATCAGAAGTTGGATATTTGTTCTTAATTTAAGTTACGTTTATGCTGAACTTCTGATCCAGTTTCAAGCTAGGCTGCATAATTTCATGTTGCAGGTCTTCTTGCTTGTTAAATCTCATCATCATTTAATGTTCACACCCACTTTTGAGTCTTTATCTCAATGTTTAAGCCTTTACCCAAAAGATCTTCCCACGTATGGCATAAAAGTACTACTATTGTCCTTGAAAAGCAAACTTTTGTACAAAGTTTATTTTGAGTCCATACTTTACTTTGTTATGAGTGTACTTCCCCACAAATCATGCCTACAAACTCAGATTAGGTGTGCTTAAAGTTGTTAACCAGCCTACCTTATCTTGAAACATGCTTGTCGAAACTTGCTTCAAAAACAAGTTAACGATCCATAACACATGATGGTTGTACTCATGACTTCCCCAAGCTTCTAAATCCTTTTCCTATAAATTAAACTTCATTTACAATCTGAAAAAAGGATTGGAGATTGAGAAAAAAAGCCATGAAACCTTGCTGAAAATTCCCAAGAACCTGAAACTGCAGCACAAACACAAAACCTGCTAGTTTTTTATTTTTTTCAGCCAAACTCTAATTTTCCTTGTGTGTTTCTTGGCCAAATCATCCATATAGCTTCTGGTATACACGTAGAAGCTTTCCCAACTTCTATTTTCAAACTGTAATACAATCTTCACCACTTTCTGTTTCAAAAAAATCAGAACTTTGCATCTTCACTATTCCAAAACATTCCAACCATCCATAACTCAAGTTGAGGGTTGCTTTAGCTTTCCGAGAACTTGAGGAAGCTGACCAGAATATCACAGCAGTCTGAACCAGGCTCTAACTCACATAACAATTTCCAACTGAAAGGTAAGTTTCTTCTGATTTTCATCTCATTTCTTAGGCATTGATAGGCTTGCAATTTCAAAGATACAATGTAGATATCATGGCTCTGAATCTGTACATATTTATAGATTTCATTTATATGGAATAAGTAGAGAGAATTTCATATCAGAACTTCTAGAGGAAATTAGGGTTCAGAGTTAGGATTAGAAAATTTCATGTTTGCTTCTGGTTTACAGTTTTGATGCTTTGTATTTTTGAAACCATGAAGAAATTTGCCATAACTTCTATGTTTGCATTTTTCATTTTTGTTGAGAAATGACTAAGTCACTGATACTCTGGCTGGCACGAAGAAGAATATGAAGTTCATCATCAGAACCTACTTTATAATATATGTTTATTTTTTTGTTTCTGATACCAGATGTATAGCCACCCCAGTGGTAGAGAGCACGCGCATAAGGTGTTAGTGTTAAGGGTTATGGGTTCTAGCCCCAGAAGCATCTTTTTATGTTTATTTCTTCACATTTTTACCCCCTTATTTGTCAAATAATACTCCTGGACCAGAACTTCTAGATATTCTCATCCAATATCATTGACACCTCACTTACCCATTGTCAAAACTTCTAGCCTTCTAGTAACACTAGAACTTCTAGGTTTTTAGTTGCATTATAACTTCTAGGCTCTCTCAATAACCAAAACTTCTAGCCTTCCAGTAACACTAGAACTTCTAGGTTTTCAGTTGCATCAGAACTTATAGGCTCTCTCAACAACGAGAACTTCTAGACTTCCAATAACACTAGAACTTCTAGGTTTCTAGTTGCATCAGAACTTCTAGGCACTCTCAACAACCAAAACCTCTAGCCTTCCAGTAACACTAGAACTTCTAGGATTCCAGCTACATCAGAACTTCTAGGCTCGTTCAACAATCAGAACTTTTAGGCTTTCCTTTAGTCCCGGCAACCCCAGAACTTTAGTGCGTCCAGATCCAGAACTTCTGGCCTTCCGCATTTCTGCTAACATTTTATTTCTGATTTGTAGCGCACCTGAGTCAGAACTTCTACTCCTTCATAATTCTATTGTTTCAGTAATGCGCTGACTCTAATTATTTTTTCTCTTATTATTTTAATCATCACTTTTATTTTCATTAATCAAAAACATCAAAAAAATACTTTATATTCATATACTTTCCTTTATTTCTTTTAAAACAAAAAGACTAAAAAGATTTCCTTAAGCAAATTTATTTCTTCTCTTAACAAAAATAAAACAAATCTATTTTACATTTCAATTCTTGTAGATTATTTCAATATGGTTGTAATATATAATTAGGACTTTAATTTCTTGCAATCCCCATTTGTAAATTTATACACCCCATCCCCAAGTGATTGTAATAGCGTAGGATATTTACTTTCCGCAATTTATCATTTTCATATAAATGCTAGTAATTAGGGTTTGTATGGAAAGATAAAATCAATATTTAGAAATCCCTAATTCAAGATAAATCAAGCATGAAATGCAAACACTTGCAGACTTGCATCTCTAGGCTTAACTCCACTTGTTGCCTAAAAAAATGGTCATGTTATGAAGGTGAGGCGTCTTAGCCAAAAACAATCAAAAAATACAAGATCATAGTCCCTCGATGACGCTTCGAATGTTTCCTTACAAATGATCTTAGTCCCTCAAGAGAAATGCTAAGATATCTCACAACATTTCTATCATGACTATACAATAACCCACGCCCGTCCCTTTACATCCAAAGATAAGGCTTCTTACCAATCAATGGTAAGATAGCAATATCTAAAGGAGGTGGAAAAGAACAAAGACTTTTTGAGTTGGTAGAAACGTTCTTAGTTGCTTTCTCATCTTCAAACACAAACACTTTTCTAAATACACCATCACTTTCCATGAAATATTTTCAAATGTCCAAAACTTTGTATATATTCTTATAGAGACGAGAATCATTACAAAGTTTTCCTAAACGAAGGCGCTTTTCAAAACTACTTTAAAAACCCACACCACAAAGAGCCCATAGATAAATATGGATGAAAAGGGTGCTAACACCTTCCCTTTTCATAATCTACCCCCCGAACTCAAAATAACCTCAAAGGTTTTTCCTGTTCTTTTCACCCTTTCCTTTATTGGATAAAAGAAAAGTCGATGGCGACTCTTGCTATCCGCGACAATTGTGATCAATCGCAAAACATCCCAAGTCAGTTCTCACACCATATTACACTTGTATTGGCATCATGCTACGTTACAAGTCAGATCCCTTCCTTGTATTGGCATCATGCTATGTTACAAGTCAGATATCTTACTTGTATTGGCATCATGCTACGTTACAAGTCCGGTCTCTTCCTTGTATTGGCCTCATGCTACCTTCCAACACTCGTCGTATCAATTTCTAAACACTCGTCGTGTCAATTTCTAAACACTCACCGTGTCAATTTCTAAAACACTCATCTTGTCAATTTCTAAACACTCGTCGTGTCCTGATCGACGCATTTCTTTGGTCATCATGTCATGATCGATACCTCTCCTACAAATCATCGTGTCCTGATTGATTTATTCCTATTAGTCATTGTGTCCTGATCGATGTCTTCCTTTTGGTTATCATGTCCTGATCGATACCTCTCCTGTGAATCATCGTGTCCTGATCAATGTATTCCTGTTAGTCATCGTGTCCTGATCGATGTCTTCCTTTTGGTTATTGTGTCCTGATCGATACCTCTCTTGCGAATCATTGTGTCCTGATCAATGTATTCCTATTAGCCATCGTGTACTGATCGATGTCTTCCTTTTGGTTATCGTGTCTTGATGGATACCTCTCCTGTGAATCAACATGTCCTGATCGATGTATTCCTGTTAGTCATCATATCCTGATCGATATCTTCCTTTTGGTTATTGTGTTCTGATCGATACCTCTTTTGTGAATCATCATTTCCTGATAAATGTAATCATGTTGGCCATCGTGTCATGATCGATGTCTCCCTTTTGGTTATCGTGTCCTGATCGATACCTCTTCTGTGAATCATCGTGTCCTGATCGATATATTCCTATTAGCCATCATGTAATTATCGATGTCTTCCTTTGTTGATCATGTCCAGATTGATGCCATCATGTAAGTCATCGTGTCCTGATTGATGTTCTCCTTGCAGTCGTCATGTCATAATTGATTTCCTCCTGTGAATCATCGTGTCCTGATCGATGTATTACCGTTAGTTATCATGTCTTGATCGATGTCTTCCTTTTGGTTATTGTGTCCTGATCAATACCTCTCATGCGAATCATCGTGTCCTGATCGATGTATTCCTATTAGCCATTGTGTCGTGATCGATTTATTCATTTTGGTTATCATGTCCTGATTGATACCCCTCCTGCAAACATTGTGTCCTAATCAATGTATTCCTGTTAGCCATCGTGTCCTGATCGATGTCTTCTTTTTGGTCACCGTGTCTTGATCGATGTACTCTAATCTCGTCATGTCCTGATCGACGTATACCTTTGGTCTAGTCCCACCTCTTTTAAATCCCCAGCAGATATCACAAAAGTAAAATAATACTCATTACCACCATCTTTCAAAACAAATTGTTGGCATTGATATTTAATCATCTTCTACCTCGAACTTCTAAAAGGCACGCGCAAATCGTACTTTCATGTTTAAGACGATTAAATAGGGGCAGCTGTAATACCTTAAATTTGTCCTACCCTCTCATTTTTATCTGGCTTATGCATCTCACACTTTTCTCATGTACATAACCTTCATTAGGTCATCTAACACATCATGCATCATTAGTCAATAATTTGTCATGGGATCAGGGATTCTGAGGAATTAGGGTTGTTGTATGGCTTTAAGGCTCTCAACTTTGCACAAGCTTGTTTCGGTTGATTTCTCCATCAAACATTTATTTGAAGCTAGGATTTTATTTCATTGACTTCTTTATCATCAAACTACAGGGGTATTCTTTCTTCTCAACATCAAGTTGCAATATTTCTTCAAGGCTTAATGAAACAACCGGCTGAACCGTCATCTGATATAAAATCAATGAAGTCGCCACCGAACGTCTCTTATCCCGCAAGAAGGGAAAGGTAAACAACGAGAAAACCTGAGAAGGGTGAAATCATGATAAAACGACCGAGAGGTCGGGTAAGGGAGTCTGTTACGCGAGGGGAAGGTATTAGCACCCCACACGCCCGTAGTACTCTACAGTATCCACTCTTGTTGTCTAATCTAATGGGTGCATAAAAATCTAATCTAAGCTGTACAAGGTATGCATGAAAAAGAAAGGAGAAAAGAATGTAGGGAAAATAACAGTTGTGCTCACTTGGGGCCTACCCCAATGCCTATGTATCCCTTTTAAGGAATCAGAGCAGTCGTAGTTCGGCTCACATGTTTTGGTTGGTTTGTGTTTTTTAGTTAAGAAGATAAAAGCAACAATCAAGATGCAAAACATAAGATAAAACAACAAAAATGTGATGGTGAAACATCGGCTAAATGATAACAAAGTAACATGCCAAAGATAACGAAACATCAACAAACCAGATGACAAAACATCACACCTAACAATGATATGGAGAATCAAAGTAGGATAACAAACATGTGCAATGGTAAAACATCGGCTAAAAGAATGTGCAATGGAGAAACATCGACTTAAAAGAATATGCGATGGTGAAACATCGGCTAAAAGGTAGGAAGATAACATAGAAAAGATGGAGAAACATCAATAAATCAGTGATAAAACATCACACCTAACAATGATATGGAGAATCAAATTAGGATAACAAACATGTGCGATGGCGAAATATCGGCTAAAAGAATAGCAAGATAACATGGTGAAGAAGGCAAGACATAAGCAAATCAGATGATAAAACACTACACCTAACAATGATATCGAGAATCAAAGTAGGATAACAAACATGTGCGATGGCGAAACATCAGCTAAAAGAATGTGTAATGGAGAAACATCGGCTAAAAGAATATACGATGGCGAAACATCGGCTAAAAGATAGGAAGATAACATAGCAAAGACGATGAAACATCAATAAACCAGATGATAAAACAAAACCAAGAGGCGCACAAGCAAATAAGATTGTTTTTTATTTTTTTACCTTGAAGAAGGATTTAAGTTTATTAGAGGTGTTTTATGATTTTACAAGAAGAAGTTTCAGTTTTAAAATGCAAGAATGCAAAGGAAAAGAAAACAGCTAAGGGAGATTATCCTAATCTATATCCCTAATGTTATCATACAAGGATTGACCCTAAGGTTGAGAATGAAAGAGGGAAGTTTCTATCCTATGTTAGCATACCTGGATTCCTATCCTAAGGTCTAGCTCGAGGACTAACCCTACACGAGCAATCCTGAGGGAGCATAGTAAATACCAAACAAGTAAGCAAACATATTCTTAAACATGAGTAGAAAGCAAGGTACATATGCATAATTTCTTTAAAAAACTCTTTAAATAAACTAGAGGGACTCCTGATGTAACAGCCCGAGCCTTCAGCCTTTCCGGCACTATTACCTCACGATTTTCTCTACCCCCCTCACTAGTAGAGTTTTTGCCTTTCGTGGGAATCGAACCCTGTACCCTGGGGTTCAAGTACATGCTTAATGCATTCCCACTACCAATTGAGCTACATAGCTCAATTGGTAGTGGGAATGCATTGAGCATATACTTGAACCCCAAGGTACAGGGTTCGATTCCCATGAAAGTCAAAAACTCTACTAGTGAGGGGGTAGATAAGATCATGAGGTAATAGTGCCGGGAACGCTGAAGGCATGGGCTGTTACACCAACCTCCTCTCTTGGATCGTGAATTAATTGATTTGTTTATGGGTACTCTACGAGGTCCTTATCTCCAACACATGCTCAGTAGTACCTCTACTTCTTTCTCTGATATGTTGATTATTGGTGAACGTGTTGAAACTTATATCAAGGATAGAATGATCCAAGGTATCCCTTACAATACCAACAACAATATTGTCATTGGTAGAAAGTCGTTTTCTGGTTTCGACAAGAAGAAAGAGGGTGAGACTAGTGCCATCACCATCAACCAAGGAAAAACTCTCGAATATCCTTAAGTCTGATTTCCTTATTTTCCTACACCTGCTGCTATTCCTAATCAATTTGTTCCTCAAGTGTATGCTGCTACAACTCCAGCACCATGGATGTCCCAACAACGGCCTTTCACTCTACAACCACAGTATCTTCCACAACCACAATTTACACCTCCTCCAACTTATCAACGACAGAATAAACAACCTCAAGGTCCGAGAGCTCCTCAAAGACAAAGAGCGCCTAAAAGAAGATTTGATCCCATTCCTATGTCTTATCTTTAGCTTCTCCCTCAATTACTTGCCAATCAGTTGGTTCAGTTGCGTGAACTTGATCCAACGCCAAATCCTCTCCCACGGGGATATGATAACAGTGCTCATTGCGAATTCCATTAAGGGGCTCCAGGCCACACAATTGAGAATTGTAGAGCATTAAAAAACAATGTTCCAGACCTCCTTAATGCTAAATTTATCACGTTCACCCCAAAGGGTCTGATAATGGATTGATTCCTCTTGCTGAGACAGGTGTCAAGACTACAAGAGTGTCTCCTCAAATCAGCCAAGCCTGAAGAAGTCTCCTGAACATGGCAATTTCTAATTTCATTTGCATTATCATTTGTAACTTTCTTGTTTTGTTCAGTACCCATTGTATGCAAAACTGTTTATCTTTTTATATTAAATCACAATGCATTGACTATGTTTGTCTTGAAGTAATCCATTTGTATTCACTCATTTATGTTTTATTATTATACTTGCTTTTGATGCTTAACTCTTTTTAAGAACAAAACAACTCTTGAGGGAGGATGATGAAAATCTGACACTTAGATTCTCAAATGGTATGCTTTTGAATAAAACATTGCTGACAATGTACACGCAATGTTTCAAATCCCCAAACACCGAAGTTATAAGGAAGATGGCCCCTCGTCAACCCTTTCGAGCTTTGAAGTAGGAGTTTCTTTTACACAAAAACCCTCAGTTTTCACCTCGGGGAGGGTAAATTTCAGTTAATCTAATCGAGCATTTAAAACTCGTCAAGAGTGAGCTCATAGGGATACAACAATGGTTATCCATCAAAGGACTAGGGGAAGTCAAAACCACAATGACCAATCGTCACCTACCAGCAACGTGCATCGAAGAGAATGATATCCCCATGGGTATCTCTTGGACAATCAGGAGGTCAACATATGACGATACTATAATGGCTATCCTTCATCTGTCCAGGACTCAGGTAACCACAACCATTTTCAATAAATCAAAGACGACACAAAGATCAACGACTTGTTCAAAAATAAAGAGACAAAAAGCCCCGTTAAGTCGAAAATTCAAAACCAAGAAACTTTGGAAAAAGTCAGGGCATCCCGCTGGACTGCAACTTCAAAATCAAAAATTGTCCAGGAAAAAATTAGGGAAAACGAAAGGAAAAAATAATAATCCTCAGAAAGAACAAGGTAGAGTGATCAGACGCCAAGAAGTCAATGATTGTCAGGTCCTAGAAACCCCTGTGGTTCCTTAATCATCACAAACTCTCTTCTTAGGAGATGAGTGCTCGTATGGATTTAACTGAACGTAGGAATGGAGAACATCATGGAGAATGGGTGGGCACCAAATAATTTTGAGCCTTAAATCTTTTTTCTAAAACCATAAACCAGGCCACGTTACAACCCTTAAAAGTCCTAATTGAAGCATGGGTTAATTCGAAAGCAATACTGTAGCGAGAATACGGTAACCTGACTCCTCGGAGATGTGCTAAATTTTGAGTTGGTAACACGCCACCTTTTTCATAAAAACAGAAAAACTGATGCTTCGATGTCTTTTCAATAAAAGTTTTTCAAACTTCAAGACAAACATAGAATTCTCATTAGAATCATCATTCTTAGACAAACATTTGTTGCATATAAATAAGTCCTTGAACATCAAGTAAGCTTACGTGATGAGCATCAAGTGAAAACCTGGTTAACTCGAAGGATGAATTGCTGCAAAAACTTGTCAAAAAACAAAGAATGGTCTTATTCTAGGGCATTCCCTCAAGCTTCCAATCAGAGGCTATCACGTCGATAAATCTCTTCAATCTTTTTCCAGTCAATTAGAGGCAATCACGTCTATAAATCTGTTTAAACTTCAAGTTGGGGAAATTAGGCTGAGTGACTTATTAGGAATTTGTGCAACCTGGGGCAGTTACGTCGAGATTCAAAAAATCTCTACAAGAATCCATGAATAGAGGCAGATATTGGGGCATTCCACTTTATGTCGTATTATGACACGAATCTTCCAGCCTTCCACTCGAAGAGATACTTGCAAACAGGGGCATTCCTCTTCCCCTCTTGTGAAGCTGCTCAAGCAAATTCCTATCAACCGTACAAATGCAATCAGGCTAAAAGCGTCATGATGTTCACTTTGGTTCAGTTGACGTCCTCAGAATCATCATCATTCCCTACAGATGTTTAAACACACAATTCCATGGCGATGAAGTGAACTTGGGGCATCTTAAGATACCCATGTCCATTCCCTCATCCCCAAGTAGTTTGTGGTGTGGGAAAAGTCAGACCGAGCCATTTCCTCCCCGATAATAGAGAAAACTTGGGGCATTTGATGAGATCCACATCTCTGTTCAGTCATTCACAAGAAGTCCAGCATAGGAAGAAAGTCAGATCAAGCCACTTCTCCTCAACAAGATTTAATCCCTAGTGAACTCGACAAGGCTAACTTTATTCTCTCAGTTTTCAAGCACCAATCCATATTGGTATCTCAAGACGACGAGCAATGGATCCTAATGGGCTTAGCATTTGGCACTTTGCATACAATAATCATTACTGCATATTGCATTGCATCCTCAAACTCATAAGCATATCCATGGATCATCATGCCACACTTCAAATGCATATGAAGCATGAGCCAGATCAATCCCAAATTAAAAAAATATCCCCACAAAGAATATCATCCTCATAATTCCTAGTTAACATTTGTCATTACACAACCAACCAAAATAAGTTGTGGTGCCAATACATTGTACTCCCCAACTCTCAATACTCACGTTATCTTTATAGGGTCGTAGGTGGCCTGTGGGTCTTACCCTCTCGTTATATTTTTTAGGGTTGTAGGCCGCCCGTAGGTCTTACCCTCATGTTATCTTTTCTAGGGTCGTAGGTCTCCCGTAGGTCTTACCCTCATGTTATCTTTTCTACTGTCGTAGGTCGCCCGTAGGTCTTACCCTTACGTTATCTTTTCTAGGGTCATAGGTCGCTCGTAGGTCTTACCCTCACATTATCTTTTTTAAGGTTGTAGGTTGTTCGACGATGTTACCCTATCGTTATCTTTTCTAGGGTCGTAGGTCACCCGTAGGTCTTACCCTTACGTTATCTTTCATAGGGTTGTAGGTCGCTCGTAGGTCTTACCCTCACGTTATCTTTTCTAGGGTCATAGGTCGCTCGTAGGTCTTACCCTCATGTTATCTTTTTTAGGGTCGTAGGTTGCTCGTAGGTCTTATCCTCACGTTATCTTTTTTAGGGTCGTAGGTTGCTCGTAGGTCTTACCCTCTCGTTATCTTTTTAAGGTCATAGGTCGCTCGTAGGTATTACCCTCACGTTATCTTTTTTAGGGTCGTAGGTCGCTCGTAGGTCTTACCCTCTCGTTATCTTTTTAGGGTCGTAGGTCGCTTGTAGGTCTTACCCTCATGTTATCTTTTTTAGGGTTGTAGGTCGCTCGTAGGTCTTACCCTCTCGTTATCTTTTCTAGGGTCGTAGGTCTCCCGTAGGTCTTACCCTCACGTTATCTTTTCTAGGGTCGTAGATCGCTTGTATGTGTTACCGTTATGTTATCCTTTCATAGGGTCGTAGGTCACTCATAGGTCTTACCCTCACATTATTTTTTCCTAGGGTCGTAGGTCGCTCGTAGGTCTTACCCTCACGTTATTTTTTCTTAGGGTCGTAGGTTTCTCATAGGTCTTACCCTCACATTATCTTTTCTAGGGTCGTAGGTCACTCGCAGGTCTTACCCTCATGTTATCTTTCTTGGGTCATAGATCATACGTCGATCTTTACCTATTGTCTTTACCTTTCTTTTTGGGTCGTGAATCCCACACGATAGATTCTATGCCACCATCGAGTTCTACCCATCGTCTTTAAGTTACCATTTTGTCAGTAATTTTACTTTCAATCACCACAACATCGTCAACCATATCCTTTCAGTCACTTTACCGCCCACTCCCTCGAGAACCTTGTATTGGCACCGTTGCCCTAGTATGAGCTACCATTATTCAACCATGTTTATCCATCGTGCCCAGTTTACCTGAAAACCAATTTTTATTTCCCTAGCATACATCACCAATTAATAACACTCACACCATCTCTCCAGGACAAATTTCAGGTCCTGGTATTTAATCATCTCCAACCTTGAACTTTCAAAAGGATGACGCCAATCTCACCTTCAGGTTTAAGACAATTAAATAGGGGCAGCTGTCGTACCCCAAATATGCCCTACCTATTTTTACTTTTGTCTAGCTTTGAAATTTGCATCCCATTTGCACCATTTTCACTAAGTCATTTGTATATCCCGCATCTCATGGAATCAGGCGCCTTGGTTTGAGGTATTAGGGTTGTGCCCTCTTTATGCCTATTTTTTTTTTGAAGTTCTCTTATCAAGTAAAAGGGAAATTCATCGAGTTCTCTATTAGTGGATTGTGGGATGGATTTTTGAGGTATCATGGATTTCTTTCTCACCAAGTTACAAGGTTGTTTCTCGCTCGAATTCATCAGAGCCTGGATTAGGGTTTATTTCCCTATTTGTTGGTCAAGATGCTAGGGTTTGGATCCTATTTTTTGTGAAGATGTTTCTTTCGCCCGCCTCAAGGATATTTCAAAGTCAAGTACATTTGGTTAGGGATTTCATCTCCTTGCACTTCAAGATTTCTTCTTAAGATCTCTAAGTCACCGAGTCAAGGGTTTGAAGTTTAAGGTGGTGAATATGGAATTCGGGCACAAGAAATAAGGTTGGAGTTTCATGATAATCAAGGCATGTTTTGGTTGCTTCGGTTACAAATTACTTACGATTTGGATATCAGAGTTAAGTTTCTCATTGAGAGTGCAAGTTTGATTTGTACATGATATGAAGATTAAGGTTTTCATTTAAATGACCGTTGTTTTGGGCTCGAGTTAACCAAGTGAAATTAAATTCTTAAGCATTTATTTTGTTCAAGAATTTGATTGGAGTTTGGAAGAGAAGGCGTGTGGTTTACTTGAAATACAAGTTACAAAGGCAAGATGTATCATTCAAATCATTCAAGTAGGGAATTTCCATGTTCAAACAAGATTCAAGAATTGTCTAATTTTTGTACAAATTCATTCTTCATAAAATTCAAAGAAATATCATTCATTACATTTTATGCGCCATTTACAAAGCATGTTACAAATGTTGAAATACAAGCTACAAATATTTTGTTGACAAAGAAAATGTTTGTTCTTCAAGTTGTCTTTGATTCATCTTGAAGCAACTTATCCGCACTCCTTGCCAGGCATGGCCTTTTCACCTTTCAACCATAATTTTCCATCCAATTCTTATTTGGTCATGAAACAAGAAAGAGAAAAATTAGCAAACATCAATGTGTGAAAATATTCCAAACAAGAATTATTTGTTAAAAGAGAATGTTCATCATTAGGGTTTGTATTTGGAATCAGATTAGAAGGGTTTGTTTTTAATCATGAGCCATCTTCTCCTATTTTACAAATCACAAAGTTTGGGCTTTGGTTCAAAAAAAGGGAAAAAGAAATTTGCAAACACTTTCTACTGCAAAAGCAAAGTCAAACTGCAAACAATGCAAACAATCACAACGCCCAAGACAAAACCAACAAGCAACAAAACAGAAAACAACAACAGCAGAACAAGGTAGTGGGCTGCCTAAGCAACACAACAAAACAAAAAAACAACACAGCCCAAAGCTGCAAACCAGGCTGAAAACAAAATAAGATAACTGCAGCAAAATAGAAAACAGCAGGCAGCAGGCAACAACATAGCAAGTTACTATACAAGTCAAAAGGCAGCAACACAAACTGTCTAATAAGGCAGCAAAAACAAGCCAAACAACACTACAAGCACAATAGTCTAAGGCTGCAAACAACAACAAAATCAGCAATATAGTCCATAAAGCAGCATAGGCAAAATATAGCACAACAGCAATTCAAAACATAGCAAACTATCAAATTGCTAAAGCCCTAGGCATCATCATTTTCCTAATATTACAAACCCTTCAGAAATTATTGAGTAAAAAGCAGATGTGCTTTACATCATAGAATGATAAAGAGTAAAAGAGATAGGGTTAGAGAGATGTCACTCTGTGCATAAGCCTGCCCACAGCCTGCTGCAAAAAAGTCAAAAAGCACTTGCTATACTGCTATGTTTTCAACTTAAACTCCAAACACATTAGTCCAAATTCTGCCCTCATACACCAAAATGACTAAAAACAGAACCTGCATCCTAAAACACAAGGTCAGCAATCCAATTTTGTTCAAATTTCACCAATTTTCCCTCCAATTCCACCCCTTATCTAATTATAAAGAGGACCATTATTTCATTGAAAGATATAGAGACTTTTACCAAGAAAAGAATCCAGAAAACCAGAAAAAAGATACCAACTACAAAAGCCAAAAAAACCAGAAAAGATTTTACCAAGTAAACACACAAGAGCCAGCAAAAACTCATAAAATATCCTCATCATCCTTTGGCCAAATGAAAACCGAAAAACAGAACAACGGCCAGAAAACCTCCAGGAAGAACACAAATAAAATATCACAGCAAAAAAACTCAACAATGGCCAGAAAACCGAAAAGTAGAAAAATATACAGAAAGAACATATCACAGCATACCAACAGCATACAACCATGATACTCAACCTTTAATAACCAAAAACTCATAGCACCTTGACCAGAAGACAGCCAAGCAGAACACTCATATTCCCAAATTGCCAAAACTCAAAATTTCAGCAAAAGGGGAAGGACCTAAGGAGCTTACCTCTGGTTTTCTTTATTACCTTATCGTTGGCATCTGAATCCTTGGACTAGATCCAAGCATGTAAGTCTTATCCTTTTCTTCAAATATGTTGGTTGTGGCTTTGCTTTGATGATATCATTATATTTTCTTTTCTGATAAGCCTTGGAATAGAAATGTGAGGGGGTGTTAGGCCATTGTCGTTGATGAGAAACGAGGGAGTCAGACTATAAGAAAACAATTTTGTTAATCCACAATCTTTCACAGAAGGAAACTCATATACCATTTCATATACAAAAAAAAATCAAAAGACATGTACCTCCCTACCCTTCGCCTATTGTATTATCACCTTGCCATCTCACCCTAAATCCAGTCATCGTCACAAAACCGCTATCTCCATCTCATTTACCGCCGAGTCGGCCTTCGAGTCTCCCTTTCATCCATCGACCACTATACCCAGTAATCCAACTGCGACCTTCGAAGATCCCTAAGAGATTTTCGCATCCATCGCCAACAACAACACAAACATCAGATTCATAGAAACTCAGAAAATGTTAAGACATGATTGAATCGGATGAAACAAGAACGAGTGAAACAAGGTGGTAAGAGAAAGGATGAATCGAAACAGAGAGAGGATTGGCCGTGAGAGATCGTGAACTGAGAATATGGAAACTTGGAGATGGTAAGCGTAATTGTCGTTGTTTTAAGTGAGATAGGTAGCGATAAAAGCAGAGGAATACAGAGGAGAGGTTAGGGAAGAGAGTCTTGGTGTGAGAGAAAAATCGTGGAGGGGATTGAAGGTGATGGTGACAGTACGAGATCAATAGGAGAGATTTGTTTTTTTTACAGTAAGCATAGAAAGGGAAAGAAGTGAAAGGGTTTCAACAAAGTGTTTCTTCAGTTTTGCGATAAAAAGAATTATTAACAATTACAATTTTTTCCTAAACAATAATTAATTTAATCTATCTTCCACTTCCCAACCACTCCCAGCGGCGCTTATTTTTCTCTCTAGGGTTACAAGACTTTTCCTTGTTTCTTTCCCCCAGTCGGGTCAGCCCACTGGGCCTTTTGGCCCAATCCAATTATCGTTTTCAGCTTTTGTATTAATTGAATCGTGTTAATAACAGATAAAAAACTTAATATAATTGGCAAAGTACATCACCCATAACCTTAAGGATCCGGGTTCAACCCCTGCTGGGACCTCTTTTCCGTTTTTTTTAGTTCTTTTGGTCTTATCTATATATATTTTATTATATACTTCTTAAGAAAATATTTATTTAGTTTTTTTATATACGTATTTCATGAGAAAATACAAAAACATATTTCTTTTATTAACTTAATTTTTTTTTGTTATTTACTTAATCTTTTGTTCAAAATCTTTTAATTCAATCTTTATTTATTTATTTAACTTAATAAAAAACGATAAAATATTTTAAATTTAAGTTTCTTTATTCGTACAGACCATGATACTATACTCCCTTAGATAGCTCCATGAGGCGATTGAACCCCGTTTGATGGCCTTATGTCGAAATAGACTTTTAGCTCACTTGTACATAACAAACAATTAGGTTTTTAGTTTCCCTCTTAACTTTTTCTTCTTTTGTAATTAAAACTTAACATTCACAAAGCAAAAATCCAAAAACACCCTTAATCATTACTTGAATCTATTTTAAAATTCGCAAAACACTCAACAAATCAAAACTCCCCCAAAAGGGCATGTTATCTTCGTTCTACCGCGATACCGGCCGTGCCTATTGCTAGAATGTGCGTGTTAATGTAGTCCACTAAAAAACACAACCAAACCAACATTTTCTAGAGGAACTATGGTGTTCTGATTCCTTCACTGGATACGTAGGCAAAGGGTCGTGAAACCCTCACGAACACAATAATAAAAAACCATTCCTTTCCCTTTAAGCAAGTATAGATGTAGATAAACACACCCTTAAATACAAACAAACAAAATGGATCCCGTTGAGTACAATGGATGTGAGGGGTGCTAACACCTTCCCCTTGCATAACTGACTCCCTTACCCTTTCTCTTGGTTGCAAGACCATCTTATCCATCTTCTTGTGGTTTTATCCATATTTCCCCTTTTATCGGGATAAATAAAGTTCGGTGGCGACTCTGTGCTTTCTACCGGTAGCTTCAGTCATCTATGTTCAAAGTCAGATGGGATAATGAAGTTCCTCGAATTACTATTGAAAGACTAGATGAACAAACTCATTGCTACAAAGTTGATATTGATGCAGTAGAGGAAAATCCTCGGTACCACGAAATGAAAAGATACCTCGAAACTCGAGAGTATCTTGAGGGGGCATCTATCAATGATAAGAAATTTCGAAGGAGGTTCTCTGCCAAGTTCTTTCTAAGTAACAAAATCTGGTACAAGCTCAACCACGGTTCAACTTTGCATTGTTGTGTAGACAAGAAGGAAGCTGAGAAAATTATGAAACATATGCGCGAAGGTGTCTTTGGTACTCACTCCAGTGGACTTATAATGGCTAAGAAGATTCGTAGAGCAGGTTATTATTGGTCTACCATGGAAGCCAATTTCCATCATCACTCCAGAACTTGCCACAAATGCCAGAATTATGATGACAAAGTACATATACCTCTGGTTCCTTTGAATGTCTTGACTTCTCCTTGGCCATTTGCAATGTGGGGCATCGATATGATTGGAGAGATTAAGACTACTTCTTCCAATGGGCATCATTTCATCCTTGTCGCTATTGATTACTTCATGAAGTGGGTAGAGTCAGCCTCGTTTGCTTTCGTTACCAAGAACATTTTGGCTCGATTCATTAAATATAACCTTATCTATCGGTATGGCATCCCTGAAAGGATCATCACAAACAATGGTATCAATCTTAACAATACTATGATCACGGAACAATGCATGCAGTTCAACATTATGCATCACAATTCTTCTACGTACCGACCAAAGATGAATGGCAAAGTGGAAGCCTCCAACAAGAATATCAAGAAGATCTTGCAGAAGATGATGGTGACATACAAAGATTGGCATGAGATATTACCATTTTCTCTGCATGGTTATCGAACTTCAATATATACATCAACTAGGGAAACCTTGTTCTCTCTAGTCTATGATATGGAGATGTCTTACTTGTTGAAGTCCAGATTCCTTCCCTAAGGATTATGAAAGACGCAGGTTTAGATGAAGATGAACGGATTCAGACTCGACTTGACCAAATAAATTTGATTGATGAAGAAAGGCTTATGGTTGTTTGTCTTGGTTAGATGTATCAGAAACACATGATCATAGCCTTTAACCAGAAAGTCAAACATCAGGTGTACCCCGCTGGTAATTTAGTAATAAAGCGCATCATCCTAGCACAAGGTGATCCCAAGGGAAAATGGACCCCACATATGAAGGTCCATTTGTGATAAAAAAGATATTTTATGGCGGTGCTATGATACTTACCACCATGGACGGTGAACATTTTCCGTACCCTGTGAACATGGACATAGTCAAAAAATACTACACATAAAAGAGACCCACTAGGTTGACAGGCCCAGGAAAAAATAAGGGCATCCCGACGAACCAAAAGGGTTTGGGAAAAAATTAGGGATATATATATATATATATATATATATATATATATATATATATATATATATATATTGTATATTCGGCAAGTCGAAAACCTAAAAAGGTGGCTTAGGCAAAAAAGGATATCTCGATGGACTGAAAAACCCGAAGGAGCGGTCCAGGTAAAAGTTAGGGATTAAAGTGTAAGACTATGTCCCGTTGGATCACCCATCTACTTAAAGCCAGCTTCATTACTAGCGTCAAGTTAAAACGGTACAGATCAATTCAGTCATCTTCTTCCGACAGCAAGTGATGAGATAGTTGAAGACATAGGGGCAATAACAGAGTTGAAAATCGATGGTATCATTTCCCTATAGTTTTTTTTCTTTTTGTACCCTTTTCTTTTCAATTTTTATGATGATTACCTTTTACTATGATTTTTTTCTTCTTGTATAAAACTGCCCGCTTATAGGCAAACTTTCAGAATCAATACAAATATATTTCAAAATCCAATTTTCTTTTACTTTCTCTATTTTGAATGAACATATGCATTTGAATATGATTACTGTGTACAAAATATATGCATGAAAATAGGATTAGCATTTACTAAAGACTCTAGGAGTTGGGATACTGTTCAAGTTGTCCATAAATTCCCACAGAGCAATCTCCATGGAACTATCTTTATTGAGCTATCTTCGCAAGCTCGTCCCCAACAGAGATATATTCCCCAGCAAGTCTAATATTCCCTCAGATAGAAATTGGGGCATCTTCCAGCAGTTCACCTCCATATCACTGATGGATAGCTTGACATGATCATCTTCCCTAATAGGTCCCCTAGTAGATAAGGAGGTTGGTTCACTTCCCCAACATACAGTGGAAACTTCCTCAGCGCAGCCTATGAATCCACAAATCTCATCAGAAATTATTCCGCCAATGCGGTCTACAAGATTTTATTCCCAACAGAGTTTATTTCTCCAATACTACAAATTCCTCGACATAATTCTCTGATCCACTTCTAGATACAGTCAAGCATAGACTCATTCGAATACATTATTCATATATAGTCGGGCGAAGACTCATTCTGATCCACTTCTGGATATTGTCGGGCGTAGACTCATTCTAATACATTATTTATATACAATCGAGTGAAGACTCATTCTGATCCGTTTCTGGATACAGTCGGGTGTAGACTCATTCCAATATATTGTTCAGATATAGTCGGGTGAAGACTCATTCTGATCCTCTTATAGATACAGTCAAGACATAGACGCATTCTAGAACATCATTCAAATACAATCGAGACATAAGATTCATTCTGACACTCCCTAACACGTCTGCTAGATACAGTCGGACACAAACTCATTCTAGTATACTTCTTCAGATACAGTCGGGCATAAACTCATTCCAATACTCCTATCAATATTCACTTTGGATGGAATCTATAAGCCCATATCTGAGGACACTCTATCACCTCTCCAAATGGCATCTTCAAGCCCATTCCCGGTATAATCAACCAACAGTATTACTTCGTGCATTCGCGAGTGGAAGTTTCTGGGCACTTATAAGTATTCAATCATCTTCCACATTCAAATCACGAATGGCAAATATGCCAATCTAACTCTTCAGGTTTAAGAAGATTGAACAGGGTTTGTTGTTGTACCCCACAATTTCCCTCCATTATTCAAGACAAATTATTTCAATAGGTCTCCTCATGCTCAAACGGTTCACAATTGACCTACAACTAGGTTTTTTTCTCAAAGGAAATTGAATTTCTAATGTATCAAGTGGATTTCATCGTATCCCACATGCTTCAAATAATCCTCATACCAAGTTTCAAGCCTTACATCACAAGTTTGCTCAGTCAATTAGCCAGATGATTGAAAATCAATTGTATTGGACAAAAAGTCAACTTTGACCAATCTACAGTCAAACTTCAAGATTTTTGGTCAACATCAATATTTTAAAGTCACATTCCTCCTTTGATCAAGGGTTTATCATGATTCATCAAGAAAACTCAAGATTCATCAAAAGTCAAAAATTACTAAATTAGAGCTTTCTTTAGGAGAAGTCAATTGAACTTTGACCAAGCATAACTTTCACATACTTCATCATAAATTTCTCAACCAAATTAGATCTTGAAGGAAATTCAATTATCTACAACTTCGTCTCTCTAAGCTCAAGGCCAAAAATGCTTCATTTGAAGATATGGGCCAAAACATTACAGGTCATTTTAAAAGTCAATAAAAAGACATTTTTTGTCAAAGAAATTTAAATCAAGACAAAATTTCAAATGAAAAAATGGCTAACATGAAAGTTGTAAGAGACATCTTAAGGTTTCCAAAAAGTCAAATATCATCTTCATATGACAAAAATTGAGTTGTAATTGGTGCAAGTTGAGCAATTTTGAGAAAATCCATGATGTTCAAATTGAGCAAACTTCAATTTTTGGGCTAATGGGACTAAGTTTTTAGGTTCAAATATGTTCATGACCTCATATTACACCTCTAAATCCATTCACAAATTTTTATGATTTTTATCTATTTTATTTGGATTTTATTCATTTAAATTTAAAATAAATCAAATAAAATATAAAACTAATGGACTTAGGTGTGTGGTCTCTTGTTTTGATCAAATTGGAGGCCCAAAAATCTACCTTGAAGCTAAAGAAACTGTGTGGTCTATATTTGAGACAAATCTTCATTGGTTTTGGAATATTTTAACTTATTTTCAAACAAAATAAAAGATATGATTTCATGAGATGTCCAAGCCCACCACTTGAATTAATATTCTCCTCTATATATACTCAACACATTCAGACATCAAAAAAACACGCGAGGCTGTCTCAAGAAGAACCTTAAAATCTTCAAATTTTCAAGAAAATAGGGCAAACTCAAACCCTTATCTCCATACATTTTCAGTGCATTCCAAGCATCAAGCAAGCTTCCTGGAGACTCCAAGAACTCATTCCAATCATCCCTGAAGCTTGAAGCACGCCAGAACTCGCTCCCTTAACTACACCGGTTTGGAATTTTCAGGATAAAATAAGATCACCAATGGATTCATGAGGTCCGAATTAGGGGAACATGATCCCTCTTGGTCTTTGATTCTGGCTATTTTTGTAGATTGAGTTTTGAGGCCGCCGAAGAAGACGACCAGAGTTTGACTTCGGCGTCTCTGTGTGTTGTTTGACTCCGGTAGGGCTTGCATGGCCAAACCTCTCAATATGATTGGTCAATTCAAAAATGTGACCCCACTAACACGCGCGTGTCTAATTTTGTTTGATTTTTGATTTTCTGATTTTCTGAATTAAGTTTATATTATATTGAAAGATGATGATTATACAAATGCGCAACAATAATTGGCCTGTTGGTAAGAGTGATGACTGGTATAGTAAAGGGCGTGGGTTCGAGCCAGCCTTTTGTCAAAAATCATTTTGTTTCTTTTTTCAGGATTTACAACGCAGGTTCATCATATGTTGATTCATTCCTATCCTCAAACACAAACAACACTATGGCGTAGTGGATGAAGGGCATACCTTTGAGATTCACGGTGTGGGTTCAACTCCCACCCCATGCATTTGTTTTTCCTTATTTTACTAACCCTAATTTTCATTCTATTTTACTAATTAATTCCTAATTAATCTATTTTCTAACCTTAAACGTTTTTTCAAAATTATCACCATTTAGGATTAGGGTTTTCTAGTTAATTAGGTTAATCAGGTTTTCTTAACATTAAAATAAATTAGAATTTAGGTTTTAATTACTATTATTAACTTAAATTATTTTCTACAAAAAAAACACCAAAGACATTTTAATATTTTTCTAACATTTTTATTTCTTTTCGCTATTTATATTCCTAGAAAACTGTATAGGTCGCAATCTTCGATGTAATAGCGTAGATTTATCTTTTCTCGTATTTTTTCTAATTATGTAACTACTCACATGATGTAATAGCTTAGGTTTAATTTCCGCAGTTTACATTTCGCACATTATATTTTTAACTGTTAGTAATTAGGGTTTGTATGACAAGACTAAAAGCAATCTAGAAAACCCTAATTCCCAAGATTAAATAACTAAATTAACACACTCTTTATACTTCACTTCTAGGGTAGCTTCTCTTGTTGCCTTATGAATATTAGTCATGTCCCTCGAAAGGGGGGATACTTTAGCAAAAGACCCTCAATTTAACAATATCATCATGGTCCCTTTCAAATAAAAATCATAGTCCCTCGATGACCCTTTGAGTTTCCTACAAAATGATGATTGTCCCCCAGATACAATTGCTAAAGTATCCATACATGTTGCCTACGATGACCATATGATGACCCTATGTATGTCCCTTCATATCCAATAGATAGGATTACCTATCAACTAATGGTATGGATAATACTATCTCCAAGGGAGAAGGAAAATAACAAGAAATACCTTAGTGGGTAGGACTCTTGAATGCTTACTCACAACTCAAAACATTTTCCAAACTACAATTTCAAACAAATATTGTCAAAAAACAATTTGTATACATTCTTGAGGACTGATACAAGAATTATTACAAAGTTTTCCTTGCATTGGCATTTCAAAATATTTTCAAACAAATCACACACCACAAAGCAATTTTTAAAAGTGAGCTAAGCAATTAAGAGCCCGTAGATAACTACAGCTGAAAAGGATGCTAACACCTTCTCTTTTTATAACTTACCCCCCGAACTCAAAATCTATCAAAGGTCTTTTCTGTTCTTCTCACCTTTCCTAAATATTGGATAAAATAAAAGCCGGTGGCGACTCTTGCTAACCGCAACATTTGCAAAAACCAAAAAATGTCAGTTCTCCCACCGTATGATAGCATCAGTACCTACAAATATACATTAAAACTATCAAAAGGTACATAAATGAATCGAAAACATAATAATACACAAAGTATACATATTTACACATAAATCGAGGAATTATTCAAAGAATATTAACAAAATAACCGATAAGTACCACAAATTATATACACAAAATAACGATATTTTGGCACTTATCAGGTACTCGTTATCTAGTAACACATATATGACTTAAAACCATATAATGTCATTTGTAGAAGAGTCTGTTCATGTAGGTTTTGATGAAACTGGATTCTAAAAGTTAAGGAAGGATGACTCTTTTGATGTTTCAGGTGTGATAATAGAAGTTTTGTCAACAATGACCCTACCAAAGAGGATCTTCCACCAATAGAAGAGGACATTATTGAAGATAAAAAGGAAATCAAACATGAGGAAGATAAATAAGAGACCTTTATAATTTGCCTCTATATTAGATTATTGTGAAAAATCATCTGTTAGATCAAATATTTGGTGACATCAGAAAAGGTGTAAGTATAATATCTCAAGTTAAAAAATTTTGTAAGAATTCTGCTTTTATTTATCAAATTAAACCTAAGACTATATTTGATGGTTTAATTGAAAAATTATGGATTTTTTCTATACAATAAAAGATCGTTCAATTTGAATGAAATGACGTTAGGGACCTAGTTCCACGATCTAAAGCTAAAATCGTCATTGCCACTAGATGGGTATTAGCAGAAAATTGAATGAAAATAGAATAATTACTTGAAATAAAGCTAGGCTAGTGGAAAAGGTTTATAGTCAGGCTAAATGAATTGACTATGAGGAGACATATGCTCTCGTACCTCGTCTTAAGGAGACGCGGCTTCTTTTTCCATTTGCATGCTTCCTAGATTTTAAGTTGTATCAGATGGATGTAAAAGCGTCTTTTTTAAAGGCTTTATAAATGAAGAAGTATATCGCTCTCAACCTACTAGTTATTAGGACCATGAAAATCCTGATTATGTTTTTAAATTTAAACATGCCCTCTATGGTCTTAAACAAGCTCCTGGAGCTTGGTATGAAGGATTCTAAAATAAATATCAATTCCTATGACTTCAAATGTGATGTGATAGATAAGGATCAACAAGGCTTAGAGATTGAAATTACCAAGAATAGAGGTATAATAGGATTTTTTTTATCTATTTAACCGTGAGTAGGCTATATATTAGGTTTCATGTGTGCGTGTATGCTCGATATCAAGCATCGCCGAGGAAATTCCACTTTAAGATCATAAAATGAATTTTTAGGCATCTTAATGGAACCTCACATCACAACCTTTGGTTTCCAAAAGGAAGAAAATGTAGCTTAGTAGGGTCTTCCTATTCTTATTTTACTGGTTATAAATTGGATACTAGTGAAACAACCTGGCCGAACCGTCATCCGATTATGAAATCAATGAAGTCGCCACTGAATGTCTTTTATCCCAATAGGAAGGGAAAGATAAACATCGATAAAACCCTGAGAAGGGTGAAATCACGATCAAACGACCGAGATATCGGGTAAGGGAGTTTGTTACGCGAGAGGAAGGTATTAGCACCCCACATGCCCGTAGTACTCTACGGTATCCACTCTTGTTTGTTCTAATCTAAGAGTGTGTAAAAATCTATATCTAAGTTGTACAGGGAATGCATGCAAAAGAAAATAGAAAATAATATAGGGGAAATAAAAGAGATATGCTCGCTTGGGCCCTACCTCAGTGCCTACTTATCCCTTTTAAGGAATCAGAGCAGCCGTAGTTTGGCTCATATATTTTGGTTGGTTTGTGTTTTTTAGTTAAGAAGATAAAAGAAAAAATCGAAATGGCAGAACATCAGATAGAACAACAAAAATCTTAACATGATGCTAAAATAGCAAGAAGAGATGACAAGAAATTGCATGGTAACACTAACTCAGATAAGGCGGTAAAACGCCAGCATGGTAGCAAAATATCGGACAAGACGATGAAACATTACACCTAACAATGATATTGAAAATCAAAGTAGGATAACAAACATGTGAGATAGCGAAACACCGGCTAAAAGAATATGCGATGGCGAAACATCAGCTAAAAGAATGTGTGATGGAGAAACATCGACTAAAAGATGGGAAGATAACATGATATCATGGCAAAGATGGCGAAACATCAATAAACCAAATGATAAAAAATCACACCTAACAATGATATTGAGAATCAAAGTAGGATAACAAACATGTGCGATGGCGAAACATCGACTTCAAACAAAATATGCGATGGAGAAGCATCGGCTAGAAGATAACAAGGTATCATGGCAAAGGTGGCGAAACATCAATTTAACAAAGTTTAAAATAAAATAGGAAGGCGCACAAGCAAATAAGATTGGTTTTTATTTTTTACCTTGAAGAAGGAATTAAGTTTATTAGAGATGTTTTATGTTTTGCCAAGAAGAAGTTTTAATTTTAAGATGCAATATGCAAAGAAAAAGAAAATAACTAAGGGAGATTATGCTAATCTCTAGCCCTAATGTTATCATACAATGGTTGATACTATAGTTGAGGATGAAAGAGGGAATTTTCTACCCTAAGTTAGCATACATGGATTCCTATCCTAAGGTCTAACTCGGGGACTAAACCTACACGAGCAATCCTAAGGGAGGATGGTGAAGGTGTGCCATCTCAAAATACACACAAAGATGAAATCAAGCAAACAGACTAAAAAGCTCAAAAGAGCAAACCTAGAGATCTTATCTAGGTTATCATACCTAAGAAAGTCTAAAAAAACTATCCTATGAGGAACAGGCAATGAGAGGGAAGTCGTGATCTCAATTTCTAAATTGAGTGACTCATCGATCAATAATTAAAGAAATTAAACACAATCCTATAGGGAACATGCACTGAGAGCGAAGTCGTGATCTCAATTTCTAAATTGAGTGATTCATCGATCAATAATTCAGGAAAGAAATAACAATCCTATAGGGAACATGCACTGAGAGAGAAGTCGTGATCTCAATTTCTAAATTGAGTGACTCATCGATCAACAATTAAAAAAGTAAACACAAACACAACATATATAACAAACAAAGTGCAGAATGCCTGTTACAGGTCTTTAAAGAAATCAGAGGGCCTCCTGACATATATCAGCAACAGAGGTCCCATCATGCAATAGAAAGCAACAAAGAACGGAAACAGTAAAAATGAAATAGTGCAATACCAAATGGATTACTATCCGTAGTAACTGAGCGAGAAGAAATAGAAACCCAGAGAACTTCAAGCAAGCTAGTATCAGTAGATAAATCAAGTCATAAATTACACCATCATGTCTTGTTAATACTTTCCTTTTTGAACAAGTCTTTTGACCCTAAGTCTTTGAACCTTTTTTTTGGAAGAAAATCAACTGCCCCATTACTTGGTCGGCGAGGGATAACCATTGTTGTATCGATTCTATCTCGACCTCAGGATTTTCTTTTTGTTGTGTTTTTGGCACTAAGGAAATAACTATTGTTGTTTTGACATTTTCTGACCTCATAATGCGAGGGATAAAAGGTGGTGATCCCTAAATGGGACACTCCTTCTGAAATTTGAATGCTCGGTCAAGTTATCTGAACATCTATCCTTCCTCGGGTTTAAAAATAAGTTTTTTATTTTCGAACAGAAAAGAAACTCCTACTTCGAAGGCTCAGAGGGGTTAACGAGAGTCTATCTCCCTTATATCTCTGGTGTTTGGGGATTGAAACAAGGCTTGTACATCGTCAACAAGGTTCTACTCAAAAGCATATAATCATAGATATCACCCTTCCTCTAATCTTTTGACTAGGGAAAAGAGTTGGCGCAGTTGGTATCAAAATTCCAAAAAATCATTTAAAGAATGATAATGAACGGTTTAAGTAAACACAAAAAAAACGTCAAGGCCAACACATTCAGCGCATTGAGATTGACATTCAAAAATAAACAAGTTCCTGCATGCAGACAATGTTAAATCAGTTAATCAAAATACACATGAAAGTACAGATGATAAAAAATGCCACCCTGGAAGAGAATCGTCTCTATTAAGACTTGTCAATGTACCGAAAACTTGCCATTATTCTTACACATGATCACTTTATTATAAAGGGAAGTTACGAATGGTTTTCTTTGTGTCTTTCCGAAGAAATGAGCATTCAAAAAGGGAGAGGTAAACCTTTGCCCTAAGTACAGGGTTATGAAACCGCTTAGCAAAATATCCACAAGAAAAGTAGCTGAGTATCAACAAGAAGAAAAATTATCATGCCCCTTGCGTAACATGACAGTTGTAATCATTATCCATATTTCAAGTGACCATAACTTAGATTATCATGTTTATGTAGGGCCAACAATGTTCATATGCACATGCTTATCAAAATATTGGACGTTTTTGAAAACACAACAGTAAAAAGGAATTTATGTGAACATATATAAGAGGATCTTTTATTTATTTTTGAGAAATCAGCCTGTGAAAAAGGCATTTACATTAGGGAGTAGCTAAATGCAAAATCAAAACAAACAAGTGTTTGCAAATGGCAATGCGAATATGAATATCTATCAAGTTCCGACTCTGCTATAACTCTTATGACTTTAACGCCTTCGTCTTTCTACTTTTGACACAAACGTCTTGGATTGGCTCTGAACCTCTGCCAGGTGACTGAAAGAGAGAAACAAAGGAAATTTTGCTAAGCGCAGTTATTTTCTTTAAGTCCCTAACTTTTTTCTGAATCGCCCTTTCGGGTTTTCGATTCACCAAGACACCCTCTTTTTGCCTAAGCTGCCCTTTCGGGTTTTCAACTTAGCGGGGTTCTTTTTCTTTTTTTTATGCAAAATATTTTTTTACTACGTCAGCATTTATAAGAAGAGGGAAGTATTCTCCATCCATGGTTGTGAACATCATCACTCCACCAGAGAAAAATTTTCTGACCACGAATGGTCCTTCATAAGTCGGAGCACACTTGCCTCTGGGATCCCCTTGGGGAAGAATTTTCCTCTTGAGCACAAGGTCACCTGGCTTGTAATACTAGGGCCGCATCTTTTTGTTAAAAGCTTTCCTCATCCTTTGTTGATACACCTGACCATGACACGCAGCTGTCAACCTCTTCTCATCGATGAGTTCTAATTGATCCAGTCGATTCTGTAGCCACTCACTTTCATCAAGCTCAACATCCTTCATGACCTAAGAGATGGAATCTCGACTTTTACAGGCAACACTATTTCCATGCCATAAACTAGAGAAAATGGGGTTGCCCCAGTAGAAGTACGCACAGTGGTACGATAACCATGTAGATCAAAGGGAAGCATCTCGTGCCAATCTTTATAGGTTACTATCATCTTCTGTACAATATTCTTGATGTTCTTATTGGCCGCTTCAAGAACGCCATTCATCTCCGGCCGATACGGGGAAGAGTTATGATGCTTGATTTTGAAGGACTCACAAAGCTCCTTCATCATCTTGTTATTAAAATTGGACCCATTATCGTTAATGATCTTTTCAGGCACTCCGTAACGACATATAATATTGTGCTTAATGAACCGAGTTACCACTTGCTTGGTGACCTTGGCATATGATGCAACTTTAACCCATTTAGTAAAATAATTGATGGCAACCAGAATGAAATGGTGTCCGTTGGATGCAGTCGGTTCGATCTTACCAATCATATCAATTCCCCACATCGCAAAAGGCCAAGGGGAGGTCAAGACATTCAGTGGTATGGGCGGCACATGCACCTTATCAGCATAGACTTGACATTTGTGGCAAATTCGTGCATGATTGTAACAGTCTGTTTCCATGGTGGACCAATAATAACTAGCTCGCAAAATCTTTTTGGCCATGGTATGTCCACTGGAGTGAGTCCTGAAGTCACCCTCATGTATCTCTTTAATGATTCTAGCTGCTTCTCTTTTGTCAACGCATCTGAGCAGTAAACCATCATGATACCTCTTATACAACACACCACCACTGAGAAAGAACTTAGCCGAAAATTTTCTCAAGAACTTCTTATCTGTGACGAACGCCTCTTCAGGGTATTCTTGCGTTTCAAGATATCTTTTGACATCATAAAACCATGGTTTATCATCTGATTCCAAATTTTCTTCAAAGTAAAAAGCTGGCTCATCCAACCTCCTGATTGTAATGGAAGGTGCTTCGCTAGCCCACTTAACTTTGAACATGGAAGACAAAGTTTCCAGTGCATCAGCTAGATTGTTCTCTTTTCTGGAAATATGCTCGCGATAGGGAATCAGGTTCTAATGACGAGTCTCCCAATCTCCATTAATCTGGATAATAACAAGGTTCAAATCCCCATAAGCTTTCAAATATTTAATCTGCAGGTCGATTGCTTCTTCAATGCCATAAATGCAAGCTTCATATTCGACCATATTGTTAGTACAATTGAAGCAAATACGAGCTGTGAAGGGAAAGTGGAATCCTTCAGGGGAAGGAATAACAGCTCCAACGATATTGCCCAAGGCATTGGAGGCTCCGTCGAACACAAATATCCAACGCGATCCTGGTTTGGGTCCTTCATCTAGGCCCTGTATATTACAATCTCGAATATACACTATTTCCTCATCTAGAAAATCAAACTTCATTGGTTCATAATCGTCCATGGGCTGATGAGCAAGATGATCAGCCAATATACTACCTTTGATCGCCTTTTGTGTAGTGTACTAGATATCATATTCAGTGAGTATCATCTGCCAACGGGCTACCCTGCCTGTAAGTGTCGACTTCTTAAAAATGTACTTGATTGGATCCATCTTGGATATCAGGTAGGTGGTGTGAGTTAACATGTATTGTCTTAAGCGTCTGGAAGCCCAAGCAAGTTTACAACAAGTCTTTTCAAGCAATGAATACCTTCACTCGCACTCCGTAAACTTCTTACTCATGTAATAAATGGCTTGTTCTTTCTTCCCTGTCTCGTCATGCTGACCAAGGACACAACCCATAGAGTTTCCTAACACAGTTAAATACATGATTAGCGGCTTTCCTTCCACCGGCAGCATGAGTATTGGGGGTTCCTGTAGATACTCCTTTATTTTGTCAAACGCCTTCTAACAGTCTTCATTCCAACTTATTGTCTGATTCTTCTTCAAAAATCTAAATAAAGGTTCACATGTGGCCGTGAGATGAGAAATAAATCTAGAAATGTAGTTTAACCTCCCCAAGAAACCACGAACTTCCTTCTCTATTTTTGGTTCAGGAATTTCATGTATCGCTTTCACTTTAGTTGGGTCAACCTCGATGCCTTTTTCACTTAAAATAAATCCCAACAACTTGCTAGACCTCAACTCGAAGGTGCATTTATTTGGATTCAGCCTCAATAGGAATTGCCTTAATCTCTTGAACAACTTCTTCAGATGAACAAGATGTTCATCTTCCGTGTCAGACTTATCAATCATATCATCCACATATACCTCAATCTCCTTGTGAATCATATCATGAAAGAGAGTAACCATGGCACGCTGATACGTTGCCCCAACATTTTTCAAACCAAATGGCATCACCTTATAGAAAAAGGTTCCCCAAGGCGTGATAAATGTTGTCTTTTCCATATCCTCTGGAGCCATTTTAATTTGATTGTAACCCGAAAAGCCGTCCATGAAGGAAAATACTTTAGAGTGAGCAGTATTGTCGACCAAAACACCAATATGAGGAAGAGGAAAATCATCCTTAGGGCTAGCTCTATTTAAATCCCTATAATCCATGCACATCCTGACCTTACCGTATTTCTTAGGCACAGGCACAATATTTGCAATCCATGGTGGATAGTTGATGACTTTTAAGAAATTCACATCCAACTGTTTCTCAACTTCTTCTTTAATCTTATTGGACATCTCAGGATGAGTTCTTCAGAGCTTTTTCTTGACAGGGGAGAAACCTTCTTTGAGCGGTTGTGGATGCACCACAATATATATTTCTAAACCTGGCATGTCTTCATAAGACATCACGAAGATATCAGAATACTCATGGAGTAGCTCAATCAATCTGACCTTCATACTTTCCTCGAGATCTGCCCCTATCTTGACCTCTCTTTTCACCTCTTATGTGCCAATATTCACCACCTCAATTGACTATGGATTCGGATGGATAACCTTCTCTTGTTGTTTTAACAATCTTGCTAATTTCTCAGGAAGATCACAATCCTCATATGCCTCTTCTTCAGCTTGATAAATCGGATTGTCAAAGTCATAGTGTGTGATAGTAGAGTCGTTATCAATATAATTCGTGGTGGAAGTGCATCTGCATAAATGGTATTTTGGGTGTTTTAGTGACGGTGTTTGAAAAGGGAAACATTGCCATTTAAAGGGAAATAAAAAGGAAAGAATGAAACATAATTTTTGAATGCAAAAACGTCCTTTATTTATGACAAACTTTTGAAAATAAACATGGTGGCCCTACACAAATGATCCACCACGCCTTGGGCAGAACGTAGGAATTATGATATGATAATAAAAGCAAATAAGAAAAATTACTCCTCAGTACTTGAAACTTGGATAACATCCAGAGAAGTCCAACTGTTGAGCGCTTGGCCTGGAACGCTTAGACGGATCCAATCTTCAATATTGTATCCATCAGCCCCATCGTCACCAATTGCATTGGTGCATCCTTCTTGAGTAGCATTAGGATGAGAGAATCTCACAAAAGTAGATAAACCAGAAGCTCTGAAAGCTACATTTCACTGACCCGATACGTAACCAAGATCGAATTTGTTGAATTTTGGGGTAACATCCAGCACTCGACCCCAACCTTTAGGGTTTCCATTCTCTACCACCACTCTAGCATCCCTGAGAGAAGACATAACAGTTTTCGACTTCTTTTTCTGCTCTGGGAGCGGAAAATTGACTACATGAATTGTCTCAAACACCTGAAACGGAGTCTCATGTATTTCACCTATGAGTTCAACATAGCGGAATGATGTCAAATGACTCACGATATACTCTTCCTCGCCGCATATAGTTATCACTTTTCCCTCTATAGGATATTTTAGCTTCTGGTGAAGAGTAGAGGTGACTGCTCCTGCCTTGTGAATCCATGGCCTCCCCAACAAACAACAATGCGCTGGCTGTGTGTCAATCACAAAGAAGGTAGCATTGAAGGTGCGAGGACCCACCTTGATAGGTAATTCCACCTCCCCAAATACTGCTCTTCGGGACCCATCAAAGGATTTTACCATCAAATCACTAGGACGTACCTCTAGGCCAGAATAATCAAGTTTCATTAATGTTGACTTGGGTAATACATTCGAAGAAGACATTGTATCCACCAAAACTCGAGATAGAGTAGTGCCCCTGCACTCCATAGAAATATGTAACGCTTTGTTATGATCTCGCCCTTCTGTAGGAAGATCAAAACCTGTGAAGCCCAAACCGTTCCCAACAGATATGTTAGCACAAACATTCTCGAACTGATTGACTGTTATCTCGTGCGGCACGAATGCATTCTTCAACAACTTCATCAAAGCATTTCTGTGAGGTTCTGAATAAATCAACAAAGACAAGATAGACATCTTAGAAGGGGTGTGACTTAACAGGTCAATTATGCTATAATCACTCTTCCTGATAATTTGCATCAACTCCTCAACTTCATCGGGAACTGAGGAAGTTTCTGGCATTGGATCTGGCTAAGTCACATTGGCTGGTGTAACTCTTGGATTACCAATCATCACCTGTTGTTTTCCTTTTTCACTTGCAGATGCATCTGCCACATCTTGTACATTAGAAAGACCAAACACTCTTCCGCTTCTAGTCATTCGACCTACGCCAGAGAAATTATAAACCTCCCCTTCATTGTCTTCAACATCTTCTTTCTTGGAAGGACCAGGATTTGCCTCTTGCTTCACTCCATGGTAATAAACATCAGCACCATAATGCCATGGGATGGTCATCTCACTAGTATACGGCATGGGACCGGGTACTATAATCATCAAAGGAGGCGTCCTAGCTAGAATGCGTGTGGGGCGTAAGGAATAGATATCACAGATATGTCTTCTTCAAGAACCTTTCGGTAACTTGGCTTTCTATCGAATTGTATGGAACCCTCATCCATCATGACTTGGATACCACTTTCAAATTATCGTAGCCCTTTGGTTGCTCTCTACACTTGGCACAGTCTGAAGCACAGCCCGGAAAAATAGAATTGTCAAGCAAATACCTCTTAACATACCACAACAGAGTAGTTACTTATTCTACATCCATAACTAAATTAAGCATTTCTCCACTATCATTAATCATATTAACCACAGCCCTTCCATGCCTAGGCATTGGGTTCTGAGTAACATTCGGACCAGTTACGGGAGTAAACTCAATTGCCTTAGCATCCAATAAGTCTTGTATTCTACATTTCAACGCAAAACAATTGTCTGTTGAATGACCAATTCTGCCAGAATCGAATTCACATATTGCATTAGCATCATAGTTAGGAGGAATTCTTCCAGGGGGTGGTGGCATATTTCTCAAACTAATCAACTTCAAATCGAGCAAATTGTGGAGTGCTTCAGTAGGAGATACTGGTAAGGGGTCGAATTTTCTCAAATGTCTTTGTTGTTGATTAGTATACTAATAGGGAGTATCTTGTTGTCTTTGTTACTGGGGTACCGGATTCTGTCTCTGTTGTGGAGGAGCATTAACAGGAATAGACACAGCATTGACGTGTTGGTGTTGACGATCATCTCCTCTTCCTCCATGAGAATAAACTACACTCGTGTCGCCTTCCTTCTTCTTAGGGAAAGTATAGAATGGTTTCTTACAACCCCCTGATGAACCACTAGAACCATTGATTTGAATCTTCCCTAATTTCAAACCCACCTAAATTCTTTCACCAGCCATAACCAAATGCGTAAATCCTACTAAAGAACTTCCAAACATGTGATCATAAAACGGCCCTTGCAGGGTACTCATAAACATATCAACGAGTTCTCGTTCCATGAGTGGAGGTTGGACCCTCGCAGCCAACTCACGCCACTTCTGAGCGCATTCCTTGAAATATTATTTTGGTCCTTGTGACAAATTCTGTAACTGAGTGCGATTAGGCACCATATCCACATTGTACTGATAATGTTTGACAAAAGCCCGAGCAAGATTGTTCCAGCAACAAATATGAGTTTTCTCTAACTTCATGTACCATTCCAGGGATGCCCCAGATAGGCTATCCTGGAAGAAATGGACCAAGAGCCCCTGATCATCAGTATGCACTGACATCTTACGGAAATAAGAAGTTGCATGAGTAACGGGACATGATAAATCGTTGTACTTTTCAAAGATCGGTGGTTTGAACTTTGGAGGAACCTTCACCCCAAATACTAGCCCAAAATCATTAGCGTCCATACTAAGGACTCCTTACCCTTCCACAGCCTTCAAATGTTCTTCTAACAACCGATACCTTTTATCCTCAAACTGAACCTCTGGCACAGAACGCCGTACAGAGAACTGATCTTCATCCTGATCAAACTCAAATTCCTGCTCTTGACAATTTCTTACACCACCCAGATTATCTCTTCGGTTCCCCATAAGACGAGGTCCCGGGGACTAGGGAAATTGCCCCATGTTGCGCAGGAAGGGATTTCCAAGTGACCTGTGAAAATTCATGACGATCTGGTCTTGTACATCTCCCAGTCCAACAGAAATATCTTGATAGAGCCATTGATTCCCATCATTCACTGGATAACGGTGTTGATGGTTGATAATGGCAGCCAATTCCTCTTGTCGGAGATTCACATTGGTGATGACCTCCATAAAATGGGTCATTTGAGTAGCCATCTGGGCTCTCATTTCAGCGAGTTCAGCTTCGACTTGTTCCATCTGCCTTGGTAAATTATTTCTGGTGGAATACCGATGAGTAGTCGTCTTGAATTCTGAATAAGAAAAGAAGAGTAATAAGAAAACCGTCTTGAGATAACCTGTCATGTTATGAGATGTATGATATGCATGATATGTTTGTCATTTCCAGGTATTCTAGAGTCCTTTTAACCATCAATCGTGGCATGCCACCAGATGTAATCACAACTGTACAATTAAAGAAAAGGGAAAATTAACAAAATAAAATACTTCATCCATTCATAAGCCAAGGATAATGTCCAGGTGATTTCATACAGCTAAGAGTGTAACAAAAGACACGTTTCAAAACAGACATAACAAAAAACCAAGTACAAAAGATTAAAATGGTCCCTTCCAACAATCCTGGGGGTGACCAAAACATCAAGGGTAAATAGTGTGACTAAATCTATGGAACAAGGCATGCTTCAAGGTGCTGACAATACTCTTCAAGCCTGGATTTTTCCTTCAAAAGTTATGATGCATGCACTTTGATTCCTTGGAACTGATCCTCCACGGCACGTCTCTGGGCTACCTCCCTCTCAATCTGAGCATCTTTTTCTTTGAGTTGCCTTTCAAGGTTCTGAATCTTCTTCTTGTAGCTACTTTCAAAGGCCCGAAGTTTCTGGAACTCTCGCTGCTTCCTATTCAACTCTTCTTCCATTTCAACATGAGACCTCTTTCTAAACCTAGTTACGTTAGAAGTTTCTCCTTGGAATTTTTGAGTTTGCGAGCTAAGTCATCCCTCTCTTGATCTACCCAATAGAATTTCATCCCTGCCTCACGGTCTTTTGCATAAAGTTGAATGTTCTAGACATGAACTTGGGTGAAAACTTTGGTAGGCACGATGTCATTCAAAACAACAAGAGGTTGCTCACATAAAGAGTCGATCTTACAAACGACAACCGTAGAATCTTAACCCTGTCCTTAATCCATTCCATGTAAGGAACCCTAGCAATAGAACTCTTCTTGCTCAAAGTAGTTTTATCCTTCTTGTGAATTCCCTTCCAAGCACTTGTCACTTTCCTTAACATCTTAGGATCACTTCCTCTAACAAAGTACACTGATTAAAACACATCTTCATCTTTTGGTGGTCCATCCATTGCATATCCCAACTGGCGGTAAGCGAGCACAGGGTTATAGTTGATACACCCCTTTGTTCCTATGAGGGGGATATTAGGGAAATCTATGAAACTAGTGATGATACTTCGTACCTCTCCCATGACATAATTCCATCGGATATCGAATGAAGTGAGGTTGACAAGCCTTGAATACCATTGGACAGAATGCTTTGTGTCCATGAAAGGGCCACTTATTGATAAGTGCAACTTAAACCACTGATACAACATTGAATGACACAAGCTAACATTACCTCCCTTTCCATGTTTGAATTGAATAGTGTAAAGAGTATCTACCAAAAGCGTCGGTACCGGATTCTTATTTCTAAAAACACAAATAGCCACCAAATACACAAAGTTTCATTTGTGAGGAAAGAGAATGATACCATATATCATGAGAGCAAACAAAAGGCTAAAGCCACCCCAATTCCCTTCCTTTTCCTAGTCTTCAGCTTTCTTCACTAAGATATCCAAATAAAACCCCGCATCATCTTTATTTGATTTCCAATTGTCCTTCACCTCTTTCGAACTCAAATGAAGGGTTTCAGCAATAACTTTGAGCTTCAACTTCTCCGGAACTTGGGTAAAAGGAACTTAATTGGATAACTTGATATTAAGAAGATATGAGTATTCTTCTAGCATGGGAACCAGTTGGTAATCTTGGAAAGTAAAACACCGCAATTCGATGTCATAGAACTGGAAGAGAGTGATCAAAGCAGATGGGTCAATTAAAGTGTCTAGGATCAATAACAAATTGCCATAGTCTTTGTTGAAATTGTTCATAATACCTCCCTTCAGATAAGAACTCAACCTCTTCAGCTTGAACACATCAAAAATCAGAATCTAATAAGTGAATGTATGCCTGATGGGTTCTTTGGCAGCAACTGACTCAAACTCATCTGACGGGAAGTCGGCCATTTCTGATGGAAAGAAAACTCTTGAACGTCCCTAGAAAATGAAATGCATATGCTAGTTATTTTTTATACATCATTTTTTTGAAATAAATATGCTATGATGTGACATGACAGGATCAAAATTTCCACACTGGATAATGGCTGGACCGTTGTATAGAATCACACAATTCAAGATCTCATAGCTTCAGAACTACCAGGGGAACCCGAGTCACCATCAAAACACAAAGTCACCAACAATACCTGTACCTGTAAGAAAAGTTTTCTCGCCCCACTCACAGGTGAAAACTAGGTCGTGGTAAGGTCAAAGGCAAAATCAGAGTACAAGAGCTCATCTGTTGGTATTATCATACGATAACACCTATCTGAACTTCCTTTGAAATCATGGGTCTCATTGTCGGGTCTACAAGACATACGCCTCATAGCCTCCATGGCCACTCTATCCCTAGTCCCTATGGAATTCACTCATAGACTGGGTATAGGGCCTTTTACCTCATGGAACAACCAACCCACCAAGAAAACCAGAATCCAAACAGTCCAGCCAAATCCAGTATGCAGAAAATAAAGCACATATAGGATGCAATGCAAACAGATAAATATGCAAAGCGGTAAAATAAACACCTAAAAAGAAAACAAATAAAAGCAAGGATCGACTCCGGGATAGACCAACAATTGGTATCTGATTCCCCAGTGAAGTTGCCAGCTGAAAACACTTGGCCGAACTGTCATCGGATTATGAAATCAATGAAGTCGCCACCGAACGTCTTTTATCCCGATAGGAAGGGAAAGGTAAACATCGAGAAAACCTGAGAAGGGTGAAATCACGATCAAACGACCGAGAGATCGGGTAAGGGAGTCGGTTACGCGAGGGGAAGGTATTGGCACCCCCACACGCCCATAGTACTCTATTGTATCAACTCTTGTTTGTTCTAAACTAAGGGTGTGTAAAAATCTATATCTAAGCTATACAGGGAATGCATGCAAAAGAAAAGAGAAAATAATGTAGGGGAAATAAAAGAGTTTTGCTCGCTTGGGCCCTACCCCAGTGCCTACGTATCCCTTTTAAGAAATCAGAGCAGCCATAGTTCGGCTCATATATTTTGGTTGGTTTGTGTTTTTTAGTTAAGAAGATAAAAGCAACAATCAAAATGGCAGAACATCAGATAGAATAACAAAAATGTCAACATGATGATAAATTAGCAAGAAGAGATGACAAGACATCGCATGGCAACACTAACTCAAATAAGGCGGTAAAACGCCAGCATGATAGAAAAATATCAGACAAGACGATGAAGCATTACACCTAACAATGATATTGAAAATTAAAGTAGGATAACAAACATGTGCGATGGTGAAACACCGGCTAAAAGAATGTGAGATGGCGAAACATCGGCTAAAAGAATGTGCAATGGTGAAACATCGGCTAAAAGATGGGAAGATAACATGGTATCATGGCAAAGATGGCGAAACATCAATAAACCAAATGATAAAACATCACACCTAACAATTATATTGAGAATCAAAGTAGGATAACAAACATGTGCGATGGCGAAACATCGGCTTCAAACAAAATATGCGATGGCGAAGCATCGGCTAGAAGATAACAAGGTATCATGTCAAAGATGGCGAAACATCAATTTGACAAAGTTTAATATAAAACGGGAAGGCGCACAAGCAAATAAGATTGGTTTGTATTTTTTAGCTTGAAGAAGGAATCAAGTTTATTAGAGATGTTTTATGTTTTGCCAAGAAGAAGTTTTAATTTTAAGATGCAATATGCAAAGATAAAGAAAACAACTAAGGGAGATTATCCTAATCTCTAGCCCTAATGTTATCATACAATGGTTGATCCTAAAGTTGAGGATGAAAGAGGGAATTTTCTACCCTAAGTTAGCATACATGGATTCCTATCCTAAGGTCTAACTCGAGGACTAAACCTAAACAAGAAATCCTAAGGGAGCATGGTGAAAGTGTGCCATCTCAAAATACCCACAAAGATGAAATCAAGAAAACAGACCAGAAAGCTCAAAAGAGCAAACCTAGAGATCCTATCTAGGTTAGCATACCTAAGAAAGTCTAACAAAACTATCCTATGGGGAACAGGAAATGAGAGAAAAGTCATGATCTCAATTTCTAAATTGAGTGACTCATCAATCAATAATTGAAGAAATCAAAAGCAATCCTATAGGGAACATGCACTAAGAGCGAAGTTGTGATCTCAATTTCTAAATTGAGTGACTCGTCGATCAATAATTCAGGAAAGCAATAACAATCCTATAGGGAACATGCACTGAGAGCGGAGTCGTGATCTCAATTTCTAAATTGAGTGACTCGTCGATAAACAATTAAAGAACTAAACACAAACACAACATATATAACAAACAAAGTGCAGAATTCCTGTTACAGGTCTTTAAATAAATCAGAGGGCCTCATGACATATATCAGCAACAGAGGTCCCATCATGCAATAGAAAGAAACAAAGAACAGAAACAGTAAAAAGGAAATAGTGCAATACCAAATGGATAACTATCCGTAGCAACTGAGCAAGAAGAAAGAGAAACCCAGAGAACTTCAAGCAAGCTAGAATCAGTAGATAAATCAAGTCAAAAATTACGCCATCAAAATGTAAGCACAGAGGCTTTCAAATATGAGCATATCCCACAAGTGATATACAGCAATCGTAATCACGTATATATCCTGCAAAGACTATAAAATATGCCAAAAACAAGAATGGTGCAAGCATAGTCAATTGTGTTCCACAGATAAAGTGGAACACTGCAACCTCAAGTCAATTAATGGAAAACTTTTATCATAGTACCTCACACATAAAACAGACAAATCAGTATTCTCACAGATAAAATGATGAATCACATAAGGGATGGATGATGACTAAACAAGGAAACAATAGATGATGGAAAAGCATCAAGGAGATTGGTGTAAGATCCCTCAAGTAAACACGGATAACAACTAGGTCAAAACTAGTTGACTATTACCCCTTTCTTGTCACCATGTTGAATTAACAATGGAATGTTAACCAAGGATCAAAGGAGATTGAATGGCACCAACTAATCTCTAACAAGTCAGAATCAAGAACAATTCAATCCAAAAAAATTCACTCCAAATGCATCCAACAGACAAAGCACCGAAGTATCCTTCAGACCATGTTCACAAATGGTTATTAAACAAAATTGAAAAGACAAGCATGTGATGAAAACTTTAATGGCTCAATGATGAACTCAAGTCTCTAAAACAGTGGAGATAGTAATAAAAAGAAAAGAGTGTGATCCCTCATGGGTTGCACAAGTGCATTCCCTTTACCTCTAGTACAAAAGACCACATAAACATACATGAGAAAGATGATTGAATCAAAAATAGATATAAGATTTGCAAAAATAAGACAAAAATATTTCAAGATTCAAAGGATGTCAAGAAGTCAGGGGCATCAAACTAAATTCAAAATTAGCAAGGTTTATGTGGAAAACTTAATCATAAAAGTTAGTTTATCCTAGGTAGGCCTCAAATTAGAAACACTAATTTGATTAAATGGGGAAAAATATCAAAACAACTCCTAAATTTAGAAAAATTAATTCTAAATCTCTAGGATATCATCCCATCCTAAACTAAACAGGAATCTACCTAGAAGTCAAGGGAGATAGGTCAATGGAGCCTAACTTGTGACTTAAGCAAGCAAAATCAACAAATCCACAAGATTTATGTTCAATTTTCAAAATAAATGGAAGACATATGATAAAATTCCAACAAAATTTAAGGATCAATCCACAAGCCTTAGAAGGTCAGAAATGGTTTTTTTGGTATTTTATTATTAAAGGAAAATTGGAAAATAAAACAAAACATGAGAATTATGATTAATTACCCCTTATTAAGCCCTAGAAATTATATGTTTGACCAAAGATGCTAAAAAGATGAAATAAAATTTAAAAATCACAAATATAATATTAAAAAGGCATATGATATTTTTTGGTGAATTTTTTGTACAATGGTGAATGATCAAATTAATTGTAAAAACCTAATAATCAATTAAATGACAAAAAATATTTGACTAACCAAAAAAAGTGAAATTCTGAAATAAATTCAAAAATTCAAAATAGACTAATTAAAATTCTTAAAATATTTTTGGTATAATTTTTGTGTGATGGAAAGGTCAGAAACAAAAATTAATAAAGAAAAATATGCAAAAAAAAAACTAATTAATCCACGAATATTTTTCACCAATCAAATGAATTTTAAAAATTCTAGGAAAAAATGACAAATACTAGAAATTAAAATCAACCTATGGTAATATTTTTAGAATTTTTGAAAATGTTTTTACCAATGAATAAAATAAGAGAAAACAATTAAAATAAAAATATGAAAAATTGCATTAAAAAACAAATGGACCAATCAGATCCAGCCACGCCATCATCTTCTTCCTCAAGACAAGCCCTAGCACGCGTTTTCTTAGTTTCAGCCACATATGTTCTACTTGCGATTTCTGCCTCGTTCCTCCACCAAAATTAATGATTCGAAGCTCAAAACAAAGCCATATCCATCCTCTACATCATGCTACTTATAGATCTCAAAAAGATTGACTACGTAATTAGAAATCTGGATGCGAAAATTGCAAAAACTCATTGAATAGGAATTATTCAGAAGTTCAAAAATGATCTATTCCTTAAATTCAAGCAAATTTATACGTCAAACCTATTGTTTGGCCAGGTATGAGCATGCATTCAAGATCTTAAGCTCTAAATCAAACTACATTGAGAGAAATTGAGATCTGATTTTTACCTCTTGAGTTTGAAAATAAATTCAACTAGTTCCTATAAACTAACTTGAAACCCTACAAATCTTGCTTCCTTGGCTTCAATGAAGTGAAATTCAGAGACAAATCGCAACTGGAACGAATGAAAAAAGAGAGAGAGCTTCGAGCATTTTTTTAGAGAGAAATAAATTCAGATTTTTGATTTTGTGAGGAGAATCAAGCGTGCCTTTAAAGAGAGTGAGATATGCCTTATATAGAGTGACTGCTGAGGGTAAAAAGGTCTTTGAAGAACTCAAGACCTTTAGAAGCATAATTGCAAAAAACAAAAAAAATGAAGAGAGTCAAATATGGTGATGCGTTTTGCTTCTGTTATGCCTGGCCTTGCAGTCATTTTGGTGATGTCATGTTGGGTGGAGTTTTGAGCAAAGAATGTGCATTTGGTGAGCTGGCTATGCTGATCACGTGAGGGGGAAAAATGAGAGAGGAGAAACTTGCCATTTTTGGCCAAGCATGAAGAAGGGGGGTCATGCACATGGTGTGACTTAGCTTGACTTATTTTGGCAAACAAAGAGTGTAAATTTCGTGCTAAACACATGTTGAATGCTACCTGACATCAATCAAAACTGGATTTGTGAAAAAATATGCAACGCGACCATGGTTTCCCAATATTCTGGCCAGCTGACTTTATGCTTAGGCCACTTGAAATTCCTTCGTGCATTTTGGATGCTTAAGGGGCCTTTCAAGAGCTCTCATAATATAGAACATCATAGAGCCTTGAATTTTTCAAATTGAGGCTGAATTTATGGAGAAGTGATGTTGCAAAGTTGAGGCAAAGGTGTGATTTGGCTTTCCTGGTCCACGCGCGCGCATGGGCATGAATGGTGTGCATGCAGTCAGCCTTGAAGCAACAACTTTGAGGTGTTATAACTCACACAAATTTTGGCCAAATTGGATGATTCAAAGTTCAATGATAAGGTCTTATGGAAGACAACAAAATGTTCTTTTTGATTTTTTAAATTGAGGCTTAAGTCACAAGAAATTTATTCCACAAAATGGCATGCCAAGTGTTTGATGAAATTACGCACGTGACTTGCCCAAGAGAAGTCATCTTGACACTTAGAAATTTTTTCAATTTTCAAGTAACTTCTTGAACAAGTAAAACTCAAATTCAACCTTTCTCATGATTCTAAGGTGAATTTGGGCATGGAATATGAAAAGAGGATGTTCAAATTGAGAGTTGACCAAAAGTCCACTTGTTTAACTCCTGATTTTATTGACTTTGGTCAAAATGACCAATTTCCCCTTTTGATCAATTGAACCATTTCCAATCCAAATTGAACCTCAATTTTTCAATCATAGATGCTTAATAACATGTGGTGAATCATGGAAACAAGTTTGGGTGAAAAAGCCATAGAAATCCTGATTAAATCCAAAACCCTAGTTTTGTACCCTATACTAGGAGATAGTTGATCAAGCTTCAAAACCCTAATTCCACTGGGCATCATGAGAGATTATTTGAACAAATTTTATTCCAATGATGATAAGAGAATGGTGCTTCATGAATTGGCTCATCTAGACCCCAATTACTTCAACTTGGACCAAACCCTAATTTTGACTTGTTCCTCAAAGGAGAGTGATTCTTCTTTCAAATCAATACAAACTTCAAACCTCTGCTAGATGAAAAGATCTTGAGACACGAGGGCCCCTTGTGGCTTGAGAAATTCAAATTTTGGTAGAAAGTGATCCCTTCTTACACCAATTGTCAACGCTATCAACTAGCACCTCTTGTAGACAACTTGAGAGCCAAAGTATCTTGATCCCATCACAAAGTATGAGTGCAATTCCATTTGATGTTTATGATGAAACATAATCCTAAATCAAGAGGGTAAAATTTTGGGTGCAATAACTAGTGGTACTTGTCATTTGTTTAGAAGTTTTTTTAGTTTCTTAGCACAATAAGAAGTTTAATAATGTTGCTATTTCTACCACTAAGGATGAATATGTAGCTTCTAGTAATTGTTTTGCACAAGTCTTATGGTTAAAGAAACAATTATTAGATTATAATTTAAAACTCATTTGTGTTCAAATGAAATAACACTAGCGCTGATGTTATTTTTGAATATATGGATTAAAAAAAACTATTGACTGATATTTTTACAAAATCGTTATTAGCTGAACCTTTTCACAAGATACATAGGGAATTGAGAATCTTGGATTCTTTATGTTGAGAACTCAATTCCCTTGGGTCGAATCACCTTATTGCTCGATAGAAACAATTATGTGTCGAACTTAGCCTAGTGCATGTATGGAAATGTGTCTGTCAAAGGATCGAAGCAGTTTGGTTGAACACGATTTCGACTTAGGTCTAAAATAGGTATTTTAGGTTTTCTATTTTGGACTTAGGGAGCAAGCAACCTAATTTATAAATAGAGGGAGTAACCCCTATTATTGCACACAACTTGTATTCACGGAAATTCGTAGTTGTAAAGTGAATAAGATTTTCCACAGTTTATGGGCAAAGAGTTACTCTACAAAAATCACCATCTTCTTCCATATTTTTCCAAACCCTAATTTTATTTATTTTCATTTTCATGTGTATAGATAGTAATCTTGTTCATCAATATTGATATAAATTATCTATAGGTTTTTGTTGATTTCCAACATATGGTATCAAGAGCTTCGGTTAAGCGATTCAAGAGAAGAAAATCATGACGACATTGTGTTATACCCCAATTTTTGCCCCTAAGATCCCTCATCATCTAATATTATCAATACATAAAGATCACACATTAGGTTTGGTTCTCGCTTTCTATTTCATCCTATATTTAAGCTTTCTCTAAAGGCATCACCAAGCACCTTGAATTGTGTATCTTGTACATGTTTTCTTTTAACTAACATCACACCATCTAACCTAGGGTTTGAGGGGTGGTCCTCAGTCAAATGGTTTTTAAATGGATTGCAAGAGTTCAAGCTTCAAGGCTATGTCTATAACACCAAATATTTATGTTCCAAAGAGCTCCCTCTCCTTATTTAGGTCAAGTTATTCTCAAAGTTGGTGGTGGAATTCATCAAGAAGATTCATAGGTTCATGTGTTTATTTCCATGCCTTCTTCAATAAGTTTTATTTATAATTTAGCTCCATATTTGAGTATGCTTCAATACAACATCATTTCAAGGCCTATTGTGATCCATCATGCTTTATTTTTCCAATAAAGTTAAAAAATATTCAAGGTTGGTTCAATAAGTTTGATCTAATTGAGCAAATGCTTGATTCAATTATCACATGTGCATAAATCTCTCAATTTTCAACATTTTGAGTTGGTTCTTTTTTAAATGGATTATTATCATTATCTACAACAACCTCTCTTCACATGACAAGATCCAATTGTGCAAGAAAAATCATCAAAAGTTGAAAGGGATTTTAAGTAATTTTGACACTCTCTGAGCTAGGGTTTATTGACTTCTAAGGACCATATCCTATTCATTTTTGAGATTTTTGATTGAATCCAAAGCCATGATTCTCTTTAAAGGGTCCTTAACAAGCTCTTTTTAGGAATCTAAGTCTAATTTTAGATTGAAGGTTAGTAATGGTTGAGAAAGATTACAAGTCTCCTCGAAAAGCCTTTGAATTTTAGGGTTTGACTTCAAATGATCATAACTTGGTCAATTTTTATCTCCTTTAGCCCATTAATTTTTCATAATAATATTTGGGGTGTCTACTATAACTTTGTTTCAATGTGCAAGACTTGAAGATGCTTGGAAAGTGGTGGAAGAATTGAAAAGATTATAGGTCTTTTGTGAATTTCCCCAAATTTATTCATCATCTTCCAAAGACCATAACTCTTTCAATTTTTATGATTTTTGAGTGATCTTAATTCCAAAATTCAATTAAAGATGTCTATTTCATCTCATCTTCAGATATCAAGATCAAATTTTAAGTGGAAAGTCATGTAATTTTGAAGAACATTATAGGTCACTTTGGAGTTCTCTACTTAGAATTTTTTTCTAAGTACAAAATCAGTTTGTTTTTCACGATTTTAAGAGGACATAACTTTCATCTGAATTATCCAAATGGAGTATTTCTTGGCACATTGTAAATATTGTGACCCTGTCTTTCAAATGCTTCAAGAACCATCTTATAAAGGTCTCATAGTAGTGACTTATACATTGTTGAAGTTGGCTCCATGGAATCTATTTTTTCCTCGATTCAGAATTTTTACCATGAGTAAACTTGGATTACGGGTCGAAATACTCAAGTTTAGTTGCTAAACGTGTTTAACTAATTGCCCTGATGCATTTTGATAATAATTGCACTTGGTATGAGGTCATTTTGATGTATTTCAAGTCACACGTTTGGCATGATCACAGCTGGCTTGGTTTGCATGATTTTCTCACAATTTCTTTCATTTCTAATTATCATTCACTTCCTTATAAATAGAGGATGATATTTTATTCATTTCCCAAGCTTTAGAGAGCCATAAAACCTCTGTCACATTTCCTCTATACCTCTCAATTCTGCAACTTCGAATTTGGTTTTAGAGCTCTTTTCAATCCAATTTCTTTGTTTATTCTTCATCCTTGAACTTTACTAAAGCTAACAAAATAAGAACCAAGTGTTATAATGCTCTAAATCGAGCTATCCAAGTCATGTTTCAGAGCAATATATTCATACTTCGTTTAGGTAGTTTAGGGCATAAATTCTTCTAACTCAAATTACTGGAATGGTCTATGATATTCATTGATGCTTAATGATGGTTTAATTTTGATCAACTAATGCATTTGATGCATCTGTTTCCAGTTTCAAAAAATTTCAAAACTCTCTAGTTTTTCACAAATCGACTGAGCTACACTTTAAATATATTTTTCGCGAGGGTACCATTGAAATCGTCTTGAAGAGACGAAGCGAATGACACCGGTCTGAGCTCTTAATTTTACAGTTTATGATACATGGAATTCGCGCATGGCTGGAGGTTGAAGATGACCAGGGTGTCATCTCTCAACCAATGACATGGTAAGACACATTTTTTTTCAAATATGTTTTTAATTAATAAACCAGTGGTTTATTCACTAACGACCATGATATGTACAGCACGCCAGATCCTTTGGATTTGATTACTAATGAGTTTTGGCAATGATCCAATGATCCATATCTTTTTGGTTTCATTTTTATTTTCTGATTTTATATTTTAATTGTTTTAAACTTCAAAAATTCGTAAAAAAATTTATTTCAACTTCTAAAATTCTGAAAAATTCTCAAAAATACTTTTAATTTTTCTCTTTCTAATTTTTATTTTTTCACAATTTTATTTTGTAATTTGATTTTTTTAATGATTTTTCACTTTATTTGACTTGTTTTAATTGTTTAAAAATACTTTTCTTGATTTTGAAATTCTGAAAAAAAATATGGAAGAATCCAATGACCTCTTGACAAATATTGGTGACCTCATTTTATTTTTATTTTTGATTTTACTATTTTTTTTTTTAAATTTGGCCTGTTTTGCTTATTTCTTCAAATTTTAAAAATATTTTTTGACTTTAAAAAATTCTGAAAATTTTTATTAACACTTATTGACTCATGTTTGACTTCTGATATTTTTTTAGATATTTTATATGGTGTATTAACACATTTTGTGTATTTTACCAATTATAACCCTTTTATTAAGTATTTAAATATTGTTTTATTAAATACAATTTTATTATTTTTTTGCCTGGTCCTGATTTGGGTGTTATTTTAGTACAAGTTCCTGAACCTCATTAGATCTTGGGTGTTAATAGGTTGAAAAACCAAATCCACCAAAATTGATGAATGATGTTGATCATATTTGAAACCCTAGTTTCATCTGATACATCCAGTCACTCTTCATATTTTCCATTTCTTGTTTTTACTTGTGCTACATATTTTTTGAGAATGATCTAGATATCATTTCTCTAACATATTGATACATAGATTACTATTGAGCGGCCTCAAAATATGTGTGACTTCTACATAAGTCCATTTACGATTGTTTAATATAGCGCTAAATTTGTCCTGATTCGAAAAATGATCATTCGTGGTCCAAACCTATGTTTGCAAGCCCAAGTATATTTAATTTGAAACCTTTGATCCAATAACCTAGAAGTTCATTGTTAGGAGGTTTTGATCTGATCAATCCTCTAATGAAATTTGTGAACTTTGGCCTAAGTGATTCATTTGAACATCATTGATCATATGTGGTTGCTTTGAGCATTTGAAATGAATGATATACTTGACAAAAAGCAAATGAGACTTGTTGTTGAGAAGCTTTGATTTTATCAATCTTCTAATGAGCTCTCAAATGCAAGCTTCGAGATGGTCATTCAACTAACCTTCTAACTTCTAATTCACTAACAATTAACTTTACTTTGTGCTTTTACTTTATGCCTTTATTTTACACCTTTATTTTCATGTACCATTTATTTTAGAATTTATATTCCATGCCATTTTTATTTTGCTCACTTAAGCATTTATCTTTATGCCATTTTATTTTTGCTCATTTGAGCTTTTTATTTTCTTTTAAAGACACTTAATAATCAACTTGAACAATAAAAAAATGTAAAGTTACTTAGATTACTTGGTTACTATCATTAGCATTGTGGAGTTGTGGGTCTCTCGGACTTAGGATTAGAAACCTTGATACTTTGGGACCTTGTGGCTCTGTTGTTATTTTGTCTGAAATCATTGGGGTTTACTCCAAGGCATTAGGTTATTTTTACTTTGTGCGCATGTTATTCTGATTATATGCTTTGTCTTTGATTAAGAATTCCTTTGTATACAGTCGTTACTCTGCCTAATTTTGTGTAGACTTAATTCATCTGAAGCTTGGTATTCCTCAGAGGTTTAGTATTTTTTTCTTGCTTGGTTTCAATCCAAAGAATGGGAATTCTACAGTGACTTCATATTTCAAGTGTTGGCTTCTTGTTTGTTATATCATTCTTATCCTTGACTTTTATCTTATGCTTTAGGATAGTCCCTTCATCTCCCCCCATCTTCTTTAATTTCAAAAATATTCTCCCTCCTTTTCAAAACTCTTCTTATTTTCTAACTTGAACCGCTTTCATAATAAACTTGGACTTAGGTCCATGCATTTTCAAAAAAATATTTTCTTAATCAAATTTTAATCAACTTAACCATACTTTAACATCTTTCTCAAGACTAAAAGTCAATTAACATCATTCAAACCATTTTACCACTTTGGATTTTTACTGTAAACATTTCTTAAAATATTAGGCTCTTGTTTATTCTTGTAGTGATGCAAGCTACTATACTTCTACGATATATAGTGAACTGAGATATTTTCCACTTGGGTGTTGAGTTAGGCATTATTGATTTTAAAATCTAAGCTATATCCTCCACTTTGAGATGATGCAAATTATCATTTCTCATAATTATGGATAGTAAGTATGTTTTCCACTCGGATATGACGATGATGTCTCTTCTCTTAAAATTAACCAACACACATGTGTTTTAAAATTTTTAAGGTGAACTACGAGTACCCTGATCCCTTATTGCACGGAAGGTGGTACATAGGCACTAAAGGTTCGCGACTGCGGAAGGTGCAAAATTTATTTAAAAAAAATACATCTTTTCTCATCACCACCATCTATTCTTGTATACACATTTTCAAAGAGGTTCCTGCAGAGTATCGTAGATGTTTAGAGTGCTAATACCTTCCTTTTGCATAACCAACCCTCGTACCTAGATTCTCTCCCCCTTTTTTGGTTTATTCACTCTTTTTCCATTTCCTTTGGAAATAATAAAGCGTGGTGGCAATTTTTATTTTGATATGTGCAAGTTAAGTCAATCCAATGGTTTAGTCTCAACATTTCTACCGCTACACATTGAACCATCTGAATGGGCATTTTCCATCTAGTCTTCCAATTTTGAAAGTTGATAACTATTAGAATTGGTGCAAGCAGATGAAGGTTTTGTTCTATTGTCAAGATCTCTGGGATCTTGTGAAATAAGGGTTAGAACCGCTTAAAGAAATTGCAACAGAAGAAGAAGAGGATGCACACAAAGAATTGAAGAAGAAGAATTATAAATCTTTCCTTATAATTCATCAATGTCTGAGTATAAATAATTTTGAAAAGCTTAGTGATGTAGAATCTGCGAAAGAAGCTTGGGAAATTCTAGAAAAATCTTTTGGAGGTGTAGAAAAGTTGAAAGAGGTGAGGTTACAAACTCACAAGAAAACATATGAATTGCTTCATATTGAAGAAAGTGAGAGCATAACTAATTTCTTCACTAGGGTTAAGAAACTAGTGAATCAAATCAAAGTATGTGGAGAAGTGTTAACAACAAGATCAGTTGTTATAAAGGTCTTGAGATCTTTGGCTCCGAAGTTCGACCATGCCGAGGTATCCATAGAAGAGTCAAAAGATTTGTCGAAATTGACAAAATAAGAGCTTCAAGGGATGCTTGAATCATATGAACAAAGAATGGCTGAATGAATTGTTGGAAATTCGATGAGTGATGTGGCTTTACAGGCCCAGTCAGCAAGTGAAAATAAAGGGAAATGAAATTAGTTCGGCAATAGAGGTAGATGAAGCTACAACAATTCAACTGGTAGAGGAAACCAGCACGATTCGACTAGAGGTAAAAGATACTTTGTCACATTCATATATGACTTTAGTAGAAAACTATGGACTTACCTGATCAAGAATAAAAGTGAAGTGATTGAGGTATTTGCCAAGTTTAAATCTATGGTCGAAAGAAAAAGTGGTCGAAAGCTCAAGATTATGAGGACTAATAGTGGTGGAGAATATGTGTTAAAATACTTTGACATGTTATGTGATAAAGAAGGGATTATGCATGAGGTGGTGCCACCCTACACTCTACAATAGAACGGAACTGCATAATGGAAGACTCGAACCATCATGAATATGGTGAGAAGTATGTTGAAAGGAAAGAATTTACCTAAAGAGTTTTGGGATGAAGTTGTGTCCACTGCAACATACACTTTGAAGAGATGTCTGACAAAGAAGCTAGAAGGAATTATGCCAGAAGAATGTTGGTCCGGTGTAAAACCTAGCTTGATTTATCTGAAGGGCTTTGGATCTATCGCACATAGATATGTGCCAAATCAGTTGAGAAGAAAACTTGATGACATGTCGGGTCAAATGATCCTAGTAGGATATCATTCCACTGGAGGTTACAAGTTGTTAGATCCAGTAAACAAGCAAGTAGTGATCAAAATGGACGTGATCATAGATGAGCTTAAGTAATAGGGTTGGACTGAAAGTGTAAACAAAGATTCAATGAGAATATTGTGTGAATAACCATCAAATGATGTCGAAAGATAAGAAGTTCGACAAGAAGAAGTGAGAGGTGATGCAGGCCCAAGCATACCTCAAACAACAAGATGTATGCCTGCAAGGTTGCAGGAATGTGTAATTACATAAGATGATGTGGTCGATAATGAAGGTGAGCTGGTACATTATGCTTTTTATGCTGATGTCGAACCAGTCAATGTAGTTGAGGAATTGAAGGATTCAAAGTGTGAGAAAGCAATGAAAGAGGAATTGAAGTCCACCGAAGTCAACAACACTTGGCCACTTGTCGAAATGCATCAAAGTAAGAAGGAAAATGATGTTTAGTGGGTATATAAGGTGAAGTTGAATCCCAAAGGGGAAGTAACTCGATATAAGGAAAGGCTTGTGGCGAAAGGATTTCTTCAAAAAGAAGGAATCGAATTTGATGAAATTTTTGCACCTGTTGCTTGGATCGAAACAATCAGGTTGGTTGTTGGTATATCTGAAATGAATAGTTGGCACATATGTCTGATAGACGTTGTTGTACCCCAAAATTTGCCCTCCCATATTTCTCAAAACATTTCAAGAAAAATTCACAAGTCCAACCCGGCGCGTCATATTCAGGTGTTCTTTCACCAAGATATCTCTGATAACATATTCTCAAATTCAGGTTCGGCTCAAGACTCAATTCTTTAAAGAAGGTATCCGACTGTGTGAGTTTTCTCGAAGAAATATGGTGAAAAAGTGTGCTGAAAGTGCAGTTTTTACGCGCTAAAAAATTCATAACTTGAAGATCGTGACTCGTTTTGAACCTGTTCCGGTGGCCAAAATTCCGTCTTGAGATTATCTATGTTTTCATCTCTCACGGATAGAAGCCAATTTCAATCAAAAGGTCTTCAAAAATGTGGATTTATCAAGTATTTTCGTACAGAAAATTTGTGACAGAAGTTTATTTGCGTCATGTTTAGAAAATCATAACTTGGTCGATTTTCATCGTATCGAGCTGGTTCCGGCGCCAAAATTTCACAAATTAAGTTGGCTACATTTTCATATAAGGTATTGAGTTCAAATGGTATTCAAAAGGCCTTCGTTTTTTGCTCAGAGTGCATGACACGCTGAAAATCCTGAATGCTGAATATTATTTCATCTGGGCCGAAACTTCGAAAATTCATAACTCGGTCAATTTTTATCGGATTGGGCTCATATTTTTACACAAGGTCACTGACTCATAGATCTACAACTTTGCTTCAAAAGTCGATACCGGATTATGCTCCGATTAATACCAGTTTTTTATTGAAGAACGTGTCAGAGTCGACACTGGAGCCCAAAATAAGTTTGTCTGAGCTGAAACTTCAAAAATTCATAATTAATTCACCGTTTATCCGATTGAGCCGATTTTCGGACAGGAGTTAGTTCTCGATATCGGCTACATTTTGTTTTCACATTTCAACTTCAAAAATTGCACTTAAGTCCCTGCTATTTAGCCTGGAAAGTGACGAACTCAAGTAAACATTGGAGGCCCAATTGCACATTCAAAGCCCATTTTCTTTACCCTAATTTCCATTATATAATCACATTCTTTTCACACAAACAAGAGGAGGAAAAAAAGAGAGAAAAAACCTTGCCACAACACTGTTAGAATATCAAATTCTTTCAAGAACCCAAAAACTTGAAATCCTTATTACAAATCCCTCTCTCACTACAAACAAGCCATCACAGTTACAAACCAACACCTCACTACTTCTTCAGTAAGAATAAGGATGGTTTTATCTCCATGATCCAAAGGGCATAAAAGCATTCAGGTCACTAATATTCAGGTCACTAATTTTCTAATAAGGGTAAGATTGATTTGATCTCCATGATCAAAAGGGTATAATCATTCATACATGCCATATTGTGCCTAAACATTAAATTTCTTCATATATTGGCTTTATTTGCATTTTATGATTTTATTTAATGTGTTCGTGAGATTCAACACTGCAGATTTAGACAGGATCCCATGCAGGTTCATTAAGGAACGTTGAGGCCAAAAGCCAAATGGCCAAAAGCCAAAAGCCAAATGGCCAAAAGCCAAAAGCCAAATGGCTAAAAGAACAACTTATGCATGACACCAATACATGGCGAGACAGACATCCTAAGAAGATTAAGGAACATTGAGGCCAGAACACAAATGGCCAACAGCCAGAACACAAATGGCCATGAAACCCAATCCAATGGCCAAAGAATGCAGACCACGGTACTCAGGAGTCAATGAACACGCACGTGATGCCAGAAAGTCAAACGAGGCTTTTTGTCTAATGGGCCAGAATACTTCAAAGAAACCTCCCCTTGGGCCTGAAACCCCCTTGGTTTGCATCCTTTTTAATTTTATTTTCTTTTCTTTTCTAATTCTTTTTTAATTGTTTTAATTGTTTTTTTTACCATAAAATAATTTTCTATAATAAAAACAGAAAAATCAAAAATACAAATATATTTAATTATTATTAATTTCATCACTAACCTATTTTTTTGTAAATAAACTCTAACAATTAACTTAGTTTAATTTAGGTTTTTAAACTTTAATCTTTTTCTTAATAAGTAAAAAGTATCTAGAATTAGGTTTTTTTTTACATTTTCATCTTTTTCTTAAATAAATTATTAATCATCATTATTTATCATTATTATTAATTATCATTAATTTTGTAAATAAACATGTAAATAAATTAATTAACTAGTAAATTAGGTTAACTTTAATATTTTCATTAATAATTAAAATAATCTAGATTTAGGGTTTCCTTTTAATTCTTGTTCTTTATTTTTCATAAATACAAAAAAAAAACACTAAAACACTTTCTTTTCTTTAATTAAATAATTAATTGGACTTTAATTTAATTTAATTTCATGCAAAGGGTCAAAACCCTCGGACGTCCTAATTTTAATTCTTTTCACGCATTATTTCTTTCGATCATTATGTAACTGTTTCTCATATGTAATAGTAATTAGGTTTATCTTTCCGTCTTTACTTTCCGTATCTTTATCAAAAACGGGTCTTTGTAATTTTGCGATGTATAGACCCGCGCCTTGTAATAGCGTAGGATTTTACTTTCCGCATTTAAATTTCCGCACTTTTAAATTATAATTGCATGAAAGAATGTATGGCCTAAATTAAAAACAAGCGTAGCTCACCATAATGCATGATCAAAGATAATGGTTAAACTGAAAACAATACACAAATTCACACACCACTCTTAGGGTACGCCTCACTGTTGCCTTGCCCTCGAAACGTGGTCGTCGAGTATAGGACGTTTTAGTAAGTCCTTATGTCCATAACATGATCCAGTTGCCTCGGAAAAGTTGCCTCGAATTAAAAAAGGATCAATGGCATAAGGGTAGCTTCTAAGGTGTCCTACTGTTGCTCTGGTGACCACACTGTCCCTAAAATCGAATTGACCCGAACACCTCCAACGGTGGTGCTACCTATCTCTCAATGGTGGGATGGCACTACCTTAAGGACATTTACACAGCCTAATTCCTTAGGGTAGATAGATGACTCGTAGATACTTGCTCTATTCAAAAACAAATTAAAACTCTTTTCACACCGACACTTTTCAAAAAAGCTTTCAAAACAATTTTTCAAACACTCTTGAGGACTGATACAAGAGTCGATCTGAAATCTTTAAAACGAAACTTTTTCAAACTCACTCACAATTGAAAAGCAAACACTTTTGAAAACACAATGAGCAAGTATCTAAGAGCCCATGGATAACCATGGATAGAAATGGTGCTAACACCTTCCCTTTCTATAAATCTACCTCCCGAACCGAGAGATAATCTCATAAGGAATTTTGATGTGCTTTTGTCCTGTCCATGTTGGAGAAAATAAAAGACGGTGGCGACTCTTGCTTCCGCGACATTTCGCGAACCAACGTTAAACAGTCAGTTCCAGATCCACCGATCACAGAACTGGCGACTCTGCTGGGGAGTACTTTATAAGTGAGGTGTACCTTAGTATTAGACCACTCTTATGTTTTCAATTGTATGCTTTGTTTGCTTTATATTTGTGGGCTTGCATCGGAAGTTTCATAGATCCTAACCCGGATCTGGGGAATACCCTTTAGGTAGCATAAGCTGTGAGGGACTTGTCCGGCGTAGACCGACACGGATGAAACAGTAGCTACGTTGGTGTGGCACCTTGGTCTGTATCGATATCCCTTATGTTGCAACGAGGAGAATATGGGTCTTCTGAGGAGTCATTAAGCACCAACCGACCTTAGAACCCTACATTGACCCAACTTGGCCATATAACAGTAGCAGTATGCTACACCCATTGAGGCTAAACTCTCGCGATGGTTCTGGCCGCAAGAAAAGATTGCGACGCTGGAGTTATGACCGATTGAGGGTAGTCAGTGATATTGGGATCCTCTAGAACCCGGTTACTATTTTCTAGGACAGGTCTTAACCAACGAAGTTGAAAGAGGGTAGTACCTAAACTTCATGCTGGCCTAAACTCTAAGGGCTCTCTGGTGTGACTTGTGTGCCTTTAAACTTGGACTACTTGCACATTCTTGTTACCTAACACATGAGTTTATTGCAGGGTTTGTTTACAGTCCTTAATCTGGACTCATAACAGGGTTTACCTACTCCACGCATAGCATAACATCATACTATCATACCATTGCATGCATCCTATATAAGGACTAATCCATTTCAAGGATCTCAAGGGCTTGTGATGCAGGTCGTGCTGAATCCATTATCCAGCAAGGGGCAAAGGGGATTTATTTTCCTCTAGCCAAGGTTGTCAGGGGCTATGACCCACTCAATATGGTGAGCCTTGACTCTTGAAGAAGGACTCTCAACAACATGCAGTTCCTTCAATCAAGCTATCGGATCCCAACTCTAACAATTTTCTTGTTTACCCCGCGAGATCCTTGAAAACATTGCATGCATACATACATATCATTGTATTACAGATATCCCTTTTACAGGTTGCTTACCTTCTTCGCTGTTTATTTCAGCCGATCGTCATGAATCCTGAATCATCTACTGAGCAATCCATCAAGGCTCTCCAGGCTCAGAATGCCCAGTTCCAAGAGTTGATCATGAGTTTGGCCCAGGGGCAACAAGATCTGAAGACCCTTCTTTTGAAAAAGAAGAAGAAGAGGACGGTGTTGTTCAACCCTAGACGTAAATCTGGGAATGGATCACGAAATGAAGTTGAGCAGACTACCCCATCTGTTGGGAAAGACAGTCCCCAAGAAAGGGAGGTTCCTAGTCCAGTGGTATCCGACAACGAGACCGATTACAATGATGAGCAGTACCCTCCAGCTGAGGACAAGTATAAACAGTTGGAAGACCGGCTAAGTGCCTTGGAGATACAAAAAGTGTTCGGCCTGGACTTCGAGGATCTAGGTCTGTCTTCTGGGGTAGTAATCCCGCACAAATTCAAGGCACCTGCCTTTGCAAAGTACGACGGGGCATCTTGTCCTAAGCTGCATCTCAGGTCTTACACAAGGAGGATCCATCCCTACACGGCTGACAAGAATTTATGGATTCACTTCTTTCAGGATAGTCTGTCTGGAACCCAACTCGACTAGTTCTATCAACTGAATGGAGCTAACATCCGCAGCTGGGAGGATTTGGCCACTGCATTCTACAAGCAATACCAGTATAATGTCGTCCTTGCTCCCACGCGTACTCAGCTTCAGGGGATGTCTATGGGTACAGGCGAAGGCTTCAAAGAATATGCTCAAAAATGGAGGGACCTTGCTGGAAGGGTACAACCACCTCTAACTGACCGCGAGCTCGTCGACATGTTCTTGGGGACCCTGTCTGGTCCATTCTTCAACCACCTGATTGGGAATTCTGTTGCTGGGTTTACAGATTTGGTCTTGACCAGGGAAAGAATAGAAGCTGGCATCAAGTCAGGGAAAATACAGAATGGTGACTCCTCGAACATTGAGAAGAAACCATCCAAGAGAGAATCTAGTGCTGTCTATGGCTCAAAAGGGCAGAATAGGTCTGAACACCGCCAAGATGTCAACGTGGTGGTTATTGCAAAATCGACCGACGCTCCTCAGCGTCACAATCAGCAAAGGGAAGAGAGACCCAAAAGGCAATTCACTCCCCTCGGCATGACCTTGTCACAGATATTGCCATAGTTGCTGGAAACCAAGTTGGTAACTCTCATGGACCCTCCAAAGAATCCCAACAGGACGCCTTCAAGGTATAACCCCAACGTTCGCTGCGCTTATCATTCTGACAGCCCGGGGCATGCTACAGATGATTGTTGGACTTTGAGAAACAAGGTTCAGGATCTGATCGACGCGAAGGAAGTCCAGTTCGACTCTCCAGAGACTCCGAATGTGACCACTGCTCCCTTGCCAAAACATGGCTAGGATTGGAATTTTTTGTTCATTCGAATGTTCAAATTGTAATTTTTCTTTGATTGTTCAAACATTTTGTTTCATGTCAAACTTGGTTATTTCATTAATGCATTACACGTGTCTGTTTTGAAGTAATTATGTTTACTATGCTTAAAACTGCTTTCATTTTTTTGATGTCAACTCTCAATTAATAATTCTAAGCCTCTTGAGGGAGGATGACGAAAACGATACCACGATCTCTACAGTATGCTTTTGAACAGACCCCGCTGATGAGGTACAGGCATTGTTTCAATTCCTAAACACTGGAGTTATAAGGAAGATAATCCCTCGTCAACCCCTTTGAGCCAAAAAAGTAGGAGTTTTTCTTTTCGAAATTTAAAACCCTTAATCATAACCTGGGGCAGGGTAGTTCTCTCAGTTGATCCAAGTGCATAACAAATGGCACCAAAAGAAGTCCTTACAAAACAAAGAAAGACAGTGATGGTTCCGAACAATCATAAAGACAGGCAGCCATTATCTCAAAGAAAAAAATAAAAGCCCGTCAAGTCAAAACCTATGAAGGAGACTTACAAAACTGGGGCATCCCGCTGACTGTAATTCCAAAAAAGAAACAGTTCAGGCAAAAAACAGGGATAACAAAATCGAAAAGAAAGAGGTCCTACAAACCCTCAACAAAAAGAAATGACTGTCTGTTCAAAATAAAATGTCAATATCTGAACCATCACTGGTATATCAGGACAAAGACCCAAACAAGGTCAAACGCACGATCAGCTGAGTTTAGGTTTGAAGAACTTTACGAAGAGCGGGTGGGTACAAATAAAATTTGAGCCTTTACCCTTTGTTTCTTAAACCGTGAACCTGGCCACGTTATAACCCTTAAAAGTCCTAGCTGAAGCATGGGTTAGTTCGAAAGCATACTGTTACAAAAGGTATCCTGACTCCTTAAGGCTTGCGGTAAAATGACGAGTTGACATCACAGTTTACAAAAAATTCACTTGTTTTTATGCAAAAATGCATTTTCAAAAACTTCAAGACAGACATAAGCTTTGCATCTTTGAAATAACATTGCTTGCACATATGACCTTTTGTTTGAACAGCATAGAAGTTCGCACGAAGAATATCTAATGAACAAAAGCACTTCCAACCAAGGGGCAGACGTGATCATTGTCCATCATCTGGGGCAGTTAAGTCAAGATTCGGAGAATCTCTCAAAAGGCCAACCAGCTTGGGGCAAATCTCCATCACTCGGAGCATTGGACGATCAAACAAAGATCTTCTGGTAGTATGGCAACACTACACTACTGATAGGGGCACCTCCCTACATCCTGAGAGTGGGGACATAGTCGGAAAAAATACTATGCAAAATCAAAGACCCGCTAGGTTGACACACCTAGGCAAAAATAAGGGATGAATATGAAAAATCTGTACACCCGGCAAGTCGAAAATCTGAAAAGGCGGCTTGGGCAAAAATGGGTATCCCGATGGACTGAAAACCCGAAAGGGCGGTCCAGGCAAAAGTTAGGGATCAAAGCGTACGACTATGTCCCGTCATCTTGTCACTTGCCTACCAGAAGAAGATCTGTCAATCAGTAGTTATCAAGCACCTCCATAGGTACCTTCTCCCGCAGAAACTGGGGCAATAAAATTGTCCAAACTGTACAGCTGCTTTGCTCACCAGGTACAAAGGTAGGTTCGGCTGAAGAATGTAACCAAGATGCCTTAATTCCCCAGAGAGTGAGCCAAGGTTCAACAATACTCTCCCCCAAGCAGAGTTGGTCTCCCGTAAACCCTACAAGGCACAGTATCTCCAGCAAGTCAGCAACACTCTCCCCAAGCAGAGTTAGTCTACTGTCAGCCTTAAGGAAGTTGGATTGTCCCCAGCAGATCTCAACATTCCTCAACGGAGTCTACAAACATTCCTAACAAGCATCCCCCGCAGTCGTGATCTAAGATTGTTCCCCGGCGGAATACAAAACATCCAGTGAAGCCACTTCCCCAGTGCAATCTCAAAAGTCTCCCCAGGAAAGTTAAATCAATCTCCCCAGTAGGAAGCTTACCCCCAGTAGATTCTGGAAGCTTATCCCCTGCAGAGCACGAACGCTCCCCTGGCTTTATTCAAAGGATATGCCCCACCAGAGCTTATAACTGGGTTATCCTCAGCCAATTGGCACGGAAAGATCGTCCTCGGCGAAGTCTTCCTATCCCCCAGCGGAGTTCATCTTCCAACAGAACTTATCAATTGTAACCCCAGCGGAATTATCATCAACCTCAGCAAAGTACCTCCCTTTCCCCACAGAGTTACCTCCCCGCAGAGTAATCTATTCGCCAAGTTTATTCCACAACGGAGTCATCTTCTCCTACCGGTGTTCTTGCAATCATCATCCCCAACGGAAACGAAGAATCTCACTCTTCAACATCAGCCCAGGATTTGACTTCCCGGCATCCGTCAAGGATCTATTTTCCCAGACGAAAATACATTCATAAACATCACATTGTTATACATCATGATACATGCATATACGCATCATATCATACAATCTCATGTGTTGAGAACATCATTGCGTGATTCATATCATGCATTGCATATGACTGACCTTTACCTTTCAGGAAGGATACAGTTAAATGATCAGCTATGTAGATGAATACAGTCAAAAGAGACCAACCCAGTCAAAGAATACAAATCCAGTTAAATCAATGCCTAAAGATTTCTCTGATACCACTCGTCATTATAGACACTCGTCGTTATAGACACTCATCGTTATAGACACTCGTCGTTATAGACACTCGTCGTTATAGACACTCGTCGTTATAGACACTCGTCATTATAGACACTCGTCGTTATAGACACTCGTCGTTATAGACACCCGTCGTTATAGACACCCGTCGTTATAGACACCCGTCGTTATAGACACCCGTCGTTATAGACACCCGTCGTTATAGACACCCGTCGTTATAGACACCCGTCGTTATAGACACCCGTCGTTAAAGACAACCCGTCATTATAGACACCCGTCTTTATAGACACCCGTCATTATAGACACCCGTCATTATAGACACCCGTCATTATAGACACCCGTCATTATAGACAACCCGTCATTATAGACAACCCGTCATTATAGACAACCCGTCATTATAGACACCCGTCATTATAGACACCCGTCATTATAGACACCCGTTATTATAGACACCCGTCATTATAGACACCCGTCATTATAGACACCTGTCGTTAAAGACACCCCGTTATTATAGACACCCGTCATTATAGACACCCGTCATTATAGACACCCGTCATTATAGACACCCGTCATTATAGACACCCGTCATTATAGACACCCGTCATTATAGACACCTGTCGTTAAAGACAACCCGTCATTATAGACACCCGTCAATATAGACACTCGTCGTCATAGACACTCGTCGTCATAGACACCCGTCGTTATAGACACTCGTCGTTATAGACACCCGTCGTTATAGACACCCTTCATTATAGACACCCGTCGTTATAGACACCCGTCGTCATAGACACCTGTCGTTATAGACACTCGTCGTTATAGACACCCGTCGTTATAGACACCCGTCGTTATAGACACCCGTCATTATAGACACTCGTCGTTATAGACACCCGTCGTTATAGACATTCGTCATTATAGACACCCCTCGTCATAGACACTCGTCGTTATAGACACTCGTCGTTATAGACACCTGTCGTTATAGACACCCCTCGTCATAGACACTCGTCGTTATAGACACTCGTTGTTATAGACACCCGTCGTTATAGACACCCGGCGTTATGGACAACTCGTCATTGAAGACAACTCGTCATTGAAGACAATCTGTCATTGAAGACCACCTGTCATTGAAGATAACCTGTCATTGAAGACAACCTCGTCGTTAAAGACAACTCGTCCAAGAAGACAAAACTTCCCCTGGTTCAGTTAAATCGACTCCTGAAGATTTTTCTGAGATAACCTGTCAGTAGAGACATCCCATCAACAGTTTGAAGTTCCAGATTCGATACCTGTATCTAGCCAGGGCATATCTGTGAGCGATTGATTGTAGATTTGATACCTGTACCTAGCCAGGGCATATCTGTGGGCGATTAGTTCCAGATTCGATACCTGCATCTAGCCAGGGCATATCTGCATGAAGAGTCTGAAGATCAACACCTGTAATAGGCCAGGAAATTATCTTTCTTTCTCAAGTACGCAAGTTCTCGCTAAGGAATCTCTTACGCGATCGACACCTTCCGATGGCATCTATAAGCCCATCTCCAACACTATCCATCACATTTCCAAATGGCATCTATAAGCCCATTCCCGACAAGGTTCTGTCACATCTCCAGATGGCATCTATAAGCCCATCCTCCTATCCACCATCTTTCCAAATGGCATCTGTAAGCCCATTCCCGACATCACAATGCTGATGCTACTCCATGCGAGTGCAAATTTCTGGGCACTATAGTGTTCAATCATCTTCCACCTTCGGATCACGAAAGGCACGCAAGCCAATCTATATCCTCAGGTCTAAGAAGATTGAACAGGGGCAACTGTTGTACCCCAAAATTTGCCCTCCCATATTTCTCAAAACATTTCAAGAAAAATTCACAAGTCCAACCCGGCGCGTCATATTCAGGTGTTCTTTCACCAAGATATCTCTGATAACATATTCTCAAATTCAGGTTCGGCTCAAGACTCAATTCTTTAAAGAAGGTATCCGACTGTGTGAGTTTTCTCGAAGAAATATGGTGAAAAAGTGTGCTGAAAGTGCAGTTTTTACGCGCTAAAAAATTCATAACTTGAAGATCGTGACTCGTTTTGAACCCGTTCCGGTGGCCAAAATTCCATCTTGACATTATCTACGTTTTCATCTCTCACGGATAGAAGCCAATTTCAATCAAAAGGTCTTCAAAAATGTAGATTTATCAAGTATTTTCGTACAGAAAATTTGTGACAGAAGTTTATTTCGGTCATGTTTAGAAAATCATAACTTGGTCGATTTTCATCGTATCGAGTTGGTTCCAGCGCCAAAATTTCACAAATTGAGTTGGCTACATTTTCATAGAAGGTATTGAGTTCAAATGGTATTCAAAAGGCCTTCATTTTTTGCTCAGAGTGTGTGACACGCTGAAAATCCTGAATGCTGAATATTATTTCATCTGGGCTGAAACTTCGAAAATTCATAACTCGGTCAATTTTTATCGGATTGGGCTCATATTTTTACACAAGGTCACTGACTCATAGATCTACAACTTTGCTTCAAAAGTCGAGACCGGATTATGCTCTGATCAATACCAGTTTTTTATTGAAGAACGTGTCAGAGTCGACACTGGAGCCCAAAATAAGTTTGTCTGAGCTGAAACTTCAAAAATTCATAATTAATTCACCGTTTATCCGATTGAGCCGATTTTCGGACAGGAGTTAGTTCTCGATATCGGCTACATTTTGTTTTCACATTTCAACTTCAAAAATTGCACTTAAGTCCCTGCGATTTAGCCTGGAAAGTGATGAACTCAAGTGAACATTGGAGGCCCAATTGCACATTCAAAGCCCATTTTCTTTACCCTAATTTCCATTATATGTAGTTGTTTAGTTATTGGCTTGCATTTTTGGTAAAACCCAAGTGTATGTGTGAATGTCATGACTGATGTCATAACATTCTAGTTTAGTTTGTACTGATTCATTAGGTACCTTTGCAGAAAAATATTGTCATACAGGTATTGATGTTTATAAGTGTGTATCTGAGCATTTTGCAAAATGATCACATTTTCCTAAATCAGTAGACAGTTTTTTTCAGATGTCATAACAGATGTTAAGACATCATGTTCTGAACTAACAGGTTTGCAGTTTGGTTAATTCTGAGTTTTTTCAGGAAAATGACTCAGTCTTTCCAGAACAGAATCCTGCGTTTTCTTTGGGTTAACCTAGCTCAACCCTAACCTGGTTGATAAAGTCCTGTGACCTAGTCTTAAGGTCAAATGGAATTAACCCTAACTTTTTGTGGAAACCCTAACTGAAGATGCAGCTTCTATATATTCAACAGAGCTGCTGTTTTGAAAGAAACCCTTTTTTGGTCAGAAGATCATTTGTAAACTGTATAGGTTTAATTATTGTACTTCAAGCAATTATCATTGTGATAAGTGACTTGGAATAGGTTTTTAATTGTAATGGTTGTGTAGCACTCAAAGCTTTGAAGCAAGAGTGTTTGTATGTTTCTTGACTAAAGCTGTGAAGCAGAGTCAAGTTAGGTGTGTGTATCACTCAAAGCTGTGAAGCAAGAGTGGTTGTGTTGCTTGATTAAAAAGCTGTGAAGCTTAATCAAGTGTATGTTTTTGAAGAGTGTCTTCATCAATTCATTAGTCAAATTATTTTATGTATCACTGCTGTGATTGAGGGGGAGTGAGTAGGAACTCAGGTTTAAGTTGTACTTAGATTTAAATTGCATTGGGTAGGTCTTAAGTGAAGGAGATAAACTGGTTGGTTTATTCCTGAATTAACATCTCTTATAGTGGATTTCCTCCCTGGCTTGGTAGCCCCCAGAGTAGGTGTTGTTGCACACTGAACTGGGTAAACAATTGACTGTGTTCTTTACTGTTTTTTTTATTTACTGTCTTATAGAAAGTCAGATACGGTGTCATAACATTAAACGTGACATTGAGTATCTGCAGCCAGAATTTCAATTGGCATCAGAGCAGGCACCCTGCCTGTATTACGGGGTGAGATCTAGGGATATCACTTTCTGGCACTATGGACAAAGAAGGAGTTTTTGGAAATAGACCACCCATTATGGATGGAACTAATTATGACTACTGGAAACCTCGTATGATTGCCTTCTTAAAATCTCTGGACAAAAAGGCTTGGAGAGCTGCTGACAAAGGATTGATCCATCCCACCATAACTGAGAAAGATGGGACAATCAGTCTGAAGCCTGAGGAAGATTGGAGTAAAGAAGAATATGAGTTAGCCCTGGGAAATTCCAAAGCTTTAAATGCCTTGTTCAATGGAATTGATAGAAACATTTTCAGACTAGTACATCAATATGAACTGGCCAAGGAAGTTTGGGACACTCTCAAAACTTCTCATGAGGGCACTTCCAAAGTAAAAATGTCAAGGCTTCAGATGTTGACTACCAAGTTTGAGAATCTAAAAATTATGGAAGATGAATCCATTCATGAGTTTCACATGAACATCTTGGAAATTTCCAACACCTCAGGAGCACTGGGAGAAAAGATGTCAGAAGAGAAACTAGTGAGAAAGATTCTCAGATCCTTGCCTAAAAGATTTGCAATGAAGGTAACTGCCATAGAGGAAGCCCAGGACATCAGCAAGTTGAAAGTGGATGAACTTATTGGGTCTCTTCAGACTTTTGAGATGGGGATCACTGATAATGGTGACAAGAAGAACAAGAGCATAGCACTTGTATCCAACACAGATGTTGAAAACAAGGAGGATGAAGAAGAAAATATTTCAGAAGCTATAGCCATGCTTGGAAGACAGTTCAACAAGCTCATCAAAAGAATGGATCCAAAGTCAAGGTCTAATGTTCATAACATTCCCTCTGACATTGACAGTTCCAGCAGAAGACCAAGGTCAGAAGAAAAGGGAAACCAAGGCAGAGGTATTCAATGCCATGGCTGTGAAGGATATGGGCATATTCGAGCTGAATGTCCTACCTTTCTTAAGAAACAAAAGAAAGGAATGACTGTTACTTGGTATGACTGTGATTTAGAAAGTAATTCTGAAGAAGAATCTGCCAAACTAGTTACTGCTCTAACTAGTGTTTGTACCTCTGAAAGTGACACTAGTGATGAAGAAGTGACATTTGAAGAACTGGCTGATACCTACAAGAAATTGTGTATCAGAAGTGCTGAAGTCTGTGTGCAGAATGAGAAACAATCAAAACTCATTATAAAGCTGGAGCCTGAAAAAAGGGCAGATCTTGAAACTATAAGTCATCTAGAAGGGGAAGTTCAATTGCTGAACTCACAACTGAACCAAATGACCAAATCTGTCAAGATGCTGTCCAATGGAACAGATAAATTGGAAGAGATTCTTCAAGTTGGACAAAATGTGGGAAACAAATCTGGACTAGGATTTGTGGAAGCTAAGAAATCTGGTGCAGACAAGAAGATCAGGCATGTTAAACAATTGTCAAAGCAGATGTCTCAACACAACTCTCAACATCAGAAACAGAAATACATGAAGAAAAAATACCAAAGATGGAGATGTCATCATTGTGGGAGGTATGGACACATAAATCCCTTCTGCTTCAAATTGCATGGATACCCTAATCAAAACTCAGGTGCTAAACCTAAGCCAAAAAGGGTACCACATACTCCTCATTTGAAGAAAAAGGCTACTGCCCTGATAGCCCATACTTCCCTGAGAGTGTCTGCAAAGGAAGGCTGGTACTTTGACAGTGGGTGTTCTAAACACATGACTGGAATAAAGAACATTCTCAATCATGTTAAACCTCACAACACTAGTTATGTGACCTTTGGAGATGGTGCTAAAGGTGAAATCAAAGGAGTTGGTAATTTGGACTGCCCTGAAGTTCCAAGTCTGAGTGAAGTCTTGCTGGTAAAAGGGCTGACTGCTAATCTCATTAGTATCAGTCAATTATGTGATCTAGGATTCAAGGTCAACTTCTCAAAATCTGAATGTCTAGTAATTAATGAAAAACTAGAAGTTGTAATGAAAGGAATCAGATCCAAAGATAACTGCTACTTGTGGCAGCCTGAGAACACTAATAACTCCACTATGTGTCCAATTACCAAAGAAGAAAAAGAGATGAAACGGTGGCATCATAAGCTTGGTCATCTTCATCTAAGAAGAATGAAAAGAGCTATCTCTATGGAAGCAGTCAGAAGGACTCCAAAACTACAGGTTGATAATGTCTATGATGTGGTGAATAAACTTGAAGAAGGATGTGTTGTCAGAACCAGAAGTAATCATGACAAGGATGTTGGAAACAACAAGTCTAATAAATTCTGTTTCCCTGAAGAAATGAGGCGTGAAGTCTCCTCTCCTATAACTCTCCATCAAAATGGAGTGGACAAAAAGAAAATCATTCAAGAATCAACCAGAACTATGATTCATGTCAAAAGAATGCCTTCCCAACTCTGTGCAGAAATGGTTGCAGCTAGGAATAACTGTTCTCAAAATATCTGGACAAAACAGATGCTCACTGAGTATAATGTCTCACAAGATATTGTGACATTGTATTGTGACAATCTGAATACAATCAATATTTCCATTCAGCATAACAGGACCAAGCACATTGACTTTGTAGAAAAGAAGTCATTTAAACTAGAACATGGTATCATTAAGCTTCAGCTGACTGATTCTTCTACCAAGGCTCTTGTTGGAAATAAGCTTGAAAACTTGAGGGGCAGGTTGGGTATTTGCCAACCTGAGAAATTATAGCAATTAATTTTGCTTAAAACAAGGGTTGAAAGAATTAAGTCTATTTTTAGTGGGTTAATCATATGTTTTCCCAATTATTTCAAAATCTTTAAGAAGTTGAAAAGACTCTCTTTTGCCTCCTACCTCTCTCGTCTTTGCAACCTGTTCCCTCCTCTCAATCAAAGTTTTTTCTCAAATTGCTACTGCTGCTCTAAGTCAATCAAAATGTCTCAGACATCATCTTCAACCAAGGCGACTTCATCATCCTCATCATCTTCATCATCTGACCAAGACTCTAGAGCAATCACCACATGCATAGAATCTGAAGTTCTTGAGGTCACTCCTCTCAGAGAGATGGCAACTGACCCCGCCAAAGTCAAAAAGCTAAGAACTAGACATGCAGGAAGAGCTCAAGCTGCAGCCTCTGGTAATCCTTCTCATCCTTCTTCTTCTGTACCAAATAGAAAAGGATCAGTTCAAGTTCATCAAGCTATTGCTAGGCTTGTTACTAGTATACTAAGCGGAAACCAACCTGTACCGGGGATTTCTGTCCCTTTAAATCAATCAGGAAGCCCAAATATGGACCTCTCTGAGAATGTAGATGTCTCTGAGAATGTTGTGACACAAAATGACAACATTCAGAACCCTTCAGAAAAGACTGTTGATCCACCTATCATTGATGTGGATGAGGATTACTCAGATAATGATCTGATTGCCAATGTAAACCCTAGCATAGCTAGGAGATTGATGAAAAGAAAGGGTAATCAGAATGATGCAAAATGTGTGTCCAAAGATAAACCTGCTGTTAAGAAATCTAAGGCTGAAGGCATGGCTGAGGTAGAATCTGTGAAAACTATTCAAACCAAAGGGAAGAAGGCCCAGGTGCATACTGCTAGACAACCAATTTCAAAGAAGAGAAAAGAACCTGAATCTTCTGATTCTGATGAGGAATCAGAATTTGAGATTGATGCTGAAGAAATTCCTATCAGAAGGAAGCTCCCCTCCAGCAAAATTGCTAGAGTTCCTGAAGTCCCAACAGACAACATCTCTTTTCATCATCCTGACAATGCAAACAGATGGAAGTATGTTTGCTTAAAGAGAATAGCTTTAGAGAGAGAACTCAACAATGATGCCATGGAGTGCAAAGACATCATGGACCTGATCAAGAATGCTGGTCTGATGAAGACAGTGATAAAATTTAACAAGTGTTATGAAAATCTGGTCAAGGAGTTTATAGTGAACTTGTCTAATGATTGTGCTGATGGAAGGTCAGCTGACTTTGAAAGTGTTTTTGTTAGAGGAAGAAGGGTCAAGTTCTCTCCATCAGAAATTAACAAATTTCTTGGAAGAACAAATGAGGATTGTCCTGATCTGGAGGTCACTGACAATGAAGTTTGTCAAACCATCACAGCAAGGCAAGTGAAGTGCTGGCCCTTGAAAGGCAAGCTGAATGCCAGCAAACTCAGCATGAAATTTTCCATCCTGCACAAGATTGGTGCAGCCAACTGGGTGCCTACAAACCATAAATCAACTATCTCCACAGGATTGGGGAGATTTATTTATGCTGTGGGGACCAAGACTGCTTTTGACTATGGCAGGTATATTTTTGAACAAACTTTAAAACATGCTGGTAGTTATGCTGTCAAAGGACCAATTGCCTTTCCCTCCCTCCTTTGTGGAATTATCCTTGCACAATACCCTGATATCCTGGTGACAAGAGATACAGCCTGCAAAAGAGCTCCTGCCCTTGGGTTGCATTACAAACTGTTTCAGGGATCTCATGCTCCTGATATTGTCATAACATCAGCTGAGATATCGTCTGTGAAGACCCAGTCCAAGACATCTGATGTCATAGCTGTATTAAAAGAGACCTGCAAAGAGCTGGAAGCTAGGAAAAAGACCCTAGAAATCCTAATTGCCAGGTTAGAAAAGGAGGAAGCTGAAGGAAACAGAAGGGGAGAGGGTGTAGAAGCTGAAGGTCATCACAATACTGAAGAAACTAGCTCCTCTGAGTCTGATGACAATGCTTGAAGGTTGGTTGCTGTTTAGTGGTGTTGCTGACTGGTGTTGGTGATACCTGGTGGAGTTTGGAAGTGTGTTCAGTTTTTTCTGCTGCTGCTCTTATTATTTTTTCTGGATAACTGTATAATTTTTATGAACATGTTTCTTTGGCCCATTTGTGGCTAAAGAGGGGGAGAATATTTTGGTACTTACTTAATTAGAAATTCTATTTTTCTGCAGTCATTTCTTTCTGCTGCTATCTATCTCTGATTACTTAGGGTCTTTAGCCAAAAATCTGCCAAAGGGGGAGTTTGTAGTTGTTTAGTTATTGGCTTGCATTTTTGGTAAAACCCAAGTGTATGTGTGAATGTCATGACTGATGTCATAACATTCTAGTTTAGTTTGTATTGATTCATTAGGTACCTTTGCAGAAAAATATTGTCATACATGTATTTATGTTTATAAGTGTGTATCTGAGCATTTTGCAAAATGATCACATTTTCCTAAATCAGTAGACAGGTTTTTTCAGATGTTAAGACATCCTGTTCTGAACTAACAGGTTTGCAGTTTGGTTAATTCTGAGTTTTTTCAGGAAAATGACTCAGTCTTTCCAGAACAGAATCCTGCGTTTTCTTTGGGTTAACCTAGCTCAACCCTAACCTGGTTGATAAAGTCCTGTGACCTAGTCTTAAGGTCAAATGGAATTAACCCTAGCTTTTTGTGGAAACCCTAACTGAAGATGCAGCTGCTATATATTCAACAGAGCTGCTGTTTTAAAAGAAACCCTTTTTTGGTCAGAAGATCATTTGTAAACTGTATAGGTTTAATTATTGTACTTCAAGCAATTATCATTGTGATAAGTGACTTGGAATAGGTTTTTAATTATAAGGGTTGTGTAGCACTCAAAGCTTTGAAGCAAGAGTGTTTGTATGTTTCTTGACTAAAGCTGTGAAGCAGAGTCAAGTTAGGTGTGTGTATCACTCAAAGCTGTGAAGCAAGAGTGGTTGTGTTGCTTGATTAAAAAGATGTGAAGCTTAATCAAGTGTATGTTTTTGAAGAGTGTCTTCATCAATTCATTAGTCAAATTGTTTTATGTATCACTGCTGTGATTGAGGGGGAGTGAGTAGGAACTCAGGTTTAAGTTGTACTTAGATTTAAATTGCATTGGGTAGGTCTTAAGTGAAGGAGATAAACTGGTTGGTTTATTCCTGAATTAACATCTCTTATAGTGGATTTCCTCCCTGGCTTGGTAGCCCCCAGAGTAGGTGTTGTTGCACACTGAACTGGGTAAACAATTGACTGTGTTCTTTACTGTTTTTTTTATTTACTGTCTTATAGAAAGTCAGATATGGTGTCATAACATTAAACGTGACATTGAGTATCTGCAGCCAGAATTTCAATTGGCATCAGAGCAGGCACCCTGCCTGTATTACGGGGTGAGATCTAGGGATATCACTTTCTGGCACTATGGACAAAGAAGGATTTTTTGGAAATAGACCACCCATTCTGGATGGAACTAATTATGACTACTGGAAACCTCGTATGATTGCCTTCTTAAAATCTCTGGACAAAAAGGCTTGGAGAGCTGCTGACAAAGGATGGATCCATCCCACCATAACTGAGAAAGATGGGACAATCAGTCTGAAGCCTGAGGAAGATTGGAGTAAAGAAGAATATGAGTTAGCCCTGGGAAATTCCAAAGCTTTAAATGCCTTGTTCAATGGAATTGATAGAAACATTTTCAGACTAGTACATCAATATGAACTGGCCAAGGAAGTTTGGGACACTCTCAAAACTTCTCATGAGGGCACTTCCAAAGTAAAAATGTCAAGGCTTCAGATGTTGACTACCAAGTTTGAGAATCTAAAAATGATGGAAGATGAATCCATTCATGAGTTTCACATGAACATCTTGGAAATTTCCAACACCTCAGGAGCACTGGGAGAAAAGATGTCAGAAGAGAAACTAGTGAGAAAGATTCTCAGATCCTTGCCTAAAAGATTTGCAATGAAGGTAACTGCCATAGAGGAAGCCCAGGACATCAGCAAGTTGAAAGTGGATGAACTTATTGGGTCTCTTCAGACTTTTGAGATGGGGATCACTGATAATGGTGACAAGAAGAACAAGAGCATAGCACTTGTATCCAACACAGATGTTGAAAACAAGGAGGATGAAGAAGAAAATATTTCAGAAGCTATAGCCATGCTTGGAAGACAGTTCAACAAGCTCATCAAAAGAATGGATCCAAAGTCAAGGTCTAATGTTCATAACATTCCCTCTGACATTGACAGTTCCAGCAGAAGACCGAGGTCAGAAGAAAAGGGAAACCAAGGCAGAGGTATTCAATGCCATGGCTGTGAAGGATATGGGCATATTCGAGCTGAATGTCCTACCTTTCTTAAGAAACAAAAGAAAGGAATGACTGTTACTTGGTCTGACTGTGATTTAGAAAGTAATTCTGAAGAAGAATCTGCCAAACTAGTTACTGCTCTAACTAGTGTTTGTACCTCTGAAAGTGACACTAGTGATGAAGAAGTGACATTTGAAGAACTGGCTGATACCTACAAGAAATTGTGTATCAGAAGTGCTGAAGTCTGTGTGCAGAATGAGAAACAATCAAAACTCATTATAAAGCTGGAGCCTGAAAAAAGGGCAGATCTTGAAACTATAAGTCATCTAGAAGGGGAAGTTCAATTGCTGAACTCACAACTGAACCAAATGACCAAATCTGTCAAGATGCTGTCCAATGGAACAGATAAATTGGAAGAGATTCTTCAAGTTGGACAAAATGTGGGAAACAAATCTGGACTAGGATTTGTGGAAGCTAAGAAATCTGGTGCAGACAAGAAGATCAGGCATGTTAAACAATTGTCAAAGCAGATGTCTCAACACAACTCTCAACATCAGAAACAGAAATACATGAAGAAAAAATACCAAAGATGGAGATGTCATCATTGTGGGAGGTATGGACACATAAATCCCTTCTGCTTCAAATTGCATGGATACCCTAATCAAAACTCAGGTGCTAAACCTAAGCCAAAAAGGGTACCACATACTCCTCATTTGAAGAAAAAGGCTACTGCCCTGATAGCCCATACTTCCCTGAGAGTGTCTGCAAAGGAAGGCTGGTACTTTGACAGTGGGTGTTCTAAACACATGACTGGAATAAAGAACATTCTCAATCATGTTAAACCTCACAACACTAGTTATGTGACCTTTGGAGATGGTGCTAAAGGTGAAATCAAAGGAGTTGGTAATTTGGACTGCCCTGAAGTTCCAAGTCTGAGTGAAGTCTTGCTGGTAAAAGGGCTGACTGCTAATCTCATTAGTATCAGTCAATTATGTGATCTAGGATTCAAGGTCAACTTCTCAAAATCTGAATGTCTAGTAATTAATGAAAAACTAGAAGTTGTAATGAAAGGAATCAGATCCAAAGATAAATGCTACTTGTGGCAGCCTGAGAACACTAATAACTCCACTATGTGTCCAATTACCAAAGAAGAAAAAGAGATGAAACGATGGCATCATAAGCTTGGTCATCTTCATCTAAGAAGAATGAAAAGAGCTATCTCTATGGAAGCAGTCAGAAGGACTCCAAAACTACAGGTTGATAATGTCTATGATGTGGTGAATAAACTTGAAGAAGGATGTGTTGTCAGAACCAGAAGTAATCATGACAAGGATGTTGGAAACAACAAGTCTAATAAATTCTGTTTCCCTGAAGAAATGAGGCGTGAAGTCTCCTCTCCTATAACTCTCCATCAAAATGGAGTGGACAAAAAGAAAATCATTCAAGAATCAACCAGAACTATGATTCATGTCAAAAGAATGCCTTCCCAACTCTGTGCAGAAATGGTTGCAGCTAGGAATAACTGTTCTCAAAATATCTGGACAAAACAGATGCTCACTGAGTATAATGTCTCACAAGATGTTGTGACATTGTATTATGACAATCTGAATACAATCAATATTTCCATTCAGCATAACAGGACCAAGCACATTGACTTTGTAGAAAAGAAGTCATTTAAACTAGAACATGGTATCATTAAGCTTCAGCTGACTGATTCTTCTACCAAGGCTCTTGTTGGAAATAAGCTTGAAAACTTGAGGGGCAGGTTGGGTATTTGCCAACCTGAGAAATTATAGCAATTAATTTTTCTTAAAACAAGGGTTGAAAGAATTAAGTCTATTTTTAGTGGGTTAATCATATGTTTTCCCAATTCTTTCAAAATCTTTAAGAAGTTGAAAAGACTCTCTTTTGCCTCCTACCTCTCTCGTCTTTGCAACCTGTTCCCTCCTCTCAATCAAAGTTTTTTCTCAAATTGCTACTGCTGCTCTAAGTCAATCAAAATGTCTCAGACATCATCTTCAACCAAGGCGACTTCATCATCCTCATCATCTTCATCATCTGACCAAGACTCTAGAGCAATCACCACATGCATAGAATCTGAAGTTCTTGAGGTCACTCCTCTCAGAGAGATGGCAACTGACCCCGCCAAAGTCAAAAAGCTAAGAACTAGACATGCAGGAAGAGCTCAAGCTGCAGCCTCTGGTAATCCTTCTCATCCTTCTTCTTCTGTACCAAATAGAGAAGGATCAGTTTAAGTTCATCAAGCTATTGCTAGGCTTGTTACTAGTATACTAAGCGGAAACCAACCTGTACCGGGGATTTCTGTCCCTTTAAATCAATCAGGAAGCCCAAATGTGGACCTCTCTGAGAATGTAGATGTCTCTGAGAATGTTGTGACACAAAATGACAACATTCAGAACCCTTCAGAAAAGACTGTTGATCCACATATCATTGATGTGGATGAGGATTACTCAGATAATGATCTGATTGCCAATGTAAACCCTAGCATAGCTAGGAGATTGATGAAAAGAAAGGGTAATCAGAATGATGCAAAATGTGTGTCCAAAGATAAACCTGCTGTTAAGAAATCCAAGGCTGAAGGCATGGCTGAGGTAGAATCTGTGAAAACTATTCAAACCAAAGGGAAGAAGGCCCAGGTGCATACTGCTAGACAACCAATTTCAAAGAAGAGAAAAGAACCTGAATCTTCTGATTTTGATGAGGAATCAGAATTTGAGATTGATGCTGAGGAATTTCCTATCAGAAGGAAGCTCCCCTCCAGCAAAATTGCTAGAGTTCCTGAAGTCCCAACAGACAACATCTCTTTTCATCATCCTGACAATGCAAACAGATGGAAGTATGTTTGCTTAAAGAGAATAGTTTTAGAGAGAGAACTCAACAATGATGCCATGGAGTGCAAAGACATCATGGACCTGATCAAGAATGCTGGTCTGATGAAGACAGTGATAAAATTTAACAAGTGTTATGAAAATCTGGTCAAGGAGTTTATAGTGAACTTGTCTAATGATTGTGCTGATGGAAGGTCAGCTGACTTTGAAAGTGTTTTTGTTAGAGGAAGAAGGGTCAAGTTCTCTCCATCAGAAATTAACAAATTTCTTGGAAGAACAAATGAGGATTGTCCTGATCTGGAGGTCACTGACAATGAAGTTTGTCAAACCATCACAGCAAGGCAAGTGAAGTGCTGGCCCTTGAAAGGCAAGCTGAATGCCAGCAAACTCAGCATGAAATTTTCCATCCTGCACAAGATTGGTGCAGCCAACTGGGTGCCTATAAACCATAAATCAACTATCTCCACAGGATTGGGGAGATTTATTTATGCTGTGGGGACCAAGACTGCTTTTGACTATGGCAGGTATATTTTTGAACAAACATTAAAACATGCTGGTAGTTATGTTGTCAAAGGACCAATTGCCTTTCCCTCCCTCCTTTGTGGAATTATCCTTGCACAATACCCTGATATCCTGGTGACAAGAGATACAGCCTGCAAAAGAGCTCCTGCCCTTGGGTTGCATTACAAACTGTTTCAGGGATCTCATGCTCCTGATATTGTCATAACATCAGCTGAGATATCGTCTGTGAAGACCCAGTCCAAGACATCTGATGTCATAGCTGTATTAAAAGAGACCTGCAAAGAGCTGGAAGATAGGAAAAAGACCCTAGAAATCCTAATTGCCAGGTTAGAAAAGGAGGAAGCTGAAGGAAACAGAAGGGAAGAGGGTGTAGAAGCTGAAGGTCATCACAATACTGAAGAAACTAGCTCCTCTGAGTCTGATGATAATGCTTGAAGGTTGGTTGCTGTTTGGTGGTGTTGCTGATTGGTGTTGGTGATACCTGGTGGAGTTTGGAAGTGTGTTCAGTTTTTTCTGCTGCTGCTCTTATTATTTTTTCTGGATAACTGTATAATTTTTATGAACATGTTTCTTTGGCCCATTTGTGGCTAAAGAGGGGGAGAATATTTTGGTACTTACTTAATTAGAAATTCTATTTTTCTGCAGTCATTTCTTTCTGCTGCTATCTATCTCTGATTACTTAGGGTCTTTAGCCAAAAATCTGCCAAAGGGGGAGTTTGTAGTTGTTTAGTTATTGGCTTGCATTTTTGGTAAAACCCAAGTGTATGTGTGAATGTCATGACTGATGTCATAACATTCTAGTTTAGTTTGTACTGATTCATTAGGTACCTTTGCAGAAAAATATTGTCATACATGTATTTATGTTTATAAGTGTGTATCTGAGCATTTTGCAAAATGATCACATTTTCCTAAATCAGTAGACAGGTTTTTTCAGATGTCATAACAGATGTTAAGACATCCTGTTCTGAACTAACAGGTTTGCAGTTTGGTTAATTCTGAGTTTTTTCAGGAAAATGACTCAGTCTTTCCAGAACAGAATCCTGCGTTTTCTTTGGGTTAACCTAGCTCAACCATAACCTGGTTGATAAAGTCATGTGACCTAGTCTTAAGGTCAAATGGAATTAACCCTAGCTTTTTGTGGAAACCCTAACTGAAGATGCAGCTGCTATATATTCAACAGAGCTGCTGTTTTAAAAGAAACCCTTTTTTGGTCAGAAGATCATTTGTAAACTGTATAGGTTTAATTATTGTACTTCAAGCAATTATCATTGTGATAAGTGACTTGGAATAGGTTTTTAATTGTAAGGGTTGTGTAGCACTCAAAGCTTTGAAGCAAGAGTGTTTGTATGTTTCTTGACTAAAGCTGTGAAGCAGAGTCAAGTTAGGTGTGTGTATCACTCAAAGCTGTGAAGCAAGAGTGGTTGTGTTGCTTGATTAAAAAGCTGTGAAGCTTAATCAAGTGTATGTTTTTGAAGAGTGTCTTCATCAATTCATTAGTCAAATTGTTTTATGTATCACTGCTGTGATTGAGGGGGAGTGAGTAGGAACTCAGGTTTAAGTTGTACTTACACTACAAGAAAAATGATAGATTGGGACGGTTATTTTGGCTGATTACGACGGTTAAAACCGTCGCAATTTACAATCTACAACGGTAGAAGTAACGTCGCAGAATCGTGCGTCCCCAGCCTATTTCGCGACGGTTGCAAAAACTGTCACGCACAACAGATAGCGACGGTTATATACCGTCGTGAATTTGACTTTATTTTTTGTTTTTGTTGTTGTTTGCGACGGTTATTCTACCGCCGTAGGTTAGAAATTGCGGCGGTTTTAACCGTCGTAATCTGATTTATAAATTTCAAATAATATTTTTATTTAAATTATTATTTAGTAAAATAATTTTAAATATAATATTATTTTACTATTATATTTAAATTATTATTTACTTTAATATTTTTTTATTTATAGTATTTTTATTTTATTTTCTATCACTTTTCAACATAATAAAGTTAATTACAATAAAAACATTTAATATCAAATAATCATCAATAATATCAAAAAAAATGTGATCAAAGGTAAAAAGAAGTGCAAATTTTACCAATAAACAAGAAAAATTCAAATATCATCAAAGGCCAAATTTCATTTTAATATTTACATTGGTTTGCTACAACTTGAGAGAATTACAAAAAATGTTACAATATTCTACAAAATTCATGAAAGTCCTTAGTGTTAAGTGATTTTGTGTTAAACTTCCATGCTAGGACCATGATCCTTCCTTGACTACCATTTGGAAGCAATAACTTCACTCCTAGACAGTGTGTTTGATGAATGGTTGTTAGGTAACTCATTTATTTTAGAACCACAAACAGGCCCTGAATTTCCTCGGCTTCCTGTTGTCTGCGAAAGCACATAACATCATATATAGAAGCAAAATCATGGCTTCCTCAATTCACATAACCAGATTTTAACAGCTTTACCTTTACCAACAAAGCATCCATCTTCCTTTTATCAATCCTGAGTGGACTTTTCATCTCCATCAACATCTTCTGACCCAATGCTTTAATTGATGATTCCCCTTTTTCACTTCTATGCTTTCCAACCCCACAAACCACAATAATTTCAGCAATAATCTCAAAGTTGGAAGCATTCAACAGTAGATTCCAGCTTATTTGACAGATTTTGTAATTTTGTACTTCTAACTTTGTTTTTCTATTCTAGGTTTAGCGCTTGCTATTCCCTAGAGCCTTCAACTGCGTGAATTGCCCCTAACTTTTTGTGATGAATTAGAAGCTCAGCACAAAGAATAGCTTAAATAGTTTAGAGCCTCATGTCATGTCAGTCATATATATTCATGACCAGAAAATGCACCGGGACCCATTTAGAAGGCATCATTTAGCTGTAAATAACAAAGCATTATTTAGGTTCAAACAAAATTGAGTCATCTGTTTTCTCCGAAAAGAGAACAAGCAATTTATGAACCACAAAACTAGTTTACAAGTTACAAGGTATGCACGAATACTAGAAACACCTTCAAACACTACCCCTCAGCACTTTGCTTACCCATAAAACTCCACTATTTGTCACTGCATCAGAACCGCAATGAAGTTGAAACTAAGTTCTAAAATCGACACTGACTACTCACATGGTACAAATACTGTATAGCCTGTAAATCTACTTTGAGCTTCCAACTCACAAGAAATAATAGACTTTGGTGGAGGGAATGGTAACCGGGTCAGGAGTGCTTACAAAATTGAAAAGATTTACACTGCTCTGACTGGTTGAAAAAAATAAAAGCAAATTGATGCACCTGCAAATGGAAGCATTTAAAAAGCATTAACGAATTGGACACATTAGAATAGAATAGAATATAAATTTTTTAAAGAAAATACTGAGGTGAATCGCTAACTCACCGAAAATAGCAAAAATATGGGACAGTCACCAGGCTTCTCCTTGGCATCCTGATATGCTGCATCTAGCTTCTTGTTGCCATTGGGGGTGCTTGTCCACACATTGTATTTCATACTTTTATGAATATCATCCTCGCTGTAAGATTTGATGACCTAAAACTTAGCATCAGAATAACTCTCAGATAAATCTTCCCCGTTGAACTGTTGCTTGTTGGGAACTGGATGCACTTCTTTATTATCATCACTCTTGATAGGAAGGTCCTGACCCTTGAGTAATAATGTGACAGGTCCAAGACTTTTGACACTTTTATCATCAGAACTATTGGAACCTCTTGGTCCCTTGTTCAGCTCACCAAAGCCATCAGTGTTTTTTTTGACATGGTCAAAACCTCGGCCATAACTTGAGGTTTTAAACTTGTTATCAAAAGAACCTGCTCTGGATCCATATGCAGTAGATCCAAAATTTGACCTAGCTCTGTATGTGTTTCCATATTGGCTGTACGCCGTGTTGCTTGGGTACATCCCATTAATAGCATATCCAGAAGACAGTCCCAGTCCAGATGAATGCATGGAACCATACATGTTCTGCAACTCAGGAATAATAAGGTCAATTTTGAATATTTTCTACTAATAGAACACAAATGTAGTGCACAAACAAAAATAGAACTGCCCTACTCTACTGTATAATAGGTGATGCATACAAGGAATAATCTGCCCAAGTGCAACTCGTGCTCGAAGCTGCATCAACAAAAGAAAATTTACAAATTGACCAAGAGAAAGTATTAAAAAGACAACAACTTGATATAAAGATTAAAGGACCTTAACATCCATGCAAGGGTCACTGGCCATCCTCTTGATTTGAGCAACAAGGCCAAAATTGCGCAGTTTTGCAATCCGGCCAAATGCACCGGGGCTTGCAGGAGCAGTGAGATTTACTATGATCCAAGCAGCAGATGTGCGTAGACGGCTGTCATTACTCTGCAAATACTGACTCAAGAATGACTGAGGTCCACTTTCTGCTTGTGGAAAGATCATCTGCATTATGGCTTCTTTATGAAACTCGTTTCCACTTGCAATATTGCTGACTGCGTACATCCCCTAAACAGGAAAAAAACCCCTTAAAGAGTGGCTAATGCTTAAACTAAAACTGATACGGAAAATAACTTTAGGCCCATCTAGTCTTGGGAAAGAAGACATGCTTAATGTTTCTCACGTGTTCTACAAAATAAAGAGAAATCTTTCTGTTGAAATCTAACTTCAAGTTATTTAGTATCAGTACTCCTAACTTGTAACCCTGCTTATCATCTCACACACATCTCCTGTCACTTCTCATCCTTCAATATGATTGTTGTGATAACCATGGTAGTTAAAATCCCAATTTGAATTATAAAATCCCACGATTTTGCAATTATGCTTTCCCTCAGCGATTATGAGTATACGCATAATCCTATTTTAGTGGAATCAAGAAGAATCCTCTATTTTAACTGTTGAATTGTATAATCTTACGATCTTTGAAACGATTATGCTAATGAATGACTGAATTTAAATTTATATGAATATTTGAAGTGTGATTTAAGGTTTTACATAACTTGTGAGCTATGTTTATGAATTTAAATTTACACAAGTATCTCAAGTGATTTAAGGTTTTCCTTGTCGTAATAATCATGGTTGTCAAGATCTCGATCTAGATCTTAAAATCTTAAGATTTTACGACTTCATTCACCACCGACGAACCAAATCTTAAGTAAAAGTGTGTACTGTAGTAAGATCGCTCCAAAATCCTAGCCTTATGACAACGTTGATTGATTTTGCGCGATCCCATCCAGTTCTGGCCATAATTGGCCATTTTCCGGCCACCACCATTACCAGCCGAGAAGGATGACAAATGCAAATGCACAACAATTACGATTTGGTGGCAGTGAATGCATGCCTTTTGAAATGGTGAGTTTTTAGATTTAGGGTTTAGAGAATAAACATAACAATTGTAGGGTTGGTTTTAAATAAACTGGCTTATGGTAAACCAAGTAATGGGAAAATATGTCCCTAATCTCTAAAAAGTGTTGATTGCGGAAAATGATAATAAGACATAAAAACACAATCATACATGTATAAAGAATATGAAAGAGGGTCATTTTCACGAATACACTAGCCTGCCAAAATAGTGTAAAAATATTTCAAATATATAGTATTAGTTTTTGTTTTAGTAGGATCTTGTGATTTTTGTTACAATTTTATATTTTACGATCTTACAAAATAATTGGGTGGGAGCTTCCGATCTTAGTTATGATCTTATGTTTTAAGATCTTGCTACCCTCTCCCAATCTTAGTAATAATGCTATATGCATAAACATGAGTTTTAGAATTTTGTATAATCTTGCAATTAATGTTACGATTCCACGATTTACGATTTTACTTCCTCTTTCAAATTTTGCGTAAAATCTCGAATTAACTACTTCGGTGTGAACCCAATCATAAGAAAGGATAACTACAGTTTTTCTTTTTTTCACCTGTCACTTTTGCAGCAAAGAACACGGTTGTATATGAAATTGGGAGGGGGATTACAAAATCAACTATTAGTAACAAATACATGAGATTAGCTAGTAGTGTCCAAGAAACAACAAACCTGCAATGACATAAACCTCGACCTGCAGCATTCCAATTTTGAGCAAAGATCGCCCAGTGCTAGAAATATCCCTTCAAGACGCTTGGAATTTAATTCAGGATTTTGCAAGTGATTGTAGAATTTGTCTATAGCATTCGCCTCAAATGCTAACTTCTGCAAATCTTCCTTTCCAGCAACTAAACTCGAAAAAGCAAAGGAAGCCTCTTCTCCAACTTGACCAGAATCATCAAGGAGCTCAAGCAAAATATATATCAATTTGGTTTTGGTCGCTATATCTTGCAGAAAGCACGATGAAGAATTCTTTATACAGATCAGGCACAAGCATGCCAGTAACATTGTCCGGGAGAATCGATCCCTGGTTAATTCAATTACAGAACGCAGCGCTCTTCCATTTTGAAGCTCCACAAACTTCGAGACAGCACCTGGATTATTTTTAAGAATTGTAGCTATGGACTCTAAACTAGCATCTCGCTGACTCATCGAACCATCAAGACCACCAACAAGTTTCTCTAAAGAACCAGCAATAGCATGAGCACCAGAAGGCAAATGGAATCAATTCCAATTCATTGATAGTCATACTGCAAAACCAATTCCAATACTGTAATAACTAATAAATATAAAACTTGTAAATCTCAAATACTTGTTACTCACTAATAACTTACCATACAGACAATGCATCAACAGCAACTGTTGCATTTTCCAACTGACCTGTCATAAGCAGCAGTATCCTGTAATACCAATTCTCTGATGGCGCTCTCTGATGGAGCTTTCTTTAAATCAACTCATTATATTATTTGTTAACACAATTGACATTGTTCACATATCCTCCACACTATTTTTTTAATTCACGTTTTGCTTCTAGTGTCCCAACCATCAATCACATACACCTATTCTCATTCACCAATTTCTTAACAATTTTCCACTTTTTACACTACAACTAACACTCTCACACTAAATCTTGTACATAGTATACACATCCCTTTCACGTTTATATCACTACAAATATCTATCGATTACACAATTTATTCAACATACAATTTAACAAAAATCCAACAATAAGTCATTCTTTATTTCTGATAAATCAAGTGGTATTTGATAAAATCATTCTACCTATCATCCACCATTTTTTATCATAACAAATCACAACAATAACAGCCCATAAAACCAAACATAAACTCTATTTTCACCATAAGCCAAACTTGTCAAAACAAATCACCATTAATTCATACAACCTGTCAAAAACCATAATACAATATCATAACACATAAATATAATCCAAGTTTCTATATGCAAAAGAAAGGATATTGAAGTAGAAACCAAAAGCTTGTTCGCCAGAATGATACCTCGAGACCGACACATACAGATTTGAATCCACGCCATACATAATGTCACCACCGACCAGCCACCGTGCATAACTGGTCACTGTCACCAACCACAATGGTGCCCTTGTTGGGTCATAGCCACATCTCCGCAAACATAGAGACCCTCTCTGCATCAGCCACCTCCGTATGACCCACACAACCACAACGCACATTGTCTCTCTCCACATAGCATACACAGCCGATGTGAGGTCCCTCTGCTGCTCAACAATCCGCCATCATCCTCTCAACTACCACCGGCCGCCGCTATTGCTTCGGCCATAAACTCCGATCGTCACACACACCAAAGCCGCCGGCCAAATTATCCATCGACACAAGTTGGAATCGTGTTGGTAAACCTCATGTGTTCTGTCTTTTTTTGTTGTTGCGGGATTGTCATGAACTGAAGAGGAAATTGGAGTTTTTTAGTTCCAGTTTTGAGAAATGTAGAAGAAAGAAAGAGGAATCATAGAGAGAGAAAGTAATGCTAAGAGGTTAGCCTTTCACATTTTATTGCATATTTAATCTAATAATCAAATCAAACCCTAAAACAACAAATTAGAAAACCTAAAAAATCATAAAAAGAATTTTTAAAGGTTTTGGGTGCGACGGTTGTTTTACCGTCGTGAAATAAATTTTAGGACGGATAATTTTACCGTCGTGAAAGGTTTAAGGGTGCGACAGGTGCTTTACCGTCGTGATATGCCTTTTAGGACGGTTAATTTTACCGTCGTGACTAGTTGTTGGTGAAAAATCAATGTTAAAAGTGTTAAATGGGGGCCGACGGTTGTTTTACCGTCGTAATAATAATATTATGATGGTTAAATATACCATCGCAAAATAAATATTAGGGACGGTTGGTGTCAACCGTCGTAAAAACTGTCTCTATATGTCAATTACGACAGTTATCACATAACTGTCGCAATTTTTGTGTCGTTAAACACTAATTTTCTTGTAGTGTTAGATTTAAATTGCATTGGGTAGGTCTTAAGTGAAGGAGATAAACTGGTTGGTTTATTCCTGAATTAACATCTCTTATAGTGGATTTCCTCCCTGGCTTGGTAGCCCCCAGAGTAGGTGTTGTTGCACACTGAACTGGGTAAACAATTGACTGTGTTCTTTACTGTTTTTTTTATTTACTGTCTTATAGAAAGTCAGATATGGTGTCATAACATTAAACGTGACATTGAGTATCTGCAGCCAGAATTTCAATTGGCATCAGAGCAGGCACCCTGCCTGTATTACGGGGTGAGATCTAGGGATATCACTTTCTGGCACTATGGACAAAGAAGGATTTTTTGGAAATAGACCACCCATTCTGGATGGAACTAATTATGACTACTGGAAACCTCGTATGATTGCCTTCTTAAAATCTCTGGACAAAAAGGCTTGGAGAGCTGCTGACAAAGGATGGATCCATCCCACCATAACTGAGAAAGATGGGACAATCAGTCTGAAGCCTGAGGAAGATTGGAGTAAAGAAGAATATGAGTTAGCCCTGGGAAATTCCAAAGCTTTAAATGCCTTGTTCAATGGAATTGATAGAAACATTTTCAGACTAGTACATCAATATGAACTGGCCAAGGAAGTTTGGGACACTCTCAAAACTTCTCATGAGGGCACTTCCAAAGTAAAAATGTCAAGGCTTCAGATGTTGACTACCAAGTTTGAGAATCTAAAAATGATGGAAGATGAATCCATTCATGAGTTTCACATGAACATCTTGGAAATTTCCAACACCTCAGGAGCACTGGGAGAAAAGATGTCAGAAGAGAAACTAGTGAGAAAGATTCTCAGATCCTTGCCTAAAAGATTTGCAATGAAGGTAACTGCCATAGAGGAAGCCCAGGACATCAGCAAGTTGAAAGTGGATGAACTTATTGGGTCTCTTCAGACTTTTGAGATGGGGATCACTGATAATGGTGACAAGAAGAACAAGAGCATAGCACTTGTATCCAACACAGATGTTGAAAACAAGGAGGATGAAGAAGAAAATATTTCAGAAGCTATAGCCATGCTTGGAAGACAGTTCAACAAGCTCATCAAAAGAATGGATCCAAAGTCAAGGTCTAATGTTCATAACATTCCCTCTGACATTGACAGTTCCAGCAGAAGACCAAGGTCAGAAGAAAAGGGAAACCAAGGCAGAGGTATTCAATGCCATGGCTGTGAAGGATATGGGCATATTCGAGCTGAATGTCCTACCTTTCTTAAGAAACAAAAGAAAGGAATGACTGTTACTTGGTCTGACTGTGATTTAGAAAGTAATTCTGAAGAAGAATCTGCCAAACTAGTTACTGCTCTAACTAGTGTTTGTACCTCTGAAAGTGACACTAGTGATGAAGAAGTGACATTTGAAGAACTGGCTGATACCTACAAGAAATTGTGTATCAGAAGTGCTGAAGTCTGTGTGCAGAATGAGAAACAATCAAAACTCATTATAAAGCTGGAGGCTGAAAAAAGGGCAGATCTTGAAACTATAAGTCATCTAGAAGGGGAAGTTCAATTGCTGAACTCACAACTGAACCAAATGACCAAATCTGTCAAGATGCTGTCCAATGGAACAGATAAATTGGAAGAGATTCTTCAAGTTGGACAAAATGTGGGAAACAAATCTGGACTAGGATTTGTGGAAGCTAAGAAATCTGGTGCAGACAAGAAGATCAGGCATGTTAAACAATTGTCAAAGCAGATGTCTCAACACAACTCTCAACATCAGAAACAGAAATACATGAAGAAAAAATACCAAAGATGGAGATGTCATCATTATGGGAGGTATGGACACATAAATCCCTTCTGCTTCAAATTGCATGGATACCCTAATCAAAACTCAGGTGCTAAACCTAAGCCAAAAAGGGTACCACATACTCCTCATTTGAAGAAAAAGGCTACTGCCCTGATAGCCCATACTTCCCTGAGAGTGTCTGCAAAGGAAGGCTGGTACTTTGACAGTGGGTGTTCTAAACACATGACTGGAATAAAGAACATTCTCAATCATGTTAAACCTCACAACACTAGTTATGTGACCTTTGGAGATGGTGCTAAAGGTGAAATCAAAGGAGTTGGTAATTTGGACTGCCCTGAAGTTCCAAGTTTGAGTGAAGTCTTGCTGGTAAAAGGGCTGACTGCTAATCTCATTAGTATCAGTCAATTATGTGATCTAGGATTCAAGGTCAACTTCTCAAAATCTGAATGTCTAGTAATTAATGAAAAACTAGAAGTTGTAATGAAAGGAATCAGATCCAAAGATAACTGCTACTTGTGGCAGCCTGAGAACACTAATAACTCCACTATGTGTCCAATTACCAAAGAAGAAAAAGAGATGAAACGGTGGCATCATAAGCTTGGTCATCTTCATCTAAGAAGAATGAAAAGAGCTATCTCTATGGAAGCAGTCAGAAGGACTCCAAAACTACAGGTTGATAATGTCTATGATGTGGTGAATAAACTTGAAGAAGGATGTGTTGTCAGAACCAGAAGTAATCATGACAAGGATGTTGGAAACAACAAGTCTAATAAATTCTGTTTCCCTGAAGAAATGAGGCGTGAAGTCTCCTCTCCTATAACTCTCCATCAAAATGGAGTGGACAAAAAGAAAATCATTCAAGAATCAACCAGAACTATGATTCATGTCAAAAGAATGCCTTCCCAACTCTGTGCAGAAATGGTTGCAGCTAGGAATAACTGTTCTCAAAATATCTGGACAAAACAGATGCTCACTGAGTATAATGTCTCACAAGATGTTGTGACATTGTATTGTGACAATCTGAATACAATCAATATTTCCATTCAGCATAACAGGACCAAGCACATTGACTTTGTAGAAAAGAAGTCATTTAAACTAGAACATGGTATCATTAAGCTTCAGCTAACTGATTCTTCTACCAAGGCTCTTGTTGGAAATAAGCTTGAAAACTTGAGGGGCAGGTTGGGTATTTGCCAACCTGAGAAATTATAGCAATTAATTTTGCTTAAAACAAGGGTTGAAAGAATTAAGTCTATTTTTAGTGGGTTAATCATATGTTTTCCCAATTCTTTCAAAATCTTTAAGAAGTTGAAAAGACTCTCTTTTGCCTCCTACCTCTCTCGTCTTTGCAACCTGTTCCCTCCTCTCAATCAAAGTTTTTTCTCAAATTGCTACTGCTGCTCTAAGTCAATCAAAATGTCTCAGACATCATCTTCAACCAAGGCGACTTCATCATCCTCATCATCTTTATCATCTGACCAAGACTCTAGAGCAATCACCACATGCATAGAATCTGAAGTTCTTGAGGTCACTCCTCTCAGAGAGATGGCAACTGACCCCGCCAAAGTCAAAAAGCTAAGAACTAGACATGCAGGAAGAGCTCAAGCTGCAGCCTCTGGTAATCCTTCTCATCCTTCTTCTTCTGTACCAAATAGAGAAGGATCAGTTCAAGTTCATCAAGCTATTGCTAGGCTTGTTACTAGTATACTAAGCGGAAACCAACCTGTACCGGGGATTTCTGTCCCTTTAAATCAATCAGGAAGCCCAAATGTGGACCTCTCTGAGAATGTAGATGTCTCTGAGAATGTTGTGACACAAAATGACAACATTCAGAACCCTTCAGAAAAGACTGTTGATCCACCTATCATTGATGTGGATGAGGATTACTCAGATAATGATCTGATTGCCAATGTAAACCCTAGCATAGCTAGGAGATTGATGAAAAGAAAGGGTAATCAAAATGATGCAAAATGTGTGTACAAAGATAAACCTGCTGTTAAGAAATCCAAGGCTGAAGGCATGGCTGAGGTAGAATCTGTGAAAACTATTCAAACCAAAGGGAAGAAGGCCCAGGTGCATACTGCTAGACAACCAATTTCAAAGAAGAGAAAAGAACCTGAATCTTCTGATTCTGATGAGGAATCAGAATTTGAGATTGATGCTGAAGAAATTCCTATCAGAAGGAAGCTCCCCTCCAGCAAAATTGCTAGAGTTCCTGAAGTCCCAACAGACAACATCTCTTTTCATCATCCTGACAATGCAAACAGATGGAAGTATGTTTGCTTAAAGAGAATAGCTTTAGAGAGAGAACTCAACAATGATGCCATGGAGTGCAAAGACATCATGGACCTGATCAAGAATGCTGGTCTGATGAAGACAGTGATAAAATTTACCAAGTGTTATGAAAATCTGGTCAAGGAGTTTATAGTGAACTTGTCTAATGATTGTGCTGATGGAAGGTCAGCTGACTTTGAAAGTGTTTTTGTTAGAGGAAGAAGGGTCAAGTTCTCTCCATCAGAAATTAACAAATTTCTTGGAAGAACAAATGAGGATTGTCCTGATCTGGAGGTCACTGACAATGAAGTTTGTCAAACCATCACAGCAAGGCAAGTGAAGTGCTGGCCCTTGAAAGGCAAGCTGAATGCCAGCAAACTCAGCATGAAATTTTCCATCCTGCACAAGATTGGTGCAGCCAACTGGGTGCCTACAAACCATAAATCAACTATCTCCACAGGATTGGGGAGATTTATTTATGCTGTGGGGACCAAGACTGCTTTTGACTATGGCAGGTATATTTTTGAACAAACTTTAAAACATGCTGGTAGTTATGCTGTCAAAGGACCAATTGCCTTTCCCTCCCTCCTTTGTGGAATTATCCTTGCACAATACCCTGATATCCTGGTGACAAGAGATACAGCCTGCAAAAGAGCTCCTGCCCTTGGGTTGCATTACAAACTGTTTCAGGGATCTCATGCTCCTGATATTGTCATAACATCAGCTGAGATATCGTCTGTGAAGACCCAGTCCAAGACATCTGATGTCATAGCTGTATTAAAAGAGACCTGCAAAGAGCTGGAAGCTAGGAAAAAGACCCTAGAAATCCTAATTGCCAGGTTAGAAAAGGAGGAAGCTGAAGGAAACAGAAGGGAAGAGGGTGTAGAAGCTGAAGGTCATCACAATACTGAAGAAACTAGCTCCTCTGAGTCTGATGACAATGCTTGAAGGTTGGTTGCTGTTTGGTGGTGTTGCTGATTGGTGTTGGTGATACCTGGTGGAGTTTGGAAGTGTGTTCAGTTTTTTCTGCTGCTGCTCTTATTATTTTTTTTGGATAACTGTATAATTTTTATGAACATGTTTCTTTGGCCCATTTGTGGCTAAAGAGGGGGAGAATATTTTGGTACTTACTTAATTAGAAATTCTATTTTTCTGCAGTCATTTCTTTCTGCTGCTATCTATCTCTGATTACTTAGGGTCTTTAGCCAAAAATCTGCCAAAGGGGGAGTTTGTAGTTGTTTAGTTATTGGCTTGCATTTTTGGTAAAACCCAAGTGTATGTGTGAATGTCATGACTGATGTCATAACATTCTAGTTTAGTTTGTACTGATTCATTAGGTACCTTTGCAGAAAAATATTGTCATACATGTATTTATGTTTATAAGTGTGTATCTGAGCATTTTGCAAAATGATCACATTTTCCTAAATCAGTAGACAGGTTTTTTCAGATGTCATAACAGATGTTAAGACATCCTGTTCTGAACTAACAGGTTTGCAGTTTGGTTAATTCTGAGTTTTTTCAGGAAAATGACTCAGTCTTTCCAGAACAGAATCCTGCGTTTTCTTTGGGTTAACCTAGCTCAACCCTAACCTGGTTGATAAAGTCCTGTGACCTAGTCTTAAGGTCAAATGGAATTAACCCTAGCTTTTTGTGGAAACCCTAACCGAAGATGCAGCTGCTATATATTCAACAGAGCTGCTGTTTTGAAAGAAACCCTTTTTTGGTCAGAAGATCATTTGTAAACTGTATAGGTTTAATTATTGTACTTCAAGTAATTATCATTGTGATAAGTGACTTGCAATAGGTTTTTAATTGTAAGGGTTGTGTAGCACTCAAAGCTTTGAAGCAAGAGTGTTTGTATGTTTCTTGACTAAAGCTGTGAAGCAGAGTCAAGTTAGGTGTGTGTATCACTCAAAGCTGTGAAGTAAGAGTGGTTGTGTTGCTTGATTAAAAAGCTGTGAAGCTTAATCAAGTGTATGTTTTTGAAGAGTGTCTTCATCAATTCATTAGTCAAATTGTTTTATGTATCACTGCTGTGATTGAAGGGGAGTGAGTAGGAACTCAGGTTTAAGTTGTACTTAGATTGAAATTGCATTGGGTAGGTCTTAAGTGAAGGAGATAAACTAGTTGGTTTATTCCTGAATTAACATCTCTTATAGTGGATTTCCTCCCTGGCTTGGTAGCCCCCAGAGTAGGTGTTGTTGCACACTGAACTGGGTAAACAATTGACTGTGTTCTTTACTGTTTTTTTTATTTATTGTCTTATAGAAAGTCAGATACGGTGTCATAACATTAAACGTGACATTGAGTATCTGCAGCCAGAATTTCAATATATAATCACATTCTTTTCACACAAACAAGAGGAGGAAAAAAAGAGAGAAAAAACCTTGCCACAACACTGTTAGAATATTTAATTCTTTCAAGAACCCTAAAACCTTGAAATCCTTATTACAAATCCCTCTCTCACTACAAACAAGTCATCACAGTTACAAACCAACACCTCACTACTTCTTCAGTAAGGATAATGCTGGCTGAATCTCCATGATCCAAAGGGCATAAAAGCATTCAGGTCACTAATATTCAGGTCACTAATTTTCCAGTAAGGGTAAGATTGATTTGATCTCCATGATCAAAAGGGTATAATCATTCATACATGCCATATTGTGCCTAAACATTAAATTTCTTCATATATTGGCTTTATTTGCATTTTATGATTTTATTTAATGTGTTCGTGAGATTCAACACTGCAGATTTAGACAGGATCCCATGCAGGTTCATTAAGGAACGTTGAGGCCAAAAGCCAAATGGCCAAAAGCCAAAAGCCAAATGGCCAAAAGCCAAAAGCCAAAAGCCAAATGGCCAAAAGAACAACTTATGCATGACACCAATACATGGCGAGACAGACATCTTGAGAAGATTAAGGAACATTGAGGCCAGAACATAAATGGCCAACAGCCAGAACACAAATGGCCATGAAACCCAATCCAATGGCCAAAGAATGCAGACCACGGTACTCAAGAGTCAATGAACACGCACGTGATGCCAGAAAGTCAAACAAGGCTTTTTGTCTAATGGGCCAGAATACTTCAAATAAAACCTCCCCTTGGGCCTGAAACCCCCCTTGGTTTGCATCCTTTTTAATTTTATTTTCTTTTCTTTTCTAATTCTTTTTTAATTGTTTTAATTGTTTTTTTTACCATAAAATAATTTTCTATAATAAAAACAGAAAAATCAAAAATACAAATATATTTAATTATTATTAATTTCATCACTAAGTTCCATATGACAATGTATACAAGCCATGCATCGACCTATACAAAAGAGGTGACTTGACCTGAGCATTCCCGAAGGTGCCATATCACAGTGTTCACGATCCATGCGTCGACCTATGCAGAAGGATGACTCGACCTGAGCATTCTCGAAGATGCCACATGACAGAGTGCAAGATCCATGCATCGACCGCTCCAAGGGTATGAGTCGACGCATAGTTCCTAAACATTGCTTCCAGGATGAGTCGACCACATAATCGACGTGAGCAAACCCGAGACTTCCCAAAGGAACAACTTTTAATCATGCGTCGACCTGAGCTTTCTTTGAGTCGACTCATAGAATATAAATTTTCAAAAATACTAATTCTTGAAGACTTTTCATGCTACTTCAACATAGTTTTGATATCAAAAATACTAATTCACCATATCATCTAGCAACATTTCCAACATAGTTTTGACATCATTGAAACCTTTATTGAAAGAACCTTACCCTCACATAAATAACCTTCAGTGTTCACAGTTCTATTCATCAATAATTCACACACAATTTTGCAATTTTATTACACATCAACAATTTACAATTTCTTACCTACACATTCACAAACTCACTTTTACAATTTCTTTTCAATTTTTTTTTCAAAACTATTTGACCAATAATTTTCACATGAGACCTCACCCTTTTATTTTCAATTCTTTTAATTTTTACTTATTTGTTGTTTAACCACATGATGATTGTTTCTGATGGTTTACTTTGAAAATTATTTTAACTTTTGCTAACAAAAACCACGTACAAAAACCATTTTTTCACACTTATTAGAAAGCCCTTTTTCTTTTAATTTTATTTTGTGCATAATTCTTCACAATATCATGTTTGTATGACTAAAGCTAATTTTGTTCAACTTATAAAATCAATTTTTCTTTAAAGGATTTCATACACTAAGTGTAATTTGTAAACCATCCTTGCATAAACACTAATTTTTTTACATTAAAAGGTACAAATTTACAACAGATTTTCTCATGAATTTAACCATCTGTTAATCTATTTTCTTTGTATTATAAATGTCAATTTCACAAACCTTAGTCCCATTTTTTGAAAACATCAAATTAAACATGTACAAGACTCCAATCCTTTCTCCAACACAATAACAACCAAAATCACATATCAATACAAGTCTTCCATTGATTCACAAATCAAAATTAAGAGTAAAAACCATATAATTCTTGTTGTTGTTTTTTATATACTGGGTACAGGTAAAAAAAAGAAAAGGTCAAAAGGTTTTGCTGTTACTGTTTTTGGTTTCTAAATTTATCATTGCTATTATTTTATTTTCATTTATTATCATAAAATGGAATGATAAACACCGGGGGGAAGATTTCCCCCCATGATGCATTTCTTCTTTTTTCTTTTTTTAATATTACTTATATTAAAATATTTCAATAAAGTTTAGTTTTTGGATGGATTTTAGGTTCATTAACGTTTTCATTTAGGCCAATTTTATGGTTTCTTTTGGGCCATTATTAATTTTTTTATTTGATTTTATTTAGAATAATTAAGTTTATTAAGTTATTTCATTTAGAATAATTTAATTTATTAGATTAATTGATTTAGAATAATTTTAGTTTATTATTTTAGTCTAATAAAAACTCAAAAAAATAAAAATCAAACACTTTTTTTTTAAATCAAATTAATTCTAATATTTTATAAATAATAGAATCGGTATATTTTACATCCACCACGTCTTCTAATAATTGATTGGTTGGCTTAACGCCTTACCAATTAAATATCCAAATAAAAACATTATAATTCACTCCACACATCAAATCTTTGTTTTTGCTCCATGAGATAATCAAACACTAGCCTTCACTCCATGCGACAACAAATCAATTTCTTCGTCCCGTGCGATTTAATTTTAATAAAGATCAACTCTTTATCAACCAACCAAACATACTTCGAACTACGAAGGACTCTAATTTCTTCTAACAAAGATACATAGGCACACTGTTGTAAAACCAAGCGATTCCACTAACTTAAAAACTTATTTTTCTCTTGTTTTGTTTCTTTTTCTAATTTGATAAATAAATAAAGAAATTTTCCCTCTAAGTCCTAGGTCTAAAAAGGATCCCCTTGAGTACAATGGAGATAGAGGGTGTCTAACACCTTCCCTTTATCTAATCAAGTCTCGAATCCATTGATCTCTAAACATCTAGGATTTTTTCGTTCCTTTCCCGTTCTTAAGACAAATAAGTAGTGGTTGTGAGTCTCATATTTTTTGCCGGTTACGGCTACTGGCGACTCTGCTAGGGAACCCCTTAAGTTAGATTTTATCCTACCTTTAGCTCTAGGACTTCTTGGGTTTTTAATTTTATTCTTTTATTTATTTTTGTTTTTTTATTGTTTCTTTCATTCATGTTATTTATTTCTCCAATATTTCTTATCATATTGTCATATATTTGTTTGTGCGATTTATTTACATGATAAAATCTTAGATAAGGGGTTGTCTATTGGCCAAGAGGGTTTAACATTCCTATGAGTTTTTTTAACAACATCTCTTAGAGTGGATTGAATTCAGAAAAATATCTTTGGAGGTCTAGCCTCTCTTGAGATAGGACTTTGGATTTAATCAATGACTCTAGGAATTTTTAATCAAAAATAAAATCTCATGGTGAGACCTTGTATGGTCTACAAGATGAAAGTCTTGGTGTACACAGAGGCTCCACTTAAAGGAGACCCTTGTGCTTTTCCCTTACGTGTTACCCATGACACCCTTAGAAGCCTCCCAACTTTTTATAGGAGCCTTCTTGTAGGTTGTTCTATTAACATCTTGTCCTTCATAGGGATCCTTCCCGCGAAGGAAATCTTGTCACTATCCCTAAACCTGTAAGGGTTTCCTTTTAAATATTTCAATCCTACACCCATAAGGGTTACCTTTTGTCTATTACTATTCTCTAAACCCGTAAAGGTCTTCTTCTGTGTAGTCCGTGGGACTTCCATTAGTCTTTCACAATCTATAGTCTGTAGGGGTTTCCTTTTAATTATCACTCGTAGGGTTTTCCTTACGTCTATCATAATCCCTAACATGTAAGGGTTCCCTTTTATACATCATAGTTCATAACTCGTATAGGGTATCCTTAGGTCTGCCTTTATCTTTATCCTGCATTGCATTGCATCGCATCATGAAATTTTTTAGCATATTCTAAAAACGAAAAAGTAGTTTTGCATACCCATATGTTTTCATTCGCATACATGTACATACATTTTCATATCATAACCCTCATATCCATTTCCACTTCCGCCCTTATCCAGCCATCACCTAGATTGTTTCCTAATATAAGCAAATGAACTCAAAAAGAAAGCTATGGAGAAACTCAAGAGATACAAGTCCTATTGGAGAGAGAAGGAAACCCTTCACCATGCTAACTATAGGCCTACACAGCGCCTCAGATGCCACTACCATGGGTGATTCCCCTACATCAAAGAAATTTCTCTATTAGCAGAATTAGTATCCCCAACAAAGGTTATCCCCTTACTTTAATAATACTAGAACATCCATAAGCATCTTCTAAAGTCATGTGGATCAACAACGAAGCTCATCCCTAGGATCATTATGCCTTTATCATTTCAAAATTGTAATTGCATTTCTGCTAAGTACTATTTGTTGTAAACTATGTATCTTATTTATTTGTAATTCAAATGAAATCGACATGCATGTTTTTAGAATCAGTCCGTTCATATTCACTATTATGCCATTACTTCCTATACAAAAAAATTAATCAATGCTTTTCCATTTCACTTTTCAACTTTCCATTTTCACCTTTAACAAACTTTGAGGGAGAATGATGTAAATAAAATTAACTTAATTATGCTGACGTTTGCTTTCAATAGTAAGACCGAGCTGACGATGTAAGACATTGTTTTACTCCTTAAATGGTGGATAAATAAGGATTTAATCCATAGTTAAACCCCTCGAGCTAGAAGTTGGAGTTATTTCTATTTTTTTTAAACCTTTAATCTTAACTAGGGACAGGGTAGATTTCAATTAATTCAATAATTCATTCTAAACTCAAGAGAATCAGTCCATTCAAGCAAGAGGTTCAAGCACATCATCTTCCTCGCATTCTTCATTGAAGATCGAGGAAGAAATATAGATAAAGCTCTCAGATCTTCTTCCTCACATATATCATCCAAGATCAAGGAAACAATGAAGATGGAGCTCACAAAGGTCAACATGGCATGTAAGTACGAAGTGCGCCTAAGAGGGGGGGTGAATTAGGTACTTTTAAAAATTCCGGTTTTTAGTGATGATGGTTCTTATTTTTCTGGTTATAAGTGAGTTTAGGAAAGCTTAAAAATGCAGAAAAATAAAGAGACACGAGCGATATATCCTGGTTCCCCTCACAGTCCGAGAGTGCTCCAGTGCCCTTTCAACATGAAAGAGATTTCCTTATTGTGGCAAACTTACATAAGAACTACCAACCAAACCAAGAACAATCCTCTTGGACCAAGAACAATCCTCTTGGATTTTCACTAAGTTACCTATGAGAACAATCCTCTCAATGTAACTACACTTGTATCCAGCAACTTGGAAAGACAAGATTTCAACAAAAACACTTAAACTTAATTCCAACAATCCTGGAAAATAAGTAAGTAAATATCAATTTGTGAGTTTGAGTGAGTAGAGTAATATTGATCACTAAGAGTGATTTGACAATGTATAATCTTCTTCTTTCAATAATAATATTGTACAAAGACTCAAGATATATTTGCTCAAAGTTTTCTGTTTAAAGTATGAAAATATGCAGAAAACTTATGCATGAAAATGAAGAATGCTTGAGTTTGTATTTTTAAAGTTCAGAAAAATATTATGAAAGAAGGTGTTAGATATGAATTTGAAATTGAATATTTATATGTTCATAACACCCTTTTAAAACAACATGAAGATCTGGAAATGTATCATGAACAAATGCCAAGTTTGAGTGAAAAGATGTAATGAAAAGGCATGATCAAAAGGCCTGAACAAAGCTGTTATTTTTCAAATTTGTGCAGTGTGTAATCGATTTCACCTTTGGTGTAATCGATTGCACAAGGTTTTCAACATCTATTTTTTCAAAAATTTAAGAGTGCAATCGATTGCATTAACAATGTAATCGATTGCATGCTAAGACAGTAGCAAAAATTAACTGAGTGCAATCGATTGCACTAACTATGTAATCGATTGCATGCAAAGTCAGTAGCAAATGTTTTGAAAAAATTTAAGTGTGCAATCGATTGCACTAACAATGTAATCGATTGCATAAAGAAACAGAAGCAAAAGATTTGGAATTTTGAAGAGTGCAATCGATTGCACTAAGATGTAAATCGATTGCATGCATAAGAAAAGTGGAATTTTATCTTTGAAAAGCTTAAGTAATGATTCTTAAACATTTCTTTTTCATTTTTGAGCATCTATATCTTAAGATCAAATTAGATAATATTATTATACCTTTAAAGTTGATGAGAGCTTTGATTGAAGATATTATCCTTAGATGCTTAGATGCTTGACCAAAAACTTTGCCTTCTTTGTTAGCCATGGTTTGTCTTCATCAAAACAAAAGCTTATTTGAGAAGCTTGATTTCACATTCTCCCCATTTTTGATGATGACAAACAATCTTTCTTTATGTGATGTACTTTCCGGAAGATCTTCTCCCCCTAAGATGCAAAACTCCCCCTATGTAGGAGAGGGTTGGAATCCTTGCAATTCTTCATCTTGATTGGAGAGTACCTTGAAAAAATAAGACAAGGGAAATACAAGCATAAAGTACCATACATCTTTCTCCCCCTTTTGACATTATCATAAAGAAGGGAAAGATGCCTCAAGCAAATAATAATAGAGCAAAATATTGACCAAAAATTATAAAATTAAAACATTAACGCACATTGTTTTAGAGTTACACAGACAATTGAACAAACGAAACAATGAAATAGTAAGATAACAACATAACAGAAAAAATATCAGCCAGAACATTAGGGGGGATGAATGTCTGGATGATTGTAAGACCATGAGCCTTGGTTCGAGAATTATTGTTGAAGTGGAGGTTCTGTGTAATGAGGAGGAGGTGCAGCTGGGTTGTTTGGGCCGTATGGTGGGATATGCAGGTGAGAATAAAGGTATGAGAATTGTTAGTTCACATATGAGTGAAAATCATTTATCCGGGTTGTAGTGGAGTCATTGATTGCACTCCATTGATTGTTGATGTTGGTGTTCATAGAAGCAAACGGTTGAGCCATGTAGTCCATGAGTTCTTGATTGCTTAGACCAGAGGGAGCAGTAGGAGGAGGAGGCATAGCTTCACCGCCTTCAACTTCTTGGTCATTATCTTCATTGCCAACAACATCTTCACCAATATAGGTGATGGTCTTTGTCTCCTGATTAAAATGTACGCCCATCCTTGAATCAACATTCTTAATTAAAATTCTATTTAAAATAGGATCCATATCCACCTTTTCAAAACCACGAAAATCCACACCAAATTCCTCCATAATCAAAGTGATAAAATAAGCATATGGAAGGAATTTAGACTTTTCATCCACTCTCAGCATATGCATCATCGTCATTCTTGCCCAGTTTACATTAACTCCTTTCTTCCTTGCATAAATAAGCTGCATCTCGAAGCCGGTAACCGTGCAATGGTTTCCAGCTCTTGGAAAAAGTATATAGACCAAGAAATAATGAAATAAGTGATCGTCTATATGGAGGTTACCTACACTCCAGGAATCTCTGGAAGGGATTACTCCGCCAAGACCATGTATCCATTTGGCGCGAAATTCAACTTCACTTAACCGCCCAAGCTGTAAAAAAATCCCTTTTTCGTATAGCCATCCCATATTTCGTTTTCAGGATCATATAGGGAGCTTCCGGTGAAAGGAATATGCAAGATCTCACCAACAACCTGAGGAGTCAGAGAGATACGAGTGCCTAGCACATATGTGACTATCTTTTCTTTGTAGGGAGTTAGATTACTGAAGAACATTCTTACCAAATCCGGGTAGTATGGGCTGTACGAAGAAATCAAGGGTTCCAGACCATAAGCAGCTAGATCGTTCTGAAATGAAAAACATTCTTGAGGGAAGGAGGAGAGAATACCATACTTAGGGTTGGAAACAATTTTCCTTTGAAAGTCTTTGACAAATCTGACTTCTTGTGCTTCGGTGAGAGTTGAGAGCAGTGGATTGGATGTTGAATCAATCTTCTTTTTCCCTTTATCAGAAACTGATGCCTTTCTCTTTGTTCTTGAAGCCATGGATATGGTGTTTTAGGTTTTGTGGTTTTAGGGTTTTGTGAGAGAGAAAGGTTTTGTAAGAGAGAATTGGAAGTGATTTTGGTAGGTATGGAATGAGTTATTAGTATTTAAGTGTATTTGGCTTGGGAATATGAGAGAGGAATTCTGACCAACATTAATTTTCTGTCATAAAAGCTACTTTCAGTGCGTGCAATCGATTGACATACCATGTGCAATCTATTTGCACACAAACAGAATTAAAAAATAAAGCAAAACGCACATAGTGCAATCGATTGCATTGAAGGTGAAATCGATTTGCACATGAAACAAATTGGACAGAACTGAAAAAATTTCTTTGTGCCACCGATTTGCACCAATAAAAATTGTCCAAAACCAAATATTTCTTGAAAATTTAAGTATCACATAACATAAATTCATATATGGCATGTATAAAACATATATAAAAGATATATCAAGGGTAGAATGCACCTTATAAGTCGCGTTCGTCAAGTATGTCGAGCTCTCGAAGAATTTTGTAGAAAGGTTCTTTCGCCAAAGGTTTGGTGAAGATGTCGGCAAGCTGATTATGAGTATCTACAAAGGTTACCTCGACATCTCCTTGAAGAACATGATCACGGAGAAAATGATGTCGAATGTATATATGTTTAGTCCTTGAATGCATGACGGGATTCTTTGTGATGTTGATTGCACTGGTGTTGTCACATCTTAGAGGAATGCACCCTAGATCGAGTCCGTAGTCATGAAGTTGTTGTTTCTTGCAGGCTCATGATACTAGTGCATTACCAAGAATGTGACAAGTACCACATGTGCTCTTTCTATCTGTTTTACATCCTGCATAATCTGCGTCAGAATAACCAATTAAGTTGCAGACACTACCTTTAGGATACCACAATCCTACATTTTATGTCCCTTTGAGATAATTCATGATCCTCTTTACCGCCGTGAGATGAGATTCCTTTGGGTTAGCTTGAAAGCGGGCACAGAGACAAACATTAAACATTATGTCAAGATGGCTTGCCGTCAAATATAATAAAGAGCCAATCATACCTCGATATTTAGTGATGTCGATGGAAACACCTGATTCATCTTGATCAACATAAGAACCAGAACCCATAGGTGTAGACATTTCATTGCAGGTATCCATGTCAAACCTTTTCAAGAGTTCCTTGCAATATTTGGATTGGTTGATGAAGATGCCATCTTTAAGTTGTTTGATTTGAAGTCCAAGAAAATAGTTCATTTTACCCATCATGGACATTTCAAATTCTCCTTGAATCATTGATGAGAACTCTTCACACATTTCTTGATTTGAAGAACCGAAGATGATGTCATCAACATAGACTTGTGCTAGCAAAGTGTCTTCTTTGATTTTCTTGATAAACAGAGTCTTGTCAACTTTGCCTTTTTCGAAACCTTTTTCGCATAAGAAGTTGCTTAAACGATCATACCATGCCCTCGGTGCTTGTTTCAGTCGATAGAGAGCTTTTCTTAATTTATATACATGATATGGATTCTTGAATTCTTCGAAACCGGGGGGTTGCTTAACGTATACTTCTTTAGTGATATATCCATTCAAGAATGCGCTTTTGACGTCCATTTGGAAAAGTTGAAAATTTAATGAACAAGCATATGCAAGTAAGAGACGAATAGCTTCTAACCTTGCAACTGGAGCAAAAGTTTCTTCAAAGTCTATTCCTTCTTCTTGATTATAGACTTGTGCTACCAATCTTACTTTGTTGCGAACAATTATTCCATTCTCGTCAAGTTTGTTTTTGAACACCCATCTTGTTCCAATAATGTGTTCGTTGCTTGGCCTAGGAACGAGTTCCCAAACTTGATTCCTTTCAAATTGATTCAATTCTTCTTGCATAGCTATGATCCATTGGTCATCGCCTAAAGCTTCATCAACTTTGGAAGCTTCAATTTGAGAGACAAACGCCATGTTTAGGCAAGCATCCTTGAGATTTAATCTTGTAGACACTCCTTGACTTATATCACCAATTACTTTATCAATAGGATGATCTCTATGAGTTCTCCATTCTTTTGGTAGATCATTGAGATTTGATTCTTGTTGAGGTGATTCTTCTAGTTGGATGGGTTGATCCTTGGAAGGGTTTTCTTGAGGACCTTCTAAAATTTCATCATCATTATCACAAACAATATTATCCTCCTTGGAGAGGTTAGTTTCATCAAAAGAAACATGCATAGATTCTTCAATAGTCAAAGTTCTTTTGTTGTATATTCTATATGCTTTACTAGAGAGTGAGTAACCAATAAATATACCTTCATCGGATTTTTCATCAAACTTACCCAAATTATCTTTGTCATTGTTTAGGACAAAGCATTTGCACCCAAAGATATGAAAGAAAGCAATGTTAGGTTTTCTTCCTTTGAAAAGTTCGTATGGAGTTTTCTTTAAGACTGGTCTAATGTTAACTCTATTGCTAATAAAACATGTCGTGCTCACTGCATCCACCCAAAAGTATTTTGGAAGGTTTGAGTCGCTAAGCATTGCTCTAGCAAGTTCCACAAGAGACCTATTCTTTCTTTCAACCACTCCATTTTGTTGTGGAGTCCTTGGTGCCGAGAAGTTGTGAGATATTCCATGTTCTCCACAGAATTCTTCAAATAGAGCATTTTGGAATTCTCCTCCATGGTCACTTCTTATTGAGGCAATTGTAAGAGACTTCTCATTCTGAATTTGTTTAGCATACTTCTTGAACGCCTTGAATGCATCACTTTTCTGCACTAAAAAGAATGTCCAAGTATATCTAGAGAAATCGTCAACAATAACCAAAGCATATACATTACCTCCGAAACTCCTTGTTCTCGATGGACCAAATAGATCCATATGTAACAATTGTAGTGGCCTTGTAGTGGACACCACATTCTTAGATTTGAAAGTTGATCTAGTTTGTTTCCCTTTTTGACAAGCATCGCATAGTCTATCTTTGATGAAATTTCTCTTAGGCAATCCAATGACAAGATCATGCTTGATTAATTTATTCAAGTGTTCCATATGAATATGAGCAATTCTTTTGTGCCAAAGCCATGAGTCATCGTTGTTCGCCATGAGACATTTAACCTTCAAAGATGGATCATCAAGGGAAATCATAAATATATTATTGATTTTTTTACCTTTAAGTATAACCTCATGAGTGACTTCGTCTTCTATCAAACATTCATCCTTGGTGAACTTGATTTTGAAGCCTTTGTCACAAAGTTGGCTAATACTTAGAAGATTGTGCTTTAGTCCTTCAACATAAAGAACATCTTCAATGGATGTGAAAGGTGGAGCACCAACTTTGCCTTTGCCTAGGATTCTTCCCTTATTATTGTCTCCATAAGTGACAAAACCCTTGGCCTTTAGCGCTAGATGTGAAAATTGGTTTATGTCTCCTGTCATATGCTTTGAACAACCACTATCAAGATACTAAAGATTGCATGTGGTCTTCAAGCATACCTGCAAAACAAATTAGGTTTTGTTAGGTACCCAAGTTGCTTTGGGTCCTTCATAACTAGTGCCTTTCTTTACCCATACATAATGCCCACTTGCCACACTGAAGTTTCTAACATAGCAAGCATTAGGTGTATGGCCTTTAATTCTACAATAAAAACAAGTAGGTTCAAATTTACTTCTATATCTAGAAGGATAAGATTTCTTTTTAGGAAATGTTTTCTTTTTCAGATAGTGACAAACTATTTTAGGTTTGTTCACTTTCTCTTTGGAAGATTGATCACTTTCCTTAACAAAGATAGTTTTGTTAGAACTTGGTTTTGAGAACTTTGAATATCCAAGTCCACTTTTATCATTGGAGTATCTTTGTTGGCTAAGAACACCTTCCAATCCAATTTTCCCTTTTTCATATCTTTCAATGACTCTTTTTAATTGGACAATTTGGAAAGAGAGTGAATCACAATTTTTGCATACAAAATTATGTTTTTGTTCATCACTTGATTTTTGTTTTTCTTCTTTGAAATCTTTTTCCATTGAAACATATTTTTCTTCTAAGGATGAAATTTGTTTCTTTTGTGATGAAATAGTTTTATACAGAATTTTGAATTCATTCAATAGTTCATCTATAGCACCTTGTGCATCACTATCAAAAAGAGAAAATTCATTACTAACCTCATTGTCTTCATCATCGGAATGGTATGAGGCCATCAATGCTAGATTTGCACTTTCATCACTATCGGAGTCGGATGAGGAACTTATTTCATTGTCCTCCCATGCGACATAAGCCTTTTTGTTCTTGAATCCCTTCTTGCTTTTGAAGCCACTTTTCTTGGAGAGTTTTGGGCAATCCAGCTTGATATGACCTTGCTTACCACATTCATAACATGTGATTTCTTGTTTTGATGTGGAGCCTTCCTTTTTCTGAATATGTTTCTTTCCTTTTGAATGAGAAAAAGGTTTGTCATTTCTACTGAAGAACTTACCAAGCCTTTTAACAAGAACCATGAAGTTTTCATCTTCTTCTGGATTGTTTTCTTTTTCAACTTCCTTGGAGTCTATCTTCAAAGCAATATTCTAGGATTTCTTCTCTTGATTTTCATGCTTTTCGAGTATTCCGAGTTCCGTTTCGTATTCTTGAAGTTTTCCAAATAATGTTGCGGATGACATGTTGGAGAGACTTTTCTTTTTTGAAATTGTTGTTACCTTTGGTTGCCATTCCCTAGTTAAGGACCTAAGTACTTTCAAGTTCAATTCATCATTTGTCAAAGATTTACCAAGAGCACTTAGATGATTTGTCAAGTGCACAAATCTCTTTTGTAAGTCAAAAATGGTTTCTCTGGGCTGCATTCAAAATAGTTTGTATTCTTGACTTAGGGTATTTAGTCTTGATCTTTTTACTTCAACCGTTCCTTCATGAGTTTGTACCAAGGTATCCCATATTTCCTTTGATGTTTTGCATGTCGAGACACGGAAGAATTCTTCCATACTAAGTGCACCTTGAAGAAGGTTTATTGCCTTTTTGTCATAGATAACTTTCTTCTTATCATCATCGTCCCATGCAGTTTTAGGCTTTGATGAGCCAACACCATTGATTACCGTTATCGGGATAAATGGACCATTTTCGATGGCATCCCATATTTCTTCTCCTTGTGCTTCTAGATGCGCCTTTAAACGAATTTTCCAGAAGTCAAAATATTCACCACAGAATAGAGGAGGCTTGTTGTTACTACCACCATATCTGAAAACGGGATTATGATTTGCGGAAGGCATTCTGGATCTTTTAGGAGAAGGTTACCTATAACCAACTCTGATACCAATTATAAGTACGAAGTGGGCCTAAGAGGGGGGGTGAATTAGGTACTTTTAAAAATTCTGGTTTTTAGTGATGATGGTTCTTATTTTTCTGGTTATAAGTGAGTTTAGGAAAGCTTAAAAATGCAGAAAAATAAAGAGACACGGGCGATATATCCTAGTTCCCCTCACAGTCCGAGAGTACTCCAGTCCCCTTTCAACATGAAAGAGATTTCCTTATTGTGGCAAACTTACATAAGAACTACCAACCAAACCAAGAACAATCCTCTTGGACCAAGAACAATCCTCTTGGATTTTCACTAAGTTACCTATGAGAACAATCCTCTCAATGTAACTACACTTGTATCCAGCAACTTGGAAAGACAAGATTTCAACAAAAACACTTAAACTTAATTCCAACAATCCTGGAAAATAAGTAAGTAAATATCAATTTGTGAGTTTGAGTGAGTAGATTAATATTGATCACTAAGAGTGATTTGACAATGTATAATCTTCTTCTTTCAATAATAATATTGTACAAATACTTAAGATATATTTGCTCAAAGTTTTATGTTTAAAGTATGAAAATGTGCAGAAAACTTATGCATGAAAATGAAGAATGCTTGAGTTTGTATTTTTAAAGTTCAGAAAAATATTATGAAAGAAGGTGTTAGATATGAATTTGAAATTGAATATTTATATGTTCATAACACCCTTTTGAAACAACATGAAGATATGGAAATGTATCATGAACAAATGCCAAGTTTGAGTGAAAAGATGTAATGAAAAGGCATGATCAAAAGGCATGAACAAAGCTGTTATTTTTCAAATTCGTGCAGTGTGTAATCGATTACACCTTTGGTGTAATCGATTGCACAGGGTTTTCAACAGCTATTTTTTCAAAAATTTAAGAGTGCAATCGATTGCATTAACAATGTAATCGATTGCATGCTAAGACAGTAGAAAAAATTAACTGAGTGCAATCGATTGCACTAACTATGTAATCGATTGCATGCAAAGTCAGTAGCAAACATTTTGAAAAAATTTAAGTGTGCAATCGATTGCACTAACAATGTAATCGATTTCATAAAGAAACAGAAGCAAAAGATTTGGAACTTTTAAGAGTGCAATCGATTGCACTAAGATGTAAATCGATTGCATGCATAAGAAAAGTGAAATTTTATCTTTGAAAAGCTTGAGTAATGATTCTTAAACATTTCTTTTTCATTTTTGAGCATCTATATCTTAAGATCAAAGTACATAATATTATTATACCTTTAAAGTTGATGAGAGCTTTGATTGAAGATATTATCCTTAGATGCTTAGATGCTTGACCAAAAACATTGCCTTCTTTTTTAGCCATGGTTTATCTTTATCAAAACAAAAGCTTATTTGAGAAGCTTGATTTCACATGGCAGTCACAAACAATCTAAACTAAAAGCAAAATCTCAAGATTTATTTCTTAAAAAAAGGCCTGCTAAGTAAAAAAGGAAAAATCTAAGAAAAGTTGACTTAGGTAAAAGTTAGGGCATCTCGAAGGACCGAATATTCAAAATAATTAATCCATGCATAAATAAGGGATTAAAAGAAGAAAAAAAAAGAAAGAAAAAAAAGAAAAAAAGTTTGTGACTGACACCTCAAGAATCATCAATGCTTCTCAGTAGTGCTTAAACCTTATCAATGCTTCTCATCTTCATCGTGACTAAGAAAATTCTTTTACAGACTGAATGCATCTGTTGAGTTAGTTGAATTTAGGAACAGATAATATCAAGAAGAATGGGGTGGGCTAAATAATTTTTGAGCCTTATATCTTTTGTTTCTTAAACTCTGAACCAGGCCACGTTACAAACTTCAAAAGTCCTAATTGAAGCTAGGTTCACCATGAAAGCATACTCAACAAGATTTGTGTTAAACTGGCTCCTAGTGTTTATTAATTTATCGCTAACCACATTTTTTTTGCATCTTTATTTGTACTCATCCATGGTACGCTGTATCTATTTTCCATATCAATATTCACCATATTTATTTTCCATAACCAATTTCGATTTCAAAACTTGCATTTGCATCACGTTAGAATTACTTTTCAAAAAGGAAAATTTTTTGCTTGCAAATCAATACTTAGCATCAAGGAAATTTCAAAAATGGTCTAATCAAAGGAACACTGTGATACGATGGAAGAACTGACTTGAGGGTTTTGCGTTTGCTCGCAAATATTGCGGTTAGCAAGAGTTGCCACTGACTTTTCTTTTATCCAAAAGGAAAGGTGAAAAAGCACAGGAAAGACCTTTAAGATTATTTCTTGAGTTCGGTGGGTAGATTATAAAAAGGGAAGGTATTAGCACCCTTTTCATCCATGGTTATCCATGGGCTCTTAGTTATTTTCTAGATCACTTGCTTTTGTTTGAAATTGTGCTTTGTGTGGTTTTGAAAGTATTTTTGAAAATAAGCTATTGTTTAGGCAATCTTTGTAATGATTCTCGTTCGTAAGAATGTATACAAAGATGTTTGATCTCTTGAAAATGTTTTCAATTTTGCAAGATGTTTGAAAGTGTGTGTGATTGTTTTGAAAATAACAAGGATGTTTGTTCTGAAATGGAGCAAGTAATTAGGAGCAATCTACCTACTCAAATGTCTTTGTTGTTCATTTTCTCTTCCTTTGGCATTGTTGTTTTACCATTGATTTGGTAAGAAATCCTATCTTTGGATGTAAATGGGACGGGTGTGGGTCATCGTATAGCCATGATTAGCAATGTTGCAAGGTATCTTAGAATTATTTTTGAGGGACTAAGATCATTTGTAAGGCAACTTAGATAGCGTCATCGAGGGACTATGATCTTGTATTTGCTTGTTTTTTTTTGCTAAGATACCTACATGCGTAATATGGCCATTTTTGTAAGGCAACCAAGTGGAGTAACCCTAGGGGTGCTTGTGTACAAGTGTATTGTCTTCATGCTTGATTTTGTCTTGAATTAGGGTTTTCTACTTGATTGATTTTATTCTTTCCATACAAACCCTAATTACTAGCATTTGCATATAAAGCGATAAATTGCGGAAAGTAAAATTATTACGCTATTACATCATTAGGGGAGGGGTGTACAAATTACAAATGGGGGTTGCAAAAAAATATAAACCTAGTTAGTCTATTACAACCATATTGATGGGTATTGATGTGCAAAGATTTAAATATACAAGATGAAATAAATATACAAGAAATATAATTGTTAAGAAAATGGGTATTTTGGATTTTTATGAGAAAAAAGGGAAATCATTTTAACCTAATTAGTTAAAGAAAATAATTAATTAAACTAATAAAAGTAAACCTAATTTACTAAGAAAATATTTTAAAATAAAACCCTAAATATATTAATTGATTAAAAAGAAATTAAGTTTATAAGAAAAGCATTTTTTTTTGTTATTTTTGTCTTGGAAATGAATTATAGTATTATAAAATATTTTTGGCTTTTTTTTATATTAAAATAATATATTTAAATAGGTATCAAAGAAAATAAATAGTAATCTAGTTTTAATTTAATTTACAAGATAATTAGTAAAGATAAATAAATTATGATGAATAAAAATAATTTTTTGTGTGAGAAAAATATTTAAATTTTGTCAAAACATAAATAAATCTACTATTTTTATATTTTTTATGATTTTTTTAGTATTTTAGAAAAAATATTTAAAATGAAAAACGAAATAAATAAATAAATAAATACAAATGGGTCAGGGGGTGCCAAAAGTCAGGATGGGAGTCAGCAAAGAAAAAAAAACACAAGGCTCACTTATTGGAAGCCCAAGCGCCTAGCTGAACAAAAGTGATGAAAAAATGCTAAAAAATAATGGCAAAAGGTAGCGTTGGGTATCAAACCCAAGACCTTACATACACACGCGCGCTACCTTTGCCACTGGGGTGGCTGTACATCCGTTAATACAAATGAAACAATAAATACATAAGGTAAAACGTCTCCATGACCTTTACTTCGTCTTCAACCTTCAGCCAACCGAACCATCTATATCTCATTCATTTCTCAACAAAAATGAAAAATGCAAACATGAAAGTTGTGTCGTTTTTCCTCACGAATCTAACCATATAACTTATGTAATCTAAGATTCAAAGATGAAGGTTAATTTTGCTGGCCCTAAATTGAAACCTAATTTTTCAGAAAGTTCAAATCTGAAATTCTCTACATACAATCAATATAAATGAAAACTATGAACATGGTCAATTTTAGAGCAATGATATCTACATTTTATCTTCACAAATCAGAAACAAATGATGTCTGTATAAAGAGATGGAAGTTTGAAAACTTACCTCTTGCAGCTGGAGTCGTGAATGGAGTTTGAGCAACTTTGGAGATGGCTCGATGATCTGTTTAGCTTGCCTGGACCTCCTTGAGTGTATTCCAACTCTTACTTTGCTTTGAAAGTCCCTGAATCTCCTTACTCAAGTCAACCTGTAAGCTTGATATTTGAAAATGGTGGATAGTGATGTAGGGGTTACATTCTTGAAACAGGGGCCTGGATCACTTGTGTATGATGTATGTAAGGTGTTTGAATGATTAAGAATCAAAACACACGAGTGGAAATGGAGATGGAGAGTTTTGGCTTAAAATTGTCAAGTTGAGCAGTCTTGTGCAGCAAAGGTGTTTGGGATGGTTTTTGGATGCTTGAAATCATATATTAGCTTGAAATAAACTTTTTAATATGTATGGAAAAGATTAGAGCATAAAATCACTCTAGGTTTCTGAGTTATAAGGTTATGGCTCTATAACTTGCTTTTGAAGAAAAGTGAAATGACAAATCTCAAGTATTGTACAAGCATGTTCTGAGCTTTATTAGGTCTTAGACATATTTCTTTTGGTTTATAGGAGTTACGTGTGCAGAAAGATCAAGTTAGAAGCTCAAGACAAGTTTACTTTGTGATTAAAGCAACTTTTCAAAAATAGAATGGTAGCTTTCTTCCAAAATGGCAAATTGGCTTGGACAATGCTTGGAACACTTGGATAATAGCTCAAAACCAAGTGTAATCTTCTGATTATGAAGAAATATTGAGTTTTAGAGGCCTGCAAAACAAGATTGTGCAGCATAGGTTTGAAATTGGATTTTTGTTCATCACAAAATGCCTTGTGATTCAAGTGACAAAACACCAACTTCATCTCTTCGATTCTACCTACTTAAGAATGATATCAAGGAGTTCTTAAACATTTTGGAAAGCTTTCAATATGCTATACAACTCATCTTCGAATTGCTTTTGAAGATTACCCTTGGAACTATATGAAAAAGTGCCATAAAGTTAGGTCAAAATACTGGCCAAATTAGGGCAAAATTTCACTAAGTGTTTAGTTTCATGACCCTATGTTCTTGAAATTATAACTTGAGATCCAAGCACTTTTGGAAGAAGTTGTGTGAAAAAAAGTTGTAGATTTCATGGAGATCAACAACCTTCATTTTGGAAGTTTCTCTTGAATCATCTTGCATCATGGTGAAAATTTGGCTCAAAGTTAAGAAAAAACATGAAATTTCCAACACTTAGAAAAATTTCTAAGTTTAGAAATTTTGACTTTTCAAAATGAAATCTTGACTTTTGATTTCTTGATGAATAAGTTTCATATTTTGACATGTTTTGATGAATTATGATTTTTGGCACTTGAATTTGACCAAAAAGTCAAAGTTTGACTTTTCAGTATACAATTGACTTTTGATCAGTTGACTGCAAAATTCATTTGTCAATCCAATGGATTTGCAATGTTTTCAATCATGTAATTAGGTCAAAATTATGCAATTGGAATCTTGAGATCATGCCTTAAACCAATTGACCATTTTCTAGGTCAAAAATCAGAAATTGCCCTTTCCCAGTCAAAACCCTAATTTTGACCATTTTGCCCTTTTGGAGATTTGATCAAATTTCTTGAGGAATTGTGGTCCAAACTTGATAAAATGATACATATGGGTTTAAAATGTTGATGTGGATTAAAAATTATGAAGTTTGGCAGTAAATTGGCCATGGTTGACTTTTCCCCAATACAATTGATTTGTAGGTCAACTGCTCAATTGACTGAGCAAAAATGTGATCCAAGGCTTGAAACTTGACATGAGTAATCTTGTGGGTCCATAATGGTCCATTAAAGTCATATGAAGCGTTGATAGTTCAAAAATCCTTATGCAAAATCAAACCCTAATTTTGGTCATCAATGTCTAAGGATGTGTCTTGAGCTGATCAAACCCTAGTGCAGTCTTGAGCCCAAGGAGATCTTGTGAGAAAATTCTTGATAAGTGAGTGGGGAAATTTTAGGGTACAATAGCTGCCCCTGTTTAATCTTCTTAAGCTTGAAAAGTTAGATTGGCATGTTTTGCCAGTCGTGACTCGAAGGTGGAAGATGATTGGACACTAGAGTGCCCAGAAATTTGCACTCGGTGATGTGATGGTTGAGGGAATGGGCTTAAAGATGCCATTTAGAGAGGTGATGGAAAGTTTTTAGGGATGGGCTTGTAGATTCCATCCGAGAGTGATTGTTGGTATTGTAATTCGTAAGCTGAAAGAATGAGTATCAGAATGGCGTTCGTGTCTTGAGCGTATCTGAACTATATCTGGGAGCTGATTTTGAATGATTATCAGAATGGCATCTGTGTCTGGAGCGTATTTGAACTGTATCTAAGAGTTGAATTTGAATGAGTATCAGAATGGCATCCGTGTCTGGAGCGTATCTGAACTGTATCTGAGAGTTGAATCTGAATGAGTATCAGAATGGCATCCATGTCTGGAGCGTATCTGAACTGTATCTGAGAAGTTGAACCTGAATGAGTATCAGAATGGCATCCGTGACTGGAGCATATCTGAATTGTATCTGGAAGAGGCTCTGTATGAGTTATTAGAATGGATTCCGTGTCTGGAGCGTATCTGTACTGCATCTGAAAACTTTTGAACATTGTTAATGATGGTTGTTAATCTTATCCTGCAAAGGGTAAAATGTTAGCTAAGATGCAAACTCTGTTGTAAAGAAAATGTCATGTACTGCTTGTAAAATCCTGTTGTGAAATCCTGAGAAAATGAACGACTTCTACCGGGGATTGATAATTGGAAGCTCATTCAGTTGGAAATTAAACTGCAAATTGTGGGGGATTTATGGAAATAACTTAGAGAGATTTCTCTACATATTAAAGCCATTAGTAATTGTCTTTTATTTTGTTTATTGGTAAACAATAATTATGTTCAAATGCATATGTTCAACAATGAACCATAGGACGTTTTTGTAAAAAAAACACAAGAGTAAAGAAAAACAGATAGTTTTGCACTTTCAAAGGAATATCTTTGTATTAACTTTGAGTAAGTATTTGTACAATGAGACAATAATTCTAGTAAGAGAATGTTGTCGTAAAAAATGAAAATTTTGATACAAAGAAAGGATAGCTATGTGCAATAATCCCATGGGGATCCCATTCTGCTATAGCCTTTGTATCTCCGAGAATCTTGTCTATTTGTTGCCTCGTCCGAAGATGATTGAATTGATCAGAATCTCTGAGTTTGTCAGTTGAAGCCCAAGGTTGTCCGTAAGGTGATCCAACGGGACATAGTCATACGCTTTAATTCCCTGACTTTTTCCTGGACCGTCCTTTCGGGTTTTCAGTCCACCAGGATACCCCTTTTTGCCCAAGTCGCCCTTTCGGGTTTTCAACTTACCGGGTGTATATATTTTTTTGTTTTATCCCTAATTTTTCCCAAATATTTTTGGTTCGCCGGGATGCCCTTGTTTTTCCTAGGTATGTCAACCTAGCGGGTCTCTTATACGTAGTATCTTTTGATTATGTCCGCATTCACAGGATGCGACAGGTCGTCGCCATCCAGGTTGGTCAAGATTATTGCCCCACCAGAGAAAATATTTTTGATTACAAATGGTCCTTCATAGGTAAGAGTCCATTTTCCCCTGGGATTACCTTGTGGCAGTATGATGCGTTTGATCACTAGATCCCCAACTTGATATACTTGGCGTATGACCTTCTTGTTGAAAGCCTTGATCATTCGTTTTTGATACATTTGACCATGGCAGACAGCAGTAAGTCTTTTCTCACTAATTAAGTTCAGTTGATCAAGTCGAGTCTTGATCCAATCATCTTCGTTCAGCCCTGCATCCTTCATAATCCTCAGAGAGGGGATCTAGACCTCGATAGGCAAGACAGCCTCCATGCCGTAAACCAGAGAATAGGGTGTTTCCCCAGTTGATGTGCGAGTTGTGGTACAATACCCGTGGAGAGCGAATGGTAACATCTCATGCCAGTCTTTGTATGTGACTGTCATTTTCTGTATGATCTTTTTAATGTTCTTATTTGCAGCTTCGACAATATCATTCATCTTTGGCCAGTAAGGGGAAGAATTGTGATGCTGGATCTTGAATTGCTTGCACAAGGCGGTGATCATAATATTGTTTAGATTTGTACCATTGTCAGTGATGATCCTTTCCGGGATACCGTACTGGAAAATGAGATTTTTCTTGATGAAACGGGAAACAACATTCTTGGTAACCGAAGCGAAGGAAGCTGCTTCCACCCACTTTGTAAAATAATCAATGGCCACTAAGATGAAGCGGTGTCCATTAGAGGTTGTCGGCTTGATTTCCACAATCATATCTATTCCCCACATAGCAAATGGCCAAGGAGCTGTCAAGACATTCAAAGGAACCAGAGGTACGTGCACCTTGTCAGCATAAATCTGACACTTATGGCAAGTTCGAGAGTGTTGATAGCAATCTTCTTCCATGGTAGACCAGTAATAGCCTACCCGTAGGATTTTCTTTGCCATCGTATGCCCACTTGAGTGGGTGCCAAAAGTGCCTTCATGCAATTCAGCCATGATCCTTTCAGCTTCAACCTTATCTACACACCGAAGTAACACAGAGTCATGATTGCGTTTGTACAAGATGCCATTACTAAGGAAGAATTTAGCAGAGAATCTCCTTAACAACTTCTTATCATTGACTAAAGCTCCTTCTGGATATTCTTGATCCTTAAGATACTTCTTGACTTCGTGGAACCAAGGCTGGTCCATTACTTCTTCAGTATTAATCTCGTGACAGTGTGTTGGTTCCTCTATTCGTTCAATGGTGATATGGGGAGCCTCGTTATCCCAATTAAGTTTAAACATAGATGACATTATGGCTAGAGCGTCTGCTAGCTGATTTTCTTCTCGCGGGAAATGCTCGAAGGTAATCTTCTCAAAATGTGGTAACAATGTCAAAACATGTTCTTTATAAGGGATAAGGTTAGGGTGTTTGGTGTCCCATTCCCCTTTGATCTGACTGATAACCAAAGATGAATCTCTGAATACATCCAAGGATTTGATCCTCAAGTCTATGGCAGCTTTGAGACCAAAGATGCACGCTTCATATTCCGCCATGTTGTTTGTACAATTGAAGCTAAGTATGGCAGTAAAGGGAGTATGACACCCTTCCGGAGATATGAGTATAGCATCAATACCATTTCCAAGTGCGTTGGATGCCCCATCAAAGAATAGTGTCCATTGGGATCCTTGTTCAGGTCCGTCGTATGGCCTAAATTCTTCACAGTTATTTACCGTCATGATGTCTTCATCTGGAAATTCGAATTTCATGGATTGGTAGTCTTCTACAGCTTGGTGAGCAAGGTGATCAGCTAATACACTGCCCTTTATTGCTTTCTGGGTAGTATACTATATGTCATATTCTGTCAGGATCATCTTTCATCTCGCTATTCTCCCAGAGAGAGCAGGTTTCTCGAATATGTATTTTATCGGATCCATTTTAGATATCAACAAAGTAGTATGAGTCAGCATATACTCTCTTAGCCGGCGAGCAGCCCATGCCAGAGTGCAACAAGTTTTCTCGAGCAGTGAATATCTGGTTTAACAGTCAGTAAACTTTTTACTCGGGTAATAAATAGCATGCTCTTTTCGGCCAGACTCGTCATGCTTCCCCAATACACACCCCCATTGAGTTTTCTTAAACAGTCAGATACATGATCAATGGTCTTCCATCGACTGGTGGCAACAACACATGAGGCTCTTGTAGGTATTCTTTGATTTTGTCAAAAGCAACTTGGCACTCGTCATTCCATTTGACTACTTGATCTTTCTTCAACAGTTTGAAGATTGGTTCACAAGTAGCTGTCAGGTGAGAGATGAATCTGACAATGTAGTTCAAACGTCCCAAGAACCCTCTGACTTCCTTCTCAGTATGAGGAGCAGGCATCTCTTGTATTGCTTTAACATTGGCAGGATCGACCTCGATACCTTTGTTGCTGATGAAAAAGCCTAGGAGTTTACCAGACCGTACCCTAAATGTGCATTTGTTTGGATTCAACCTCAGTTTATACTTCTTCAGTCTCTCAAACAATTTTTATAAATGATCAAGATGCTCTTCTTCTGTTTGAGATCTGGCTATCATGTCTTCCACATAGACCTCTATTTCGTGATGTATCATGTCGTGAAATAGAGCTACCATGGCACGCTGATAGGTTGCCCCAGCATTCTTCAGTCGGAATGGCATCACCTTATAGCAGAAAGTGCCCCACTGCGTGACAAACGTTGTTTTCTCCATGTCCTCGGGCGCCATTTTGATTTGGTTGTAACCTGAGAAACCTTCCATGAAGGAAAAAACTTTGTGTTGTGCCATATTGTCAACTAGAATATCTATGTGGGGGAGTGGAAAATCATCCTTAGGGCTTGCCCTATTCAAATATCTGTAGTCCACACACATTCCCACTTTGGCATCATTTTTGGGCACAGGAATAACATTGGAAATCCATTGAGGATAAGAGGTGACAGCCAAGAATCCAGCGTTGAATTTCTTCATGACTTCTTCTTTAATCTTTTCTGACATATCAGGCCTCATGCGGCGAACCTTTTTCTTTACTGGCGGACAATCCTCTCTTGTAGGCAGACGATGTACCACAATATTTGCATCAAGTCCTAGCATGTCTTCATACGACCAGGAAAAGACTTCAACATAATCGTGTAATAACTTAATCAGACGCTCCTTGATACTGGGTTCCAAATTGGCACCCACATTGACCTCTTTTTTGTCTTCTTTGGTACCCAGGTTGATTGTGTCCATGGGTTCTTCGTGAGGCTGAATGGTTCTCTCTTCTTGTTGTAGTAGTCTGGAAAGTTCCCCTGGTACTTCACAATCTTCCTCACCTTCGTCTTCGGCTTGGTAGATTAGATTCTCAGAGTCACAAAAGGCCATAGCAGTATCGTTACCCATGGGATCCCGAATGGATGTATACCTACATTGTGAGTGTGAGTGTGTGTAAGGGTATAGCTATCCTTGAAAGAAATAAAAATGAAAAAAAGAAAAACAATGAGCACAAAATTTTGTATGCGAAAACGTCCATGATTCATTGATGTCATATGAAAATGAGATAATAACCCTTACAAATGGACCATTGTGCCTCGGGTAAGACACAAGGATTTAAGAGTGCAAATTTTCTTAATATTATAGATCCAACAAAATGTAAAGACAAATTACTGTGGGATAAAAGTGGTCGGGACAAAATCTCTAGCCTCCCAGTTGCTGAGCCCTCCATTAACAGTTGGGAATATCCATTCCTCCAAGTCACAGCTATCTTCATCATCTTCTACGGTGTTGACCTCACGGTTGCTGATCTTCAGGGGTGGTCCTCCGGCACGAGCGTGGCGTACAACCTTCTGAGCACTTGAAGTGAAGCCTAGGCCAACCTTGCCAAACTAATATGGGATATCTGGGAGTTGTCCCCAGATAGTGCACCCACCTTCTTCTACCACTGCTTTGGCATCCTTCAGAGATGACATCCGGAGTGGAGGCCTTGTGATCTTGGGAACAACCTTTGTTACTTCCACATCTTGCGGGACCTCTTCAAAGTGTTGAAATGGAGTTTCAATAAATTCACCATATAATTCCATATATCTGAAGGAGTTGAGATGGTTGATCATATACTCTTCTTCTCCATGAACGGTGATAATATTCCCTTCAACCAGATATTTCAGCATTTGGTGCAACGTAGAAGTGACAGCGCCATCATTGTGAATCCATGGTCGACCTAGCAAGAAGGAATATGAGAGACAGATATCCATTACATAAAAAGTTGAATCAAAAGTTTGTGTTTCAACTTTTATGGGAATGTCTACCTCCCCATGTACCATCCTTTTCGAGCCGTCAAAAGCCCTTACTACTATGTTACTTGGCTTCAATGTCAATCCCTCATAGTCAAGCCTATCAAGATCTTTTTTAGGCAATACATTCAGAGATGAGCCAGTGTCTACCAAAACATGATCCAGGGTTGTGCCCCTACATTCAATTTAGATGTGCAATGCCTCATTATGCTTCCTTCCCCTTGGCGTTAAATCAGCATCAGAAAAACCTAGACCATTATCTGCAGTTAAGTTGGCTACGCAGTCTTGAAACTCATCGACAGATGTCTCTTGGGGTACATGGGCAGTTTTCAGGAATTTTACCAAGACTTTGGCATGCGCCTCGGAACATAGTAGTAATGTCAGCATGGAAATTTTAGAGGGAGTTTTCCCCAGTTGTTCAACTAAATCATAGTCGCTTCTTTTTATGATCTTAAGAATTTCCTCCATCTCTTTTCGGGAGGTCTCAGGGATAGGCAATGATTGTGTCTTCGTCTTGACAGACTTAACCAGAACACCTTTTCCTCGAGTCTCGGTTAACTTGGAAGAAGGAGTGTTGGTAGGAATGATAACATGGGTTGTAACAGCTTTGTCAGTTGGAGTATTGGTGGAGATAATTGTAGGACCTGGAATAGCCTTCAAAGGAGTAACAACAGGAATGATTACGGGTCCAGAAACTGCTTTTGGGGGAGCAATTTCTGGAGAGAATATCCTTCCGCTTCGGGTAATCTTGCTAGTTCCTGCAATATTACTAATGTCAGAGTTGACTTTCTCAGAGCTTGAATCTTCAGCAGCTGGCCAATCCTACTTGACACCGTGGTAGTAGACATCCCCTCCATAATTCCATGGTATGGTTTTGTCTGACGAATATGGGACTGGTCCATGCATTGTAATTATTAAAGGAGTTGCTTTTGGAACTGATGTAATTCTAACGGGTCTTTTGGTGGAGACCTTGGAAGAATTGGCGGAAATGGTAATGATTGAAACATATTTAAAAGGAATAGGTGGAACAGAATTCTTTTCAAACAAAATTTCTTTGTTATCGATTAGGCAACGCCTGCTTTTAACAAAGGACAGTTGGTTGGTGAGGACAAACAGAAATGACAGCCTTTATCACAGCCCGGGAACACACCGGCATTCAACAAGTTCACTTTAATAGTCAGGAGTGGGGTCATAAATTCATCAACTGAAGTAACAAATATTTCTTCTTCAATGGCATTGGTATTATGGCCATGTTTGGGCATAGGGGCAGAAATGACATTTGGCTTTTTGGGCGCATCGAATTAGATCTCTTTTGCTTCAATGAGGTATTGTATTTTGTTCTTTAGAGCCCAATAGTTATTAGTGTCATGGCCAGGACTTTCAGAGTGATATGCGCAACGGGCATTGGGATGATAGTGAGGAGATGTTGTGTTGGGGTTTTTTGGAGCTTCTTTCAAGGTCACCAAATTGGATCTTAGTAGATGCGGTAATACCTGAGACGGGGTTATGTTAATTCTGGTGAACTGTCTGACCGGTCTTTCCATCCTTGGTTGGTTATTTATTTGCTGATCAGGCGCCGATTTAGGGATCATCATATCCCCCACCATTGGTCGGGGCTCGACCCTATCTTGATTTCTCTGAGGATAAACGGCAACCACTTCTTTCTTTCCGATGAAAGGCTTCCTTATGGAAGAAGAATAGGATGTATCTTTTTGGATCTTTCCATTCTTTATACCGGCTCTACCCTTTCTCTGGTCAATATTAGTTCAGTAAAAACTGCAGATGAACTTCCAATTAAATGATTGAAGAAGGGACCAAACAAGGTGCCCAAGAACATGTCTACCAATTCTCTCTCAGATAGAGGGGGTTGAACTCGTCCGGCTAAATCTCTCCATTTTTGCGCATAGTCCTTGAAACCTTCAATGGACACCATGGCCATACTCTGGAGTTGAGTACGGGTAGGTGCAAGATCAGCATTGTATTGGTATTGTTTGTAGAAGGCTGCATCAATATCTTCCCAGTTGTGAATGTTGGCTCTTTCTAACTGGTAAAACCAATCAAGTTGAGTTCCAGACAAGCTGTCTTGGAAGAAGTGTACCCATAAGTCTTTGTCAGCGGTATGGGGCTGGATTTTCCTTACATAGTATCAGAGATGCATTTTAGGGCATGAGACTCCGTCATACTTGGCGAACACAGGCGCTTTGAATTTCGGAGGAATGACAATCCCCGATACTAACCCCAATTCCTCAAAGACCAAGCCATACACTTTTTGGATTTCCATCGCACTCAACCGCTCTTCGAGATGTTTATACTTGTCATCAGATGGAGGTTATTGTTCGTCATAATAGTCTTCTTCTTCCTCTTCCTCTTCTAATTCTGACGGGAAAACTGTTTCCTTTCCTTTCCCATCTTGATTGTCTCTTTCACCGGATGTCGTTGCAAAGTCTAAGGTCCTTCTTGTCTGTCCATGAAATCTTCTTCCCATGTTTAGGACTCCAGTTACCTTCTTTGTTTTCTTTTTCTTCTGCTCAGCTAGCAAAGTCTTCAACTCTTCTTGTCCTTTGGCTAGGGTCAAGAGAAACTGTTGAAACTGTGTATTATGAGCTTGGAGGTCCTTCACTGTTTGCTTGAGATCCATCTTACTGAAATAAACAGTAGAGAGATGAGGAGACTTGTTGCAAAAGATCTGCTTATGTTATGATGAATGATAAATGCATATGCAAATTTTTTCAAGGATTTTAAGATTCAAATTTGTTTTAGACAAAAAGGAAACACACGTTATATTAATAGATTAAAGCTCGAGTAGATCAATGTCTTCTTGGGCAAGACAAATACAATAAAATCTAAGATAGAAAGGTAGTACGCATCCTCTTTAGTGCAATGTAGGCATTGAGAGTCTGCTCCTCATGAAGTATTCTAGTGAGTTCCAAAACCTTCTTCTCGCTTGCGTAGAATTGGGCTTCGAAAGTATCTCGCTCCCCCTTGAGTTGTATCCAAACTCTTTGTAGGTCTTCAAGAGAGGTGGGCATATCAGGATGTAGGATAGTGTATGGAACATCTCCCTCCATGACAGGCTCAATGATTATCGGGAGAATGAAGGGGTAAGGTATCATAAGGCTCTGAGCACGAGTTCGGACCCATTTGAGGTAAGACTCGAGAGGGATGGAATTTTTATGCCCCAAAGTCTTGATATCCATCTTATTCAACATCCTCCAAGCTCGGATAAATCTCTGGCAAAGACCTTGATCGTCATTGTCGTAGTCAAATACCAAACCTTGAATCAGCATCTCGTGCGGGCCATCCCTTCGGGCGTAACCAAATTGTCTTAAGTATAAACATGGGTTGTAGGTGATACCTCCCCTAATTCCAAGTAAAGGGACATTAGAGAATTATCCACAATGGTCGAAAATGATAACATTCTCTTTGGATCGGGAGCACCAATGAATGTCTGAATGTTTAAGCGTCATCAACCTTTGTGACCACCTTGAACCTTGCTCATTTTTTAATACAGATTGAGGAAGATGCGAAATAAACCATCTTTCCAAGAGAGGAGTGCAACACATAAGGACACCTCTTTTCCTCATTGTGCAAGTGTGAAAAGGGTGTGGGATATCTCCTAGGGATGTAGGCACCGAGTTGCGGGATATGAAGATCTTGACGGCATTGACATCTATGAGTTGGTCAGGATTTGGAAACAAAACCATCCCATAGATGAGGAGAGCCACAATTTCCTCAAAGGCTTGTAAGTCCAAGGAATTCCAACAATTTTGGGCTTTCTCAAATAAGAACTTTGCTAAGAAACCTTTGACACCCCTCCTTGTTTCCCAATGAGTTGTGATATCAGATGAGTGCAAGTGCAGAGCTTGAGCAATCTCTTCTGGCTTTGGGTCTCTTTCTGTACCGTTGAAAGGTAGTTGATTGAGAATGGGAATCCTCAAGAGTTGGGAGAATTCTTCCAAAGTTGGCACAAGTTGATAATCGGGAAATGTGAAGCAATGGTGTAAAGTATCAAAGAACTGAAAGAGAACCTTCATCATATCATCATCTGTGTTGGAGGTGACCAATTTTAGTAGGTGACCATGTCTCTTGGTAAATGGAGAGTTTTCAGGAATCCTTGAAGCTAAATCCTTAAGTTGTGGAGGGATCCTTATAAGATTGACTTGAATAGTTTTCCTGCGAAGTGAATCCATATCCTACAAAACAAGAACAAAGATGAATCCAAAAATCCTTGAAATGGTTAGTGGATGTATATGATGTTCATGATGTTCATGATGTTATGTACAAGTATGCATATACAAACAAAACAAACAAATCCTTTGGTTCAGGCTTGCATGGAGTTTTATAGGTAAGTACCCTTTTAAAGTTTAGTTGGCTTAAACCTGTCCTAGTAATAGTAACCGGGTTCTAAGATGCTCAATATCACTGGTTTATTTCCTTGGTCATTGTTTCAGCATAAGCCTATTTAATGGCGACCGAAATATCCCAAGAAACTAAACCTCAATGAGTGTAGTATCGAGTATCTACCAACTTCGGACTGCACCAAAGCCGGTCATCTCACTATATCCTAAAGGCCAAGTTGGTCAAGTAAAGGCTCTAAAAGTTTATTAGTGCTTTATGACATCACTCAGCGGCCCTGTATTCTCTTTGATTAACTCAAAGGCTACCGGTACCCACAAATATATCGCACTAACATAGTTATTGCTTAGACCATGTCGGTATACCCTGCACAATTTCCACAACGTATTGCTACTTACCTATAATGTATCCCAAATCTGGGTAGAGGATTCAAACCCAAACAAAGAACCAAAATGTAAATCATAAAAGTCAAACAACGTAAGCAAATAAATGTGATCTATCCCTAAGGTAACCCCACTTTTAGAATTATCCCCAGCAGAGTCGCCAGTTCTGTGATACGATGGGAGAACTGACTTGAGAGTTTTGCATTTGATCGCAAATGTTGCGGTTAACAAGAGTCACCACCGAATTTTCTTTTATCCAAAAGGAAAGGTGAAAAAGCACAGGAAATACCTTTGAGATTATTTCTTGAGTTCGGGGGGTAGATTATGAAAAGGGAAGTTATTAGCACCCTTTTAATCCATGGTTATCCAGGGGCTCTTAGTTACTTGCTAGATCACTTTCATGTGTTTGAAATTGTGCTTTGTGTGGTTTTGAAAGTATTTTTGAAAAGTGGCTATTGTTTAGGCAATCTTTGTAATGATTCTCGTTTGTAAGAATGTATACAAAGATGTTTTATCTCATGAAAATGTTTTCAATTTTGCAAGATGTTTGAAAGTGTATGTGATTGTTTTGAAAACAGAAAGGATGTTTGTTTTGAAATGGAGCAAGTAATTATGAGCAATATACCTACTCAAATGTCTTTCTTGTTCATTTTCTCTTCCTTTGACATTGTTGTTTTACCATTGATTTGGTAAGCAACCCTATCTTTGGATGTAAGCGAGACGGGCGTGGGTCATCGTATAGCCATGATTAGAAATGTTGCAAGGTATCTTATAATTCTTTTTTAGGGGCTAAGATCATTTGTAAGGCAACTTAGATAGCGTCATCGAGGGACTATGTTCTTGTATTTGCTTGTTTTTTTTTGCTAAGATACCTTACATGCGTAATATGGCCATTTTTGTAAGGCAACCAAGTGGAGTAACCCTAGGGGTGCTTGTGTACAAGTATATTGTCTTCATGCTTGATTTTATCTTGAATTGGAGTTTTCTACTTGATTGATTTTATTCTTTCCATACAAACCCTAATTACTAGCATTTGCATATAAAGCGATAAATTGCGGAAAGTAAAATTACTACGTTATTACATCATTAGGGGAGGGGGTGTACAAAGTACAAATGGGGGTTGCAAAAAAATATAAACCTAGTTAGTCTATTACAACCATATTGAATGGGTATTGATGTGCAAAGATTTAAATATACAAGATGAAATAAATATACAAGAAATGTAATTGTTAAGAAAATGGGTATTTTGGATTTTTATGAGAAAAAGGGAAATCATTTTAACCTAATTAATTAAAGAAAATAATTAATTAAACTAATAAAAGTAAACCTAATTTACTAAGAAAATATTTTTAAATAAAAACCTAAATCTATTAATTGATTAAAAAGAAACTAAGTTTATAAGAAAAGCATTTTTTTTGTTATATTTGTCTTGGAAATGAATTATAGTATTATAAAATATTTTTGGCCTTTTTTTATATTTAAATAATATATTTAAATAGGTATAAAAGAAAATAAATAATAATCTAGTTTTAATTTAATTTACAAGATAATTAGTAAAGATAAATAAAGTATGATGAATAAAAATAATTTTTTGTGTGAGAAAAATATTTAAATTATCTCAAAACATAAATCTACTATTTTTATATTTTTTATGATTTTTTTAGTATTTTAGAAAATATATTTAAAAAGAAAAATGAAATAAATAAATAAATAAATACAAATGGGCCAGGAGGTGCCAAAAGTCAGAATGGGAGTCAGCAAAGAAAAAAAACACAAGGCTCACTTATTGGAAGCCCAGGCGCCTAGCTGAACAAAAGTGATGAAAAAATGCTAAAAAATAATGGCAAAAGGTAGCGCTGGTTATCGAACCCAAGACCTTCCATACACACGCGCGCTACCTTTGTCACTGGAGTGGCTGTACATCCGTTAATACAAATGAAACAATAAATACATAAGGTAAAACGTCTCCATGATCTGTACTTCATCTTCAACCTTAAGCTAGTCGGACCATTTGTATCTCATTCATTTCTCAACAAAAATGAAAAATGCAAACATGAAAGTTGTGCCATTTTCCCTCACGAATCTAACCATATAACTTATGTAAGATAAAAGTCAAAGATGAAGATTAATTTTGCTAGCCCTAAATTGATACCTAATTTTTTCAGAAAGTTCAAATCTGAAATTCTCTACATACAATAAATATAAATGAAAACTATGAACATGGTCAGTTTTAGAGCAACGATATCTACGTTTTATCTTCACAGATCAGAAACAAATAATGCCTGTATGAAGAGATGGAAGTTTGAAAACTTACCTCTTGCAGCTGGAGTCGTGAATGGAGTTTGAGCAACTTTGGAGATGGTCTGATGATCTGTTTAGCTTGCCTGGACCTCCTTGAGTGTATTCCAACTCTTACTTTGCTTTGAAAGTCCCTGAATCTCCCTACTCAATTCAACCTGCAAGCTTGATATTTGAAAATGGTGGATAGTGATGTAGGGGTTACAGTCTTGAAACATGGGTCTGGATTACTTGTATATGATGTAAGGTGTTTTAATGATTAAGAATCAAAACGCACGAGGGGAAATGGAGATGGAGAGTTTTGGCTCAAAACTGGCAAGTTAAGCAGTCTTGTGCAGCAAAGGTGTTTGGGATAGTTTTTGGATGCTTAAAATTGTGTCTTAGCTTGCAATAAACTTGGTAATATGTATGGAAAAGATTAGAGCACAAAATCACTCCAGGTTTCTGAGTTATAGGGTTATGACTCTATAACTTGCTTTTGAAGAAAAGTGAAATGACAAATCTCAAGTATTGTACAAGCATGTTCTGAGCTTTCTTAGGTATTAGACACATTGCTTTTGGTTTATAGGAGTTATGTGTGCAGAAAGAACAAGTTAAAAGATCAAGACAAGTTGACTTTCTGATTAAAGTAACTTTTCAAGAATGGAATGGTAGCTTTCTTCCAAAAATGGCAAATTGGCTTGGACACTGCTTGGAACACTTGGATAATAGCTCAAAAGCAAGTGTAATTTTCTGATTATGGAGAGATCTTGAGGTTTAGAGGCCTTCAAAACAAGATTGTGCAACATAGATTTGAAATTGGATTTTTGTTCATCACAAAATGCCTTGTGATTCAAGTGACAAAACACCAAATTCATCTCTTCAATTCTCCCTACTAAAGAATGATCTCAAGAAGTTCTTGGACATTTTTGAAATCTTGAAATGTGCTCTAAAACCAATATTTGAATTGATTTTGAAGATTCCCCTTGGAACTATATGAAAAAGTGCCATGAAGTTAGGTCAAAATCCTGGCAAAATTAGGGCAAAATTTCACTAAGTGTTTAGTTTCATGACCTTATGTTCTTGAAATTATAACTTGAGATCCAAGCAATTTTGGAAGAAGTTATCTGAAGAAAAGTTGTAGATTTCATGGAGATCTACAACTTTTATGTTGTAAGTTTCTCTTGAATCATCTTGCATCATGGTGAAAATTTGGCTCAAAGTTATGAATAAGTTTCTTATTTTGACATGTTTTGATGAATTATGATTTTTGGCACTTGAATTTGACCAAAAAGTCAAAGTTTGACTTTTCAATATACAATTGACGTTTGATCAGTTGACTGCAAAATTCATCTGTCAATCCAATGGATTTGCAATGTTTTAAATCATGTCATTAGGTCAAAATGATGCAATTGGACTCTTGAGATCATGCCTTAAACCAATTTACCATTTTCTAGGTCAAAAATCAGAAATTTCCCTTTCCCATTCAAAACCCTAATTTTGACCATTTTGCCCTTTTGGAGATTTGATCAAATTTCTTTAGGAATTGTGGTCCAAACTTGATCAAATGATACATATGGGTTTAAAATGTTGATGTGGATAAAAAATTATGAAGTTTGACTGTAAATTGGCCATGGTTGACTTTTCCCCAATACAATTGATTTTTAGGTCAATTACTCAATTGACTGAGCAAAAATGTGATCCAAGGCTTGAAACTTGACATGAGTAATCTTGGGGGTCTATAATGGTCCATGAAAGTCATATGAAGCATTGATAGGTCAAAATTCCTTGTGCAAACTCAAACCCTAATTTTGGTCATCAGTGCCTAAGGAGGTGTCTTGAACTGATCAAACCCTGGTGCAGTCTTGAGCCCAAGGAGATCTTGTGAGAAAATTCTTGATAAGTGAGAGAGAAAATTTTAGGGTACAACACACACCATTTCAAGAATCTCCTAGCTAGGGGAAAAACACCCAGGGGTCCTACTACTTTAGAGGTAAAAATCCTAATGATCATAGGGAATATCATGTAATGATCCTATTAACTAAGGGAAATCATTCTAAGATTTAGTCAGCCTGGGTCACATCTCCAAGCACCACTTGATGAGAGGCATTCCTTTCAAGATTCAAATATTGGGGCAGTCTATATCAAATTCTTATCACAATAGGGTGATATCCAATTTCCTTCTCATCATATTCCTTTAGAATCTAAAGATCGAGGAATACCTCTAAAAATTCAAATGTTGGGGCAAAATGTTGTAGGACTCAAAAACTGCCTCAAAACGGTTCTGTAGGGTAAACCATTTCAAGAGCCAATTAATCAAGGACGAATCTCTCCAAGGGGAATACCGCTCTAAATAATAGGTTCATTCATCTCAAGTATTTAAGTGCGTTCAAAATGTTTTAAAACTCATATTGAGACGAATCTCTTCAAAGATCCAACTGTAGCGATAAAAAATGTAGCGGGGTAAATCGGAGATCGAATTATTGATTAATTCGTCTCACAAAAGCAAGAGTCGCCACCGCGCTTTATTATTTCCAAGGGAAAAGGGGAAAGAGCGAAATAAAACCCTAAAATATGCAATGTAAAATAATACTTAAAAGTAATAAAAATACAAGGCGTTTTTGAAAAGAGATCTATGGTCTGGGGGTTGGTTATACAGTGGGAAGGTATTAGCACCCAATGTATCTATAGTACTCTATAGGAACCTTTTGAAATATCTGTTTATTAAAATGTTCGTTTGTTTGATCGAAATAAATTGTTTTGGTCGAAAAGGGGCACGGACGGGTTTTTGAAGATGCGACGACTTAATGTCGAAGTTTTGGCTTAAAAGGTATAAGTTTTGAAAAGTTTGAATATTTGGGAAAAATTGTCTTAAGTTTTAATGAAATGCAACTATTCGCGTGATTGGACTCGAGGACATGAAGTCGACCAGTTTGATCATTTTTCCCTTGGATTTAGAAGTAAACGGAATAATCAAATAAAAATGAAATAAACCAAACTAAAAATCAGATAGATAATGATTTAAATAGCTGAATGATATACAACAATTAAATAATAGACTAAATGGTATGAACATGCATTTTTTATATTTTTGTTTAATATATGCAAAACAAGAGAATTAATTAAGAAAAATAAAATGTTTTTTTAAGTTTTTATTATTATATGTTTTTAGAGTTTTTATATAAAATATTATTTTTAAGAGTTGTTAAATAATTAAACTAAATTAAAACTTTAAATGGTTATTAGCTTAAATCTAGTTAAAAAGGGAAAACTAAAAATTATTAAATCAAACCTAAGGTTAAGTTAATAAAAATGATCAATTTATTTAAAAATGTTAATTAAATTATACCTTTTCTTTTTGATTAAACTCATTAATTAACTAAATCAATAAAAGCTAAAAAAGCTGAAAAAGAAAGTAAAATAGAAGGGGTGGTGCATCAAGAATCGAAGGGGTAAAGTACTAAACAATGCATGGGCCAAATGGGGTTCAAGGGGGCCTAAACAGGGGTAACAAAAAAGGGAATGGGGGGTGTTATGTTAAATTCGTTGGGCTTAGGCAGGGAACCGGGTCCATGTATCATCATTGTTTTTCAGGGTTAAACATGTTTGTTTAGTTGAATTAGGGATTAGGGTTTTGGTTTAACAGCAACGACGCTCATTCTCTCTTCTTCGTCTTCGCATTCCTCTTCGCTAGGTCTTCTGAACGGCTCGCATGAAAACGCCTTCTTCTTTGCCTTCCCTTGCCCGAGCCACCAACATGTCCAAGCTCCTTCTTCCCTCCAATCAAAGCGCTAGGGCGACAGATTACGGTACAATTTCGTTTTCTTATTTCGTTAGGGTTTGTTGATTACTGCATGTGTTGATTTGTGTTCATTTTCGCTTCTGACTTCGTTTTCTTACATGATTATTTGAGGTTTTTTTTGAAAGAAAGAAAAAGAGGAGTGTTACCCTTGGAGACGGAGGAGGGAGGTTGGGGCGCGTAGGAGGGCTTTGACGGCGAGGTGACAGCGGTGATGAAGCTTCTGCTTCCTGGTTTGCGTTTCTGATTTTCTTTTTAGTGGTTTGATGATGACAGTTGAAAACCCTTTATGATATCTTTTCTTCTTCTTCCTTTGCTTCGCTTCGTATACTTCTGTTTGCCTCGTTGCTTGCTTATGTTGCCTCTGAACGCTTGAGTGTTGCCTCGAACATTGCTACTGTTGAAACGTTTTTTTTGTTTTGATTAGCTTCTTTTCTTCTTCTCCTTGCCTGTTGCCTGGACGCCTATGATGACATGCTTCTGAGGCTTTTTGTGGATTTGGGAAATTGGTATTATGGTTTATGTTGATGGTGCTTTGAAATGGCTATGGTTTCAACAGGTTTTCCCTTTTGAGTTTACTGGTTTTACTGGCTTTTTAGGCCATTACAGGTTTTGACATGGTTTAAGGTTTTGAAATGGTTATGATTTTTGGTGATGGCTGTACTGGTTTCACTTCAGGCTTGAACTGGTTTTTGGTTTTATGGTTTAGGCCATGGCTTTTGTTTTACTGGTATATGCAGGTTTGGAATGGTTTTGATTTTGGTGATGGCAGGTTCTATGGTTTTAGGCCATAGGGTTTTGAAATGGTTATGTATGTTCTGGTATTGCAGTAGGTTCTACTAGTTTATGCAGTAGGTTCTACTGGTTTTTTGTTTTGAGACTTGGAGAAAATGGTTTTGTTTTGATAGTTTTTGTTTTTCAAAGCTTGAAGGCAGGTTGAACTCTCTTTAGTTTTTGAAGGGGCTTTGATGTGTTATAACAGTTTCTTTCCTTGAGGCTTATGGTATCAGGTTCTGAATATTTTTAATATTTTCTTTGCTTTGACCTCTGCATACCATATTGTTTTATCAGTTTTGTTTTGTATCCTCTTTCATGCTTTCTTTCTTCTTACTGGATGCTGCTGATTTGTTTTGTAACTCTTTCTGCCTAAACCAAAACCTGTAAAACCACACTTTCCTCTCTCTTCTCTCTCTTAAGTACATAATTGACATTAAAATATGATATGTACTTTATTGTTCTGAAAAAGCATGCTGGAAAATGATGTAAAAAAATGGAAAATACATTGCTTGCAAATTGGTTTTAATTGCACATTCTTCTCTTTGTCTCTTGCATTTGTACAGTAAGGAGCCTTATGTTTTGGCCTCTTCCTACATCTTTGGCATGTTTACGTTGGAATGCTTGTGTTGAAAATGCATATGCTGTTTTGACAAAATATTGAATTTATGCATATTTGAAATATGCAGTGGGCTTTTGAAAATATTGAATTTATTTTGGAATATGCAGTTTTCAAATAAAATGTGCAATTTTGACCAAAAGAATGAATTTGTGCATGTTTAATTTGTGCATTCATTTTTATCAATTAAAAATCCACCCCTTTTTGTGAACCGGGAGAAATCCCGTGATTTGCAAAAAGGGTAAAAACTGATTCCAGCCGTTTGCTTTTAATGATGAACACTAAAATTAATTTTTTTCTTTTCATTATTTATTTATTTCTGACTTCTTTTCTTTTAATTTTTGCAGGTAAAATCAAATGATCAATCAAAGAAGTATTAGATGAAAAATGAAGATTTTAGAAATTAGGAAAAAAATAGGATAGTTTTTATTTCATTTTAAACTTTTTATGTAATTGTCATTATAAATACTTTGTACAATAGTATTTAAACAACAATTGTAATAATTAGAATAAAGATGAATAAAAAATTCTATTATTTACCAATTAATTCTTTTTCTTTCCAATTGTTTATTTTACCGTTTATAATTCTTTAAATTATATAATAACTGAAAATAAATTTCAATTACTTAAATTCATAATAATAAACAATTAAATAAACATCATTGACCAATTAACTTCTTTTCAATTAATTATTTCATTATTTATAATTCTTCTAAATTATAATAACTGAAAATAAAATTTCAATTATTTAAACCTAGAACAATAAATAATTAAATAACATCGTTTGATCAATTAATATACCTCTTTTCAAATATTTACTTTATTATTTATAAATCTTTAAATTATATAATAACTGAAAATAAATTCCAATTATTTAAATTTAAGATAATAAATAATTAATAAACATTGTCTGATCAGCTAATAAACTTAGCGTTCAAAAAATAAATAGCTCTCGACTTGAAAAAGTTATGAATTTTAAAATCAATAGATCAAAACGCTTGCAATGTAATGATGCAGATGGGAGATGGTATCTTAGGTCAAAATTTGGGGTACAACAGTTGCCCCTATTTAAGTTTCTTCTATCCGGAGATATGAAGATTAAAATCTTCGTTTCGACGAGATTGAAGGTACTTAAATACATAATACGCAAATTTTTACCCTAAGATACCGCCATTATGTTTGATATGAATGTAGTGATTGAATTCACAGAGAAAGATTTGTATGAGACAAGACAATGCTGGAGGAATCAAACACCAACAAAACACAGAGACATGGATTATACACTACTGGGGAAACGAGCCATCGACTTCAAATGAAAGGCTCTTGACAGCGAATAAAATTGAAGGAATACGACCTCTGAACCTAACAAAGAAGGCATCTTGCATAGGCCCTAAAATAGATTATTGACCCAAAATAACAGTGAGTTTGCAACTCAAGGTCAAAGATAGGCAAAAGATGTATCAATTTTGCTGATAATGGATTACCGACTTCGGAAGGTAATGATTCATGACAAGCTTCTCTGCGAGATTTCCGGAGATATACCGATTAATGTTGAGATATAATAAGATTGTAGATACACAAGTTGCCTCAAATAAAGAAGTTGCCACTTGTTGTCTTCCAAAAAATATTATGACATACAAGTTGCTCAAATAAAGAGGCTGCCACTTGCTGTCGTCCAAAAATATTATGACATACAAGCTGCTCAAATAAAGAGGCTGCCACTTGCTGTCGTCCAAAGAAAATACCAATAACATACAAGTTGCTCAAATAAAGAAGCTGCCGCTTGCTGTATTCCAGAAAAATAATAACGTACAAGTTGCTCAAATAAAGAGACTGCCGCTTACCGTTTTCCAAAATAATAACGCACAAGTTGCCCGTGAAGAGCTGCCGCTTGTCGTTTTTCCAAAAAATAATAATAACGCACAAGTTGCTCGTGAAGAGCTGCCGCTTGTCGTTTTCTAACGATGTCTATAACGTACAAGTTGCTCATGAAGAGACCGCCGCTTGTCGTTTTCCAAAAAAATAATAACGTACAAGTTGCTCATGAAGAGACCGCCGCTTGTCGTTTTCCAAAATAATAACGCACAAGTTGCCCGTGAAGAGCTGCCGCTTGTCGTTTTCCGAAGAGTAACTCAGAAGGAAGTTGCGATGACACTGGCAGAGAATAAAATCTTCGTCAAAGAGAATCATGAATCAATCCTTCCCGAGGAGATCACATACTTAAATGTGCAAAATAAATGCACCATTCGTCTAGGTCGCGACTTCACTGGGGAGAATCATGAGATAGCCTATGCAAGAGACAACAACTTCATCCAGGGATAAACTAGAGAGAAAACAGTCGAACAAGACTCCACCCAATGAGAAAGTAACTCGATTGGGGATTCATCCTATCCAGAAATGGACAAGGTAAGCTGGATCAAAAATCATCCATGAGGATTAGCTCAGTTGGGGAATCTAGAAAGGAAACACATTTTCTGCTTAAGCTAACCTTCTACTCGGAAAGAAACATGTACGTTGTTTGAATAAACAAAGTACCAACCCAAACTCAACGGCAAATGTGAATATGCACGCGTGGTATAAGTATAAATGAATAAATGAATGTTATGCTGACGAAACGAACAGATGGAATATCCTGAAGACGGTAAGACGTCGCAACATAATATATACTCGGCCAATCTTGAAAAAGACGGAAAATAATTGGAACTGGAACCCCACAGCAATGTCGGAGTGTAACACGCTACAAGGTTCAAGTCTTCTGAGGAGAAAAGCATTCAAATCCAAACTTCTAATACCAATAGACCACTGGCATGAGACAAAGCGTACCACACTTCAGAAATCGTCCAAAACAACGCTTAACTGGAACAACTGGGGAGTCACCAAACTTAGCACCACGAGAAACGCAAGTTTACACAACCAACACCTCAAGACGATTTTGAAATAAAAACTCGTTCATCATGCAAGGATAAATTACTGTACTGTTTTGCATTTCATGGCTTGACCATCCTCGGAACAACTGTTAAGATTCCTTTCATTATTCACGACACATTTTAAAAAAATAAAAAGACTTTAAATAACTTTGTTTCAAATATTGCCGTAAAAATTAAAATTTTGCCCACAAAAGGTAAATGCTCAAATTTCATTAATAAGATGGTAGTTCGCTAACAACGCGACTCCAACGGTTTACAAAAGTTTGGGAAATAGTACATGAAAGAAAGGGTTACATGAAAACAATGATCACTATTCTCCCTAATAACTTCGAATTCCGAAATGTGTTCAAATGCCAAGACTGGTCTGACCAAAAGCTTGCCTAAGCCGCCCTTTCGGGTTTTCAACTTAGCAAACTGTCAACTCAAACCTAAGCGAAATACTTCTTGACTGCATCGATGTTCATGGGGCGCGGGAGCTCTTCACCGTCCATATTGGTGAGAATCAAGGCACCTCCAGAGAAAACTTTCTTAACGACATACGGTCCTTCATAATTCGGAGCCCATTTGCCCCTAGAATCAGGTTGGAAAGATAATATCTTCCTGAGCACAAGGTCACCTTCTCTGAACTCGCGTGGTCGAACCTTCTTATCAAAAGCCTTCTTCATTCTTTGCTGATATAATTGACCGTGACACAACACTGTCAATCTCTTTTCTTCAATTAAATTCAACTGATCATATCTACTTTGACACCATTCAGCCTCAGAAAGTTTAGCTTCCATCAACACTCTCAGAGACGGAATCTCAACCTTCACGGGGAGTACTACTTCCATACCGTAAACTAGGGAAAATGGGGTTGCGCCTGTTGAAGTTCGAACTGAAGTACGGTATCCATGTAAAGAAAACGGAAGCATTTCATGCCAATCTTTATAAGTTACCACCATCTTCTGGACAATCTTCTTGATATTCTTGTTAGCAGCTTCAACTGCCCCATTCATCTTCGGTCTGTAAGGAGAAGAATTATGATGTTCGATATTGAACTCTTCACAAAGCTCTCTCATCATCTTGTTATTCAAATTCGAACCATTATCAGTGATGATCTTGCTCGGGATACCGTATCGACAAATGATCTGATTCTTGATAAATCTGACTACCACCTGCCTGGTTACATTAGCATAAGATGTTGCTTCCATCCATTTAGTAAAATAATCGATCGCTACCAAGATGAAACGATGACCATTTGAAGCTATGGGTTCAATCATTCCAATCATATCAATGCCCCACATAGAGAAAGGCCAAGGTGAAGAGATAACATTGAGGAGGGTCGATGGCACATGCATCTTGTCCGTATAAATCTAGCATTTATGACACTTCTTCACATATTTGCAACAATCAGACTCCATTGTCATCCAATAGTAACCAGCTCTCAATATCTTTCTAGCCATTGCATGTCCGTTGGCATGAGTGCCAAAAGATCCTTCATGTACTTCTTGCATCAGCATGTCTGCTTCACGTCTGTCTACACATCTGAGCAAGACCATGTCATAATTCCTCTTATACAAAACTTCTTCATTGAGGAAGAAACTGCTTGCTAATCTTCTCAACGTCTTCCTATCTTTATTGGATGCCCCAGGCGGGTACTCTTGAGTTTGAAGAACACGTTTAATGTTATAGAACCATGGTTTGTCGTCGGTGACCTCTTCTACGGAGAATACATGAGCAGGTATGTCGACCCGGATTGTAGGCACATCGTTCCAACCATTCACTTGAAACATTGAAGACAAAGTAGCTAAAGCATCAGCCATTTGGTTCTCATCTCTAGGGATATGATGTAATTCCACTTTGTTGAAGAAAGTTAACAGTCTTCTAGCATAGTCTCTGTAAGGGATCAAACCAGGATGACGAGTCTCCCATTCTCCTTTGATTTGATTAATTACCAATGCTGAATCTCCGTAAATATCAAGAATCTTAATCCTTAGATCCACTGCTTCTTCGAGACCCATAATACATGCCTCGTATTCAGCCATGTTGTTCGTGCAGTCAAACTTCAATCTCGCCGTGAACGGGATGTGAGTACCTCGGGGAGTGACGATGATTGCCCCAATTCCATTTCCATAAGAATTCACAGCTCCGTCAAATATCAAACCCCAATGGGATTCGGGATCAGGTCCTTCTTCAGGTAACGACTCTTCACAATCCTTAGCTTTCAAGTACATAACATCTTCATCCGGGAAATCAAACTTGATGGATTGATAATCGTCAATTGGTTGGTGAGCCAAATGATCGGCTAAAATACTCCCTTTGATTGCTTTATGAGTGTGATACTCAATGTCATATTCAGATAACAACATCTGCCAACGGGCTATTCTTCCAGATAAGGCGGGCTTCTCAAAGATATACTTGATCGGATCCATTTTGGAGATCAGCCAAGTGGTGTGGTTAATCATATACTGGCGCAAACGACGAGCAGCCCAAGCTAAAGCACAACAGGTTTTCTCAAGCAATGAGTATCGAGACTCACAGTCTGTGAATTTCTTACTCAGATAATATACAGCATGTTCCTTTCTTCCAGTCTCATCTTGTTGACCAAGCACACATCCCATGGAATCTTCCAATATAGTCAGGTACATAATCAAAGGTCTTCCTTCCACCGGAGGAATCAAAATGGGAGGTTCAAGTAAATATTCTTTGATGCTATCAAAAGCTCTCTGACAATCTTCTGTCCACACACATCCTTGGTTCTTCCGGAGAAGCTTGAAAATCGGCCCACATGTAGCAGTCATATGAGATATAAATCTAGAAATATAGTTTAGTCTCCCAAGGAATCCTCTTACTTGTTTTTCCGTCTTGGGTGCAGGAATTTCCCGAATAGCTTTGACTTTATCAGGATCTACCTCAATACCTTTCTGACTGACAATGAAACCCAGAAGTCTTCCAGAACGAACACCAAAAGTGCACTTGTTGGGGTTCAGACGGAGTTTATACTTTCTCAAACGCTGGAATAACTTCAATAAATGTTCCAAATGATCTTCTTCAGTTTGCGATTTGGCAATCATGTCATCTACATACACTTCTATCTCTTTATGCATCATATCATGGAACAAAGCAGTCATGGCCCTTTGGTATGTTGCACCAGCATTCCTCAAACCGAACGACATAACCCGATAACAAAATGTTCCCCAAGGTGTAATGAAGGCTGTCTTCTCCATATCTTCTGGTGTCATCTTGATTTGATTATAACCAGAGAAACCATCCATGAAAGAAAAGACTTTGAACTTTGCGGTACTGTCGACCAATACGTCAATGTGCGGTAATGGGAAGTCATCCTTTGGGCTAGCTCTATTCAGATCTCTATAGTCTACACACATCCGAACTTTGCCATCTTTCTTAGCAACAGGCACTATGTTGGCTAACCATTGAGGATAGACCGATGTAACAAGGAAACCTGCATTAATCTGCTTTTGAACTTCTTCTTTGATCTTGTCAGCCATATCGGGACGAGTCCTTCTCAACTTCTGCTTAATCGGCGGACATTCAGGTCTCAACGGTAAATGATGCTCCACAATATCGTTGTCCAAACCTGGCATATCTTGGTAGGACCAAGCAAACACATCAACATACTCTTTGAGAAGCTCCAACATTTTCTCTTTGACTTATGGGATAAGCAATGCTCCAACCTTGACTTCCTTTTTATTTTCTTCATCACCCAAATTGATCAACTCTACAGGTTCTTCAAACGGCTGAATAATCTTTTCATCGTGCTCAAGCAAACAGGAAATTTCATCAGGAATCTCTTCACTATCCTCTTCTTCAGCTCTGAACACAGGGAATTCAAAGTTGGGAGAGGGCATGGGATCATTGTTTTCAATGGTTAAGTCATGGATTAATCTGCACATATGATTATGCTTTATTTTAGACATCGATTAATATGAATGTTGTACAAATGAAACAAAATATTATTATATTTTCCTATTACTACCAATTAATTTTCATTACTATTTCCCAGAAAAAGTGAAAAATAAAACAGTAGTGGACAAAATAACATTTTTATTCATTGAAGGGAAATACTTGAAACAAAGGGCCCAAACATTTCTCTTTTGCCTTGGGCATAGCAAAAGGATTTATTTTTATCATAGCCCGACACAAAATACTTTTCGCCTTGGGCAGAGCGAATTTTTTTCAAAGAATGAAACAAAACATTACTCAGAAATGTGCATCACAACAGGAACATCAACAGCAATCCAGTTTTGGCAAACCACTCCATGCGTCACAAAATCGGGTAAATCCTCCTCGAAATCGTCTCCTATTATAGCATCAACCTCAGGAGGAGTCGGATGGATAAAACCTGCGCTTCGGAAAACCTCTTGAATCGGACGAGTAACCACTTTCTGCTTGGCTCTTGCAGACACGAGATGAAAACCAAGACCTTCTCCAGACTTGTTCTCGGGCAAAGTCAACACCTGGCCCCAACCTTCAGCCGAACCACTTTCAACCACTCGTCGCGCATCCTCAAAAGAAGAAATAGACGTACCTTGCTTCTTCACTTCATTCTTAGCAACAGATAGAGCTTGGAATTGGGTTCCAACATCCTCATCAACATCAATAAAAGAGAAAGATGACAAATGGCTTACCACCATAGCCTGCTCTCCACCAATCATTACTAGCTTTCCATGCCTTACGAACTTCAATCTCTGATGAAGCGTGAAAGTGACTGCCCCTGCGTCATGGATCCATGGACGACCCAATAGGCAACTGTAGGCAGCACGAATATCCATCACTTGAAAAGTGATCTGAAAAGTATGAGGACCAATTACAATAGGAAGATCCACTTCACCAATGACAGTCTTCCTAGAACCATCAAACGCTTTAACAATTACTCCACTAGGTCTCATGGGAGCACCTTGATATGAAAGTCGAGACAATGTAGTCTTGGGCATTACATTTAATGACGAACCTGTATCTACCAACACACTTGATAAGGTATAATTTCCGCAACTTATTGAGATATGCAAAGCCATATTATGGTTCCTTCCTTCCTCCGGAAGCTCTTCATCACTGAAACCAAGATTGTTACATGAAGTAATATTTCCCACAATTCCATCAAATTGATCAACCGTCACATCATAATCCACGAATGCTTGGTCCAAGACCTTCATCAAAGCTTCTCTATGGGCACCAGAATCTCTCAATAAAGCAAGCAAAGAAATCTTGGAAGGAGTTTGCAAAAGTTGGTCCACAATCTTATATTCACTTCTCTTGATAAGCTTCAGAATCTCATCATCCTCAGGGAGAGGGATAGGTTCATTGGATCGGCCTATTTCAACCCTTGGTTCAACATTTCTCACTGGAATTTCTGCCGGTAATGGCCTCCTGACTTGAACTTCTGGTCTCTTCAAAGGTACTGCTGCAAAAACACGTCCACTTCTCGTAACTCTACTCACATCAGCAATGTTAACAAAAGACGGTCTTGTCGGTATAGGGACTTCTACCCCATTCTCAATCATTGTGGCATTATACTTATACGGTATAGCTTGGTCTGAGTTGTAAGGCACAGGACCAGGTGGGTAAATGATCAAAGGATCAACAGGTGCAGTCTGACTATCGTAAGCGATCTCTACTGATTCAGGCAAATTGAATTGTGGTATTATAACATTCACTTCATCCTCCGGATTTCTGTCATATGTAATAGTGATAACTCTCTGGTCTAACAACTTTTGAATATCCTCCTTCACAATAGGGCAATCAACCTCTCTTGAACAAAATTCACAAACATCATAATCATGCCGATGCCTAACAAAGGCAAGTCTTCTCAAACTCTGATGTAACCTGATCAACGACTCTCTTATGTGTTCAACTTGAAAAACTCGAAACTTTCCCGGACAACCTTCCACCATATTCACTGAAGCTGCCCCATGTCGAGGCAAAGGATTATCTCTAACATTTGGATTAACATCCTTGAAAGACAAGATACCATTCTTAATCAACCTCTGCACGTCCGCCTTTAGAGCAAAACAATTTTCAAGGTTGTGCCCCGGCGACCCTTGATGATATTCACAAAACTGATCCGCCTTGTACCACGGAGAAGTACTATTCGGTGCGACAGGAGGAGGCTTTGTCGTTATGAGGTTCTTTCTGATAAGAGCAGGGAACAATTCAGTATAAGTCATAGGAATGGCATCGAACTGCGGTTTTCTGGGTGAACGGTTCTGATTGTTGAATGGATAAGCCTGTTGTCGAGGTTGCTGCTGAAATGGCCGTTGTTGAGTTGGTGGGGTTTGATGAGCTGGGGTCATCAAAGCTGGGCGGACAGCCGGAGTGACTGCCGCAACGTGTGAGTAACCTCTCCTCGGTCTCCCTGGGAACAATGCGCTGACATCCTGCTCTTTTCTTTTCGGGAAAACACTTCCAAACTTCTTAGTACTGCTAGACGGACTTCCGTCTTTAACCAAACGCCCTTCACGAATCCCTTCCTCTAACCGCATGCCCATGCTTACCATTTCGGTGAAGTCACTGGGTACGCTGGCGATCATTCTTTCATAGTAAAAGGAACCTAAAGTCTTCAAGAATATCTTCGTCATCTCTTTCTCCTCAAGAGGAGGATAGATTTGAGCAGCTATTTTACGCCACCTCTGGGCGTATTCCTTAAAAGATTCTCTGTCTCTCTGCAACATCGCCCGGAGTTGATCCCTGTCCGGTGCCATGTCAATGTTGTACTTATACTGGTGGACAAAAGCTTCGCTAAGATCGTTGAAGTTGCGGATCCGAATGCTGTCTAAACCCATATACCACTTTAGAGCAGCACCCGTCAAACTGTCTTGAAAATAGTGAATCAACAAGTCATGATCATCAGAATACGTAGACATCTTTCTCACGTACATAGTCAAATGACTTCTAGGACACGAATCACCCTTATATCTTTCAAAGTTTGGCACTTTGAATTTTGCTGGAATCTTGACATTCGGAACTAAACAAAGGTCATGCGTGTTCTTTCCAAACAAATCCTTCCCCTTTAACGCTCTAAGCTCCTTCTGCATTTCTTGGAATTGGTCCTGAAATTCTTCCATTCTATCAAACAGACCCAAACTCTCAGCAGGCTCGGCAGGATAAGTAGGTTCATTCAAGTATGGCACGGAGTGAACCACAGGAGCGACATTTTTCATTACCGGTTGCGGGAAAGGTGTTACAGATGGGATTACTGGTGGCATGGCAGTTGTCTCTGGTTGAGGAAGAGACAAAGCAGGTTGAAACAAAGGTTGTACGGCAGGCTGATACCCCTCTGGCACAAAGTTGTAAGGCATTCCCCACGGAAAACCTTTCGGCATCTGATGTTGAAGCGGAGAGTTGATTTGAGTCACAGATGTTGGAACGGTGACAATCTCGGAAACCACAGTAGTTGAAGTCTGAATCTCAGCAGCTGTAGTCGATGGCTGATTCTGAACAGCCATCAAACTTTCCACTAGCGCAGTTAACTTTTCCATACCGACACGAAGGGTAGCGACCTCCTCACGAAGCTCATGGTTTTCCTGTTCCAGATCTTCCATCTTCCTCTGACGATTGACTCGAGTATCATATCGATGAGACAACTTGACAACCCTTTAGAGTGGAAAAAGAAACAAGGATGAGACTCTAAAAAACATGTGACGTGGAATGTTGGATGATGCATGATGTGTGATGCAAATGAAGATTCATTTTAATAGTTTTTCAAGGACCTTCAATAATTTTGCACACATCAATGGTAAAGGAATTTGGAACAACAAAAACTCAATCCATTAATCAAAAGCGGTAAATTACAACTTACAACTTTGGAACAGCAAAACAATAAATTACAACTTGGGATAACAACCCAATAATAAAGCAGTAAACTACAACTTTGGAACATGAAGCCCCTAATAAAGCAGTAAATTACAAATTCGGAGCATGAAGCCCATAATAAAGCAGTAAATTACAAATTCGGAGCATGAAGCCCATAATAAAGCAGTAAATTACAAATTCGGAGCATGAAGCCCATGATAAAAGCAGTAAATTACAAATTCGGAGCATGAAGCCCTTTTACAGAATTTTACAAAATCACATCAGTAAAATAAAACTAAGAACTAAAGATCACTCGGAATCATCAGATGAAGGACCAAATGCCAACTATAACCGGAGCTTCCTGATCTTCACTTCATAAAAGTCTTCCATCTCCTTCTTCTCAGCTACCAGTCGATCAATGATTTCCTTTTGCGGATTAGGAACAAGAGCAACGCTTACCGAACCTTCCTTCTTTCTCTTCCTTTCACTAGCATACTTCTTCAGTAAAGCATCCTTTTGACGAAGTTTCTCATCGTGATCAATGAACCAGCCGTCTTGAATAAAGAGCAACTCCTCCTTTTCCTTTAGCTGTCGAGTCAGGACCCGATTCTCATATTCAGACATATTGTACTTTTCTTTCCAAGCATCTCTCTCGGACTTCATCCTAGCCAGATTTCCTTGGTATTCTCCCATATTCTCGATAGGGATATCAACAGATGATGGTGCAACGGTAGGGAATAAAGGTTTCTCAGGTTTATAGGGCATCTTGAGAGCACAAGCCCTAGCACGGACCCACTGTAGGTAAGGCTCCAAAGAAACGGCACCCCTATGTCCTAACATGTCTCTCCCTTTCCTATGGATGTGGCGCCAAGCTCCTTCGATCTCCCTCTTAGCTGCCTGATGATCTTGTCCTTCTTGAAGAAAGAAACCACTCACATGGATGTTATTTGGCTTATCTCTCATCGGATATCCAAACTGACGGCGCGCGAGAACAGGGTTATAGTTAATTCCACCTTTCGTACCAAGAAGAGGTACGTTAGGAAAAGCACCACAGCTATCGACGATCTTCACGTCGTAGTAAACTCGATTATACCAATCAATGTCGAAATAAGTGAGAGCCATAATCTTTAGCGCCCATCGCGGCTCCTTCTCGAGATCCCAGAAAACATCAGACCCAGGTAGATGAGAAACATACCACTGATACAGCAACGGTGCACAACAAATAATCATTCCTCCTTGATAAAAGTTCCGAAGATGGATGGAGTAGTAGGTATCTCCTAGCAGCGTAGGGACCGGATTTCCAATCAAGAAAATTCTGACGGTGTTGATATCCACAAACTTATCAACGTTAGGGAACAAGAATAGACCATAAGCGAGTAAAGCAAAGACGTCTTCAAAGGCAATAGTATCTTTTATCTCAGCGAAATGACGAGCTTTCCTCAACAAAAACTGCACAGACAAACCTCGGATTCCCTCTTTGGTAGTCATGTTCTCCTCTATCTCTGATTTCTTCAAGTGGGTGATGGTCGCTATCTCGTGAGATTTGGGTTCCTCTTCTAATCCAGAAAATGGAACACAGTCGGTGATCGGCAAACCAAGTATGTAGGAGTACTCTTCTAAGGTGGGCATTAACTGGTAATCCGGAAAGGTGAAACATCAGTACAAAGGATCGTAAAATTGGACCAACGTATTAAGGATGCCTTCCTTCATCTTGCGCTTCATGAGAGGTATAATGGACCCATACTTCTTCTGAAAATCCGTCGGGTTCTCGATCTTAGGAATCAAACTCTTCAGTTCTTCAATCTCGGGCTCTTTAAAACTAAAACTTCGAGTGTTTCTCCTCCCAAATTCCATAATAATAGTACCTGAGACGTCTGCAAAAATCATTCCTAAGCTCCTTGAAAAACAAGTTTCCTTAAAAAAATGTTGATGAATGCATGAATGAATGATAGTGCAACAGTTACACACAAGTCCACAAACATGGGGTTCAAAGGTTCAACGTTTCAGCATGGAGTCGAGGGTAAAGCCCACCCAAAGGTATGTACTAACGGTTCAATCACACCTGTAAGACAAGGTTCTAAGATTTCCCAGAGTCTACATTCCTCCTTCGGATATTACCAACGTCTTGATTACTCAATAATTAGCAATATTCTCAAGAGAAACTCGTCCGAGCGTAGCATCGCGTAACAACTACTTCCGAATTACTCCGTTATAGTCTCCGCGCTACACCTAAAAAGGCCAAGATGGGTTAGGGTTCTACGGTCCTCAATTTCTCTGGCTCCTAGGTCGAAAATAATAATGTCTTCCCGATTACTCGGTAAACAAATATTAAGTTCAAGAGGGCCTTCCATCGAGTGGGGGATCTCATGCCTCCTTCTTCGGGATTACTCCCTCAAAGTTAACATGACTGTACCGCCCGTCCTATTCTTAAGTGTAACTTAATCCGGGTATAGGATTCGTCCTTTGCAAAAAAAAACCCAAACAACCCCAAATTAAACACATAATCAAACAAATCAAATAATAATAAAACAGATAAAACAAACTAGGCTTAACCCACTTAGGGATGGACCAGCAAGAGGTCAATCTTTCCCCAGCAGAGTCGCCAATTCTGTAGCGATAAAAAATGTAGCGGGGTAAATCGGAGATCGAATTATTGATTAATTCGTCTCACAAAAGCAAGAGTCGCCACCGCGCTTTATTATTTCCAAGGGAAAAAGGGAAAGAGCGAAATAAAACCCTAAAATATGAAATGTAAAATAATACTTAAAAGTAATAAAAATACAAGGTGTGATACAGTGGGAGAACTGACTTGAGGTTTTGCGTTTGTATTCGCAAATGTTGCGGTTGAGCAAGAGTCGCCACCGACTTTTTATTTTATCCTAAGGAAAGGTTAAAAAGCACAGCAAAAAACCTTTTGAGATGTCTTCTTGGGTTCGGGGAGTAGATTATAGAAAGGGAAGGTATTAGCACCCTTTCTATCCATGGTTATCCATGGGCTCTTAGTTACTTGCTTAGATCACTTGCCTTTTGTTTTCAATTGTTTTAAATGGTGCTTGAGTGTGTGGGTTTGAAAATGTTTTGAAAAGAGGCCAATGTGGTGGCAACCTTTGTAATGATCCATGTGGGGATGTATACAAAGATGTATGTCTTTTGAAAAGGTTTTCATTTGTTTTTGAAAGTTATTTTGAAGGTGTAGTGTTGTGTGGTTTTTTGAAATAGGCAAGTGCTTTGTTTTGCAAGTTTGATTCAAGTAACTAAGAGGTTATCTACTCCTAAATTTCTCAAAGATTATTGCTATGTTTTAACCCTTTTAACAAGTTTGTTCCACCATTGTATTTGGTGGACAACCTTGTGTTAGGATGTGAAAGGGACAGGCGCGGGTCATCGTTTAGACCATAATTGCAACGGCGTTAAATGTCTTCGGGCAATTTTCTTTAAGGGACTTGATCATTCAAATTGTTTGCTTTGCCCAAAGAAGTTCAACATACAATATGGCCCAATTTTGAAAGGCAACAAGTGGAATACCCTAGGGGGTGCAAGTGTGATTTGTGTGTCCATTTTCATGCTTGTTTATCTTGAGATTAGGTCATAACTATTTTTTATCGTTTTTTCGCATACAAACCCTAATTCTAACATGTTATTATTAGAAAGCGTATAAAGTGCGAAAATAAATTTACTAAGCTATTACAAAACCAAATATGGGAAGGGGGGTACAAATGTTCAAATGGGGATATTGACAAGTAATGTAAATCTAAATTATTACATCATTTTGAATATTTGCAATTTAATCAATGTACAAAAATTAAATAAGAATGCAAGATGCAAAAGAAATGTTTTGTATATGTATGAAAAAAATTTATTTATGTAAAAGAGAAAAGGAAATAAAAATATATTATTTTTTGGAGCTTTTCACATTAAAGGGGGAAACCCTAATTCTACTAAATGAAACATGTTATTTTATTTATTATGCACAAATATTTATTTATATATACAAAAAATAAAATAAAATAAGGTATTTGTCAAATATGTATTCTTATATTAAATATTAATAAGAACAAAAAAAAAACAAAAGTGTATATATTTGTATTTACCCTAAATATATTAATGAATATATATATATATATATATATATATATATATATATATATATATATATATATATATATATATATATATATATATATATATATATATATATATATATATATATATATATATATATATATATATATATATATATATATATATATATATATATATATAAATAATAATAATATTTAATATTTGTAAAAATAAAAAAAAAAGTATTTTTTATATAAAGTGTTTTCAGAAGGTAAAATAATAAAAAATGAAAATAAAAAAATATCTACACTATTTTTCTATTTATTCTAATAATAGCATATATATATAATATTTATATACAAACAAAGGAAATAAATCAAATAAATATGCCATAAATTCAAAAAAAGATGGAAAAAATATTTTTATGTTTTTTATATCATGAGAAAAAATAAACAAAGTCAATCAAAAAAGAAAAAGTCAAAAAGAAATAAAAATAAAGCAAATGGGCTCAGGGGGTGCAGGAGCAATTATATGGTGCAAATATGAAAAAATTCCAGGCCCAGCCCAGAAGACCTGTCTTCTTCAACCTCTGAACAATATCCTTCAAGCAAACACGCGTTTTTTATCTCTGGATTCCTGGACTTTCAAGCAAAACTCATAACATGAAAAGTGTAAAGCATTAAGAGACGGTTTCAACCATGTAAAGAACTTGACCTAACTCTCTAAGATGAGGGAGAATTTCTCCTCCCCCAATTTCTGACCTAACTTTTCATCAATGTTCAGACATAAAATTCTCTAAGCACACGAAATATAAATGAAATCTAATCATATGAGCATGTTCAGGGATATGATTGTGACATGTTTTCTTCACAAACCTAAAGCTAACAATGTCTAATAAGAGAGATACGACCCCATGAACTTACCTGTTCAGTTGGAATCGTGCTTTGCAATGGAGGATGTTTCAGAGTGAAATGATGACTTGTATAGCTTCCTTGAAGTGTAAGGATGCTTTTCCAAGTCCTACTTTGTCTTGAAACTCCCTGAATCGGGCTAGTGAACTCCAACTGCAAAACATAAAATTAAAAATGGTGAAGTGGCTTGGAGGTGTTACAGGTCAGGTTTCAGGTCATGGTTAGCTTGCATAAGTACTAGGGAATGTGTGTGAACTGGTTTTGGCACAAGAACTTGAGGGAACTAGGAGTTGGTACTCAAACTGCAGGCCTTGCCCTGTTTGAGCAGTTTGATGGTGTTTCTGTGATGGAGAGTGTTTTAGAGGTCAAGGATTCGTGCCAAAGCTTGGTTGGGATATTTGGAATGTGTTTGATCAGTTTTCTCTTGTGTGCATATGCTGAAATGATAGTTGTTACAAGTTATGGACTTTTTCTTCTCTCTTAAGCAACAAAAGCAAGTTGATGGTTTAGGTCAGTAGGGGGCCTCCTAATGTGCTGCATAATCTTCTCTTGATCAGAGCAACTTGTCCATAATCTTGTGCCAAAAGGATTTAGCTTGTACTTGTTGGATTTCTAAATTGACATAAAGCTAATCTTTTCAAAAATGGAAAGTTCACTTTATCTAGTTTAGGATTAATCTTGCATACAATGCTTGCACTCAAAGAACAACACTTTAACACATTGAATATGCAATAAATTATTGAGTATGGAATGGTTCAAGGACCTGTAATCAAGGGCGTGCTGATTTAGAGAAGTTTACACAAACTATGAACATGGAAAATGGCCAATTCAAAGGTGAGTTTTTGCTATATTGTGAAATTCGAATCTCTCAAGTTATGAGGTTGTTTGAGAAGTTCTTGGACATTTTGGAAAGCTTGGAATGTGTACTACAATCCATCTTTGAAATGCAAGTTGAAATTACAAGTGGAAGGGTATGGAAAATGGCCTTGAAGTGGGGTAGAAAACCTTGTCAAAATAGGTTAAAATTTCACTAAGTTAAAAATGGTTTAGTGCCCTTATTCAAAAAATTGTAACTTGAGATATAAGCTTCAAATGAGAAAACTTTGTGAATCAAAGTTGTAGATTATGCAACAAGATACAACTTTCATGTTTTGACTTTTGTTTGAATCCAAATGGATCTTGGTGAAAAAATGGGGCAAAGTTGGGAAAAAATTAGGGTTTTTCATAACTTAGAAAAATTCTAAGTTATGAAAAATTCCATTTTCTAACCCTAATTTGCATTTTGTGATTTCTTGGTGAACAAGTTTCATGATTTGACATGTTTTGATGAAAAATGAATCTTGACTCTTGATTTTGACCAAAAAGTCAAAGTTTGACTTTTCAGTATACAGTCAAAATTGATCAATTGATTGGGAAATTCAACTGTCAATCTTGTGTACTTGGGATCTTTTGAGCTTGTTGAGCATGTCAAGATAATTCCATGGGGTCCTTGAGTCCATATGTGAGTTTGGTTTGCCATTGGATAGGTCAAACAGTCAAAAATTGCCTTTGTGCAGTCAAAACCCTAAAAATGACCATTTTGCCCTTTTGGTGATCTGATCAAATTTCTTGTGGAATTGTGATCCAAACTTGATCAAATGGTTCATGTGAGTTCATAATGTTGATATGGGTCAATTTTCATGAGATTTGACTGTCAATTGGCCACAGTTGACTTTTTCCCCAATACAGCTGATTTCTAGGTCAACTGTCCAATTGACTGGGCAAAGTTTGGAATCAAGGCTTGAAACTTGGTATGGATAATCTTGGGAGTCCAACATGAAGCATGAAAGTCATCTTAGGCATTTTAGGTCAAAATATCTTTGTGCAAACACAAACCCTAATTTGGGTCAACAGTGCAAGGAGAAGTCTTGAGCAGAGGAAACCCTAACTGGATCTTGATCTTCAAGGGTCTTGTGATGAGAAAATGTTGAGGAAATGGGAGGGCAAATTTTGGGGTACAACAAAAGGCGTTTTTGAAAAGAGATCTATGGTTCAGGGGTTGGTTATACAGTGGGAAGGTATTAGCACCCAATGTATCTATAGTACTCTATAGGAACCTTTTGAAATATCTGTTTATTAAAATGTTCGTTTGTTTGATCGAAATAAATTGTTTTGGCCGAAAAGGGGCACGGACGGGTTTTTGAAGATGCGACGACTTAATGTCGAAATTTTGGCTTAAAAGGTATAAGTTTTGAAAAGTTTGAATATTTGGGAAAAATTGTCTTAAGTTTTAATGAAATGCAACTATTCGCGTGATTGGACTCGAGGACATGAAGTCGGCCAGTTTGATCATTTTTCCCTTGGATTTAGAAGTAAACGGAATAATCAAATAAATATGAAATAAACCAAACTAAAAATCAGATAGATAATGATTTAAATAGCTGAATGATATACAACAATTAAATAATAGACTAAATGGTATGAACATGCATTTTTTATATTTTTGTTTAATATATGCAAAACAAGATAATTAATTAAGAAAAATAAAATGTTTTTTTAAGTTTTTATTATTATATGTTTTTAGAGTTTTTATATAAAATATTATTTTTAAGAGTTGTTAAATAATTAAACTAAATTAAAACTTTAAATGGTTATTAGCTTAAATCTAGTTAAAAAGGGAAAACTAAAAATTATTAAATCAAACCTAAGGTTAAGTTAATAAAAATGATCAATTTATTTAAAAATGTTAATTAAATTATATCTTTTCTTTTTGATTAAACTCATTAATTAACTAAATCAATAAAAGCTAAAAAAGCTGAAAAAGAAAGTAAAATAGAATGGGTGGTGCATCAAGAATCGAATGGGTAAAGTACTAAACAATGCATGGGCCAAATGGGGTTCAAGGGGGCCTAAACAGGGGTAACAAAAAAGGGAATGGGGGGTGTTATGTTAAATTCGTTGGGCTTAGGCAGGGAACCGGGTCCATGTATCATCATTGTTTTTCAGGGTTAAACATGTTTGTTTAGTTGAATTAGGGATTAGGGTTTTGGTTTAACAGCAACGACGCTCATTCTCTCTTCTTCGTCTTCGCATTCCTCTTCGCTAGGTCTTCTGAACGGCTCGCATGAAAACGCCTTCTTCTTTGCCTTCCCTTGCCCGAGCCACCAACATGTCCAAGCTCCTTCTTCCCTCCAATCAAAGCGCTAGGGCGACAGATTACGGTACAATTTCGTTTTCTTATTTCGTTAGGGTTTGTTGATTACTGCATGTGTTGATTTGTGTTCATTTTCGCTTCTGACTTCGTTTTCTTACATGATTATTTGAGGTTTTTTTTGAAAGAAAGAAAAAGAGGAGTGTTACTGTTGTACCCCAAAATTTGCCCTCGCGCTTTTCCCCAAGAAATCTCAGCTGCAAACATTTCCTGATTTTTCAAAACTAGCTCAAGAATCAGACAAACGGACTTTTCTTGACAGTCAAGCAAAATTAGGGTTTTTACTGATTTTTCAGAGCTTTGGATTGTTTCACAGTTGGCTCAGGGTTTCGGATGATTTTTGGTCCAATTCTGATCAGGCGAGCGTTATTTGGCATTTAATCGGGAATTAAGGTTTCACGGGCATATTCTCAGAAGAATTTAAATTCCACAGCACTTTGCGGTTTATTTCAAGATTCGGATTAAAATTCGCGTTATCTTGGTTTAATCAGTAAAAGAGACAGTGGTGTGAATTCAGTTTGTTTGGGCCAGTCAAAGAAGGTGTGCAGTTTGGATTTACAGTACTTGCAAAGAATCAGTGCTTATGACAAATCAGTAAAGAAGGAATGCGTTCGATCAGGCTATTTGGATTGACTGCTGCTTTGCTTTGGATGTTGAATAAGACAAACTTAATTGATCAATATTGTTATTATTTAAGTTATTTATTATTCTGAAATTGAATGATTGAATTTATTTTTCAATTGTTTTAATTCTAAGAATTTTAAATAAATAAATAAACAATAAAGAAAATTAGAATTAATTGGATAATTTAGATTTTATTGATAATTGAATTATTTGTACAAATTGTTGTTCATAATTATGAACAATAATATACATTAATTTAAATATTACATAAAATTAAAACTATCCTATTTTCTAATATTCTTCATTCTTCACTCCGCTCCGGTGCTCCATTTTTTATCTGCAAAGAAAACAAGAAAAGTCAGAAGGTATTTAGAAAAAAAGACAGATAAAAATATTGCTCATCATTAGGGGCCACTGACTGGGATCAGTTGACCCTCTCTGCAAATCACGGGATTTCTCCCGGTTCACAGAGAGGGAAGATTTTTTGTTCATGAAATGCAAATGCATAATTTCTAAAAATTCAAGCTGCATAAGAATCTCAAATCCAAAATCCAAACTAAACTGAAAAGATCCAGTTTCAACTTTCTACCCAAAGCAAAAGGCAAGTTACTGTTAAAATGCCAAAGATATCAAAGATTTCAAAAGTGCATTTGCTGTCACAAGTACCCAAACTGTCATGAAAAGATTTGGCCAAAATGCAAAGTCAGAGCAAAGCACAAAAGCTGGAGAAAGAAGATGCAAAATGTGTTATGCAAGAAATCTAGAATCATCATTTCCCATAGTAGGCCCCTTCAGAGCAAGTACAACATAAATTATATAAAATTCTTTGCTGTACTGTAAAGAGAGAAAAAAAGAGAGATAAAGGCAGCAAGGCAGGTTTCCAGGCATAGACAGTAGGAGAAGACAGAAAAGATTATACAAATCCACAAGCAACTCAGTTCAGCATAGCAGGCAGGAGGTATAGAGAAAAAATACAAAAATATACCAACTCTGCCTCAAGACAGAAGATACAAAAATATACAAAACAGTCCAGCATAGCAAGAGAAAAGGAGATATACAAAAATCAATTAGACCTCATACCAAGACAATAACCTAAAAACTGAACATCTCAAACCTGATAACCAGAACCATCAAACACAACTCTGCATAATATACAAATCCACAAGACAGTCCAGCAGCAAGCTAATACAGAAGTGAGGTGAGGGAGAAGAGAAATATACAAACTCAAACAAGTCAAAAAGCCCCACTACTGTCCAGAATCACCAAACAGATAACCTGAAAATACAACCTCAAGCTTCCAACTGATAAACTGCTGCCTGCATCAGGAACACATAAACAAAACTGCCTACCATCCCCCAATCATACTGTAAAACCAAAACAGCATCCATCACCACAGCCTCAGAATTTCTTCATCATTGGCCAAACCTCATAAACCAGTTCCTCAACATGAGATCCCTGTCAAACTAAAACCCAACATACTGTCAATAACCAACATAACCCCTCAACAGAAATTCAAGGCCAGCAAACATCTCAAGCATATAGGCAACCAATACGAGCCCCTCAGAACTGTAAGTTCGTCATGGGGGGAACCAAATCAAATCATATAGCATCAAGCACGTAAGCAAAGGCAACACGAGAGAAGAGAGAGATTTCGTTCAGAGGCAACAGGCATTTCAGCAAGCAACTCAAGTTACTCAGGCAACAATACATAGGCAACACATAGTGGAAGAAGAAGATAAAGAAGTGAACATATTAGGGCTTCTCAGTGTACATCATCATCAAAACCTAATATAGCAAAAGAACGAAAATACCAGGAAAGCGTCAAAAACAAAGTAAGTTTCCAGCTTCGTCAGCGAATCGCCGCTTCGGCCTCCTCAACGCCTCCACTCTTCTCTCCTCCATCTCCAAAAAAATCAGGTAACGAACCTTCTATCTCTTCCCCTTCACCTCATAAAAAACGGAAAAAAAGAGCTCAGAACAAAACACGCATATTCAGAAAAGAAGAAAGAAAACGTAACAACTGAAAGCCAACCTTGTTTCAAGAGGATGTGGAGCCCTGCTTTGGAGGGAAGAGAGTGCGTGAACGACGTTGGTGGCCGGAGTCGAGCTGCTCAGAAAGCTTAAACGGAGAAGACGAACGCGCCGTCGCTGCCTCACTAACCCTAACCTTCGTTCTGAACATACCAAATGCCTAACCCTAAATTTCGTTCAAGACAAACATGGGCCTGACCCGTTCTCAATTGTTCTAAGCCCATTTATCTCATAAACAATGCAAATTAACATTTTACTGTTATTTTTCACTTAACCACTTTTTGTAATACTAACCATTCTTTTATTTTATAAAAAAACAATATTTACTTCTTTTTTTTATTTCGTGTAAAATACTAACCTTTTTTTATTTTATTTTATAAACAAATGTTTACCTTTTTTTATTTTAAAATACTAACTTGAATAAAATACATTTTCATCATATGTTTAAAACATCTTTTTAATTAATACACTTTTGTACATATTATACATTTTTTCATACATAATTAAAATTGAAACTCTTTTTTAGTTAACATTCTTTTTGTACATAACAATAGAAATACATTTTTTCTCTAATATCAAATTCACAAACATTTAATTAAAAGACACTTTCTTTTTTCTTTTTATAATTAAGCCATATAAATCAAAGATTCATTTAAAACATCTCTAGGTCAAACCCTAATACGACTCAATTTCACATTTCGCACTTGTACATAATTACACAATTCATATACATATACATCTCGCACTTACACTTACACAATACATTGCCCTATACACATTTTTATCTCATATTTGTATATTCGATATTTACATTTTTTTGATCGCACATTCGATTTGGTTGTAAATACTATAAGTCTCATCCCCTTGTACATTTATACCCCCACTCCCTGATACTATTTTGTAATAGCGTAGATTTACATTCCGCAATTTACAGTTTTCCAATTATACCATGGTTAGACCTAGGGTTTATATGTACATAAAACCAAACGCTAGATAACCTAATACAAGACGAACGCATGTAATCAATACACAATCACACTTGCACCCTCTAGGGTAATCCCACATGATGCCTTCCAAAAGGGGCCATGCTTGCACGTCGAGTATCTTTGGCAAAACAAAATCAAAGGATCATAAGTCCCTCAAAATGTTGCCTAAATGGAATGATCATAGTCCCTTCAAAACAAATTGCCAAAGACACTTGGCATCATTGCATTCATGGTCCATACGATGACCCACGCCCGTCCCGAATAAACTTCCTAAATACAAGATTGCCTACCAATTTCAATGGTAGAACAAAATTGTCAAAGGGGTTAAAACACGACGAAAATCTTTGAGAAAGCTTTAGGGTAGATAAACTCTTAAGTACTTGTCAATTTGCAAAGAAAACACTTGCCTAATTTCAAAACCCACTTCACAAACACTTTCAAAAATCAAACTTTTCAAACCCTTGAAACATTAAAATATAAAACACCTTTTGTAAAACATTCGAGTAAAGAATTGTTACAAGGTTAGCCTAGCACAAGGCATCTTTTCAAAAAATTTTCAAAACAACACACAAAGCACCATTTCATACAATTGAAAACCAAGGCAAGATTGATCTAAGCAAGTACCTAAGAGCCCATGGATAACCATGGATGAAAAGGGTGCTAATACCTTCCCTTTTCATAATCTACCCCCCGAACCCACGAAATATCTCAAAAGGTTTTTGCTGTGCTTTTTTAACCTTTCCTTTAGGATAAAATAAAAAGTCGGTGGCGACTCTTGCTCAACCGCACAAATGCGAATACGAACGCAAAATACTAGTCAGTTCTCCCACCGTATCACAGAACTGGCGACTCTGATGGGGATTTTTTAAGTGGGGTTACCTTAGGGTTTAGATCACCTTTACTTTCAATTGATTGCTTTGTTTGCTTTACATTTATGGGCTTTGTATCGGAGTTTTATAGATCCTAACCCGGATCTGGGGAAACCCTTTTAGGTAGCAACAAGGCTGTGAGGGAACTGTGCGGGGTATACCGACATGGTTGAAGCAGTCTGCTACGTTGATGTGGCGCTTTGGTGTGTACCGGTAACCCTTGAGTTCAGTCAAGGAGAGTACGGGGCCGCCGCGTGGTGTCGTGAAGCATCAACTGACCTTAGAACCTTAATTGACCATCTTGGCCTCTTTAGGGTAGTGAGATAACTGACCTTGGTGCAGTCCGAGGTTGGTTGATACTCGATACTACACTCAATTGAGGGTTGCTTTCCTGGGATATCTCGGTCGCCAGTTCAGTGGCTAAATCGAAACGATGAACAATGAAAGTAATCCAGTGATATTGGGACCTCTAGAACCCGGTTACTTTTGATAAGACAGGTTTTTAACCAACAAACTTCAAGAGGGTAATACCCAGACCTCATGCAAGCCTGAACCTAAGGCCTTGTGTGCTTTGTGTGAATATGTTTGCTTGTATATACACTCACTTGCTTGGGCGTACGTGCACATAACATCATGACATCATACCATAGCATTTTAGCATTTTTCAATAACCATTTCAAGGATCTCGAGGGTTCTTTTGATGCAGGGTTACGTTGGGCCAGACGTCTATCAAGGGGAAAGAGGTCTCTCCTCTAACCAATCCAGTCAAAGATCAAGTACAACAACTTGAATCAGTGGCTATGACCCACTTGACATGGTGAGCTTGATTCTAATGGAAGGACGTCCACCAGTACAAAGATCTCCAATCCAAGAGCAGAGTTCAATCTCTAACATTTTCTTATGTTTACCCCAAGAGATCCTCGAAAGCATGCATCCATATATCATGCATTGCATTTTAACAATCTTTCCTTTTTCAGGTTTCCTTACTCTCCTGCTGCTTATTTCAGCAAGAGATGGCTCTAGAAAGGTCTGTCAAAGACATCCAAGACCAGACTGCTCAGCTGCAGGAGATGTTCCTGAACTTGTCTCTGGGGCAAGAGGAGATGAAAGCTCTCCTCACCAAGGACTTGGGGAATTCCAGCAATGCCAGGAGTGATCAGATTGTGGAGCTGCAGTTTGATCTGACAACACTGAGGACTCAAATGATGGGACAGATGGTGGGCCAGATGGCTCTCATTCAAGACCTATCCCAAAGACAAGAGGAACTCAGAGTTCTTGTCCGCCAACTGCTTCCAAACAACCAACTGGGGCAAACATCTGAGGTCGAAGAGCAAGTCACCGCTCAGCCTCCATCCACTCAAGAGGACAAGGGGAAAGCTCCTTTGCTTGCTTCAGGGTCACAAACCCATCAACAACCTCGCCAGCGTCAGCGGGGTAATCGGCGTAAGCAAGAAACGTCGGGAAGGCAGTTCACGGAGACTGACATACCGTCATCTCTAATTCTGGAGCGCTTGTTGGAGGTTAATCTGACTACTTTGAGGGATCCTATCCGGAACCCAAATACCTCCGCTCCTAGCTATCATCCCGATGCATTTTGTGTTTACCACTCCTATAGCCCAGGACATGACACCGATAGCTGTTGGGCCTTGAAGAACAAGATTCAAGATCTGATTGACATTGGAGTGCTGAGGTTCACGCCAGACGGCGAGATGAAAATCTTCCGTTAAAAGGGTTCTCCACTTGAAGTGACGAAGCTCGAGCTGAAAGACTTTTATTTCTTTTTGAATTTTCAAAGTTGTAATTTACTTTTGCTGTCAAACAATTATCTGTTGATGTTAAACTCTGTTTTCATTAATGCATTACGTATGTTTGTCTTGAGTTCATCCATTCATTTCACTACTCTTATGCTTTTCTTTATGATATCTGACTCTTGATAAAAAGTTGCTAGCCTTTAGAGGGAGGATGACGAAATAATACCGTGATCTTATACAGTATGCTTTTGAACAGACCTTGCTGATGATGTACAGGCATTTCTTTCAATTCCCAAACACTGGAGTTATAAGGAAGTTAATCCCTAGTCAACCCCTTCGAGCCAAAGAAGTAGGAGTCCCCTGTTCTAAACAATCAAAACCTGTGATATAAACCTGGGGCAGGGTAGTATCTCAGTTAATTCAAAGGAAAATGCGCATTGAAGTCGCAAACTCTCAGTTCTTAATACAACGAACGATGTCGGAAAAAAAAGAAAGCATTCCTTTGGAATCAAAAGACAAGGGTGGTCCCCTATCACATAGACAGTCAATCTCTCAAAAGAGAAAAGCCCACTGAGCCAAAACCTATAAAGGAGGCTTAAGAAAGCTGGGGCATCCCGCTGACAGTAATCCCGAAAACGGTAGCAGTCAGGCAAAAGTTAGGGATAACAAATCAAAATCAAAATAGTGAGGTCATTACAAAATCCTCAACAAACATGAAAAGTGTTGGAAAAGAAAAAAGGGATGATAACTGTCTCCCCAAAGTCAAAACTAGTAAACCATCGCCCAAAAGTCGTTCCAAACTCAAAACAGAGTGCGACGCACAATTAACTGAGCTTAGGTTGGAGAACATCACGAAGAGCGGGTGGGTACCAATATACTTTGAGCCTTCATCCTTTGTTTCTTAAACCGTGAACCAGGCCACGTTACAACCCTTCAAAAGTCCTAATTGAAGCATGGGTTAGTTCGAAAGCATACTGTTACAAAAGGTATCCTGACTCCTGTAGGGCTTTACTCTAAATCTTGTGTTAATTTGTCTTGTGAAAAGTTTTCCGCTAAAAACGCATTTTTCAAAAACTTCAAGACAAACATAAACTTCGCATTATTCGAATATCACTGTCTGCATTTAACCCTTTTTGTTTGACAGCGAAGAAGTGCATACAGCGAATGTTCGGAGGAACGAAAACTCTCTCAGTAAGTCTAAAACACTTCAAGAGGACAACACTTCCATCAAGTCCCCTATCAACAAGGGGCATGACATGTCACATTTCAGTTAACCTGGGGCAGTCTAGTCAAGATTTCAAGAAATCTCTCAATATGCAGAGTAATCTGATTCAAGACTCCTTCTTCACCATTTGGGGCATTCGAATGTCAAAAGTGTTCAAAACCCGTTGCAGTTTTACACAAGCCCATCTTCAGGAAACCCTACACCGGTTCCCCTCTCAAGACTTCTGAAAACAGTTCATGGATTCTTCCCAAGTAACGGATGTTAATCTATCAGCTTGTTCAGATGCAACCTTTGAATTTAGTTTACGGGCGCTTCCTAACAACGGATGCGGCTCTATTGCTAATTCAACTTCGAGATTTCTGAAAACAGTTCACGGGTTCTCCAAGTAAACGGATGTTAACCTATCACTTGTTCAGATTCTTCTCAAGACTTCTGAAAACAGTTCATGGATTCTTCCCAAGTAACGGATGTTAATCTATCAGCTTGTTCAGATGCAACCTTTGAATTTAGTTTACGGACGCTTCCCAACAACGGATGCGGCTTTATTGCTAATTCAACTTCGAGATTTCTGAAAACAGTTCACGGGTTCTCCAAGTAAACGGATGTTAACCTATCACTTGTTCAGATTCTTCTCAAGACTTCTGAAAACAGTTCATGGATTCTTCCCAAGTAACGGATGTTAATCTATCAGCTTGTTCAGATGCAACCTTTGAATTTAGTTTACGGACGCTTCCCAACAACGGATGCGGCTTTATTGCTAATTCAACTTCGAGATTTCTGAAAACAGTTCACGGGTTCTCCAAGTAAACGGATGTTAACCTATCACTTGTTCAGATTCTTCTCAAGACTTCTGAAAACAGTTCATGGATTCTTCCCAAGTAACGGATGTTAATCTATCAGCTTGTTCAGATGCAACCTTTGAATTTAGTTTACGAGCGCTTCCCAACAACGGATGCGGCTTTATTGCTAATTCAACTTCGAGATTTCTGAAAATAGTTCACGGGTTCTCCAGGTAAACGGATGTTAACCTATCGCTTGTTCAGATTCTTCTCAAGCTAACAACCACGGAAGATCGCACTCGCCAGGATTCTCCCTATCCCCAGCAGAGTTCATCAAAATTCCCCAGCAGTAACTTATCTTTGCAAATCCCCAGCCAGGGAATCCTCAGGAATTCAATCCCCCTCAGAGTTTAAGCTTCAGTATCCCCAGCAGATCAAGAGCTTCAAGTGGACAATCCCCAGCGGAGTCAAACTTTTAAACCATCTCCCCACAGAGTTTTGGAAGGACAAACCTTGAGTTCCCCGGTGAAGTCTCCGGAGTTACTTCCCATCAAGCTGACGATTCTCAAATCTGACCTCCCCAGCATGAGTCTACTAGTTGGGATTCCCCAGTAGAGGTCATCAGGAATTCTCTTCCCCAGCGACAGCCAAGGATTTATTTTCCCCGGCAGCAGTCAAGATGCTTTTATCTTCAGCCATCTCGGATTCGTGTATCCTCGGCAAGATTGGCTCATCAGCTTACACGCGCATTCATATTAATGTCACGTACATTGCATCATGCATCATAACATTGCATACAACTAACCCTTTGCCTTTTCAGGTAAGATCAGTCGACAGACACAGATCATCTCCCAAGATTCCTCCAGGAATAGTTCAGATCTGACCCAGACACGGCGACATTCTGATACTTATTCCAGATTCATTCAGACGCATCAGCAGGAACCATACACCGGTTCCTCTTCAACTTCAAGATTTCTGAAAATAGTTTACAGATTCTTCCCTACAACGGATGCCAATCTACCAACTGATTCAGACTCTTCTCAATTTTTGAAAATAGTTTACGGACACGTCCCAACAACGGATGTTGCTCTATCGCTTATTCAATCTCAAACTCCTGAAAATAGTTTACAGATTCTCCAAGACATGGACGTCAATCTGCTGCTTGTTCAGATCCCCAATTCAGAGATGTTCCAAAACAGGGATGCCCTTCTGATACTTGTCCACTCACCATTGACATACAGTTCAACATGTCCAGATGGCATCTATAAGCCCATCCTCCTACCAGCAGTCGCCGAATGGCATCTGTAAGCCCATTCTCAGGTGGCATCTTTAAGCCCATCACCAAATGGCATCTTTAAGCCCATTCACCTCCACCGTCACATCGACGAGCGCAAATTTTCTGGGCACATTAGTGTCCAATCTCCTCTTACCTTCAAGTCGCGAAAGGCAAAATTGCCAATCTAACTCTTCAGGTCAAAGAAGATTGAACAGGGGCAACTGTTGTACCCCAAAATTTGCCCTCGCGCTTTTCCCCAAGAAATCTCAGCTGCAAACATTTCCTGATTTTTCAAAACTAGCTCAAGAATCGGACAAACGGACTTTTCTTGACAGTCAAGCAAAATTAGGGTTTTTACTGATTTTTCAGAGCTTTGGATTGTTTCACAGTTGGCTCAGGGTTTCGGATGATTTTTGGTCCAATTCTGATCAGGCGAGCGTTATTTGGCATTTAATCGGGAATTAAGGTTTCATGGGCATATTCTCAGAAGAATTTAAATTCCACAGCACTTTGCGGTTTATTTCAAGATTCGGATTAAAATTCGCGTTATCTTGGTTTAATCAGTAAAAGAGACAGTGGTGTGAATTCAGTTTGTTTGGGCCAGTCAAAGAAGGTGTGCAGTTTGGATTTACAGTACTTGCAAAGAATCAGTGCTTATGACAAATCAGTAAAGAAGGAATGTGTTCGATCAGGCTATTTGGATTGACTGCTGCTTTGCTTTGGATGTTGAATAAGACAGACTTAATTGATCAATATTGTTATTATTTAAGTTATTTATTATTCTGAAATTGAATGACTGAATTTATTTTTCAATTGTTTTAATTCTAAGAATTTTAAATAAATAAATAAACAATAAAGAAAATTAGAATTAATTGGATAATTTAGATTTTATTGATAATTGAATTATTTGTACAAATTGTTGTTCATAATTATGAACAATAATATACATTAATTTAAATATTACATAAAATTAAAACTATCCTATTTTCTAATATTCTTCATTCTTCACTCCGCTCCGGTGCTCCATTTTTTATCTGCAAAGAAAACAAGAAAAGTCAGAAGGCATTTAGAAAAAAAGACAGATAAAAATATTGCTCATCATTAGGGGCCACTGACTGGGATCAGTTGACCCTCTCTGCAAATCACGGGATTTCTCCCGGTTCACAGAGAGGGAAGATTTTTTGTTCATGAAATGCAAATGCATAATTTCTAAAAATTCAAGCTGCATAAGAATCTCAAATCCAAAATCCAAACTAAACTGAAAAGATCCAGTTTCAACTTTCTACCCAAAGCAAAAGGCAAGTTACTGTCAAAATGCCAAAGATATCAAAGATTTCAAAAGTGCATTTGCTGTCACAAGTACCCAAACTGTCATGAAAAGATTTGGCCAAAATGCAAAGTCAGAGCAAAGCACAAAAGCTGGAGAAAGAAGATGCAAAATGTGTTATGCAAGAAATCTAGAATCATCATTTCCCATAGTAGGCCCCTTCAGAGCAAGTACAACATAAATTATATAAAATTCTTTGCTGTACTGTAAAGAGAGAAAAAAAGAGAGATAAAGGCAGCAAGGCAGGTTTCCAGGCATAGACAGTAGGAGAAGACAGAAAAGATTATACAAATCCACAAGCAACTCAGTTCAGCATAGCAGGCAGGAGGTATAGAGAAAAATACAAAAATATACCAACTCTGCCTCAAGACAGAAGATACAAAAATATACAAAACAGTCCAGCATAGCAAGAGAAAAGGAGATATACAAAAATCAATTAGACCTCATACCAAGACAATAACCTAAAAACTGAACATCTCAAACCTGATAACCAGAACCATCAAACACAACTCTGCATAATATACAAATCCACAAGATAGTCCAGCAGCAAGCTAATACAGAAGTGAGGTGAGGGAGAAGAGAAATATACAAACTCAAACAAGTCAAAAAGCCCCACTACTGTCCAGAATCACCAAACAGATAACCTGAAAATACAACCTCAAGCTTCCAACTGATAAACTGCTGCCTGCATCAGGAACACATAAACAAAACTGCCTACCATCCCCCAATCATACTGTAAAACCAAAACAGCATCCATCACCACAGCCTCAGAATTTCTTCATCATTGGCCAAACCTCATAAACCAGTTCCTCAACATGAGATCCCTGTCAAACTAAAACCCAACATACTGTCAATAACCAACATAACCCCTCAACAGAAATTCAAGGCCAGCAAACATCTCAAGCATATAGGCAACCAATACGAGCCCCTCAGAACTGTAAGTTCGTCATGGGGGGAACCAAATCAAATCATATAGCATCAAGCACGTAAGCAAAGGCAACACGAGAGAAGAGAGAGATTTCATTCAGAGGCAACAGGCATTTCAGCAAGCAACTCAAGTTACTCAGGCAACAATACATAGGCAACACATAGTGGAAGAAGAAGATAAAGAAGTGAACATATTAGGGCTTCTCAGTGTACATCATCATCAAAACCTAATATAGCAAAAGAACGAAAATACCAGGAAAGCGTCAAAAACAAAGTAAGTTTCCAGCTTCGTCAGCGAATCGCCGCTCCGGCCTCCTCAACGCCTCCACTCTTCTCTCCTCCATCTCCAAAAAAATCAGGTAACGAACCTTCTATCTCTTCCCCTTCACCTCATAAAAAACGAAAAAAAAGAGCTCAGAACAAAACACGCATATTCAGAAAAGAAGAAAGAAAACGTAACAACTGAAAGCCAACCTTGTTTCAAGAGGATGTGGAGCCCTTGCTTTGGAGGGAAGAGAGTGCGTGAACGACGTTGGTGGCCGGAGTCGAGCTGCTCAGAAAGCTTAAACGGAGAAGACGAACGCGCCGTCGCTGCCTCACTAACCCTAACCTTCGTTCTGAACATACCAAATGCCTAACCCTAAATTTCGTTCAAGACAAACATGGGCCTGACCCGTTCTCAATTGTTCTAAGCCCATTTATCTCATAAACAATGCAAATTAACATTTTACTGATATTTTTCACTTAACCACTTTTTGTAATACTAACCATTCTTTTATTTTATAAAAAAACAATATTTACTTCTTTTTTTATTTCGTGTAAAATACTAACCTTTTTTTATTTTATTTTATAAACAAATGTTTACCTTTTTTTATTTTAAAATACTAACTTGAATAAAATACATTTTCATCATATGTTTAAAACATCTTTTTAATTAATACACTTTTGTACATATTATACATTTTTTCATACATAATTAAAATTGAAACTCTTTTTTAGTTAACATTCTTTTTGTACATAACAATAGAAATACATTTTTTCTCTAATATCAAATTCACAAACATTTAATTAAAAGACACTTTCTTTTTTCTTTTTATAATTAAGCCATATAAATCAAAGATTCATTTAAAACATCTCTAGGTCAAACCCTAATACGACTCAATTTCACATTTCGCACTTGTACATAATTACACAATTCATATACATATACATCTCGCACTTACACTTACACAATACATTGCCCTATACACATTTTTATCTCATATTTGTATATTCGATATTTACATTTTTTTGATCGCACATTCGATTTGGTTGTAAATACTATAAGTCTCATCCCCTTGTACATTTATACCCCCACTCCCTGATACTATTTTGTAATAGCGTAGATTTACATTCCGCAATTTACAGTTTTCCAATTATACCATGGTTAGACCTAGGGTTTATATGTACATAAAACCAAACGCTAGATAACCTAATACAAGACGAACGCATGTAATCAATACACAATCACACTTGCACCCTCTAGGGTAATCCCACATGATGCCTTCCAAAAGGGGCCATGCTTGCACGTCGAGTATCTTTGGCAAAACAAAATCAAAGGATCATAAGTCCCTCAAAATATTGCCTAAATGGAATGATCATAGTCCCTTCAAAACAAATTGCCAAAGACACTTGGCATCATTGCATTCATGGTCCATACGATGACCCACGCCCGTCCCGAATAAACTTCCTAAATACAAGATTGCCTACCAATTTCAATGGTAGAACAAAATTGTCAAAGGGGTTAAAACACGACGAAAATCTTTGAGAAAGCTTTAGGGTAGATAAACTCTTAAGTACTTGTCAATTTGCAAAGAAAACACTTGCCTAATTTCAAAACCCACTTCACAAACACTTTCAAAAATCAAACTTTTCAAACCCTTGAAACATCTTTTTAAAAGATAAAACACCTTTTGTAAAACATTCGAGTAAAGAATTGTTACAAGGTTAGCCTAGCACAAGGCATCTTTTCAAAACATTTTCAAAACAACACACAAAGCACCATTTCATACAATTGAAAACCAAGGCAAGATTGATCTAAGCAAGTACCTAAGAGCCCATGGATAACCATGGATGAAAAGGGTGCTAATACCTTCCCTTTTCATAATCTACCCCCCGAACCCACGAAATATCTCAAAAGGTTTTTGCTGTGCTTTTTTAACCTTTCCTTTAGGATAAAATAAAAAGTCGGTGGCGACTCTTGCTCAACCGCACAAATGCGAATACGAACGCAAAATACTAGTCAGTTCTCCCACCGTATCACAGTTACCCTTGGAGACGGAGGAGGGAGGTTGGGGCGCGTAGGAGGGCTTTGACAGCGAGGTGACAGCGGTGATGAAGCTTATGCTTCCTGGTTTGCGTTTCTGATTTTCTTTTTAGTGGTTTGATGATGACAGTTGAAAACCCTTTATGATATCTTTTCTTCTTCTTCCTTTGCTTCGCTTCGTATACTTCTGTTTGCCTCGTTGCTTGCTTATGTTGCCTCTGAACGCTTGAGTGTTGCCTCGAACATTGCTACTGTTGAAACGTTTTTTTGTTTTGATTAGCTTCTTTTCTTCTTCTCCTTGCCTGTTGCCTGGACGCCTATGATGACATGCTTCTGAGGCTTTTTGTGGATTTGGGAAATTGGTATTATGGTTTATGTTGATGGTGCTTTGAAATGGCTATGGTTTCAACAGGTTTGCCCTTTTGAGTTTACTGGTTTTACTGGCTTTTTAGGCCATTACAGGTTTTGACATGGTTTAAGGTTTTGAAATGGTTATGATTTTTGGTGATGGCTGTACTGGTTTCACTTCAGGCTTGAACTGGTTTTTGGTTTTATGGTTTAGGCCATGGCTTTTGTTTTACTGGTATATGCAGGTTTGGAATGGTTTTGATTTTGGTGATGGCAGGTTCTATGGTTTTAGGCCATAGGGTTTTGAAATGGTTATGTATGTTCTGGTATTGCAGTAGGTTCTACTAGTTTATGCAGTAGGTTCTACTGGTTTTTTGTTTTGAGACTTGGAGAAAATGGTTTTGTTTTGATAGTTTTTGTTTTTCAAAGCTTGAAGGCAGGTTGAACTCTCTTAAGTTTTTGAAGGGGCTTTGATGTGTTATAACAGTTTCTTTCCTTGAGGCTTATGGTATCAGGTTCTGAATATTTTTAATATTTTCTTTGCTTTGACCTCTGCATACCATATTGTTTTATCAGTTTTGTTTTGTATCCTCTTTCATGCTTTCTTTCTTCTTACTGGATGCTGCTGATTTGTTTTGTAACTCTTTCTGCCTAAACCAAAACCTGTAAAACCATACTTTCCTCTCTCTTCTCTCTCTTAAGTACATAATTGACATTAAAATGTGATATGTACTTTATTGTTCTGAAAAAGCATGCTGGAAAATGATGTAAAAAAATGGAAAATACATTGCTTGCAAATTGGTTTTAACTGCACATTCTTCTCTTTGTCTCTTGCATTTGTACAGTAAGGAGCCTTATGTTTTGGCCTCTTCCTACATCTTTGGCATGTTTACGTTGGAATGCTTGTGTTGAAAATGCATATGCTGTTTTGACAAAATATTGAATTTATGCATATTTGAAATATGCAGTGGGCTTTTGAAAATATTGAATTTATTTTGGAATATGCAGTTTTCAAATAAAATGTGCAATTTTGACCAAAAGAATGAATTTGTGCATGTTTAATTTGTGCATTCATTTTTATCAATTAAAAATCCATCCCTTTTTGTGAACCGGGAGAAATCCCGTGATTTGCAAAAAGGGTAAAAACTGATTCCAGCCGTTTACTTTTAATGATGAACACTAAAATTAATTTTTTGCTTTTCATTATTTATTTATTTCTGACTTCTTTTCTTTTAATTTTTGCAGGTAAAATCAAATGATCAATCAAAGAAGTATTGGATGAAAAATGAAGATTTTAGAACTTAGGAAAAAAATAGGATAGTTTTTATTTCATTTTAAACTTTTTATGTAATTGTCATTATAAATACTTTGTACAATAGTATTTAAACAACAATTGTAATAATTAGAATAAAGATGAATAAAAAATTCTATTATTTACCAATTAATTCTTTTTCTTTCCAATTGTTTATTTTACCGTTTATAATTCTTTAAATTATATAATAACTGAAAATAAATTTCAATTACTTAAATTCAAAATAATAAACATTTAAATAAACATCATTGACCAATTAACTTCTCTTCAATTAATTATTTCATTATTTATAATTCTTCTAAATTATAATAACTGAAAATAAAATTTCAATTATTTAAACCTAGAACAATAAATAATTAAATAACATCGTTTGATCAATTAATATACCTCTTTTCAAATATTTACTTTATTATTTATAAATCTTTAAATTATATAATAACTGAAAATAAATTCCAATTATTTAAATTTAAGATAATAAATAATTAATAAACATTGTCTGATCAGCTAATAAACTTAGTGTTCAAAAAATAAACAGCTCTCGACTTGAAAAGTTATGAATTTTAAAATCAATAGATCAAAACGCTTGCAATGTAATGATGCAGATGGGAGATGGTATCTTAGGTCAAAATTTGGGGTACAACACCAACAGACAGGGATAAGATATGCCACAAAAGGGTAAGCTTTCATGATCCCTAGTGAAGAATTCTCCTACGCCAGTAATCTTCAAGTTTGAAACAAGTATCACGAAGTCACACTAGCATAATATGTAACACCCTTCTAACCCAAACGAATAATTCATGAATAATTTAATAAATAATTAAACACAAACCACCAACAAGGGTATGACATCGTCATACAAAACATCTTAATCAACATCCTGCTCCATAACACAGTTTTTCGTAAATTATAACAATAATTTCTTTAATAACATCAACATATAAATTCAGACTTCGTAGTGGACTCATTGTCTCAATTACAACTTCATTTATTTCATCAAGAACATCAAGGCCTTTTAGTCTTATAAACGATTATTAAATCATTGTCTAAATAATATTATTAAATCTAATTAATCCCAACTAAATTGTTTAAATTCCAAATAATTATAAACTAATTAGATAATCCTCCTATTTCTCTTATTCCAACACTATCCCACAACACCATATCGCCAACACCACAATGCATCACATAAATCACAATAATTCTTATATTCACTAATAATCACCAAGATTCACGCCAAATCAATTAAATAACTATTTAAATATTTAATCTAGATTTTTGGGGTGTTACATAACACCCTACCATCGTGTGACAAGCAGCCTTGTTACATAAGAAACTTATTTAAGCCTTAACAGATGTCCATCCACCATAAGGGCACTAGTCAAACATCCAAGTCATCATAAATCATTGTCATGCATTCATTAGGTTGCTTTTCTCTAGCATTGAACTATACATATCATCTCATTCATTTGACATACTTCTAAAGCATGAATATAACTTCATGAAGCCCAATACCCCTTGGAAACTTAAGCCCAATATCTCCTAGCATCTAAAAAAAATCCCAAAAGCCCAATTTTACTTGGCGTTTACCCCAAAGCTCAATTTTCATTGGCACTTAAAATTCCAACATCCATTGATACATACCTAAGTCACTAATTACATGCAATGATTAACCATTGCATTTCATGCATCAATCAAAATACACATCAAGCATAATCGATCATAACACATAGCATAAATCAGGATTCAGTGACCGCTCATGGAAGTCCATAGTAATCCCCGACAAAGCCAATTTCAAAACTTCATTTTCGGTGGACCTTCATCAACCAATTTGTTGAGTTTAGTCATTTATTTCCTATTGGACCTTCGTCAACCCATCTGTTGAAATTGGTCATTTAGTTTCCTGTCGACTTAAATCAACCCTTTGGTTGAAAATAGTTTTTTGTTGACCCATTGGTCAAAGTCAATCAACCCATTGGTTGAAATAAATTATTGTTGACCCATTGGTCAAAGTCAATCAACCCATTGGTTGTTGTAATATGGTGGGAGAACTGACTTTTGGTTTTGCATTTTATCACAAATGTTGCGGATAGTAAAAGTCGCCACTGACTTTTCTTTTATCCAATAAAGGAAAGGGTGAAAAGAACAAGAAAGACCTTTAAGAATTTTTTTGTAAGGGGGGTAGGTTATGAAAAGGGAAGATGTCATCACCCTTTTCATCCGTAGTTATCTACGGGCTCTTAATCGCTAGCTCACTTTTGAAAATTCTTTGTGTTTGTGTTTTGAAAAATGTTTTGAAAAATGCCTAAGTGCGGCAAACTTTGTAATGATTCTCGTATCGTTGAGAACGCATACAAAGTGTTTGTTTTGAAAATATTTTAGAAGAGAAGTGTATTGTGTGAAAAATGTTTTGAAATGTTCTTGAGCAAGTGATTAAGAATTATCTACCTACTCAAAAGTCTTTTGTTCTTTTTCTCTTCCTTTAGACAATGTTGCCCTACCATTGGTTAGTAGGAAGCTCTATTGTTGGATGTTTGAGGGACAAGCACGGGTCATCGTTTAGTCATAAAGGCAACATATAGGGATACCTTTAGCAATTTTAAGGGACTATCATCATGTATTCATAGGCAACATCGAGGGACAAGATCATTTATCGAAGGCAGCATCGATGAGTCATCGAGAGACTATGATCTTTATGATGATTTTTAATCGAGGGTCATTGCTAATGGTATCCCTACATTCGAGGGACATGATTTTTTTTATCCGAAGGAAACAAGTGGAATCACCCTAGAAGTGTGTGTCTGAACAGTGATTTGTTTTTAGTTAATTTATCTTTCATATTAGGGTTATCTAGCATTTGTTTTAGATCTTGCCATACAACCCCTATTTAGCATACATCTAGCAATTATAAGGAAAACGGTAAAATGCTGAAAAGAAATCTAAACTATTAGAGAGCCTCAGGGAAGGGGATACAAACCACAAAACTTAGGGGAAAATAGAAAGCCAATAAAAACCTAATTAACTATTACAACCCTTTAACAGTTACATAAGGGTGAAAACTAATATGAAAATAAAAGAGCGCGCAGAGATTGTAAAAAAAAGAAAGATATGAAAAAAAATGTCTTGATTAGAAAATGACGATTCATATAACCTAATTGATTTTAATTGATAAAAAGGAATTAAATTAAACCTAAAATAAAACCCTAAATTAATTTCATTTGAAAAAAAAAAGGATTTAATGATAAACCTAAAAGAAACTAAATTCATTTTAATTATAAAAAAAGAAATTAATTTAATGACTATTAAAAAAACAATTAGTTAAGTTAATTTGATTTTAAAAAGGGTTAAGTGGATTTAATTATTTAATTAGAGAAAAAAGGAAATTATTAAAAAAAGAAAAAAGAAATTAGAATGAAAATAAAATTTTAAAAAAAAGATGGGCCTGAATGAATAGTTTTGGGGGTATGAGGAAAGAAATTTGATAGGCCCAAAACTACAAGCCCAACATGCTTGCGTTTGATCGAATGTGGGAAGCTCTTGAGGGTGCTGCGTGGGAATCAAATCTGGACTGTTGGATTTGGATCGGGTGGTAATGATTAAAGGGGTGTATGATGCGCGCATGGACTGATTCGTACTGGATCTGCAATCAAGAAAACATTGGAAAAAAGATGAAAATACCAAGGGCAGGGATTGAACCTGTGCCCTGGTATAATAATACCTTTGTATCGCTCGCTTCTACCGCTGGGGCGGTCCTTACATCCGTTGATTAAAGTACAAATAATTTGTTAAATAATAAAATTTGCGCTTAGATTTGAATTGAAAAACACATCAGCGTCAGTGGGGCCCTGCTATTTAGAGAGAGCGAATCATGAGATTGCATCCTGCCACGCGAACGGTCAAAAATATCAAACCACCGCCCATGGTGGTTTCCACTTTCTTTTACGATGAGGAGATTTTTTGAACCTGGAAATACATAAGATCAAAGCATATAAAACATGTTATCCATCTTAAAATTCCCTCCTGAGTTCGAATAAGGGGACCGTTTTGGCTGGAAGTCTCTATACCATGGGTTTAGAATAAGAAACCCTAGCACGATTCAAAAATGGTGAACTAATATTTGGAAGTTATCAGCTCCATGCGATGGCTGCATCCTACTCTAAACACTCATATGAACTGATCTAGATGGTTAGAATATCCAACAATGCATATTATTAAAAATACAACTAATGAAAACAATTGCAACCGGAGATGATGAACATGGTCATTTCAGGCATGGTAAACCATTGAAAATCAACCATACTTACTCTGTAGATGTTCAGGAAGTGGTAAGAGTGCTTGGTTCTGCTTGAATGTTCCTGGAAATTGCTACAAAAAATTGCAAGTTTTCTTTGAAAGAATTTAGTTTTGAAACCCTTATACTCGTGGTAGCTGCCTCCCTTGCCACTTATGAGTTTTTTTGTTTATAGCCTTGTAGAATTAGGTCAACAAAAGTAGTGTCAAATCTTGTTCCATCATGGTGTGATCAAAGCATGATTTGTTTCCAAAATCTTTTCAAATACTTTAAAAAATGTGAAGATATATTTCCAAAATAAGACCATACAGTTTCTAGCATTAGTTGGCAAGGTTTTAGGCTTTTGGTTTGATCCAACATGAATATCCATGAGCCTATTACCTTTTACTTGTATTTTATTAATTTATTTTGAATTTAATTGAGTAAAAAATTCAAATAAACATAAATAAAAATTAAGGTAAGGTAAGAATAAGTTTAGAAGGCCTCTAAGGCATCATGAACATGTTTGAACATCAAAAGTTAGGCCCATTAACTCAAAATCACAAGTTTGCTCACTTTGCACTTCATGCATTTTACCAAAATTTCCCAACTTGCAATGGTCATAACTCTCTCAATTTTCATCTTTTGAAGGTGATCTCAGACCTTTTGGAAATCTAAAGATGTCCTCTTAAATTTCTATTTTTATAATTTTTGCATTTGGAGACTTTATATTGATGTAAGTTGCCTTGATAAAAAGTGTCTTTTTGTTGACTTTTGAAATGACCTATAATGTATGGACTCATATCTCTCAAATGAAGCACTTTTTAGACTTGAGCATAGAGGTTCAAAGTTGTAGAGAATTGAATTTCCTTCAAAATGGGATTTGGTTTGGGAAAAGTTGATGAACCATGTGAAAGTTATGCTTGATCAAAGTTCAGTTGACTTCTCCTAAGGAAACCCTAATTTGGCAACTTTTGACTTTTGATGATTTGAGGGATTTGCTTGAGGAATCATGATCAACCCTTGATTAAATGATGAATATCACTTAATAATGTTTATGTTGACCAAAAATATTGAAGTTTGACTGTATGTTGACCATATTTGACTTTTTACCCAATACAATTGATTTTCATTCATTTGAGCTATTGATTGAGCAAACTTGTGATGCAAGACTTGAAATTTGACATGAACATTGTTAAATACCTATTGCGAATCATGGAAACCACTTTAGACCTTTTAAACCCACACTTCCTTGAAAAACATAAAACCCTAGTTGTGGACCCATTGCATAGGAGGAGATTTCACTAGTCAACCCTTGAGCATTCTTTAACATTTGAGAACCCTAGAAGAATGTCTTGAAGAAAATGGGAAGGAAAATTTTAGGGTACAACAGTTGTAATTAATTATTGTTGACCCATTGGTCAAAATCAATCAACCCATTGGTTGAAATCGATTATGTTGACCCATTGGTCAAATCCACTCAACCCATTGGTTGAAAACAGTTTCTTGTTGACCCATTGGTCGAAGTCAGTCGAACCATTAGTCGAAAACAATTTTTCATGTACATATTGATCGAAGTTAGTCAACCCATTGGTTGAAAGCATTTTCTTTGTTGACCCATTGATTAAAGTTAGTCAACCCATTAGTTGAAAGCGATTTTATTGACCCATTGGTCAAAGTTATTCAACCCATTGGTTAAAGACATTTTTTCATTGACCCATTGGTCGAAGTTAGTTATTTTTATCAACCCATCAGTTGAAGACAACTTTTTATCAATCGTCATCAAATCCATTGATTGAAGTCAATCATTTCATGTTTTGTCAATCCAAATCAACCCAGGTTGAGGATGATCTTTTATTCACACTATCCTCCATCAACTTATTAGTTAAAGTCGGGTATTCCAAATATTCAAATCATCTCTGGCCCTTCCGGAACACTTCGATCACCTCTGATCTCACCCAAAACATTTCGTTCACTATACAAAACTTTTCAAAGCCCAGTTCTCGTAGGGAAAATCATTTTAAAGTCCAGTTCCCATCTGGTAGCCTACCTTTAAGTCGGAAACACAAAATAACATGTGCATTGCATTTATCAATCATCGCATAAGTCATCGTAATTCATTAATCATGTCATTTCACTCATAACATTATCATGATCATATCAAGCATACATTACAAAAACATACCATGCATGGACACATACATAAAGCATAACCATATCAAAGCATACTCATTCTAAACATGTATTACATTCAATCATAAAGGCCCATGAGTACTTTGAAAAATCTCAAGGCCTATTTTCGAGCTAAGTCATCTGCGCAAATCGTAAATTCAAACCTTAGCATTGTTCACACCATTACATTAGACACCTCGGTTAATAATGGACATAACAATTAGATGTACTAAAACAAAAATTAATATAGGCGGTATATCTACGATTCATATCCATAGCCTAGTTATTCTAGTTTTAGTTATCAAGTCTCACTTATCAAATTTCAATTACAAAATTTCAATAATAAAATTCCAGTATCAAATTTCAAACCCGCGTTATTTATCCCCTAGATTGTGATAAATATGCAAAATCTGCGATACAACTTACTATGTTAGTCTTGAGCGATAACAAGTTGTTTTTCAAACCTTTTCAACTCTATTGGAAGAGTCCCCTGGCAAAGATATAGTTGATACCCACATTGTTTACCCCCTATGTTGTGGTAGATATGCAAGTCGACAATATAACTAATCATGTTAGTCCCTAAGCAATGATAAGTTATTTTTTTCCAAAATTTTCAATCTTGTTGGATTAGTCCCTTGGGAAAGATAAGATCGATACTACATTATTCATTGGAGCAGTCCCCCAACAAAGATGAATATGCAAAATTTGTCATACAACTTACTATGTTAGTCCCTGAGCGATAGCAAGTTGTTTTTCAAACATTTTCAACCTTATTGGATTAGTCCCTTGACAAAGATAGAGTTGATACCCGCATTGTCCACCCCCTAGATTGTGGTAGGAATGTAAAATATGTGATATAGATATCACTAACGCCCTTTCTCATGTCTATGCGATCAGTCTCTAGGAAAATATAGATATGTTAATCCACGCTCTAGGCATTGAATATTTATCTGCGCCGTCCTTGCCTTTTTTTTTTTTACTTACTTTATTTTTCAAACTATTTTTCAAAAGTGTTAAAAAAAGGTCTTTGGTCAAATGTCGGGCTCTTCCATTATTTAATAACCCTCCAATCAAAATGTGCGAGAACTTCGTATCCTCTGACCCTTCAATCAAAAAGTAATTAAATATGGATATTTGTCATATATCCCAAATTTGTCCGCCTTATTTTCTACAATCAAATGATTTTCAAAATTGGTGTTTTATAAATTTCTTTGGTTTATTTACACTAATATTTTGGGTTTTGTAGATATTTTCAATTTATTTTGATTATTTCAAAATATATAATAGTTTACTTTAAATTATTTGTATTTCTTAAATAGCAAATATTTTTCCACCCTTGAATAAATTAGACTGCACAATTGGTAATGAGATAAGGCTTACAAGCGTAAAGTCACGGGTTTAAATCTCATTTGTTCTATTTTTTTAACGATTTTCTTTTTATTTGTTACTAACTTTATTTCTATTTTCAAAATCACAAATTTGTATTTTTTATTATATTAATTTTAATTTTCGTTTTTTATTTTAGGGAATTTTTTAAAAATAATAATTTATTTGATTTTATACATTTTTACTAAAAAAATAGTACAAAAATTATAATAAATACAAAAAATATTTCTTTTTTCTAATTAATTATTTTTTATTAGTCACTCTGTGTCAATTTATGTTATACTCAATTTTTAATTGACAAACTTGTTAACTAAGAAAGATTTAATTTATTTGATTTTATTTTGTCCTTTTTTTCACTAATAATTTGACTCAACTACTAATTTTTTATTTTTTTATTATAATAACTTTCTAACAATTTCAAACATATTCTTGTACATAATTATGACCCAGTTTTGTTCCTCATGAAACCAATTTTACTCTAAAATAAAATTTATACACAAATTACAACCTGCATACTCATCTTCATCGTAACAATAACTCACTGTAACAGGATCTTAACATTCACGTGTCACTTTATCATTGGCTAGGAGAGAAGATTTTGAATCAAGCCCTATGTTTCATCAAGAGTGTACACTGCTTGTTGAATTTGTTTTTTTTTTCTTTTTCAATTTTCTTTATTAAGTTAAATTAGGTTTAGTAGTGGTTTGGGTTTGGGCCTATGAGTTCTAGTATTTTACTAATTTGCACCCCAAATTAATTGACACCCTAACCTCTACATTTAGTTATTAATTAATTAGTGTGATCGATAATTTTAGTTATTCATTAAAGTTAGCTAATTTTGATTTCATAAAAAAAATTAATAAAAAGCTTCCTTGTACATAATTGTTAGGCTTCTCCGATTAATTTAATAAATCAAATCACCTGTATATAAATCAAACGTTTTTGTAAATTAAGTTAGTTCAACACTTTGCAAATAATAAGATATACATCATCGGGTAATTAAGTGGTTGGCTTAACACCTCACCAATTAATTATTCAAATAAAAACATCTAAAACGCTTCAATCAATCAAATCAATTTCTTCGCCCAGCGCGATCTAATTCTAATGAAGATCAACTCTTCTTCAACCAATTCAAATCAAACTTAAAACAACTAATCAATCAAATCTTTTTTTCTACTAACATAAACAAAACTTATGACTTTTTTTTCAATAAAGAATTGTCTAGTTTCTTTTTACTTGGATATAAAAACTTCGCCCACCATCACTCAATTTTTAAACTCAGGCAAGTTCAAGACCATTCGAAAGCGACTTAACACAATTCTATAAAAAACACTAACAAAACACTTCGAACTATAGAGGACTCTGATTTCTTCTTAAGAAGATACGTAGACACACAATTGAAAAACCAAGACGAGTCCACTAACTTAAAAAACATATGTTTCTCTATTTCTTTCCTTACATTATAATATGATAATAAATAAAGAAATATTTCCAATAAATCTTAGGTCTAAAAAGGACCCCCTTGAGTACAAGGGAGGTAAAGGGTGCCTAACACCTGTCATTTATCTAATCAACTCACGAACCCATCAATCTATAAACAATTAGGGTTTTTCTGTTCCTTTCCAATCCTTAGGACAAATATGCAGTGGTGGTGACTCTGTGTTTTAGGCCAGTTACGACACACTGATGCGACCTGATGTTTCTATGATCAAACCGAGTCTATAGAGAATTTGTTTTTTACTTGCAAGTGCACAAATTGGATTTGGAAAGCCATTCTTGAATGGTTGGAAATTCAAAGAATTCCTGAGCAGTGGAGCAAATAGTTGGATTGGATGATACAAGGTACACAACATAAAATCTAGAAAAAACAACTTTTAAAGATAGCTTTTGTAGAGACAATTTATGAAATCTGAAAGAGTAGAAACGAAAAAGCCTTCTCAAACAAGGATATTAATCCTATGGTGATTGATAGAGTCATGCATAGCATTGTGATTAGGTGCACTATGTTTAGAAAATTATGTAATCATGTTAATGTTGGCCAACTAAGTATTGGTGTAGAATCGAATCCGGAATCCATGTGATCGGTTGTATTATTGGCTTTTTGGTAATGACATTATTACTTTTATTCTAAAAAAATGTAACCTCTAAATATAATTGATCAAATCCAAACCCTGAATATAATTAATTAAATATAAATAAATTGGTTATTGTTTAATAAAAATAATATTTTTATTACTATCTTAATAGAAATAAATTACTATTATTTTAATTACTCTTAAATTAATTGATTACTAGTTAATTTGAATTGATTAAATATTTGGAAAAAAATACTAATTTAAAGAGTTAAATATAAGTTATCTTCCGTAATGTTAGCGAGATTCAGTATATTTGTCTTATAATTTTTTTTTATTCTCCCTTTTAATGCTAATATTTTGTTTCTTTGCCCCTCACTTGACTACAAAACATGAAATCTTCTATTTTTGTTGACATGGCATGTCCACGTAGATTTTCTTTAATTTTTATAAATTCATGTGGATTTTTTTAAAATATTTTTATGAATTTTTTTTATAAATTTTTATATTATGAGAGGGTAAATCAATACTCGCAAATATTATAAGGGTAAAATACATTATCTTATCATTTATAATGTTAGTGAATTTTGATTTATCCACCTAATAATAATAAAAATTACAATAAAAAATTATAAATAAAATCCAATAGAATTTAAAAAATAATAGAAAATTCACATGAACATTCCACATAAACAAAAATGAAAATTCCGTGTTTTATAATCATGTAAGGGAGTAAAAAAAAAAACACGTAATCTTAATATTATAAAGGAGGAATAAAAAAATTAATTACATAGGATAAACCTAATGTCGCATATCTTTAAAGTGATGTCTTTTGAATTCTCCTAGTTGCAATTTTTGTTAATTTTAGTTTTTTTTTAAAATTTAAATTGTCCTAAATAAATATCAATGAAGAGAATTACATTTCATAAATACAACATAGTCATGTATTTTGTATTTAAAGGGCAGTAGTTTAAACCTTGGTTAATAAAAAATAATAAAAAATTGATTAGACAGTCCACATCATCAAAAAAAATTAAGCTAAACTATAACCCAAAATAGAAAAATAGAGTAATCTTTTTAAGTTAGGGAGAAAATTCACACTTTTTTTTTTAATGAAGGTTCAACATGAATATTCCTGATAAGACAACAATGATCTTTTAGTTCATATGTTATGAGTATTAGAGAACCAATAAATGTTTTTTTTTAGTAAAAAAAAAAAGTAAAATTGAAATAAAAAGAAAAACAAGGGAAATAGAATAAGGAACCAAGTGGATTTCAATGGACTTGAAGCATAAGGAACCAAGTGGCCATCCTTAATAGCAATGTCTCTCACACTATTCTTTGTTAGTGAATTTGATTAGAACTTGAAGCAAGTTTATATGAATAAATCTCACAATCTCACATGTTTGTTAGAACTTAATTCATCAACTTATTAAATTCAACGTTTGGTGGGTTCTTGTGGCAATGCAATAATTGGAATAGAACGAATAGAAGAGGACAAGTTGAAAGACATTAGAATCCAAATGTTTTGGTCAACCCCCACTATGATTAATAAGAATATTTGGAGGTTGGAAACAAGTCAACCCCATATACAAATCAAATTTTCTCTACATCTTGTTGAGAAACTTTAGAATCTCTTTGTTTTAGAAAATATCATATTTATTATCAAAATCAATGTCACCTTTGCAAATACGGTAGCTTAACAATCAAATGGTAGTTTTGTCAAAAGTTTAGGTATTGTCATAAATCGCTCGACGCATGTAAAAGAAATAAACACTTAAGCATTTGTGGGTAGGGGGTGTAACCGCGGTTCGTAATAGACTGATTTTTTATTTTAAAAAAATAGGTAAAATATCTATTTTGGTTTTTTAAGTGTATTTTTGGGTCCGTTTTGGTTTCCCAGTTTTTAAAAATATTAAGATAGTTCTTTAATTGTTCAAACAACATCTCGTTAGTCTTTTCTGTTTACTCTCTTAGTCAAAGTCAAATTTATGATACAGGTGACACACACGTGGCACTGAGGTGGACATAAGGTTACTTTAAGATAGAAAATGAATGGCTTTATTTCATAACACTCAGTTACATCATACGAACCCTATTAGAACACATCTGAAGGCGATTGAACAAAGGAGATTCTTGATGTGATTCACGAAAGGAGTAAAGTAGACGAAATCGAACTCTTGTTTGAAGGTGAAATCAAAGACACCATTGTTGATTACAGGTTTGTCTCACAAATTATTTTTGGGTTTGTAAAATGTTATAGTTTTAGGGTTTATGTTTAGGTTTCTGAAATCTTTCGGCTATTTAATGTTTATTGATTCTTATTTTAGGGTCTAGTTTTTAAAAGTTTTTGGTTGCTAACTTTAGGGTTTAGTTTTAAAATGTTGTGTGTTTCTAGTTTTAGAGTTTAGTTTCAAATGAACGAGTATTTACAACTCAAAATCAATCACAATGGGAAATTTATTGATGTGGAAAGTATTGTGTACAAAGGAGGAACAATTTCTGATTTGAAAGTAGAGGTTGATAGATGGAATTATTTTGAGCTTTTAGGATGCTCTAAGGAGTTAGGGTTTAGAGAAATAGAGAACGTATATTATAAGGATCCCACCTCTAGGATTAATGCGTTTATTGATGACAAAGGTGCCTTAGAGATTGTTGATCTCTATAGGTTACATCTAAGTGTTGACATCTATATTCAACACCCTTTGTCTCATCCTGAGTATTTTGATAGTCCCATTGACGACCTAGTAGTAGATCATGATGACATTGTAAAATAAGACGAATAAGTGCTTACTGAAATGTATGAAGAAATCGTTAGTGAGCTGGATCAATCTGAGATGAAGGAAACTAAGATGAAGGAATAATAGATAAAGGAAGCTGAGATGAAGGAATCTGAGATGAATGTTGTTGAGGCAAGTGTTGATAATGTGAATGGTGGGGGTGAGGTGCATGATGAGCTTAGCTCTGATAACACTGAGGATGAGAATTACAATTATACACTACTACGAAAAACACATGCAATAACGATTGCGAAACACATACAATAACGATAGCGCATCCATTATTAGGTAGTGTGTGATTGTATGTATTATGGTTACTGCAACAGGCCTGTGACCATTGTTATAAATTAGATAGCGTGCTACTTATAACTATGGTTTACGGAAATAACTGTTGTAAAATAATGGAAAAGTTTTGGTTTGAAGCCCAACAACGCCATTAGTGGGTTTTATTATTCTAGATAGAACTCATCTTATAACAACGGCTGGATTAACAACATTTGTGATATAATTTGTGTTTTTTTTTAATTCAATTTTACAAAATTCCAAATTTTGCAACCTGAATACTTTTGAATCGTATCTAGCAAAAACAATAATACATTAAATATTCCATTAGGAACCAAAATTGAAATAGACCAAAAATTATATTACATCAATGAAACAATTACATTTGGAACCAAACCTTGTATATTACATAAAAACTAGAATTGAGGCAAAATAACCCACAATCTACACAATATTACATTAAATTATACTATCTTGTTATCTTGCGGTCTTGTCTCTTGGTGTCCTCACTTTACACACCTATAATTTTCAAATAATAATAGTTGTTAGAAATTAAATAACATCATTGGAAATTATAACAAACAATATATTATGAATGAAGAATATAATATACTTACTTGTTAATTTTCCCATATTCCTTCTTGATGGTCGTTATGAATACCATGCACATCATCTCTATCAACTTCTTTATATGAATTAGGCATTTGTGTTGTGTAAGAAGGAGTGACACAAATATCAAAGCTTTCATCATCGCTATGAGAAATGTGTTTTCCTTTGAGAATAATCGACTATTTTCCCGATAAGTCTGCTGGGTCTTTCACATAAAAAACTTGTTTCGCTTAAGTAGCCATGATGAATGGTTCGACCTTATAAGTTGTCTTGCCAAGGTCATCCTGTGTGAATCCCAACTAATCAGTTTGTACATCATTGTTATTGGGGGCCCACTTGAATTTAAATAAATGCACGTTGAAAGTAACATAATCAATCTAAAAATCTCCTCAATGACATCATATAACGCGGTGGTTGCCAAAATAGGATTCTTATTTTTCGAACTAGAGAAATACATGGATTCAACCTCAACCATAACCCTACTATTTTACATTGTGCTATGATCATCATTTGCTTTTGTATAAAAGGAATAGTTAGAAATGTCATATGCTGTCCAAGTTATCATAATAAATTTTGGCATATACGAAAACCATTTAAGTGTCTCGGATAATCCACCATCATTAGAAGTCCTCTTATTAAACCAACTTATGAATGTCATGTTATGATGTGTCAACAACTACTTGTCATGCATTTAGAGATATTTTTTATTTACAACTGTTTTATGCTCTTCTATGTAAGGTTCAACTATAGTAAGATTACTAAATATACATAAATGTTCTTCAAGAACTACATCTTGACTCACTATCTTAACATTTAATCCTTGAGTACCTGTACTATCAAATCTGTCAGCATGATGAGACTTTGGAATTCCAATAGACTCTATTTTCGATAACTAGTTTGAACAAAACTCAACAGCTTCTTCTATAATGTACCTTTCAACGATCGAAGCTTCCGGTCGGTGATGATTCTTTGTGTATCCTTTAAATATATTCATGTATCTCTCTATACATCCACCTTGAATAAATTGGACCACAAAACCTGATTTCTCTAACAAGATGAACAAGTAAGTGAACCACAATATCAAAAAATGATGGAGGAAAAGACATCTCCAATTGACACAATATTATTACAGCCTCTTCTTCTAATTCATATAATTTTTTGAAATCAATAACTTTATTACATATATCATTGAAGAATAAGCATAATCTGGTTATAGCTACTCTTACATTTTTTTGGAAGGATGCCATGGATAGCCACTAGTAGAAGTGATTGCATCAAGACATGACAATCATGAGATCTTAAGCCAATTAACTTGAGATATTTCACTGATACAAGTTTCTTGATGTTCGAAGAGTAACCTTGGGGAAGTTTGATACCTTACAAACACTCACGATAACCTTTCTTTTCCATTTTAGATAGAGTGTGACATGCTGGAGGCAAATAAGATACTTTTCCTCTATCATCTAGAGCCAATTGTTTTCTAATACCCATCACCACTAGATCTAAATAGGAACTTCTACTATCTTTAGTCTTGATCTCTGTTAAAAGCCTTCCGCAATCTACTATAAGGATGATTGGGTTTTAGAAATTTCTGATGCCCAAGGTAAACAGTCTTTTTTCCAACTCTAGCTAGTGAAAATAAGTATTAGATTCACATATAGGATACACTTTATGTCCTTTGATATTGTATCCAGCAAAATTTCAATATGCAGGAAAGTCATTGATTGTGAAAAATAACATTGCACGTATCTTAAACTTTTCATCGGAATATGTATCATCAATGTCAACACCTTTATCCCATAAAAGTTTTAAATAATTAATTAATGGACTTAGATAAACATTTATGTCGTTTTCAGGATGTCTTGGTCTAGAAATCATCATACTTAACATCATATACTTGCGCTTCATGCTCAACCAAGAAGATAGGTTATAAATCGTGAGAAGAACAAGCCACGAAGAATGGTTAGCACTAAGATCACCAAAGGGGTTCATTCCATCTGTGGCAAGCCCAAGCCTGAGGGTTTTTAGCTTAAAGCCAAAATCCAGAAACAATGAATCAATTTTCTTCCATTGTAAATAATCAGCTACATGGCGAATGTTTCTATCACATTTTCTTTCTTTTGTATGCCATCTTATATTCTTTAAGCAGTTGCATTAGCAAAAAGTATCATGAGCCTTGAAATTATTGGCAAGTACCATAACACTTTAGCAGGAGGACGCTTCTTATTGGCATTGTCATTGTGATCACCATTGTTGTTCTTTAACTTGTAGGGCGACTCACCATATTTTGTCATTGATCTATATTTTCATACTCTTTCCTGTATAATATGCAATCATTAAGGTATGCATGTATTTTGACATACTCCAAACCCATTGGACACAATATCTTCTTAGTGTCATAACAATGATCCAACTAACTGTTATCTTCTAGTAGCATTTGGTTCTACAAATCAATCAATTTTTTGAGAAACTTTTATCCGACCATCCACTTTTTGCCTTCAGATTAAACAATTTTAACAACACAGACAGTCTTCTAAAACTGGTGCACCCCTTATATAAAGGAGTATCTTTGGCACTGCATAAATTATCATAAATACAGGCTTTCAGATAAGACAGTTCTCCCATATCACAAATCATATATTCTAGTCGATCATCCATATATTCACTATCTTTATCTATTTGTGATGACTCGTTTCGATTATTATCCATTTCTTCATGCCACGTCCATGTCATATAATTTTAATATATACCGTCACAACATAGCTTATAAAATATTTCTTTTTTCGACAGTTTCTTGATATTCTCACAAACAACACAAGGATAATAAAATATAACATTATTGTTGGGAACCTTTTTTTGGAGAATTATAGGAACTCAAGAACTCATTTCTCATACACCAGACCTAATCTATCGGCTTTAATCCAACTAAGATTTATAACAAATGCTGAAATTTATATAAAAAGACTTTTGTAAACGAAACACTAATGACACACAAAACCTAAAGCATATGTAGTAAATATGAATAAAACATGAAAGCACACTAATCTAAAGCATATTTAGTAAACTAAAACCATTGATTCATAAAAGAAGCAAGTAACCATTGATTCACCTAAAACATTCAAAAGCGTCAGAGAATGGTAACATACAAGATATTCGAAGAAAATGGTGAAGATTTCTCTTCCAGAAATGATTCTTCGAAGAGTATGGTGAGGATTACGCTTCCATAAATAACTCTTCAAAGAGGATGGTTGTTGTACCCGAAACTTTTCCCTCTCTTTTCTCAAGACATTTCTCACAAAGATTTTCAAAAGCTCAAGTTTGCACAAGTACAATTGGACTTTTAGTGCCCCATATAGTTTCCATGGATCATATTGGACTTTCAAGCATTAGGTCGAAGATGGAGCTTCTGAATCTTCGAAAGGAGGAAGAGGAAATTGTCGAAAAGGCAAAGCAGATAAAAGAAAAAGTGTGCAGTTGCAGATAACTATGTCGAATTCAAAATCTGGTTCAGGCTGTTCGGACTACATGACTGATCGAAAGGAGTGGTTGGAAGATTTTGATAAATCGAAGAAAAGTAAAGTAAAACTGGTTGTTCAAACTACATGACTGATCGAAAGGAGTGGTTGGAAGATTTTGACAAGTCGAAGAAGAGAAAGCTTATTTCGATCCCTAAGCTTCGACTGGGCAATGGCTTCCTTCGAACAACCTGCTTCGATCCACCTCTAAACCCTTCGATACACATAGTTTCGACACTATGGAGTACAAGTCTATCTTCATGCTTGCTTCAATCCACAAGCTTCGACTGGGCAATGGCTTCCTTCGAGCAACTTGCTTTGATCCACCTCTAAACCCTTCGACACACATAGTTTCTACACTGTGAATTATAATTTGAGGTTTGGACATTTTGAACTTTCGACCACTTAATCAACTGATGGTTATTGGTAGGAAAGCAATTCATAAAATCTTTCATTTTGACTATGCCAATGAGATCATCTTGCATAATCAAAGTGGTACATTCAGATGAATGTGTTCCATTTAAAGAACACTCAATTGGTGGAAACAAATATTGTTTTGTCTGTTGATGAGTTTGGTCGAAGGTTATAAGTGGTCTATTCGTAGAACACATAATTGGTGGAACCAAATATTGTTTTGTCTATTGATGAGTTTGGTCGAAGGTTGTGGATCTATATGATCAAAATGAAAGGATGAAGTATTCGACATCTTTTAGAGATTCAAGATGCTTGCTGAACAAAGTCCTATATGCTGCCAAGCCCAAGCTTATTGTACTGTCCATATAACAACTAAAACCATGTCAAAAAACAGTATGTTGTACTGCTATGAAACAGCCCTACCCCAAGCTGCCACAATACTCCAAAACTGCTACAAAATAGTCCTTATATGTTGCTCCTAATCCAGTCTAAGCCTGCATTATCTCAGCCCCATATTTGCACAGAATTAGCACATAAGAGCTGCATAAAAAAAGCAATGGAAGAACATACCCAAACAGTTCAAATTTTATTTGTTTTTCCCCCCCAAAACCCCAGCAAGACTCTTATATAAATAAGTTATTTCACAACACACCAAAAGGGGCTTTTTGCAAGGAAAAAGGAGAAGGAAAAAAAAGAGAGAGGAGAGAACACGAAGGCTGGAGCCTTAAAACACTCTTAAACCCATAATCAAAAACACATAACACCTTTGTTCTTTTCTTTCGAACCCAGAACAAGAAAACACAACACCTCTGTTCTTTTCTTTCAAACCCATAACCAAAAAACACAACACCTCTATTCTTTTCTTTTCAAACTAAAGAACATTCAAGGCAGCAACTCAAGTTCGAAACACAAGTTCCAGCTTCAAGGTAAGTCTTCTTGAATTTAAACCCTTTGTTGTACCTCAAAATTTTCCCTCCCATATTTCTCAAGACATGGCAAGAAAAATCTCTAAATGGCTCAAGGTTGCTCAAGAGTTGGACAGTCAAATCATCTCCTAAGGAAGTCTACCTCAAATTAGGGTTTTGTGTTGCATCAAGGTCCTTGCATCCAAATGACCTCAAGTTCTCCCCAATGTCCTAATATGTTATCAAGGTCATCCATGTCAAATTTCAAGCCTTGCAGAGGAAGTTTGGCCAGTCAATTGCTCAAAAGGTCCAAAAATCGACTATGCTAGGGCAAAAGTCAACTGTGACCCAAATACAGTCAAACCTCAAGATTTTTGTCAACATTCTCATTTTGAAGGATAATTCATCATTTGATCAAGGGTTGATCATGATTCATCAAGGATTGCTCAAAATTCATCAAGATTCAAAAGTTGCTAAATTAGGGTTTTGTAGGAAAAGTCAACTCAACTTTGACCAAGCATAACTTTCTCACACTTTATGAGAAATGACCCATCAAAAGCTCATTTTTAATAGGATGAAATTTCCTACAATCCATATTCACACCCCAAGATCAAGAAATGCACTCACAAAAAGTTACAAATTTGGACATTATAGGTCATTTTTTAAAGTCAACAAAAACACCTTTTTTGCAAAAGCTTATAACTTGAGCATGGAATATCCAAATGAGATGAGACCAAAAGGGTTGGTTAGAGGACATCTCAATGTTTCTAAAAAGTCCAAAAACACCTACAAAAGTTCAAAATTTAAGAAGTTATGCATTTTTGAAGTTGGGCATATTTCCAAAATTGCCAAAAGTCAACTATCCTCAAAACTTCAAATTCTGTCAAATGGCCCCACTTTTTCCACTTGATTTGATCTTGTCACACTACACACATGTCCTATCTTCAGTCTTGTGTCCAATTATTAATTTTTCTATTTTATTTGATTTTTATTGATTTAATTCATTTTAAATCAATTTAAATCCAAATAAAATCTAAACATTGATAACTTGGTATCTTTTTGATTGATACAGGTCTTTATTATCATCATGGACAAGATCAAACTCGTATCAAGCCATATCATGCACAAAATATTCGATTTTTGATCAAATTGGAAAGATTTTCATGGAGGATCATATCAAATCCTCAATCATCAATGCATAAGGATTGAAAGCCCAAAACTTGACCTAATGGCTTCCATATTACTTGTACAAGGCAAAGGCACGAAAAAAAGAACCAAGAGGCTGCTAAATCACAAAGACCAAACTTGCAAAAACTTGAAAAAAAAGCTTGAATCTGAAATCGTGCTTAGAGGTCGATTCAAGGAAAAGTCTCAATGATATCCTCTTGTTGGACATCCACTGAAGCAGTAGCAATCGAAAGCGAAGCCATTCGCCTCCTAAAACGCACTGTAAGTCCCTCAGAACTTCGCTTTGTATGTGAAATCGAAACTCTATATTCTTGCGTTTTCTTGGCAAATCTTGGGCATATTCATGTTTATCGTTCCATTTAGAAGCTTTTGGCATAATTTGATTGCATTTTCATAGCCTGTAATGCTATACCCGAACCTAGGGTTTTGGAAGCTTGTTTTTGGGCGTTTGTTTTGCAGGAAAAATTGGAACCAATAATGGATAGGGATGAAATTAGGAGAGGAAGACGAACATGGCCATGGTCTTAGAATTAATTTTCATGGCCTAGAACTCGTTTTATGAGACACCTACGCATTTAGCTGCAGATGTAAATCCGCAGGAAAAAGAATCAGGTCTCAGTGGAGAAGACGAAGACGTGTCCTTCTCCAACTGGCCCATTCATATTTCGCGCTCATTTTTTTTATTTCCAGCATATTGTTTGTTTTTCACATATAATATTCTTTACTTATTCCATTAACAATTAAACACATTGGCTCAGTTGGTAAAGGCGCTAGTGCAAAATCCAATGGGACCTGGGTTCGAAACCCAAGTCCCCAATATATTTGTTATATTTTTCTTCCAGGTATTCCAGCGTGCCTCATGAACTGTGGTCTACCATACGCCCTCAGATCTCAACGCGCCAGATGGCCTCCAGGCCAAATCTGGTGGCTCAAAGGTGATGACCATCATGAGACCAAGTCAAAGGCGCATACTGGATCAGAAAGTCAACCAGGCTTGCAGCGAATTTGGGCCTGGAAAATTGCAAATCTCACCCTCCAATTGGGCCTGAACCCCCCTGAGTATTTCTTTTTATTTTCTTTCTTTTATTTATTTTGTTTATTTGTTTATTAATTATTTTTATTATCACTAACCAATTGATCTTTTTTTTCTTAATAAAATCAAAAACACAAAAATATATTTTATTTATTAAAATTAAAATCATCACTTTATTTTTGTAAATAAATTAATTTAATTAATTTAGTATTAATTAGGTTTAACTTCTAATATTTTTTGCAAATAATTAAAATCAATTTAGATAATTAGGTTTTTACTAACTTTTAATCAAATTTATTTTATTTCCTTAAATATCCAAAAATAAAATAAAAAATCTTTTTCTTAATTAATTAATTTATTCATTTAAATAACTTAGTTTAATTCCATTTAATCCAAAAATAAACCAAAAATCATTTTCTTTCAAAAGGGTCAAAACCCTATAAAATGCATCCGATTTAATTTTCCCGCATGCGATCCATTTATGATATTGATGTAATTGTTTCCCGGAATGTAATAGTTTTAATAGGACTTTGATTATTTTATCGCTTTATTTTTATTTTCCGCATTTTAATTTCAAGGGTTGTTTTTGGCGATGTAAATACCCGACGCCTTGTAATAGTTTAGATTTAATTTCCGCAACTTATAAACTGTTAGATGTTTGATAATAGGGAATGCAAGACAAGATCAAATCTTAAACCTAAAATCAACATAGATAACCATTGACATGTACAAAGACAAATTAACTGAAAATAACACACTCGCACATGCGCACTCTTAGGGTACACCTCACTTGGTTGCCTTCGAATATGGTCATTAAGTATAGGAAGTTTTAGAGGTCGTCCTCTTGTCCAAAGATCATAGTTGCCTCAAAACGGTTGCCTCAGAAAAATGATCTAAGACATTAGGGTTACCGCTAAGGCGTCCTAACGTTGCTTTAGTGACCACACATCCCTTAATCGAATTGACCCTTAAAACTCTAACGACGGTGCTACCTACTCATTCATAGTGGGATAGCATTGTCTAAAGGACATTTGTACAAATTAATTCCTTTTTCGAGTAGGTAGATGGTTCTTAAGTACTTTCTCTCTCAAAATAAAATAAAACTTTTCACACTTACACCTTTGAAACAAAAACTCCTTTCAAACCCACAAACACAAAGAAAAGCAAATTTTGAAAACACTTTGAGCAAGTACCTAAGAGCCCATGGATAACCACAGATAGAAAGGGTGCTAACACCTTCCCTTTCTATAATCTACCCCCCGGACCCGAGAAACATCTCGAAAAAGGAATTTTTCTGTGCTTTTTTCCTTTCCTTGTTGGATAAAATAAAAGTCGGTGGCGACTCTTGCTTACCGCGACATTTTGCGAAAACAAATGCAAAACGCGAACCAGCATTCCAAAAACAGTCAGTTCTCTTCCCACCGTATCACACCCTTCATTTCAAGCATCATTGATGATTCATCTTCGAAGATAACATGTAATAACCATTGCATTCGAACCTAAACTTTTGTTTGTCTTTTTTCTTGTCAATTATATGTTAAAAACTAACCTATACAAGCCATAAAACAATGTTGGAGTGAAAAATTACAGTATGATTCGACACAAAGCCTTAGGCTTCGACACATACCGCTTTAGAGGCCCAAGCAGAAAGGAAAAAGGGTGTGTGATTCGACACAACACATTATGCTTCGACTCATACTGAGTTTGATTTGAAATTACAGGGTCGAAAGAAGGATATGTTTGATGCACATAAGCATGCTTCGACACATGCTTCGACCCATGTTTGAAAGATTTGTTTTTTTCTCTCTTTTGCGCTGTTTTTTTTACATATTTCATATATTTTCTTCATAGATATTCAATATGGTTTGTAATAGAAAATTAGGTTTAATTTCTTGTAATCCCCATTTGTGCATTTGTATCCCCCATCCCCCTAATGATGTAATAGCTTAGGATTTTAATTTCCGCAATTTACCGCTTTAATATAAATTATTAGTAATTAGGGTGTGCATGGAAAGATCAAATAAACCGTTAGAAAACCCTAATTTCAAAGATAAAAATGCATGCAATCAAACACACTATTCACACACGCGCACCTCTAGGGTAACCTCGCTTGTTGCCTCGGAAAATAGTCATGTCCCTCGAATATGGGCATTTTAGCAAAGACCCTCGTTAAAAAAGATCATAGTCCCTCGATGTCCCTCGATGTTGCCTCCGGTAAACGATCTAGTCTCTTACGAAAATTGCTAGAACGTCTCATAAGTTGCCTTCTATGACTATACAATGACCCACGCCTATCCATTCACATCCAATGATGGGGCTTATTACCAATCAATGGTAAGATAGAAACATCTAAAGGAGGAGGAAAAGAACATAGACCTTTTGAGTAGGTAGGACACTCGTAGTTTCTTGCTCACAAACTAAAACCATTTCCACACTTACACTTTCAAAAACATCTTCAAAAACAAACATCTCCTTGAACTATTTCCAAAACCAACACTTTGTATACATTCTTATAGAGACGAGAATCATTTCAAAGTTTGCCAAAACAAAGGCGTATTCAAAATACTTTCAAAACTCATCACAAAGCATATTTTCAAACAAAGAAATTTCAAAAATGATCTAGCAAGCAACTAAGAGCCCGTAAATAACTACAGATGAAAAGGGTACTAACACCTTCCCTTTTCATAACCTACCCCTCGAACTCAAGAAAATATCTCAAAGGTCTTTCCTGTTCTTTTCACCCTTTCCTTTATTTGATAAAAGAAAAGTCAGTGGAAACTCTTGCTATCCGCAACAATTGCGATCAAACGCAAAACTACCAAGTCAGTTCTCCCACCGCATTACAGAAATGGCGACTCTACTGGGGAGATACTTAAAAGTGGGGTTACGTTAGAGATAGATCACCTTTAAAATTCTTTCCTTGTTTGACTTGCTTGCTTTACATTTTGGGTCCTTGTTTGAGTTTTTGATCCTACACCCGGATCTGGGGCACCTTTTTAGGTAAGTAACAATAAATAATGGAGGTTGTACAATGTAGACCGATATGGACAAAGTGATAGCTATGTTAGCGTGATACTTTGGCTTGTACTAATGTTCCTTGAGTCAATCAAGGATAACATTAGGCTTCCTTATAGTGTCATTAAGCGCTAACTGACTTTTAGAACCTTTAATTGACTCATCCTAAGCCATTAGAAAGTAGTGAGATGGCCAGCTTTGGTTCCGACCGAAGATTGGTTGATACTCGATACTAAACTCATTGAGATTAGAATTTTTGGATATTTTGGCCGCAATACTTCGGTGCTTGAGCTAAAACAATGCCTAAAAGAAAGGTCAGTGATATGAGACTCCTTAGAACCCGATTACTATTTCTAGGACAGGTTGAGCCAAATAAACTCCAAGAGGATACTTACCTATAAACTCCATGCAAGCCTAAACCTAAGGATTTGTTTGCTTTGTTTGTACATAACAACTTGTTTGCTTTTTCTTGTGTATGATTACTTGTACATAACATCATGACATCATACCATAGCATTGTCAATAACCATTTAAAGGATCTCAAGGGCCTGTGATACAGGGACATGATGAACCAAACGTCTATCAAGGAGTAAGAGGATTTATTCTCCTCTAACCAAATGTTGTCAAAGACTAAAGCACGATAACTTGAGTCAAGGGCTATAACCCACTTGATATGGCGAGCTTGATTCTCGTGGAAGGACATTTAAACGATACAAAGTTCTTTAATCAAAGTTCAACTTCTGACATTTTCTTGTGTATACCCCGCGAGATCCTTGAAAACATTGCATCCATATACCATGCATCATATCATGACAGGTTTTCCCCATACAAGTTTCTCATCTGCTTACTGTTTATTTCAAGTAGAGATGGCTCTCGAACAAAATATTAAGGATCTTTAAGCACAAAATGCTCAATTCCAGCAGATGTTCCTGGATCTGGCTAAAGGACAAGAGGACCTGAAGGCTCTCTGTTGTACCCCAAAATTTTCCCTCCCATATTCTTCAAGTTTTATCAAGAATCATCTTCAAATGGTTCAAGATTACTCAAGGATTGCACAGTCTAAACCACCTCCTAAGCCAGTCAAAATTAGGGTTTTGGTTCTCTCAAAGAATTTGGGGTTTTCAATGGATCAATCAAGTCCCATAGGCCTCCATGCATTGCCAAGCATCTACATACCAAGTTTCAAGACTCACAGTGTCAACTTGCACAGTCAAAAGCTCCATTTGCTTCACAATTAACTACAGGGGTAAAATGGTCATTTTACAGTCAAAAGTCAGAATTTTTGGTCAACATCTTATTTTGAGCTCACAGTCATCATTTTATCAAGTCTTGATCATGATTCCAGAAGCATGGCTCAAAAATCATCAAAGATGCAAAAGTTGCTATTTTTGGACAGTAGAAAAGTCAACTATATCTTGACCAGGGCATAACTTTTTCATGGTTCATCAGAAAAATCCCATCCAATGCTCATTTTGAAGGGGATGACATTTCCCACAACTCATCTTCACATTCCAAGTCCAAGAAATGCTCTCACAAAAAGTTATTAATTTCTACATTATAGGTCAATTTCAAAAGTCAACAAAAATGCACTTTAAGTCAAAGACCATAACTTGAGATTGGTAAATCCAAATGACATGGGACCAAAGGCATTGGTTAGAGGACTTCAAGACCTTTCCAAAATGTCCAAGAAAATGTTCATGTGATCAAAATTGAGCAAGATATGCATTGGAGAAGTTGGGAAATTTTTGTGAATTTGCAAAAGTCAACTTTGCTCAAAACACTTTGTTTTTGCTAATGGGCCTCATATTTCTTCTTGAAACTTTGTCCAAGGCTTATGCACGACCCATTGAGATTATTTGAATTTATTTTCTTAATTTTTATTAATTAATTGGATTTTTAATTGATTTTAATTCATTTAATTAATTTAAAATGTAGGAAATTCAAAGATATGTTTTTTTCAATCTTTTGTGAAGCAAACAAGCTCAAGACAAGCTGGCAAATTCGTGTGCACATCAAGGAGATAAGAATTTCCATGTTTGGCAAGTTTTTCCAATCAAAAAGATTGAAAATTATTTGATTTTCAATCAAATATTGAAACCATAATTCCATGGATTTCTTAGCCAAGATTTAACCTAAATCCATTCTACTATATATGCACAACCTAAACCTAATGCCAGGGACGTGAAAATTGCTGCAGAGAAGCCATAAGCATATTGAAAAAAATCAAAAAAACTTGAAAACTGTTTTACAGGTTCCAACGTGTTTCCAAGCATTTTGTGGTTTCTAATACATTGCAGGGATCCCCAGATACGTTTTGCAATCAAAACCACGTGCTAAAGCTCCAGAAATCACCTTAAACAGACTCACGATTTGGCACTTTTGTTCGTAATCATAATTCATATTTCATGCACGTTTAACATGATTTATTGACTATTTTGCATTGCTTGAACCTTTACAAAGCTTTTGGCATATGTTAATTGAGTTATTATGCAGTGAATCGAAAGTTGCCATTGGATAATTCTAGGGTTCTTGAGTTCTTGAATTAGGGCTTTCCCATACAGGAAAAATTGGGACCTCTAAGACCCATGGTTGAGATCGTCAGGACGAGACGAATGCATTGAGACCATCACGCCATATTTATATGCAGCATAGAGCTATTCGCTATTATTGGTCATCATATTTTGTAGGGGTTAAAAACCCCCGCTATCTCTTTGTCTTTTTTACAGGGAAATGAAGAAGACGATGAGCTGGTGATGTGCCATTGGTCCATTCAAAAAATAACGCGCGCTTTTATTTGTTTCCAGCATAATTGATCTTTTTTATATATTATTTTAAATTGTCACTATAATATCAAATGCAGGCAAGTGGTTCAGTGGTAGATGCGTTGGTTGTGTATCATTGGGACCTGGGTTCGATTCCCAGGTCCACCTAAATAATTGTTTCAATTTTTCATAACATGTTCACGTGCAGGCATCCTAAAAGCATTCCACCATGCTCTTCACTCATCCAAACGCCAGGTGTCTACAAGCAGTAATCCAATGGCCAGGAGATGATAACCATCATGATCCTCAGTCAACGCTTGCACAGCTGATTCCAAAAGTCAAATGTGGCTTGATTGTTAATGGGCCAGAAAATTCCAATAACACCTCCTCTTTGGGCCAACACCCCCCTGGTTAATTATTTTTCTTTTATTTTCCTTTACTAATTATTCTTATTATTAATATTATTATTATTTAATTAACCACAAATTATATTTTCATAATAAATTCAGACCATTAAAAAATGTAAGTATTATTTATTTTTATTATTTATTAAATTCACTATTAATTATTTTTTGTAAATAAATGTAAATTAATTAATTTAGTCTTTTTATTAATTAGGTTAACTTTGACTTTTTCATAATAAATAAAATCAATCTAGAATTAGGTTTTTCTTTTGACAATTTTATTTTCTTTTTATTTATTTCATTAAAACATAAAAGCTAAAAAATACTTTTCTTTTAATTAATTGATTAATTAGTTTTAGGGTTAACATTTAATTAAATACAAAAAGGACCAAACTTCTTTCTTTTCTCAAAAAGGGTCAAAACCCTAAAGACGTTCCCGATTCAATTTCTTTCGCGCATTATTATTTTTGATTATATTTATGTATCTGCTCCGGGAATGTAATAGATAATTAGGACTTTTGTCGCTTTCTTTTATTTTCTCGCAATTTATTTTCAAAGGGTTATGTTTTTGGCGATGAAAATACCCGACGCCTTGTAATAGCGTAGATTCACTTTCCGCAATTTATTTTCCGCAAAATTATTAACTGTTAATTATGCATGCAAGACTTGCTTGAAAAATAAAATCAACCCGTAGCTCACCATGATGCATGTTCAAAGATAATTTAAACATTGAAATAATCTGACACACTCGCACATGCCACTCCTAGGGTACGCCTCACTTGGTTGCCTCGAGGTGGTCGTCAAGTATAGGGTGTTTTAGAGGTCGCCCTCCTGTCTAAAGATCCAGTTGCCTCGAAACGGTTGCCTCGGATAAAAAGGATCTAGGACATTAGGGTTACCGCTAAGGCGTCCTACTATTGATTTGGTGACCACACATGTCCCTATAATCGAATTGACCCGAATAACTCCAAAGACGGTGCTACCTACTTCTCAATAGTGGGATAGTACTGTCTAAAGGACTTTTACACAGCTTAATTCCTTAGAGTAGGTAGATTTCTCCTGGATACTTGCTCTTTCAAAACAACAAAAATACTTTTCGCACCTACACTTTCAAAAAGTTTTCAAATAAACACTTCATACACTCTTGAGGACTGATACAAGAGTTACCTAGAAGTTTTCAAAACGAAACTTTTTCAAAACCCACAAACACAAGAAAAGCAAACTCTTTTGAAAACAGAGTGAGCAAGTACCTAAGAGCCCGTGGATAACCACGGATAGAAAGGGTGTTAACACCTTCCCTTTCTATAATCTACCTCCCGAACCGAGAAACATCTCGAAAAGGAATTTTGCTGTGCTTTTGTCCTTTCCTTGTTGTAGAACATAAAAGACGGTGGCGACTATTGCTTACCGCGACATTTCGCGAACCAGCATTTCAAAACAGTCAGTTCTATTTCCACCGATCACAGAACTGGCGACTTTGCTGGTGACTTAATAAGTGAGGTGTACCTAGGATTAGATCATTCTATGTTTTCAATTGTATGCCTTGTATGCTTTAATTTTATGGGCTTGTATCGGAGTTTTATAGATCTTAACCCGGATCTGGGGAATACCCTTTTGGTAAGTAGCAATAAACTGTGAGGGACCTGTCCTGCGTAGACCGGCACGGGTTACATTGGTGTGACACCTTGGTCTGTACCGATATCCCTTGTGTTGGAACGAGGAGAATATGGGTCTTATGAGGAGTCATTAAGCACCAACTGACCTTAGAACCTTAAATTGACCAACTTGGCCATAGAACAGTAGCAGTATGCTACACTCATTGAGACTAAACTCTCGCGATGGTTCCGGCCGCAAGAAAAGGTTGCTAAGCTGGAGTTATGACCGATTGAGGGTAGTTAGTGATATTGAGATCCTCTAGAACCCGGTTACTATTTCTAGGACAGGTCTTAACCAACTGAAACTGAAAGAGGGTAGTACCTAAACTTCATGCCAGCCTGAAATCTAAGGGCTCTCTTGTGTGACTTGTGTGCCTTTACCATGTTTGCCTTTTGTGAATACTTGTGGTGTGCCTTTATCATAACATCATAACATTGCATGCATCTTGCATAAGGACTAACCCATTTCAAGGGTCTCAAGGGTTTGTGATGCAGGTTAGGATGAACCAAACGTCAAACAAGGGGCAAATGGGATTTATTTTCCTCTAGCCAAGGTTGTCTAGGAATCCAAGCACGATAACCTGAGTCAGGGGCTATGACCCACTCGATATGGTGAGCCTGACTCTAGAAGAAGGACTCACAGCAACATGAAGTTCCTTCAATCAAGCTACAAAATTCAAATTCTAACAAGTTTCTTTGTTTACCCCACGAGATCCTTGAAAACATTGCATACATATGTCATACATATCATTGCATTACAGGTACCCTTTTACAGGTCACTTATCTTCTTCGTTGTTTATTTTAGCAATCATCGTGTCTACCGAACCTTCCACTGAGCAAGCTATCAAGGCCCTCCAGGCCCAGAATGCCCAGTTCCAGGAGTTGGTCATGAGCCTAGCCCAGGGTCAACAGGATTTGAAGACTCTGATTCTGAAAGAGAGGAAGAAGAAGAAGAAGAGGACTGTTTTATTCAACACTAGACGCAGATCTGGGAACGGACTCCCGAATGAGGCTGAGCTAACTACCTCATATGTGGGAAAATACAGTCCCCAAGAGAGAAGGGTTCCTAGTCCCGTGGTCTCCGACAACGAGATAGATTATAATGATGAACAGTACCCTCCTGCGGAGGACAGGTACAAGCAACTGGAGGACCGTTTAAGTGCTATGGAAATTCAACATGTGTCCGGGTTGGATTTTGGAGACCTAGGCTTATCCTCTGGGGTGGTGATTCCCCATAAGTTCAAGGCACCTGCTTTTGCAAAGTACGACGGAGCTTCCTGTCCTAAGCTGCACCTCTGATCGTATGTAAGAAAGATCCAACCTTACACTGCTGACAAGAATTTATGGATCCATTTCTTCCGGGATAGTCTTTCAGGGACTCAACTCGAATGGTTCTATCAGTTGGATGGAGCCAATATTCGTAACTGGGAGGATTTGGCTACTGCATTCTATAAGCAGTATCAGTATAATTCCGACCTCGCTCCTACGCGTACCCAACTCCAGGGTATGTCACTAGGGACGGGTGAAGGATTTAAGGAGTACGCTCAAAAGTGGAGAGACCTTGCCAGAAGGGTGCAGCCACCTTTAACTGATCGTGAACTTGTGGATATGTTCTTGGGGACCCTGTCTGGTCCATTCTTCAACCATTTGATCGAAAATTCTTCAGCTGGGTTTACAGACCTTATCTTGACTGGTGAGAGAATTGAAGCTGGCATCAAAAGTGGGAAGATTCAAGAAGCTACACCTTCTGATGCTCAGAAAAAACCTTACAGTGGGAAGAAAGAGTCCAATGCTGCGTACAGTCAAAAGAGTCGTCGTGACCAACACGTAGGGGCAGTCTCGGTCTCTGGTTCTGCATCACACCGACAACAGCAAAAGGGAAATCAGTAAAGGCCAGACGAGCCTAAAAGACAGTTCACCAACATCAACATGCCATTGTCACAAGCATTGCAGCACATGTTGAAGATGAATCTGATTGCGGTGATAAACCCTCCTCTGAACCCTAAGACTTCTTCTCCTAACTACAACCCAGATGCAAGGTGTGCTTATCATTCCGGTAGCCCGGGGCACGATACTAACGATTGTTGGGTGCTGAAATACAAGATTCAGAATATGATTGACGCCAAGGAGATTGAATTTGAGCCTTCTGAGACTCCCAATGTGGTCACTGCTCCCTTGCCAAAACATGGCTAGGATTGAAAGCACTTTTGTTCATTTGAATTCTGAAGTTGTATTTTTCTTTGCTTATTCAAACAATTATCATGTCAAACTCTTTTATTTCATTAATGCATTACACGTGTCTGTTTTGAATTAATTGTTTTCACTATGCTTAAAATTGATTTCATTTTTTGTGATGTTCAAACTCTCGATTTAAAATTCCAAACCTTCTGAGGGAGGATGACGAAAATGATACCACGATCTTTACAGTATGCTTTTGAATAGACCCCGCTGATGAGGTACAGGCATTGTTTCAAATCCTAAACAGTAGAGTTATAAGGAAGATAATCCATAGTCAACCCCTTTGAGCCAAAGAAGTTAGAGTTTTTCTTTTCAAAAATTAAAACCCTTAATTATAACCTGGGGCAGGGTAGTTTTCTCAGTTGATCCAGGTGCACAATGAATGGCATCAAAGAAGTCCTTCCGAGACAAAAGACGGTGATGGTTCCCTATAATCGTAAGGACAAGCAGTCATTGTCTCTCAAAATAAAAGCCCAATAAGTCAAAACCTATGAAGGAGACTTACAACAAAACTGGGGCATCCCGCTGACTGTAACCACAAAAGAAACAGTTCAGGCAAAAAGACAGGATAATAAAATAAAAAAGAAAGAGATCCTACAAACTCTCACAAAATGACTGCCTGTTCAAAATAAAATGTCAGTATCTGAACCATCACTGGAATATCAGAGCAAAGATTCAAACAGGATCTAAATGCGCAATTAGCTGAGTTTAGGATCGAAGAACATCACGAAGAACGGGTGGGTACAAATAAAATTTGAGCCTTTATCCTTTGTTTCTTAAACCATGAACCAGGCTAAGTTATAACCCTTAAAAGTCCTAGCTGAAGCATGGGTTAGTTCGAAAGCATACTGTTACAAAAGGTATCCTGACTCCTGTAGGTTTTGCTGTAAAATCCTGAGTTGACATCATATTTTACAAAAATTCACTTGTTTTATTGAAAACTGCATTTTCAAAAAAAACTTCAAAACAGACATAAGCTTTGCATTCTTAAAATAACATTGTTTGCATATGGCTATTTGTTCAAACAGCAGAGAAATTCGCACGACAAATATTTAGTGAACAAAAAACCTTTTCAATAAAAAGGGTCACCTCAAGTGGAAGAAACACTCCCAACCAAGGGGCATACATGATCATTTTCCATCATCTGGGGCAGTCAAGTCAAGATTCAAGGAATCTCTCAAGATGCCAAATAGCCAGGGGAAAATCTCCATCTGAATCAATTGGGGCATTGGACATGAATTCCAGCAACAAATCTTGCATGATCAAATGAAGATCTTCTGGTGGTATGGCAACACAATACTACCGACAGTGACACCTCCCTACACTCTGAGAACATGGACATAGTCAAAAAATACTATGCATAATCAAAGACCCGCTAGGTCGACTGGCCTAGGCAAAAATAAGAGCTTCCCGGCGAACCAAAAGGGTTCGGGCAAAAATGAGGGATGAAAACAAAAATTTGTACACCCAGCAAGTCGAAAACCTGAAAAGGCGGGCTTAGGCAAAAAAGGGTATCCCGATGGACTGAAAACCCGAAAGGGCGGTCCAGGAAAAAATTAGGGATCAAAGCGTACGACTATGTCCCATCATCTCGTCACTTGCCTACCAGAAAAAGAGTTGTCAATCGGCAGTTATCAAGCACCTCCGCAGGCACTTTCTCCCGCAGAAACTGGGGCAATGAGAATTGTCCGAACTGTACAAGCTACTCTGTCCTCCAGGTACAAGGTAGATTCAGTTGAAGAGTATGACCAAGATACCTTCACTCCCCGCAGAGTAAGACCAGAATCAGCAATACTCTCCCCAAGCAGAGTTGGTCTCCCATCAGCCCCGAAAAGGCACAGTATTCCCCAGCAAGTCAGCGATACTCTCCCCAAGCAGAGTTAGTCTACTGTCAGCCTTAAGGAAGTTGGGTATCCCCAGAAGATCTCAACATTCCCCAATGGAGTATGCAGATGTTCCTAAGCAAGAATCCCCGGTAGTCTTAATATAAGATTGTTCCCCGACGGAATACCAGACACCCCAGTGGAGCCATTTCCCCAATGTAGTCAAAAGTTTCCCCAGGAGATTTGAATCATCCTCCCCGGTAGATTCTGGAAGCTTATCCCCAGTAGATTCTGGAAGCTTATCCCCAGTAGATTCTGGAAGCTTGTCCCCTACAGAGTACCAATATCTATCCCCAGCCATATTCAAAGGTTATTCCCCACCAGAGTCTAACTGGGTTATCCTCAGCTAATTACCACGGAAAGATCGTCCTCGGCGAAGTTCTTCCTATCCCCCAGCGGAGTTCATCAAATTCCTCAAACAAAGCTTAGAAACGGAATCCCCAGCGGAGTTATCATCAAAATCTCAGCGAAGCATCTCTTCCCACAGAGTAATTCCCCGCAGAGTAATCTCTTCAGCAAGTTTGCTCCCCAACGGAGTCATCTTCTCCTACCGGTTTATTCTTGCAATCATCATCCCCAGCGGAAACGAAGAACTCTACTCTTCAACAACAGCCCAGGATCAACGAGCTCCCGGCATTCGTCAAGGATTTATTTTCCCAGACGAAAATACATTCATAAATATCACATCTTCATACATTATGACATGCATACGCATCATACACCACAAATCTCATTTATTCTTGAGAACATCATGACAGCATGCAGGTCATACATCATGACATTGCATGCAACTAATACTTTGCCTTTTCAGGAAAAGGTCAATCAAAGGATGATTACCATCTACCTTTGCAGTTCCAGATCAACACCTGTAACGAGCCAGGAAAATTCTGTGGACGACTGATCATGGGTTAATACCTGAAACCAGACAGGACAATTATCTACTTGATCATCATTAGGCAACCCTACACCGGTTCCTTCTCAATCTCAGATGTAGTTTTACACGGACTCATCCTTAGGCAACCCTACACCGGTTCCTTCTCAATCTCAGATGTAGTTTTACACGGACTCATCATTAGGCGACCCTACACCGGTTCCTTCTCGTTCAAAGATGAGGTTTTACACGGACTCATCATCAAAGTAACCCTACACAGGTTCCTCCTCAGTTCCAAGACGAAGTTTTACATGAACTCATCGTCAAGATAACCTTACCCCGGTTTATCCAGAAGTTTTACACGAACTTATCTCACAATAACCTTACCCCGGTTTATCCAGAAGTTTTACACGAACTTATCCCAAAATAACCTTACCCCGGCTCATCCAGAAGTTTTACACGAACTTATCTCACAGTAACCTTACCCCGGTTCATCCAAAAGTTTTACACGAACTTATCTCACAGTAAACTTACCCCAGTTCATCCAGAAGTCTTACACTGACTTTTCCCGAAGTAACCTTACCCCGGTTCATCCAGAAGTCTTACACGGACTTATCCCGAAGTAACCTTACACCGGTTCCTTCTCAACTCCAGACGTAGTTTTACACGGGCTCGTCATCAGTTAACCCTACACAGGTTCTCTCTCGTCCAAAGACGTAGTTTTACACGGAATCGTCATTAAGAAACCCTACACAGGTTCTCTCTCTTCCAAAGACGTAGTTTTACATGGACTCGTCATTAAGAAACCCTACACATGTTCTCTCTTCCAGGATGCAGTTTTACACGGACTCATCATGAGGCGACCCTACACCGGTTCCCTTTCTCTTTCCAGATGCAGTTTTACACGGACTCGTCATCAAAGTAACCCCACACAGGTTCCTTCTCCATTTAAGATGCAGTTTCACGCAGGCTCATCATCAGTCAACCCTACACAGGTTTCCTTCTTTCCAAGATGAATTTTTACACGAGCTCATCATCAGGCAACCCTACACAGGTTCTTTCTTTCAACCTACCAAGTTACAATTCAACAAACAATCTCCAGATGGCATCTATAAACCCATCCCCAACAAGGTTCTGTCACATCTCCAGATGGCATCTATAAGCCCATCCCCGACAAGGTTCTGTCACATCTCCAGATGGCATCTATAAGCCCATCCTTCTATCCATCATCTCTCCAAATGGCATCTATAAGCCCATTCCCGACATCACATTGCTGATACTCCACTATGCGAGTGCAAATTTCTGGGCACTCTAGTGTTCAATCATCTTCCACCTTCGGATCACGAAAGGCTCGAAATCCAATCTACATCCTCAGGTTTAAGAAGATTGAACAGGGGCAACTGTTGTACCCCAAAATTTTCCCTCCCATATTCTTCAAGGTTTATCAAGAATCATCTTCAAATGATTCAAGATTACTCAAGGATTGCACAGTCTAAACCACCTCCTAAGCCAGTCAAAATTAGGGTTTTGGTTCTCTCAAAGAATTTGGGGTTTTCAATGGATCAATCAAGTCCCATAGGCCTCCATACATTTCCAAGCATCTACATACCAAGTTTCAAGACTCACAGTGTCAACTTGCACAGTCAAAAGCTCCATTTGCTTCACAATCAACTGTAGGGGCAAAATGGTCATTTTACAGTCAAAAGTCAGAATTTTTGGTCAACATCTTATTTTGAGCTCACAATCATCATTTGATCAAGTCTTGATCATGATTCCACAAGCATGGCTCAAAAATCATCAAAGATGCAAAAGTTGCTATTTTTGGACAGTAGAAAAGTCAACTGTATCTTGACCAGGGCATAACTTTTTCATGGTTCATCAGAAAAATCCCATCCAATGCTCATTTTGAAGGGGATGACATTTACTATAACTCATCTTCACATTCCAAGTCCAAGAAATGCTCTCACTAAAAGTTATCAATTTCTACATTATAGGTCAATTTCAAAAGTCAACAAAAATGCACTTTAAGTCAAAGACCATAACTTGAGATTGGTAACTCCAAATGACATGGTACCAAAGGTATTGGTTAGAGGACTTCAAGACCTTTCCAAAATGTCCAAGAACATGTTCATGTAATCAAAATTGAGCAAGATATGCATTGGAGAAGTTGGGAAATGTTTGTGAATTTGCAAAAGTCAACTTTGCTCAAAACACTTTGTTTTTGCTAATGGGCCTCAAATTTCTTCTTGAAACTTTGTCCAAGGCTTATGCACGACCCATTGAGATTATTTTAATTTATTTTCTTATTTTCTATTAATTAATTGGATTTTTAATTGATTTTAATTCATTTAATTAATTTAAAATGTAGGAAATTCAAAGATATGTTTTTTTCAATCTTTTGTGAAGCAAACAAGCTCAAGACAAGCTGGCAAATTCGTGTGCACATCAAGGAGACAAGAATCTCCATGTTTGGCAAGTTTTTCCAATCAAAAAGATTGAAAATTATTTGATTTTCAATCAAATATTGAAACCATAATTCCATGGATTTCTTGGCCAACATTTAACCTAAATCCATTCTACTATATATGCACAACCTAAACCTAATGACAGGGACGTGAAAATTGCTGCAGAGAAGCCATAAGCATATTGAAAAAAATCAAGAAAACTTGAAAACTGTTTTACAGGTTCCAACGTGTTTCCAAGCATTTTGTGGTTTCTAATACATTGCAGGGATCCCCAGATACGTTTTGCAATCAAAACCACGTGCTAAAGCTACAGAAATCACCTTAAACAGACTCACGGTTTGGCACTTTTGTTCGTAATCATAATTCATATTTCATGCACGTTTAACATGATTTATTGACTGTTTTGCATTGCTTGAACCTTTACAAAGCTTTTGGCATAGGTTAATTGAGTTATTATGCAGTGAATCGAAAGTTGCCATTGGAGAATTCTAGGGTTCTTGAGTTCTTGAATTAGGGCTTTCCCATACAGGAAAAATTGGGACCTCTAAGAACCATGGTTGAGACCGTCAGGACGAGACGAATGCATTGAGACCATCGCGCCATATTTATATGTAGCATAGAGCTATTCGCTACTATTGGTCATCATATTTTGTGGGGGTTAAAACCCCCCGCTATCTCTTTGTCTTTTTTACAGCGAAACGAAGAAGACGATGAGCTGGTGATGTGCCATTGGTCCTTTCAAAAAATAACGCGCGCTTTTATTTGTTTCCAGCATAATTGATCTTTTTTATATATTATTTTCAATTGTCACTATAATATCAAATGCAGGCAAGTGGTTCAGTGGTAGATGCGTTGGTTGTGTATCATTGGGACCTGTGTTCGATTTCCAGGTCCACCCAAATAATTATTTCAATTTTTCATAACATGTTCACGTGCAGGCATCCTAAAAGCATTCCACCATGCTCTTCACTCATCCAAACGCCAGGTGTCTACAAGCAGTAATCCAATGGCCAGGAGATGATAACCATCATGATCCTCAGTCAACGCTTGCACAGCTGATTCCAAAAGTCAAACGTGGCTTGATTGTTAATGGGCCAGAAAATTCCAATAACACCTCTTCTTTGGGCCAACACCCCCCTGGTTAATTATTTTTCTTTTATTTTCCATTACTAATTATTCTTATTATTAATATTATTATTATTTAATTAACCACAAATTATATTTTCATAATAAATTCAAACCATTAAAAATGTAAGTATTATTTATTTTTATTATTTATTAAATTCACTATTAATTATTTTTTGTAAATAAATGTAAATTAATTAATTTAGTCTTTTTATTAATTAGGTTAACTTTGACTTTTTCATAATAAATAAAATCAATCTAGAATTAGGTTTTTCTTTTGACAATTTTATTTTCTTTTTATTTATTTCATTAAAACATAAAAGCTAAAAAATACTTTTCTTTTAATTAATTGATTAATTAGTTTTAGGGTTAACATTTAATTAAATGCAAAAAGGACCAAACTTCTTTCTTTTCTCAAAAAGGGTCAAAACCCTAAAGACGTTCCCGATTCAATTTCTTTCGCGCATTATTATTTTTGATTATATTTATGTATCTGCTCCGGGAACGTAATAGATAATTAGGACTTTTATCGCTTTCTTTTATTTTCTCGCAATTTATTTTCAAAGGGTTATGTTTTTGGCGATGAAAATACCCGACGCCTTGTAATAGCGTAGATTCACTTTCCGCAATTTATTTTCCGCACAATTATTAACTGTTAATTATGCATGCAAGACTTGCTTGAAAAATAAAATCAACCCGTAGCTCACCATGATGCATGTTCAAAGATAATTTAAACATTGAAATAATCTGACACACTCGCACATGCCACTCCTAGGGTACGCCTCACTTGGTTGCCTCGAGGTGGTCGTCAAGTATAGGGTGTTTTAGAGGTCGCCCTCCTGTCTAAAGATCCAGTTGCCTCGAAACGGTTGCCTCGGATAAAAAGGATCTAGGACATTAGGGTTACCGCTAAGGCGTCCTACTATTGCTTTGGTGACCACACATGTCCCTATAATCGAATTGACCCGAATAACTCCAACGACGGTGCTACCTACTTCTCAATAGTGGGATAGTACTGTCTAAAGGACTTTTACACAACTTAATTCCTTAGAGTAGGTAGATTTCTCCTGGATACTTGCTCTTTCAAAACAACAAAAATACTTTTCGCACCTACACTTTCAAAAAGTTTTCAAACAAACACTTCATACACTCTTGAGGACTGATACAAGAGTTACCTAGAAGTTTTCAAAACGAAACTTTTTCAAAACCCACAAACACAAGAAAAGCAAACTCTTTTGAAAACATAGTGAGCAAGTACCTAAGAGCTCGTGGATAACCACAGATAGAAAGGGTGCTAACACCTTCCCTTTCTATAATCTACCTCCCGAACCGAGAAACATCTCGAAAAGGAATTTTGTTGTGCTTTTGTCCTTTCCCTGTTGGAGAACATAAAAGACAGTGGCGACTCTTGCTTACCGCGACATTTCGCGAACCAGCATTTCAAAACAGTCAGTTCTATTTCCACCGATCACACTCTTATTCTCAAAGACAAGAAGAAAAAGACAAAGAAACCAGTTGGTGTCCTACATATGAGAAGGAGACTCAGAGGACCAGCAAAGCAAGCTCTAGAATTTGCAACTCCGTTAAATGTGGGAGACAATCAGGAAGAGAAGACACTAGAAGAGGACCACAATCCAAGGTCTGATGAAGAAAGGGCTGACTATGTTAAAGAAAAATATCCTCATGCTGATGACAAATACAAGAAGTTTGAGGATCGTCTCAACGCCATGGAAATTCAGAGGGTACCTGGTCTGGATTTTGAAGAATTAGGGCTGGTTTCTGGAGTGGTCATTCCACTGAAGTTCAAGGTTCCCTCATTTGCTAAATATGACAGAGTTTCACCCCCTAAGCTACATTTGAGGTCATATGTCAGGAAGATCCAACCTCACACCGCTGATAGGAATTTGTGGATGCATTTCTTCCAGGAAAGTTTATCGGGGACTCAATTGGAATGGTTCTATCAGCTGGAGGGAACCAACACCTGCAATTGGGGGGAACTGGTTGCGGCTTTCTACAGTCAGTACCAATACAATGTTGACCCCGCTCCAACTTGTACACAACTCTAAAGCATGTCTATGGCTTCCAGTGAGGGCTTCAAAGATTATGCCAAAAAATGGAGAGATCTTGCAGGAAGAGTCCATCCTCCTCCGTCTGATAGAGAGCTGGTATATATGTTCTTGGGTACTTTGTCAGGCTCATTTTTCAACCATCTGATCAGAAGCTCTTCAGCTGGGTTCACCGAACTAATATTGACAGGTGAAAGAGTAAAGGCTGGTATCAAGAGCAGTAAGATTCAAAGGTATGCATCTTCAAGTGCAACGAAGAAACCTTTGATTGGGAAGAAAGAGTCCAATGTTGTGTACGGCCAAAAGGGTCGTAACAAGAGTAACCACGACCAATTTGTGGGGGCAGTCCTGATCTCTAATCCTGCATCTGTGCAACAACATCAACAGGGGAATCAGCATAAGGATGTCGCGCCTAAGAGATGATTCACCAAAATAAACATGTCACTAGCTCAATCTTTACAACACATGTTGAAGGAAGAGTTGATTATGTTGAAGGCTCCTCTACAGAATCTCAATACTTATACTTCTAGTTACCATCCCAATGAAAGATGTGCATACCATTTCGATAGCTCTGGACATGATACGAATGGCTGTTGGGCTCTGAAGAATAAAATTCAAGATATGATTGACGCCAAGGAGATTGAATTCAACCCTCTAGAGACTCCCAACGTGATCACTGTTCCCATGCCAAATCATTGAGAGCGTTCAGTTCATTTTTGAATTTTCAATTGTAATTTCTTTTGTTTGTTCGAACACTTATCTATTATGTTAAACTTTGTTTCATTAATGCATTGCGTATGTTTGTCTTGAATTAATCCATTCGTTTTCACTATATTTAAACTGTGCTTTTTATTCAACTCTCATTAAAAGTTGTAATCCTTTAGAGGGAGGATGACAAAAATAATACTACAATATCATAACGTATGCTTTTGAATAGACTTTGATGACGATGTACAGGCTTTGTTTCAAACCCAAAACAATAGAGTTATAAGGAAGATAATCCCTAGTCAACTCCTTTGAGCCAAGGGAGTAGGAGTTTTCTTTTCCGTAGAAACTGAAGCCTTTAATCAGAACCTGGGGAAGGGTAGTTTCTCAGTTAATCCAAATGCGTGTTCAGTCGCAAACCTTCCTTCATACACAATGAGTGACATCAAAAAACATCATTTTGAATCAAAAGCCAATGATGGTTCCCCGTAAAATAGGCAATCAATATCTCTCAAAAGAAAATCCCACTGAGTCAAAACCTATGAAGGAGACTTAAGAAAAAATGGGAGCATCCCACTGGTTGTAATCTCAAAACAAGAACAGTCAGGAAAAAACTAGGGATAATAGATCAAAAATAGGTCACTACAAATCCTCGACAACAGAAAAAATGTTGCAAAAAATAACTTCCTTCTCGAATAAACTTCCAAGTATCCAAATCGTCACCAAAATATCATTCCAGATTCAATAGGAGTTCAAACACACAATAATTGAGTTTAGGACTGGAGAATATCATGAAGAATGGGTGGGTACAAATAAACTTTGAACCTTATCCTTTGTTTCTTAAACCGTGAACCAGACCACGTTGCAATCCCTTAAAAGTCCTAATTGAAGCATGGGTTAGTTTGAAATCATATTGTTACAAAAGGTATCCTGACTCCTGTAAGGCTCATTGTAAATCCTGAATCAAATTCATATTCTTAAAAAAATTTCTTTGATCTGCTAAAAAATACATTTTCAAAACTTCAAGATAAACATAAACTTTGCATTATTTGAATATTGTTGTTTGCATATAGCTATTTGTTTGACAACAGAGAAATTCACACGACGAATATCCAATGAACGTAAATCCTCTCAAGAAGCAGAATCACTTCAAATGGAAAAAACACTTCCAGTGAAAAACCCTCCATAACCAAGGGGGCATGACATGTTATTGTCCAACTCATCAGTGGCAGTCAAGTCAAAGTTCCAACAAATCTCTCATAAAGTCCTGAATAGCCAGAAGCAGGTCTGTATCTGAATCACTTGGGGCATGGAACATAAATTCCGGCAAAGGGTCACGTACGACCAAGCACACATTTTCTAGCAGCACCATGAATAGTGAAAAATCCCCAAAGTCCCTTTCATAAGGTGATCCTCAGTGAAATCACCAGAGTCATCTAAGGTTATTCCCACAGAATAATCTTAACAAATAAGGGTACAAACTCCACAAGGCCAAATTCATGGATATCCCCACAAAGTTGGATCCATGCAATCCCCAGCCAGAGTTTCAATCTCCGGAAAACCTCTCTCCAGCAGATTTGGTCTTAAGAAGAATCCTCGAGGAGTTCTCCCAAAGAGATACCTTCCTAACAGATTGTCAAATGTTCTCTTCAACAAGGTTTACTTCCCCAACAAACTATAGATTCCCCAACTTGAGTTTTCCTCCCAGACTATTACAAATCCAGGGAACGCAACCCCTAATCCCCAGTTAAAGTCGTCAACAGAGTCGTTACTATCCCCGAAAGTGACTGTGAAGCCTGAAACCCGACCAGATAACAATTGACTCCATTTCTCTAAAGCAAGTTACTGAAAAACCTGGAACCAACCAGTTAACAGTTCGAGTTGCTGAAACCTGGACCCGACCAAATAATAGTTTGACTTCTTCAAATCACTAACAAAACTCTTCTTCCCCAGTAGAGTTTGCCACTATTCCCAGTGAATTGCTGTAAAGCCTGGAAGCCAACCAGATAACAGTTAACTTCTTTATCCCCAACAAGTTGTAAACTTCCATTCTCTCCAATGAAGAGATAACTCCTCAGTAGAGAAACAGACAACTAGAACTCCTGAACTCTTTCCCTCAAGCAGAAATCAACACTCTCCACAAAGTTTCCCTCAAGAAAAATTAATGTTCCCTAACGGATTTCTTCTCAAAAAAAAAAAAAAAAAGGAATTCCCAGCGGAAACGTTGCAAACAAGGTTGAAGATGCACATACTCTTCATCCTCAACAGAGTTCTGAGATTTAATTCCCCAAAACTCCCCAACACTTGTCAATGGTTTATTTTCCGAGGCAAAAATGCACTTCAATAACATTTCACATTCATACATCATAGCATATGCATACGGAACACATATAGCATTCTCATTCATTCTGAGAACATCATTACACAATACATACATCATGCCCTTGCATCAAACTAACTTTATCTTTTCAGGCCAGTTCCCAAACAGATACAATCTAGATATGATTCAGAGACGGATGACATTATGACACTTATTCCAGATTCTAGATACAATCCAAATACGATCCAGAGACGAATGACATTCTGACACTTATTCCAGATTCTCTTCTAGAAACAGTTCAGATACGGTCTAGATACGGATGGCATTCTGATAACTTATTCCAGATTCGTTCAAATACAGTTCAGATACGATCCAGAGGCGGATGTCATTCTGAAACTCATTCAATACACCTTTCAAATACATTTCAGATACGATCCAGAGACAGTTGTCATTTTGACACTCATTCAGTACATTTCTCAAATATAGTTCAGATACGATCCAGATGTGGATGTCATTCTGACATTCATTCAATACACCTTTCAAATACAGTTCAGATACAATCCAGATGCGGATGTCATTCTGACACTCATTTAGTATACTTCTCAAATACAGTTCAGATACGATCCAGATACGGATGTCATTCTGACACTCATTCAGTACATTTCTCAAATACAGTTCAGATATGATCCAGATACGGATGTCATTCTGACACTCATTCATTACATTTCTCAAATAAAGTTCAGATACATTCAAATATGGGTGTCATTTTGGCACTTATTCAACATCATTTCTCAAAATACAGTTCATATACGATCTAGATACGGATGTCACTCTGACACTCATTCAGTACAATTCTCAAATACAGTTCAGATACGATCCAGATACGGATGTCATTCTGACACTCATTCAGTATATTTCTTAGATATAATTCAGATAGGATCCAGATGCGGATGTCACTCTGACACTCATTTAGTACATTTCTCAAATACAATTCAGATATGATCCAGATACGAATGTCATTCTGACACTCATTCAGTACATTTCTCAAATACAATTCAGATACGATCCAGATACGGATGTCATTCTGACACTCATTTAGTATCATTTCTCAAATACAGTTCAGATACGATCCGGATACGGATGTCATTCTAACACTCATTCAATACAATTCTCAAACACAATTCAGATACGATCTAGATGCAGATGTCATTCTGACAATCATTCTATACATATTTCAAAAGCGGTTTAGATACGATCCAAATACGGATGTCATTCTGACACTTATTCAGTACATCTTTCAGATACGAGTCATATACGATCCAGTTATGGATATTATTCTGATACTCATCCCATTACATCTACTATTTTAGTATAAATTGACCAGAAATTTATTCTGATATTTCTTCCAATTTCTACCAACAGTCACTCTGGATGGCATCTATAAGCCCATCTCCGACAATTGGAATTTTAATGCCCCATATAATTTCCATGGATCATATTGGACTTTCAAGCATCAGGTCGAAGATGGAGCTTTTGAATCTTCGAAAGGAGGATGAGGAAATTATCGAAAAGGCAAAAAAGATAAAAGAAAAAGTGTGCAGTTGCAGATAACTATGTCAAATTCAAAATCTGGTTCAGGTTGTTCAAATTACACGACTGATCGAAAGGAGTGGTTGGCAGATTTTGACAAATCGAAGAAGATCAAAGTAAAACTGGTTGTTCGAACTACATGACTAATCGAAAGGAGTGGTTGGTAGATTTCGACAAGTTAAATAAGAGCAAGTTTGCTTTGATCCCCAAGCTTCGACTAGGAAATGGCTTCCTTCGAGCAACCTTCTTCTATCCACCTCTAAACCCTTCGATACACATATTTTCGACACTATGGAGTACAAGTATATCTTCATGCTTGCTTCGATCCACAAGCTTCGACTAGGAAATGGCTTCCTTCGAGCAACTTGCTTCGATAAACCTCTAAACCCTTCAACACACATAATTTCTACACTATGAATTACAATTTGAGGTTTGAACATTTTAAACTTTCGACCACTTAATCAACTGATAGTTACTGGTAGGAAAGCAATCCATAAAATCTTTCGTTTTAACTATGCCAATGAGATCATCTTGCATACTCAAAGTGGTACATTCATATGAATGTGGTCCATTCAAAGAACATATAATTGGTGCGAAAAAATATTGTTTTGTCTTTTTATGATTTTGGTCGAAGTTTGTAAGTGGTCCATTCGAAGAACACACAATTGGTGGAAACAAATATTGTTTTGTCTATTGATGAATTTGGGTGAAGGTTGTGGATCTATGTGATCAAAACGAAAGGATGAAGTATTCGACATCTTTTAGAGATTCAAGATGTTTGTTGAATAAAGTCCTATATGCTGTCAAGCCCAAGCTTGTTGTACTGTCCACATAACAGCTAAAACCATGTAAAAAAATAGTCTGCTACACTGCTATGAAACAACCCTGCACCAAGCTGCCACAACACTCAAAAACTGCTGCAAAATAGTCCTGCTATGCTGCTCCTAATCCAGTCCAAGCCTGCAATATCTCAGCCCCATATTTGCACAGAATTAGCACATAAGAGCTGCATCAAAAAAAGCAATGAAAGAACATACCCAAACAGTTCAAATTTTATTTGTTTTCCCCCCAAAACCCCAATAAGACTCTTCTATAAATAAGCTGTTTCACAACACACCAAAAAGGGTTTTTCACAACACGAAGGCTAAAGCCTTAAAACACTCTTAAACCTAGAATCAAAAAAATACAACACCTTTGTCCTTTTCTTTCGAACCCAGAATAAAAAAACAAAACACCTCTGTTCTTTTCTTTCAAACCCAGAACCAAAAAACACAACACCTCTGTTCTTTTCTTTTCGAACTCAAGAACATTCAAGGTAGCAACTCAAGTTCGAAACACAATTTCCAGCTTCAAGGTAAGTCTTCTTGACTTTAAACCCTTCATTTCAAGCATCATTGATGATTCATCTTTGAAGATAACTTGTAATAACCATTGCATTCGAAGCTAAACTTTTGTTTTTCTTCTTTTCTTGTCAATTATATGTTAATAACTAACTTGTACAAACTATAAAACAATGTTGGAGTGAAAAATTACAGTATGATTCGACACAAAGCCTTAGGCTTTGACACATACTGCTTTACAGGCCCAAGCAGAAAGGAAAAAGGGTGTGTGATTTGACACAACACATTATGCTTCGACTCATACTGAGCTTGATTTGAAATTACAGGGCCGAAAGAAGGATATGTTCGATGCACATAAGCATGCTTCGACACATGCTTCGACCCATGTTCGAAAGATTTGTTTCTTTCTCTCTTTTTTGTTTTTTTTTTTTTTACATATTTCATATATTTGCTTCATAGCTATTCAATATGGTTTGTAATAGATAATTAGGTTTAATTTCTTGCAATCCCCATTTGTACATTTGTATCCCCCATCCCCCTAATGATGTAATAGCTTAGGATTTTGATTTCCGCAATTTACCGCTTTAATATAAATTGTTAGTAATTAGGGTTTGTATGGCAAGATAAAATCAACCATTAGAAAACCCTAATTTCAAAGACAAAAATGCATGCAATCAAACACACTATTCACACACGTGCACCTCTAGGGTAACTTCGCTTGTTGCCTCAGAAAATAGTCATGTCCCTAGAATATGGGCATTTTAGCAAAGACCCTCAATAAAAAAGATCGTAGTCCCTCGATGTCCCTTGATGTTGCCTCTGGTAAATGATCTAGTAGTCCCTTACGAAAATTGCTAAAACGTCTCATAAGTTGCCTTCTATGACTATACAATGACCCACGCCTATAATTTCACATCCAATGATAGGGCTTCTTACCAATCAATGGTAAGATAACAACATCTAAAGGAGGAGGAAAAGAACATAGACCTTTTGAGTAGGTAGGACGCTCGTAGTTACTTGCTCACAAACTAAAACCATTTCCACACTTACACTTTCAAAAACATCTTCAAAAACAAACATCTCCTTGAACTATTTTCAAAACCAACACTTTGTATACATTCTTATAGAGACAATAATTATTACAATGTTTTCCAAAACAAAGGCGTTTTCAAATTACTTTCAAAACCCACCACAAAGAACATTTTCAAACAGAAATTTCAAAAATGATCTAGCAAGCAACTAAGAGCCCGTAGATAACTAGGAATGAAAAGGGTGCTAACACCTTCCCTTTTCATAACCTACCCCCTGAACTCAAGAAAATATCTCAAAGGTCTTTCATGTTCTTTTCACCCTTTCCTTTATTGGATAAAAGAAAAGTCGGTGGCGACTCTTACTCTCCCACCGTATTATAATGGTGAATATTTTGCTTCCATAAATGATTCTTCGAAGATGATGGTGAATATTTCGCTTCTGGAAATGATTCTTCGAAGATGATGGTGAAGATTTTTCTATGGCACACTGTGTGTTATAAAAGGAATAAAATACATGTTATTCTTTAATTTTGTGAGAAACAATTTCACAACGGTTGCAAGATTCAATCTTAGTGAAATATGTAACATATAACCACGGATAGTAACAATTGTAGTTGTTATAGTTTCAAATTTTAAATCAAAATAAAGGTTAAGGAACATGCGCTTATTTCTACTTAAAAAATGTAAAAATGTTGACACTGGGATTCAAAGCTTTTCACCTAATTTATATGACAACAAATCTTTAAAGGAACCGTGATGAAATGTTTCTGAATAATATAATAAAAAGGGCATAAAATGATATATGAATACAGTGAATAAATATGGTAATATTATGTTACCAAAAGTGTTTTCCGTAGTAGTGATGATAGTGCTTTGGAGGTTTCTTTTGATGATGAATATGATGTGTATGAGAAATGCAGGAGGATGAACTTGATAATCTAATTGATTATGAACATACATATGATAAATAGGGAAAAAGCAAAAAAAAAAGGGAATGAAAAGTGGGTAGAAGACAAGGAAGCGTTTAAAGAGAGTGATAATTAAAGTGAAGACCTAGCAAGTTGATGTGAGAGTGATGATAGTAGTGGAGTTATAAGAAAGAAGTACCCCGCCTTTAAGTTACAAAAAGACATGGCTAATTACAAGTGGGAAGTAGGAACATTTTTTAGTACCAAAGGTGATTTTAAGAAGGCAATAACAACATATGCATTACAATTTGGAAGAAACTTGAAGTTCACTAAAAATGACAAAATCAGGGTGTACATCCCGAAAATGTTAATCTCGGTCAAGTCATGAAGTCGTCTGAAAAGAAAACAAGACTAGTGACCGCATTATAATAATTAGGGGTACACGAAATGAGGTGCAACATAGATAAAGGTGATGAAAGCCACCATTATCTTCGGGTAGCAATCCATCTGCGCCACTAACCCGGACGACACTTGTAATTGGAGTCCACCTATCATAATTGATCAGTAGCTCAACTCATTAATGACTATAACAGTCTTCGGCGCATTAAACCCAATGTTACATAGCTTTGAACACCTCAATTCATGGTGACGACAATTGTTATACATTTATGAAGCCCAAGGATCACACCTTGATTGAGGCTCTTAATGGCACTAAAGAAGGACTATATAAGGGGTTCTCGCTAGAGGGATAAGCAAGAGATACATTCTTAGGACAATACGCATCACTATAGTAGCTCCCAAATCCCCCAAAAAATCTACAGAAATCTACCCCTTGCAGCTCTCCCTATACCTATAGGGAAGCTACTCATTTATTGTTTCTACACAAGTACATTTGGCGCCCACCGTAGCGCCTCAATAAAGCTATCCTAGGCCATACCTTAAGTCAAATTCGATAAAAAGTCAACTTACGGAGATCCCGTGGATATGGCATACCTACTCGCCATGGTGGAGACCTTAAGATAACAAAATGAAACTCTACAACATTATGTCATAGACCTGCAGCAAAGAAGTCTAGGGGATGAACACCTAGAAGAGGAGTTTATGGAACCCCATCCATTTTCTCAAGCTATATGGGATGATCAAGTACCTGAGAACTTCAAGTCGTTGTCGCTTACATCTTACGGCAGAAAAATTGACCCATAAGAGCATGTTATTATTGTCAATAATCAGACGACAATAATAGGCCCTATTGATTCGCTGAAATATGAACTCATGGCGGGAACCTTCAAAGATGTAGCACAGAGGTGCTACATCAGTCTTCCCCATTTGTCTGTAGAAAGATACTCGGACCTAACCAAGAAGCTAGTATAACATTTCTAGCCCAACAGACACCAGAAGGTCTCGATAACCACCTTATTTAACGCCCGACAAGGACAAGCGGAGTCTCATCGGGAGTATGTGGCTAGGTTTAATGAAGAAACCATTAAAGTCTCCCACCCCAATTATTGCAGCGACATAGCGGCAAGAAAAAGTAAAGTATTATTTTTACTGGGAGATATAGGTTATATCGTATCGTGTCCACAAAGATTGGTTATCGATTCACCGTTTGACAAATCATTTGTTAATGAGTTTAGGGGAAAATTGGTTGTTTGTAAAGAAAGGGTAAAAACTATTGCAAGAAAATAAATTCATTCATCCAAGGAACAACTTATCAAGCATGCATATAATCCAATCCTCACAAACTTAAACCTATCGACCAATTATACTTAACCTACAATACTCATCATTATCATCACATGTCAAACACAACACCAACTGTATCACCTCGGTGGAGATCTCTTAACCAACCTCAACAATACAAAAGTCAACCATGTTACTTCTGTCGACGATATCTCATTCAACACAACCAACACAAAGGCATTAATCAGACACATCCAAGTAAAAAAAGCAATAAATCTATCTCTAGAATCTAGACACTATTATACAATCATCATATATAAGAATTCAAGAAGTATATGTCTATAGCAACTCAAATTCCTAGCACAACAAAAATCAAGGATAACAATCGACAAAGATTTGTAAAGAAAATTAAATATAACGCCATGGGCAACAAATATACATAAGATCAAAGTAAATACATATGCAAACCCAACTAAAAGATAATAAACAAATAATAACAGAAATGAACCACAAATCTCATGGTTTGTCAGTGCTGATCGAAGAGCAATCCACCCTGGATCATCCCCATGCAAGCTCCATAGTTGTTATCTAAGCTAATCCTAAGGAAAAATAAGGTTAATGGAGTTGGGAGAACAAAAATCACACCTAAAACCATAAACATTACAAATGAAAATAAAATATATACAAAAAATTTGTCTGCACGCGTCGCCCGACAACATAAAATCCTCGCCCGATGAGGGTTCCTAAACACAAGGCCCAAGTTGCGCCATGTACGCAACTAGACTCATATATATTCCCTCGCATGGAGAAGGGAAACTTCACCCAACGACATCTTTATTTCTTGCCCAGCAAGCTGCTGGCGAGCCAAAGTTAGTAGCTATTGGAAAAATGATCCAGTCCTCTCGCCCCTCAGTCGCCCGGCGAGGCCGACGCGAAGGCTCCTCGCCCAGGCTTCGCCCGACGAGGCACACAAGAACAACAACTTTTGTTTCTACTTCTACATAACTCCAACGACTCTCTCTTCTTGGCCTTATTCATTTATTGATCCAACAAGACATCTTGTAGGTTTCATTCCTCTTGCTCCAACAATGCTCAAATACCTACAAAATGAATACAAAACTGTCAAACGATACACTTTATACACGAAAACACATTATCCATAAACTAAATGTATTTATACACAAAGTTGGGTTATTCAAGTAATATTAAAAACAAATAGTAGATAAGTTCAACAAAAAGTATATACCAAAATAACTATGATTTGCAATTATCAAACTCTCTCCAACTTGAACTTGTTTGTCCTCAAACAAGGCCAAACAACTCAAAGAAGCAAAAATAATCAACCAAAGAATCATGAATCTACAAGTTTTAAATACGAAAAAGATGTATGGTTCAAACAAAAACGCACAATCAAGGTAAATACTTACCATAATCCTACAACGACAATATGTAAACGAAATGAATCCTAAGTACAAAAATCATACTAAACATTCTAAAATAAAACTAGCTCAATCATGAATCACACCTATTAAAAATTCACCGGTAGATGAAGAACCCATAAAGGTGAGGAATAAAAACACTCATCCACAATATTTAAAATAATAGACTAAATTATGCATTCATCCAAAAACTCATATTGAAAATACAAAGCAAGAATCACAAGGGCTTTCAAAGTTGTAATATGTTTTGGTTAACAAACAAGGGATAAGTCTTAAAGCTAATCGAAACAAAAAATTGCCTTAACCTAAGGGAGTGATCAACTCACAAAGACTCAAGCAACACAATTTCAATCAAACTTATTCTTCATTCCAAATTTCAAACCAATACACATCACTTATTATCACAACATTATTCCATACTCTTTTTGTTTTTGTTTTTCAAAGATTTTTTCATCATTTTTCTTTTCTTTTTCTAATCTTTCTTTTTCACTTTTTTTCTTTATTTTTATTTTTCTATTTCTCAACCTCATTGCAACCAACAAATAAATGAGCAAACATTGCTCTCCCCAACTTGAGTTCAACCAACATCAATGAGTGAATACTCTCTACTTTCTAAGCAAAGGTAAAAATTCAAACCAAAATCCATAGTTGAGTGTTCAAGAAAAAAAAAAGAATAAATATCCATACAAAAATGAAAATAAAACACTCATAGACAAACATTTAGCAAAAAAAACATGGACATTGACAAAAAGGCTCAAAAGGGGTTAACAAAAATTCACACACTCACAAGGTGAATTGACTATTTGGTTAGGTAGTTGTGCTCAAAATGAAACAAAATTCCTTGATCACTTTCATGCTTTCATACAATCAACACAAAAAAAAGATTAAACATAATAAAATCCAGTTAAAATAAGAATTGTATCCTCCATCATATATGAACAGTGAAAAGCATCCTCACAATTGGGGTAAAAAGGGAACTACAATGATACAAGTCAAAAGCAAGTAATTAAAAAAGAATAAATGGTATGGTAATTATACAAATGAAAAATTTCCTAAACATTTTATGCTATAGAAAATGATAAAGGAGTTGGTACCTGACATGTTATCGCGATAATTTCGTAAGTTGGAACACTCAAATTCGGACAGTCACCTCAAAATTCTCATTGTTCGTGTGTAAAATGAGTGAAGAATGTCCCCAAGCAACGTTGGTATTGGGTTTCTGGACAAGAAGATTTTGACGGCGTTGACATCTATCAATTGGTCAGAATTTGGGAACAAGACTAATCCATAGATAAGGAGTGTCACAATTTCTTCAAAGGCTTGAAGGTCCAATGAATTCCAACATTCTTGTGCTTTCTCAAACAAGAATTTTGCTAAGAATCCTTTGACGCCGCTTCTGGTTTCCCAATGCCCCTTGATGTCGGATGGTTGTAGATGTAATGCTCGAGCAACATCTTCCGGCTTTGGTTCTTTTTCTGTACCATTGAAGGGTAGTTGATTAAGGATAGGAATTCTCAGGAGTTGAGAAAACTCCTCCAAAGTGGGCACCAACTGGTAATCAGGGAAAGTGAAACAGTGGTGCAGAGGGTCAAAGAACTGAAATAGCACTTTCATCATGTCTTCTTCAATGTTGGTGTTGACTAAGCTGAGCAGTCTACCATGTCTTTCACTGAAGGATGAGTTTTCCGGAATTCTTGAGGTGAGCTCCTTGAGTTGAGGAGAGATTCTCACAAGGTTGACTTGGATGGTTTTTCTGCGAGGAATTTCCATGACCTACAAAACAAGAACAAAGATGAAGATCCAAACCCTTGAAATGGTTAGTGAATGCACATGATGCTTTATGATGTTCATGATGTATGCACAAAACATATGTACAAGCAATTCACACCAAACCCTAGTTTCAGGCTTGCATGGGGTTTCATAGGTAAGTACCCTCTTGAGTGTAGTTGGCTTAAAAACCTGTCCTATAAATAGTAACCGGGTTCTAAGGAGCTCAATATCATTGGATTGTTTTCATTGTTCATTGTTTTGGTTTAGCCACTTAACTAGCGACCAAAATATTCCAAGAAAACAACCCTCAATGAGTGTAGTATCGAGTATCTACCAACTTCGGACTGCACCAAAGCCGGTCATCTCACTACCCCTAATAAAAGGCCAAGATGGTCAAGTAAGGTTCTAGGTCATTAGTGCTTAGTGACATCACTCAGCGGCCCCGTACTCTCCTTGATTGAACTCAAGGGTTACCGGTACTCACAAATATGTCACACTAATATAGCTATTGCTTCAACCGTGTCGGTATACCCCGCACAGTTTCCACAACGTATTGCTATCTATGAATGTTTCCCAAATCCGGGTGTAGGATTTCAAGCCCAAACAAGAGAACCAAAATATAAAGCAATCAAAGCAAACAATTAGTCATGCAAAAGGGTGATCTAAGCCCTAAGGTTACTCCACTTTTAATTTAAGTCCCCGGCAGAGTCGCCAGTTCTGTGATACGGTGGGAGAACTGACTATGGTTTTGCGTTTGTTTTCGCAAATGTTTCGGTTGAGCAAGAGTCGCCACCGACTTTTTATTTTATCCTAAGGAAAGGTTTAAAAAGCACAACAAAAACCTTTGAGATTTTTCTTGGGTTCGGGGAGTAGATTATAGAAAGGGAAGGTATTAGCACCCTTTCTATCCATGGTTATCCATGGGCTCTTAGGTACTTGCTTAGATCAACTTGCCTTGGTTTTTAATTGTTTGAAATGGTGCTTTATGTGTGGTTTTTTGAAAAGGTTTTGAAAAAGATGCCTTGTATAGGCTACCCTTGTAACAATTCTTTACTCGAATGTTTTACAAAAGGTGTTTGTCTTTTTGAAAAGATGTTTCAAGGTTTTTTTTTTGGAAGTTTGTTTTGAAAGTGTTTGTGAAGTGTGGTTTGAAAAATAGGCAAGTGTTTTTGTTTTGCAAGTTGACAAGTACTTAAGAGCGATCTACCCTAAAGTTCTCAAAGATTTTTGTTATGTTTTAACTCTTTTAACAATTTTGTTCCACCATTGAATTTGGTGGACAATCTTGTATTAGGATGTGAAAGGGACGGGCGCGGGTCGTTGTTTAGACCATAATTGCAATAGTGCTAAGTATCCTTGGGAAATTTTTCCTTTGAAAGGGACTTCGATCATTTTAGGCAACTTTCGAAAGCGTCATCGAGGGACTATGATCATTGTTTGCTTTGCCCAAAGAGACCTAACATGCAATATGGTCTAATTTTGAAAGGCAACAAGTGGATGTAGCCCTAGGGGTGTTAGTGTGCGAGTGTGTTTTATTGCATACAAGAGTTTTTTCTTTGAATTAGGCTTTTCTATTTCATTGATTTTATCTTGCCATACATGTCCTAATTACTAGTAATAAGAAGCGGAAATATAAAATCCTACGCTATTACAACAATTAGGGGAGGGGGATACACATTTGTACATGGGGGGTTCAACGAGAAAAATAGACAAAAAAGAAAATAGCAAAAAACAAGATATATATAGAGAGAGAGAGAGGGAGCCCGCGCGCTGCTGGGAGGTCATCAGAAGTTCTGACTCAGACCCACTGCCAGATGATCAACCTCTTGGTTAAACTGTATGAGTCAGAACTTCTGACTCTGGCACCTGCAAAACAGAACCTTGTTAGTGGGGAAATCAGAAGTTCTGATTCCCATGCGCTGCAAGACAGAAGTTTGTTAGTGGAGAAACCAGAAGTTCTGATTCTGCTGAAAAGGCAATAACTCTCAGAGGTTCTGATATCATTGACAGCAAAACAGGCTTCAGATGTGCTAACGTCAAAGTCAGCACTTGGCTTTTCCCTGTACTAGTCAGAACATCTGCAATTATGTTGTTACTCCACAAAACAGGAAACATATTTGGAACAGATCCAGCAAATACAAAAATGTTTCAGAGGTCAGAACCACCAAGGTCACAGGCAAGTCCTATGCTGGCTCAGAACGTTCTAAGGTATGAAAATCCTCAGAACATAAACAGCAGTAACATGATATTTACATTATGTTTATTTGAGTATGCACAGCTGATGATGCTTAACAGCGTGATGAGGGTCAGCAGGTGCTTACCTGACTGTTGGAAAAGTTGGTGGGTGAAAGTTAGCTTTTGGCTCTGGTGGTGTTCTGGACAGATTTTCTTTGAAAGGGCTGGTAAAGGCGTATACGTATGTAGGGTCAGAAGTTTGGAAAGGGTGTTTTTGGTTCACAGAGAAAACTGGATATTTGATGAAGTTTGAAGGTGAGAAACTCAAAGTTATGAAACAAAACTGGAGATTTTGACAGAGTTTCAGAATGCTATGTTGCTAAGAGTTCTGTTTCTCACTTAGCAATTTCTGTTTCTTTTCTTGAACGCCTTTTGCAGTGGTGAAGACTCTCTATTTATAGGTAAAGTTCTTGTGGATGCCTTGAACATTAAAGCGCCAACAGAGTTTGAATTTGTTCTTTGACAGAAATTCCTGGGAAGTTGTGATAACAGATATCTTTCAGCCTAGGCTGCAGCAGCAGGCGTAGATTGGGGAGAAGTGACCTCTGAAGTGGGAGGTGGCGCGTAGACCCATGCCAGAATCTGCACAAAAGCGTTTTCCAAGCCACACGTGAATGTTCAGGAGTGGTTGGAAGCATTAATGGGCATTAAATGGTGATAAGACCTATCAACATCAATATTCTGGTAATGGAAACCAACGTTGAATCAGCAGCGTAAACCATGCTCTGGCCTTGGCTTCCTGTTGTCTTAGTAAGCTCTGGAGATTCTCCTGGTTTTCTGGTACGTTCCTGGGATTTACTTCTGGACCTCCTGGGCTTAGAGATTCTGTATCAGTGTAACACCCACTCTTCTGATCTTTCATCTTATGATTTCAACCTGTTCTGAAGGAGCCTTCAGACTTCCCTGCTTCTCTTGCATTCCTTTAGCAAATTCTGACTGAGCTTGTGTAACTGTTGAAGGGGCATGTTCTGTTTGAGGCTTTCATACTGAACCACGTTTACAACTTCTGATTGAACTGATGTAGCTTCTGAAAAGCCAACTTCTGACCAAGCTGAGCCAAGCTTGCAACTTCTGACCGTTTTTATCTGGAATGGGTCCAGAAGTTCTGAAGCGCTGATTTTTTTCTTAAATACTCTTTTTAGAGAAACGTTCTAAGTACTTAGAATTTGATTTTTTCTCAAGATAAAAGCGTTGTTTTTGGAGTTCGTGAGATCATCTTGCTCTTGTAAGTGGCTTGCTTGGGCAAAAGGATAACTCAGGACTTGGATTTGTTTCAGAGGGACCTTGAAAATCCAAGATGGTTTCCTGAAGAAAGGGAGGGCAAATTTTGGGGTACAACATAAACCGACATCCAACATGGACGAAATCATCACCAGAGCCAAGTGCTACTTTTAAGGTGAAGAAGGTAACCGGGAGAAGAAATCTAGGACACCATAGAAAGAGCTAAAAACAAAGAAGAGGGGTCAGGGTGAAGACAAGAGTCTTCTCGACCTAATTTGAGATACTGGCCTTTGGAACGTGCAATTCAAAGGCCAAGCCGACGACCTCTCAATTATGATGAGGAACTAACGCCACTAAACACCAGGAGAGGTGATATCCTGCAGGAAGTCAACCATCTAAACCTAATCCTGAACGCGCCCCCATCCAAAGAGGGTAAACATTGTGAAGGGAAAAGATAATGGGGCTTGATGTAGTTATCATCGGCTTCAGGGACACCACACCGACGACTGTCATCAACTGGAAAAATAAATTGAGATGTTGATACAAAGAGGACATCTTTTAACCTATGTGAAAGATGCTAGAGCCCAATCTGGGAAAAGAGATACTGAAAGAGAAGACACAAATGCAGAAGGACCCTCCCAGAAAAAGGGGAACGATAATGAGGAAGTAAATGAAACAAAGGCTGCCCGCCATACACTTAACACCATCATCGATAGATTCTTCGGTGGTGGAGAAACGAGCTCAACCAGGAAGAGGTATTCTCAGGTCGTAATACACGTGTCCAAAGAGACAACCAAAGGTCAAGAGCAGGACTTAAACCCTATCAGCTTCTCCAAACAGGATATCATGGGAATTATGGATCACGAAAACGATTTGAAGGTCATTAAGGTGCAAATATGGGATTGGAGCGTTGTAGCAGTAGAAATATTGAGACTAAGACATTGGATTGACTTAACTCGTACATATCAAATAAAAATCTCCAACACGCTTTATTGTTTCCAAAGGAAATGGGGAAAGAGCGAATAAACCCAAAAAGAGGGGGATAATCTAGGTACGGGGGTTGGTTATGAAAGGGAATGTATTAGCACCCTAAATATTTATGGTACTCCATAGGAACCTTTTTTAAAATCTATGTATTTTGGCTATAAAAAGTGTATACAAAATAAGATGGTGGAGATGAGAAAATAAATATTTTTTTACAATTTTTGCACCCACTGCGGTTGCAAACCTTTAGGGCCTACGTACCACCTTCCGTACAATAGGGGATCAGGGTACTCGTGGTTCACCTTAAAATTTTAAAACACAAGTGTGTTGGTTAATTTTAAGAGAAGAGACATCATCATCATACCCGAATGGAAGACATACTTACTATGCAGGATCATGAGAAAGGAGAATTTGCATCATCTCAAAGTGGAGGATGTAACTTGGATTTTAAAATCAACAAAGCCTCACTCAGAACCCAAGTGAAAAATATCTCAATTTACTACATTCATAGAAGTATAGTAGCTCGCATAGTTACAAGAATTAACAAGAGTCTAATCTTTTGAGAAAAAGTTTTTAAAGTAAAGAGCCAACACGGAAAATGGTTTGAATGAGGTTAATTGACTTCTAATTTTAAGAAAAGATGTCAAAGTATGATTAAGTTGATTAATGTTTGGTTTAGAAAAGATTTTGAAAATGCGTGGACCCAAGTCCAAGTTTATTATGAAAGCCGATCAAGTTAGAAAACAAGAAGAGTTTTGAAAAGGAGGGAGAATATTTTTTAAATTAAAGAAGATAAGAGGAGATGGAGGGACTATCCTAAAGCATAAGGTAAAAGCTAAGGAAAAGTACGATCTAACCAACAAGAAGCCAACCTTTGACATAATAAGTCAATATAGAATCCCCATCATTTAGATTAAAACCAAGCAAGCAAAAATACTAAACCTCTAAGGAATACCAGGCTTCATATGAATTAATTCTTCACAAAAATTGGGAAGAGTCACAACTGTATACAGAGGAATTCTCAAACACAAACAAAGCATGACAATCTGAACATCCTGCACATAGAAAAAATTCAAACCAATGCTTTGAAGTAAACCCCAAGGATTTCAGACAGAATAACAACAGAGAAACAAGGTCCCCGAGTATCAAGCCTTCTAATACTAAGTCTAATAGATACACAAGTCTATAATGCCAAGGATAGTAACCAAGTGCTGAAGACTCTGAAGACGCAGTTCTGAAGACTTGAAGTCTTGTAGACCTAATGTTATTTTCCCACTTCTAACCTAATGCTCGCAGAAGCCTCTGAAGTGCAGAAGTAAAGAATATAACGATAACATAGTGCAATAGTACACAGTACGAAAAGCCTTATGCCACTACCTCTCCATTTACTTAAAGTATGGAAGAGATAAGTTCGTAGCAGTACTATTTGTAACGGATCTTTTTCAAATAGCCAACGACTCTATTTTGCTTGGCTATATAAGAAAATAATCGTATGTTTAAACTGTTCATGAGCTTGCTATAGGTTGCTTGGTTGGTTGCTAAAAGATGCAAGTTGTAAGTCACAGGTTGTTGATGTTCAATGTCAAAAAGAAAATCTATCATTATTAGAACACAACCAAAAAGCTATCATGCACTATAACAATATGAATAATTCTACAAGATGTTATTCAGTCTACCAATCATATACATCTTGGAAGAATCATGAAAAAGAAAGGAGTTGTTGCTCGTATCTTGCTTAATGAAGAAAGAAGATAAATATGAAGAATTATTCAAGATGTCATTCAAATCATTAATCATATACATCTTGACAGAATTATGAAGAAGTGAGGATTTGTTGCTCATAGCTTGCTCAACAAAGAAGATGAAGACAAGAAGACTACAAGATGCTACACTTAAATTAGATTCTATTCGTCTTTGTAGAAATATGTAAAACACAAGAGTTGTTGCTAAGATTATGTTATTTCTTAAGATCTTCATGTAAATTGTTTGTACACAAGTGTTGTTGCTCAGAATTGTGTTAAACCATATGGACTTAAATTAGGAGTAATATTCTTGATAAGAAGCACTCATGTAATCTCCAGAAAAACAATTCTATTTAGAATTGGTTGGTTCCTCAAGTGATCGAGTGAAGATCAGGAGACTTGAGAAGACATTGGTTGTGGCCATCGTAGATGAAATTCTGGTAGTGGATTCTATTGGGTCAATGGTAATCATATCTCAAAGGGGACTAAGTGAAGGTAAGCCTTCTGAGACCACTGATGGATATCATTGGAAGGAAATCCTGATAGGATATTCTAGAGAATCGGATTATATTAGGTAAATGAATATTATATCCAGTTTGGATCCTTGAACGCTTCATTGGATGTTAGTCATCGGTAGTTGCTCGTGCGATTGTAATCAGATTGATTATAGTGAATTAAGTCCTTGAGTTGAAGGAGAAATCAACTAGGAAGGTTGAACTGGATTAGCTTGGGGGTTTCTCAAGTGAACCAAGATATATCGCGTGTTCATTACTTTTGCTTATGCCTTATAGTTTATGTTTTCTGAACTTAGTTAGAAGCATTACTTAGAAGTAACAATCAAAAGCATTGTTCAACGAATAATGCTTTTAAGTGAAAGTTATACAAGAAAGAAAAACCCAATTCAAACCCCCTTTCTTGCATTTTCTTCACACCTTTGTTGTACCCCAAATTTTGACCTAAGATATCATCTCCTACCTGCATCATTATATTACAAGTGTTTTGATCCATTGATTTTAAAATTCATAACTTTTTTCAGGCCGAGAGCTATTTATGTTGAACACTAAATCATTTAATCGATTCGTGCTAAAATAATGTTTATTAATTATTTATTATCTTAAATTTAAATAATTGGAATTTGTTTTCGATTATTATGTAATTTAAAGATGTATAGATAATAAAATAAACATTAGAGAAGAGGCGCATTAATTGTGCAGACAGTATTTATTTATTACTCACTATCTTAAATTTAAATAACTGGAATTCATTCTCAGTTATTACATAATTTAAAGATTTATGAATAATATAATAAATATTCGGAAAAGTTTATTAATTGGTCAATAATGATTATTTAATCATTTGTCATTCTAAGTTAAATAATTGAAATTCTATTTTAATTATTATAATTTAGAAAGTTATGGATGATGAATTAAATAATTGAGACTATTAATTGATCAATGATAATTATTTATTATCTGTTTATTATTCTGAATGTAGGTAGTTGAAATTCGTTTTCAATTATTATACGATTAAAGAATTGTAAACGATAAAATAAATAATTAGAGAAGGAAGAAATTAATTGGCGAATATTGGATTTTTATTCATTTTTTCTAATTGTATAATTATTGTGTAAATATTGTATTTATTACAACAAAATTACAATAATAATTTTACAAAGTTAAAGTGAAATAAAAAAATTAATCTAATATTCCTAATTCTAAATCTTCTGATCCAACGCATTTTTTTGTCTGCTCACTTGATGTTACCTGCAAAATTAAAAGAAATTAGAATTTGAACAAATAATTAAAAGCAAAATTATTTAATGTTCATCATTAAAAGCAATGGCCGGAATCAGTTTACCCTTTTTTGCAAATCACGGGATTTCTCCCGGTTCACAAAAAAGAGAGGAATTTTTATAAATGAATGCACAAATTCACTTTTGTCAAAGAAATTGCATCTTTCAAATTAATTGCATTTTTTAAAATCCAATGCATTTTTTCAAAATATGCACAGCATACAAAGTCCCTGCATAATCTCAACAGCATATGCAAGCAAACAAAATTCCAACGTAAACCCACTGTGCCATGCAGTAAGCAAGTCAAATATGCAGTTTAACCAATATGCAAGCAATGTAACATTCCTTTTTTCATCATATTCCAGCCTTTTGCAATTTCAGAAAATAGTACAGCATATCATTTTATTGTCAAAACTGTACTGAGAGAGAAAAAGAGAGGAGGAAGTGTGGTTTTACAGGTTTGGCTTAGGCAGGAAGAGATACAAGACAAACTGCAGTAATATAGCCAGTAGAAAGTAAAAACATAAAATAGGAATAGAAACAAATTAGATGTAACAGTATGGTGCAGAATGCCAGGAAGAGGGTGAAAATATTTCAAATCTCCAGCCTGTAACGTAAACAAGGGAAGAGAAGACTGTTAAAACATAACAAAAAAAATCACATATCAGAATCCATCAATCTCCAAGCTTTGAAAAAAGACTTAGAAAAATTGTTGTCAACAAAAAATATACAAAAACCAGCAGAACCTGCATAACCATTCCCACTGTCTAAACCATAAAAAAACCAATATGGCCTAAACCTCACAAACTGATTGAGCCCTCAAGCCAACATCACCATAAGCCTGTCAAAACCATATATCAAAAAACAATTTCACAACCTTAACCATTTTTCAAACTATTTCACAACATGGCCTAAACAAAGAACCATCCTTTCTACTGTCCAACCAACACAAAACCAGTCTAAACCATATAACCAATATGGCCTAACAAAAACCTATTCCCCTGTTTCCATCAACCTGCGTAAAACCAACATAACCAGGATACCCACAAACCTGCCAAACTTATTGCCCAAGCCATGAACATCATCAATTTCAAACCTGCTGAAGCTAAGCTAGGCCAAACCTGAAACGATCCAGCCAAAACCAACTTCGAAGGCAACATGAGCAAGGCCTCAGAGTTACCATCATTGGCCATTTAAATCATACAGCACCAAGGTGAGAAAGAGGAAGAGAGAAGCTGGTTAAAACAACATTTCAACGGTGGAATTCAAGCATTCAAAAGCATACAACACAAGGCCTCAAAAACATTATCATAGGCCAACGAATATCGTACAGAAGCACAGTTGAGAAGAAAGAAGCTAGTCAAAAGCATTTTTCAAACAGTAGCACTCAATCTTCCAAAACATCGAAGCATACAGCACCAAGGCAAAAGAAGAAGAGAAAGATCAAAGCTAAGGTAACCAGCAAGAAGAAGAAGGAAACTATATAAAGTACCGGCCACCGAAGCAAGCTCGCGACGCGCCTCCTCTCCTCGCCGCCTGGCCTCCTTCGCTCCCGACTGTCCCTCCTCCGTCTCCGCCTAAGTAACGATTCCCTTTCCCTTTTTTTTTACTTCCATAGTACCTCCAACAAATAATAAGAATCAAAATCAAAACAGGATCAGAATCAAACGTAATCAAAATCAATGCATGCAAGATATAACGAAACCTAACGAATAACGTATTTTACCGTAAATCCGTAGCCCTCCTTTTTTCGTTTGGCTAGAGGGAAGAAGACAGTGAGAGCGGGTGGCCATGGCAAGGAGTTAGAAAGCGAACTCAGGGAGTCAGAAGCAAAAGCATGGAGAAGAAGACGCGAAGACGAAGAAGAGAGATGGGCGCCGTTCTGCACCACACAGAACCCTAATCCCAATTATGCTAAAACAACAATTAACCCTAAAACGAATTGTAAAACTGATGGACCTTGCCACCCCTAAGCCCAACGTTTTTGTATGCAGCACCCCCCATTTTAGTTCTGCATGGGCCACTGAATCCATAGCCCATATATATTTTACTTGTCCTTTTTTATTTGATACACCTTTTTCTTTTTTTATTTTATTTTACTTTCTCTAATCTTTTTAGAATTATTATGATGTTAGTTAATTAGTAAGTATAATAAAAAATAAGAGATATATCTAACTAGGTAATTTTTAATTAGTTTGACCTTTTTAGTTTAAACTTGGGATTTAATTTAGGAGTTTTAATTTTATTTCATTAGGGTAAATTAATAACTTTCAATTTAATTTAGAACCTCTTCATCTTTTAAATAAGTACTTTATTTTCATATACATAAAAAAATAGAATTTAAGAATGTAGGCACTTTATTTTTTCTAATTAATTCTCCTCTTACATCGTTATTAAACAAAAACTCTAAAACATATAGAAATAGAAAACTTAAAAAATATTTTATTAATTCATTTTCTTGTTTTATTAATATTAATATCAAAATACATAAAATAAAACTTAAAACTAAAAAACATTATGTCTTCGTTAAATAATTCTCTTGCTTTTTATCCATATCAAAAAATGCGTAAAAAATTAAAAAAATACTTTCTTTTCGCTAATAATAAACAAAAAAAATCATAAAAATGCATTATTCGCATCATTTAGTCTATCATTTAAATTATCGTTATTTAATCATTATCCGTATATTTTGTCTGTGTATTTATTCCATATTTATTTGTTTATTCTGTTTATGTTTAAATCCAAAGGAAAAACAGTAAATTTGTTGACTTCATGTCCTCAAGTCTAACTGCGCGAACTTTCGCATTTCATTAAAACTTAGGATAATTTTTCCTCAAGTATTCGACCTCTTCAAAATTTATGCCCTTTAAGCAAAAACTTCGACGTTAGGTCGTCGCATTCAAAAAACCCGTCTGCGTCCCTTTTTGGCCAAAATAATTTATTTTTAATCAAGCAATCGATTTTTAGATAAACAGATATTTCAAAAGGTTCCTATAGAGTACTATAGATACATTGGGTGCTAATACCTTCCCATTGTATAACCAACCCCCGAACCATAAGATCTCTTTTCGAAAATGCTTTGTATTTTTATTATTATTTACATTGCATATTTAGGGTTTTATTTCGCTCTTTTCCCTTTTCCTTTGGAAACAATAAAGCGCGGTGGCGACTCTTGCTTTTGTGAGACGAATTAATCAATAATTCGATCTCCGATTTACCCCGCTACATTTTTTATCGCTACAGAATTGGCGACTCTGCTGGGGAAAGATTGACCTCTTGCTGGTCCATCCCTAAGTGGGTTAAGCCTAATTTGTCTTATCTGTTTACTATTATTTGATTTTCTTGATTATGTGTTTAAATTGGGGTGTTTGGGTTTTTGTTGCAAAGGACGAATCCTATACCCGGATTAAGTAACACTTAAGGAATAGGACGGGCGGTATAGTCATGTTAACTTTGAGGGAGTAATCCCGAAGAAGGAGGCATGAGATCCCCCACTCAATGGAAGGCCCTCTTGAACTTAATATTTGTTTACCGAGTAATCGGGAAGACGTTGTTATTTTCGACCTAGGAGCCCGAGAAGTTGAGGACCGTAGAACCCTAACCCATCTTGGCCTTTTTAGGTGTAGCGCGGAGACTACAACGGAGTAATTCGGAAGTAGTTGTTACGCGATGCTACGCTCGGACGAGTTTCTCTTGAGAATATTGCTAATTATTGAGTAATCAAGACATTGGTAATATCCGAAGGAGGAATGTAGACTCTGGGAACTCTTAGAACCATGTCTTACAGGTGTGATTGAAACGCTAGTACATACCTTTGGGTGGGCTTTACCCTCGACTCCATGCTGAACGTTGAACCTTTGAACCCCATGTTTGCAAGCTTGTGTGTGACTGTTGCATTATCATCCATTCATGCATTCATCAACATCTTTGTAAAAAACTTGTTTTTCAAGGAACTTTGGAATGATTTTTGCAGACATCTTAGGTTATTATGGAACTTGGAAGGAGAAATACTCGAAGCTTTAGCTTCAAGGAGCCCGAGATTGAAGAACTGAAGAGTTTGATTCCGAAGATCGAGAGTCCGACAGATTTTCAGAAGAAGTATGGGTCCATCGTACCGCTCATGAAGCGCAAGATGAAGAAAGGCATCCTCAACACGTTGGTTCAGTTCTATGATCCCTTGTACCGATGTTTCACCTTTCCGGATTATCAGTTGATGCCCACTTTAGAGGAGTACTCCTATATTCTTGGTTTGCCGATCGCCGACCGTGTTCCTTTCTCTGGATTAGAAGAGGAGCCCAAATCTCACGAGATAGCAACCATCACCCACTTGAAGAAGTCAGAGATAGAGGAGAATATGACTACGAAAGGGGGAATCCGGGGTTTGCCGGTGCAGTTTCTGTTGAAGAAAGCTCGCCACTTTGCTGATACAAAGGATACTGTTGCCTTCGAGGACGTGTTTGCTTTACTCGCATATGGTCTTTTCTTATTCCCTAACATTGATAAATTTGTGGATATCAACGCCATCAGAATTTTCCTGATTGGAAATCCGGTCCCTACGCTGCTAGGGGATACGTATTACTCCATCCATCTTCGAAACTCTTATCAAGGAGGGATGATTATTTGTTGTGTGCCGTTGCTGTATCAGTGGTACGTCTCGCATTTACCCGGGTCTGATGCTTTCTGGGATCTCAAGAAGGAACCGCGTTGGGCGCCAAAGATTATGGCTCTCACTCATTTCGACATTGACTGGTATAATCGAGTTTACCACGACGTGGAGATCATTGATAGCTGTGGTGCTTTTCCTAACGTACCTCTTCTCGGTACGAGGGGTGGAATCAATTACAACCCTGTTCTAGCGCGCCGTCAATTCGGGTACCCGATGAGAGATAAGCCGAAAACATCCATGTGAGTGGTTTCTTTCTTCAGGAAGGACAAGATCATCAGGCAACTAAGAGGGAGATCGAAGGAGCTTGGCGCCACACCCATAAGAAAGGGAGAGATATGTTAGGACATAGAGGTGCCGTTTCTTTGGAGCCTTACCTGCAGTGGGTCTGTGCTAGGGCTTGTGCTCTCAAGATGCCATATAAACTTGAGAAACCTTTATTCCCTGCCATTGCACCATCATCTGTTGTTATCCCTATTGCGGACGTAGGAGAATACCAAGGAAACCTGGCTAGGATGAAGTCCGAGAGGGATGCTTGGAAGGAAAAGTACCATATGTCTGAATATGAGAATCGAGTCCTGACTCGACAACTAAAAGAGAAGGAGGAGTTGCTGCTTATTCAAGATGGCCGGTTCGTTGACCACGATGAGAAACTTCGTCAGAAGGATGCCTTGCTGAAGAAGTATGCGAGTGAAAGGAAGAGAAAGAAGGAGGGTCCGGTAAGCGTTGCTCTTGTTCCTAATCCACAGAAAGAAATCATCGATCGACTGATAGCTGAGAAGAAGGAGATGGAAGACTTTTACGAAGAAAAGATCAAGAAGCTCCGATTACAGCTGGTGTTTGGTCCGTCATCTGAGGATTCCGAGTGAGCTTTAGCTTTTAGTTTATTTTATTGATGTCATTTTGTAAAACTATGTAAAAGGGCTTCATGCTCTGAAGTTGTAATTTATTGTTTTATTATGGGCTTCATGCTCCAAAGTTGTAATTTATTACTTTATTTTAGATTTCATGTTTTAAAACTGTAATTTATCACTTTATTATGGTTTTCAGGTTTCGAAGTTGTAATTTATTGCTTTCATTATTGGATTTGTTATCCCAAGGTTGTAATTTACTGTTCCAAATTGTAAGTTGTAATTTATCGCTTTCGATTAATGGATTGAGTTTTTGTTGTTCCAAATTCCTTTACCATTGATGTATGCAAAATTATTAAAGTTCCTTGAAAAACTTTTAAAATGAGTCATCATTTGCATCGCCATCATGCATCATTTCACATTCCACTTCACATGTTTTCTAGAGTCTCATCCTTGTTCTTTTTCCACCGAAGGTTGTCAAGCTGTCTCACCGATACGACACTCGGGCCAATCGTCAAAGGAAAATGGAAGATTTGGAACAGGAAAATCATGAGCTTCGTGGGGAAGTTGCTACACTTCGTGCCGAGATGGAAAAGTTAACCGCGTTGGTGGAAAGTTTGGTGGCTGTTCAGAATCAGCCATCAACTACAGCTGCCGAGATTCAGACTTCAACCCCAATGGTTTCCGAGATTGTCACAGTTCCTGCCTCCGTAACTCAAATCAACCCTCCGTTCCAACATCAGATGCCGAAAGGTTTTCCGTGGGGAATGCCTTACAAATTTGTGCCAGAGGGGTATCAGCCTGCCATACAACCTTTATTTCAACCCGCTTTGTCTCTTCCTCAACCAGAGACAACGGCCTTGCCGCCAGTAATTCCGTCTGTAACACCTTTTCCTCAACCAATTATGACGACCGTTGCTCCTGTGGTCCACTCCGTGCCATACTTGAATGAACCTATTTATCCTGCCGAGCCCGCTGAAAGTTTGGGTCTTTTTGATAGAATGGAAGAATTTCAGGATCAGTTCCAGGAAATGCAGAAGGAGCTTAGAGCATTGAAAGGGAAGGATTTATTTGGGAAGAATACGCATGACCTTTGTTTAGTTCCGAATGTCAAGATTCCAGCGAAATTCAAAGTGCCAGACTTTGAGAGATATAAGGGTGATTCGTGTCCTAGAAGTCATTTGACAATGTACTTGAGGAAGATGTCTACGTACTCCGATGATCATGACTTGTTGATTCATTATTTTCAAGATAGTTTGATGGGTGCTGCTCTAAAGTGGTATATGGGTTTAGACAGTATTCGGATCCGTAACTTCAACGATCTTAGCGAAGCCTTTATCCATCAGTACAAGTATAACGTTGACATGGCGCCGGACAGGGATCAACTCCGGGCGATGTCGCAAAGAGACCGAGAATCTTTTAAGGAATACGCCCAGAGGTGGCGTGAAATTGCTGCTCAAATCTATCCACCTCTTGAGGAGAAAGAGATGACTAAGATATTTTTGAAGACTTTAGGATCCTTTTACTATGAAAGAATGATAGCCAGCGCACCCAGTGACTTCACTGAAATGGTAAGCATGGGCATGCGATTAGAGGAAGGGATTCGTGAAGGGCGTTTGGTTAAAGAAGGGAGTCCGTCCAGCAGTGCTAAGAAGTTTGGAAGTGTTTTCCCAAAAAGAAAAGAGCAGGATGTCAGTGCTTTATTTCCAGGTAGGCCTAGGAGAGGTTACTCTCACGTTGCGGCAGTCACTCCGGCTGTCCGCCCAACTTTGATGACCCCAGCTCATCAAACTCCACCAACTCAACAACGACCTTTTCAGCAGCAGCCTCGACAACAGGCTTATCCGTTCAACAATCAGAACCGTTCACCCAGAAAACCGCAGTTCGATGCCATTCCTATGACTTATACTGAATTGTTCTCTGCTCTCATCAGAAAGAATCTCATCACGACAAAGCCTCCTCCTGTCGCGCCAAACAGCACTTCTCCGTGGTACAAGGCAGACCAGTTTTGTGAATACCATCAAGGGTCACCGGGGCACAACCTTGAGAATTGCTTTGCTTTGAAGGCGGACGTACAGAGATTAATTAAGAGTGGTATCTTGTCTTTTAAGGATGTTAATCCAAATGTCAGAGATAATCCTTTGCCTCAACATGGGGCAGCTTCGGTGAATATGGTGGAAGGTTGTCCGGGGAAGTTCCGAGTTTTTCAAGTAGAACATATAAGAGAATCATTGATCAGGTTACATCAGAGTTTGAGAAGACTTGCCTTTGTTAGGCACCAACATGATTATAATGTTTGTGAATTTTGCTCAAGAGAGGATGACTGTCCTATCGTGAAGGAGGATATTCAGAAGTTGCTAGATCAGAGAGTTATCACTATTACCTATGACCGAAATCCGGAGGATGAGGTGAATGTTATCACACCACAATTCAATTTGCCAGAATCAGTAGAGATTGCTTACAACAGTCAGACTGCGCCTGTTGATCCTTTGATTATTTACCCACCTGGCCCTGTGCCTTACAATTCAGACCAAGCTGTGCCGTACAAGTATAATGCCACAATGATGGAGAATGGGGTAGAAGTCCCCATACCAACCAGACCGTCTTTTGTTAACATTGCTGATGTGAGTAGAGTTACAAGAAGTGGGCGTGTTTTTGCAGCAGTACCGTCGAGGAGACCGGAAGTTCAAGTTAGGAGGCCCATACCGGCAGAAATTCCAGCGAGAAATGTTGAACCAAGGGTTGAGATAGGCCGATCCAATGAACCTATCCCACATCCTGAGGATGATGAGATTTTGAAACTTATCAAGAGAAGTGAATATAAGATTGTGGACCAACTTTTGCAAACACCTTCCAAGATTTCCTTGCTTGCCTTATTGAGAGATTCTGGTGCACATAGAGAAGCCTTAATGAAGGTCTTGGACCAGGAATTCGTGGACCATGACATGACGGTTGATCAGTTTGATGGGATTGTGGGAAATATAACTTCGTGTAACAATCTTGGTTTCAGTGATGAAGAACTCCCGGAGGAGGGGAGAAACCATAATATGGCTTTGCACATCTCAGTAAGTTGTGGAAACGATACCTTATCAAGTGTGTTGGTGGATACAGGTTCGTCGTTGAATGTGATGCCCAAGACTACGTTATCTCGACTTTCATATCCAGGTGCTCCTATGAGGCCTAGTGGAGTAATTGTCAAAGCATTTGATGGTTCTAGGAAGACAGTCATTGGTGAAGTGGATCTTCCTATAGTGATTGGTCCCCATACTTTTCAAATCACTTTCCAAGTGATGGATATCCGTGCTGCCTACAGCTGTTTATTGGGTCGTCCCTGGATCCATGATGCCGGGGCAGTCACCTCTACGCTCCATCAGAGACTAAAGTTTGTAAGACATGGGAAGCTAGTGATGATTGGGGGAGAGCAGGCTATGGTGGTAAGCCATTTATCATCATTTTCTTTTATTGATGCTGACGAGGATGTGGGGACCCAGTTCCAGGGTCTATATGTTGCTAAGAATACAGTGAAGAAGCAAGGGGCATCCATCTCTTCTTTTGAGGATGCGCGGCGAGTGGTGTAAAGTGGTTCGGCCGAAGGATGGGGCCAGGTGTTGACGTTACCCGAGAACAAGTCTGGGGAAGGTCTGGGTTTTCATCCAATATCTGCAAGGGTCGAGAAAGAGGTGGTTGTTCGTCCGATTCAAGAGGTTTTCCGAAGTGCAGGGTTTGTACATCCTGAGGTTGATGCTATCATAGATGATGATTCCGAGGAGGATTTGCCCGTGTTTGTGACGCCTGGATTGGCTTGCCAAAACTGGATAGCTGTTGATGTTCCTGTGGTTATGCATATTTCCGAGTAATGTTTTGTTTATTTTCCTTTGAAAAATTTGCTCTGCCCAAGGCGAAACGTATTTTGTGTCGGGCTATGAAAAATAATTCCTTTTGCTCTGCCCAAGGCAAAAGAGAGATGTTTGGGCTCTTTGTTTCAAATATTTCCCTTCAATGAATAAAAATGTTATTTTGTCCACTGCTGTTTTATTTTTCACTTTTTCTGGGAAATAGCAATGAAAATTAATTAATAACCTTTTGTTTTATTTGCACAAATCGATTTCTAAAATAAAGCATAATCATATGTGCAGATTAATCCATGACTTAACCATCGAAAACAGTGATCCTATGCCCTCTCCCAACTTTGAATTCCCTGTGTTCAGAGCCGAAGAAGAGGATGATGAAGAGGTTCCTGTTGAAATTTCCCGTTTGCTTGAGCATGATGAGAAGATTATTCAACCATTTGGAGAACCTGTAGAGTTGGTCAACTTGGGTGATGAAGAAGATAGAAAGGAATTCAAAGTCGGAGCATTGCTTATCCCGGAAGTTAAGGAGAAAATGTTGGAGCTTCTCAAAGAGTATGTTGACGTGTTTGCTTGGTCCTACCAAGATATGCCAGGGTTGGACAATGACATTGTGGAGCATCGTTTACCGTTGAGACCCGAGTGTCCGCCGATCAAGCAGAAGTTGAGAAGGACTCGTCCTGATATGGCTGACAAGATTAAAGAGGAGGTTCAGAAACAGATCAATGCAGGTTTCCTTGTTACGTCGGTTTATCCTCAGTGGTTAGCCAACATAGTTCCTGTTGCAAAGAAGGATGGCAAAGTTCGGATGTGTGTAGACTACAGAGATCTGAATAGAGCTAGTCCGAAGGATGACTTCCCATTACCTCATATTGACGTATTGGTCGACAGTACCGCCAAGTTCAAAGTCTTTTCTTTCATGGATGGTTTTTCTGGTTACAATCAAATCAAGATGGCGCCAGAAGATATGGAGAAGACCGCTTTCATTACACCTTGGGGAACTTTCTGTTATCGGGTTATGCCGTTTGGTTTGAGGAATGTTGGCGCAACATACCAAAGAGCCATGACTGCCTTGTTCCACGACATGATGCATAAAGAGATTGAAGTGTATGTGGATGACATGATTGCCAAATCACAAACTAAGGAAGATCATTTGGAACATTTGTTGAAGTTATTCCAACGTTTGAGGAAGTACAAACTCCGCCTGAATCCCAACAAATGCACTTTTGGTGTTCGTTCTGGGAGACTTCTGGGTTTCGTTGTCAGTCAGAAAGGTATTGAGGTAGATCCTGATAAAGTCAAAGCTATTCGGGAAATGCCCGCACCCAAGACGGAAAAACAAGTAAGAGGATTCCTTGGGAGACTGAATTACATTTCTAGGTTTATATCTCATATGACTGCCACCTGTGGGCCGATTTTCAAGCTTCTCCGAAAGAACCAAGGATGTGTGTGGACAGAAGACTGTCAGAGAGCTTTTGATAGCATCAAAGAATATTTGCTTGAACCTCCCATTTTGATTCCTCCGGTGGAAGGAAGACCTTTGATTATGTACCTGACTATATTGGAAGATTCCATGGGATGTGTGCTTGGTCAACAAGATGAGACTGGAAGAAAGGAACATGCCGTATACTATTTGAGTAAGAAATTCACAGACTGTGAGTCTCGGTACTCATTACTTGAGAAAACCTGTTGTGCTTTAGCCTGGGCTGCTCGCCGTCTGCGCCAGTATATGATTAACCACACTACTTGGTTGATCTCCAAAATGGATCCGATCAAGTATATCTTTGAGAAGCCCGCCTTATCTGGAAGAATAGCCTGTTGGCAGATGTTGTTATCTGAATATGACATTGAGTATCACACTCAGAAAGCGATCAAAGGGAGTATTTTAGCCAATCATTTGGCTCACCAACCAATTGACGATTATCAATCCATCAAGTTTGACTTCCCGGATGAAGATGTTATGTACTTGAAAGCTAAAGATTGTGAAGAGCCGTTACCTGAAGAAGGACCTGATCCTGAATCCCGTTGGGGTTTGATATTTGACGGAGCTGTGAATTCCTATGGAAATGGAATTGGGGCAATCATCGTCACTCCCCGAGGTACTCATATCCCGTTCACGGCAAGATTGAAGTTTGACTGCACGAACAACATGGCTGAATATGAGGCATGTATTATGGGTCTCGAAGAAGCAGTGGATCTAAGGATTAAAATTCTTGATATTTGCGGAGATTCAGCATTGGTGATTAATCAAATCAAAGGAGAATGGGAGACTCGTCATCCTGGTTTGATCCCTTACAGAGACTATGCTAGGAGGTTGTTAACTTTCTTCAACAAGGTGGAATTACATCATATCCCTAGAGATGAGAATCAAATGGCTGATGCTTTAGCTACTTTGTCTTTAATGTTTCAAGTGAATGATTGGAACGACATGCCTACAATCCGAGTTATGCGCCTCGACAGACCTGCTCATGTGTTTTCAGTGGAAGAGGTCACCGACGACAAACCGTGGTTCTATGACATTAAACATGTTCTTCAAACTCAAGAGTACCCGCCTGGGGCATCCAATAAGGATAGGAAGACGTTGAGAAGATTAGCAAGCAGTTTCTTTCTCAATGAAGAGGTGTTGTATAAGAGGAATTATGACATGGTCTTGCTCAGATGTGTAGACAGACGTGAAGCAGACATGCTAATGCAAGAAGTACATGAAGGATCCTTTGGCACTCATGCCAACGGACATGCAATGGCTAGAAAGATGTTGAGAGCTGGTTACTATTGGATGACAATGGAATCCGACTGCTGCAAATATGTGAATAAGTGTCATAAATGCCAGATTTATGCGGACAAGATGCACGTGCCGCCGACCCTCCTCAATGTTATATCTTCACCTTGGCCTTTCTCTATGTGGGGCATTGATATGATTGGGATGATTGAACCCAAAGCTTCAAATGGTCATCGTTTCATCTTGGTAGAGATCGATTATTTTACTAAATGGGTGGAAGCAGCATCTTATGCTAATGTAACCAGACAGGTGGTAGTCAGATTTATCAAGAATCAGATCATTTGTCGATACGGTATCCCGAGCAAGATCATCACTGATAATGGTTCGAATTTGAATAACAAGATGATGAGAGAGCTCTGTGAGGAGTTCAAGATCGAACATCATAATTCTTCTCCTTACAGACCGAAGATGAATGGAGCTGTTGAAGCTGCTAACAAGAATATCAAGAAGATTGTCCAAAAGATGGTGGTAACTTATAAGGATTGGCATGAAATGCTTCCGTTTGCCCTGCACGGATACCGTACTTCAGTTCGAACTTCAACAGGTGCAACCCCATTTTCCCTAGTTTATGGTATGGAAGCAGTACTCCCCGTGGAGGTTGAGATTCCGTCTCTGAGAGTGTTGATGGAAGCTAAACTTTCTGAGGCTGAATGGTGTCAAAGTAGATATGATCAGTTGAATTTAATCGAAGAAAAGAGATTGACAGCTTTGTGTCACGGTCAATTATATCAGCAGAGAATGAAGAAGGCTTTTGATAAGAAGGTTCGACCGCGCGAGTTCAGAGAAGGTGACCTTGTACTCAAGAAAATATTATCTTTCCAACCTGATTCTAGGGGTAAGTGGGCTCCGAATTATGAAGGACCGTATGTCGTTAAGAAAGTCTTCTCTGGAGGTGCCATGATTCTCACCAATATGGACGGTGAAGACCTTCCGCGTCCCATGAACGCCGATGCAGTCAAGAAGTATTTCGCTTAGGCAAGCTTTTGGTCAAATCAGTCTTGGTATCTGAGCACATTCTGGAATTCAAAGTTGTTAGGGAGAATAGTGATCATTGTTTTATGTAACCTTTTATTTCATGTACTATTTCCCAAACTTTTGTAAACTGTTGGAGGCGCATTGTTAGCGAACCACCAGCTTATTAATGAAATTTGAGCGTTACCTTTTGTGGGAAAAATTTTAATTTTTTTTACGGCAACATTCGAAACAAAGTATTTAAAATATCCTTATTTTAAAAATAAAAAAAAAGTGTCGTGAATAATGAAAGGAATATTAACAGTCGTTCCGAAGATGGTCAAGTCATGAAATGAGAAATAGTGCAGTAACTTACTTGCATGATGAACTCGTTTTCTTTTAAAATCGTCATGAGGTGTTGGTTGTGTAAACTTGCGTCTCTCAGGGTACTAAGTTTGGTGACTCCCCAGCTGTTCCAGTTAAGCATTGTTTTGGCTATCTTTATTTGGGCAATTTCTGAAGTGTGGTACGCTTTGTCTCATACCGTGGTCTATTGGTGTTAGAAGATTGGATTTGGATGCTTTTCTCCTCAGAAGACTTGAGCCTTGTAGCGTGATACGCTCTGACGTTGCTTTGTGTTTCCAGTTCCAGTTATTTTCCGTCTTTTTCAAGATTGGCCAAGTATCTATTTTACGGTGACAGCATATTATCTTCAAGATATTCCATCTGTCTGTTTTGTCAGCATAACATTCATTTACCCATTTACACTCATATCAGCATGCATATTCACATTTGCCATTGATTTTGGGTTGTACTTTGTTTATTCAAACAGCGTACATGTTTCTTTCCAAGTAGAAGGTTAGCTTAGGCAGAAAATGTACTTCCTTTCTAAATTCCCCAACTGAGCTAACCCTCGTGGATGATTTTTGATTCAGCTTACCTTGTCCATTTCTGGATAGGATGAATTCCCCAATCGAGTTACTTTCTCATTGGGTGGAGTCTTGTTTGACTGTTTTCTCTCTAGGTTATTCCTGGATGAAGTTGTTGCCCCTTGCATAGGCTATTTCTTTGATTCTCCCCAGTAAGTTCGCGACCTAGACGGCTAGTGCATTTATGTTGCACCTTTAAGTAGGTGATCTCCTCGGGAAGGATTGATTCATGGTTCTCTTTGACGAGGATTTTATTCTCTGCCAATATCATCGCAATTTCCTTCTGTTTGGTTTTTGGAAAACGACAAGCGGCAGCTCTTCATGAGCAACTTGTACGTTATTATTTTATGGAAGACGACAAGCGGCAGCTCTTCATGAGCAACTTGTACGTTATAGACACCGTTGGAAAACGACAAGCGGCAGCTCTTCATGAGCAACTTGTACGTTACTTTTTAAAAGTGCCGAGCAGCAGTTCCTCACGAGCTACTAGTGCGTTATTACTTTTTGAAAGCGCCGAGCAGCAGTTCTTCACGAGCTACTAGTGCGTTATTACTTTTTGAAAGCGCCGAGCAACAGTTCTTCACGAGCTACTAGTGCGTTATTACTTTTTGAAAGCGCCGAGCAGCAGTTCTTCACGAGCTACTAGTCCGTTATTACTTTTTGAAAGCGCCGAGCAGCAGTTCTTCACGAGCTACTAGTGCGTCATTTATTTTTCTGAAAGCACCGAGCAGCAGCTCTTCACGAGCTACTAGTGCGTCATTTTATTTTTCTGAAAGCGACAAGCAGCAAACTCTTCATGAGTTACCAGTACGTTATTACTTTTCTGGAATACAGTAAGCGGCAGCTTCTTTATTTGAGCAGCTTGTATGTTATTGGTATTTTCTTTGGACAACAACAAGCGGCAGCTTCTTTATTTGAGCAGCTTGTATGTTATTGGTATTTTCTTTGGACAACAGCAAGTGGCAGCTTCTTTATTTGAACAACTTGTATGTTATTGACATCTCTGGACGACGGCAAGCGGCAACCTCTTTATTTGAGCAGCTTGTATGTTATCAGTATTTTCTTTGGACGACAACAAGTGGCAGTTTTCTTTATTTGAACAACTTTCGTATCTACAATCTTATTACTTCAGCATTAATTGGTATCTCTCCGAAAATCTAGCAGAGAAGTCTGTTACGAATCTGTACCTCCAGAAGTCGGTAATCAGTTATCAGCAATTTGATACTCTCTGTCTATCATTGACCTTGAGTTGCAAACTCACTATTTTGGATCAATGATCTGTTATGGCCTATGCAAGATGCTCTCTTTGTTAGGGTCAGAGGTTGTATCCCCTCAGTTTTTGTTCACTGTCAGGAGTCTGTCGTTTAAAGTCGATAACTCGTTTCCCCAGTAATGTATAATCCATGTCTCTGTGTTTTGTTGGTGTTCGATTCCCCCAACATTGTCTTGTTTCATACAATATCTTTCTCTGTGAGTTCAATCACTGCATTCATATCAAACATGACGACGACATCTTAGGACAAAATTTGCGTAATTATGTATTTAAGTACCTTCAATCTCGTCGAAACGAAGATTTCAATCTTCATATCTCCGGATAGAAGAAACTTAAATAGGGGCAGCTGTTGTACCCCAAATTTTGACCTAAGATATCATCTCCTACCTGCATCATTACATTACAAGTGTTTTGATCCATTGATTTTAAAATTCATAACTTTTTTCAGGCCGAGAGCTATTTATGTTGAACACTAAATCATTTAATCGATTCGTGCTAAAATAATGTTTATTAATTATTTATTATCTTAAATTTAAATAATTGGAATTTGTTTTCGATTATTATGTAATTTAAAGATGTATAGATAATAAAATAAACATTAGAGAAGAGGCGCATTAATTGTGCAAACAGTATTTATTTATTACTCACTATCTTAAATTTAAATAACTGGAATTCATTCTCAGTTATTACATAATTTAAAGATTTATGAATAATATAATAAATATTCGGAAAAGTCTATTAATTGGTCAATAATGATTATTTAATCATTTGTCATTCTAAGTTAAATAATTGAAATTCTATTTTAATTATTATAATTTAGAAAGTTATGGATGATGAATTAAATAATTGAGACTATTAATTGATCAATGATAATTATTTATTTATCTGTTTATTATTCTGAATGTAGGTAGTTGAAATTCGTTTTCAATTATTATACGATTAAAGAATTGTAAACGATAAAATAAATAATTAGAGAAGGAAGAAATTAATTGGCGAATATTGGATTTTTATTCATTTTTTCTAATTGTATAATTATTGTGTAAATATTGTATTTATTACAACAAAATTACAATAATAATTTTACAAAGTTAAAGTGAAATAAAAAAATTAATCTAATATTCCTAATTCTAAATCTTCTGATCCAATGCATTTTTTTGTCTGCTCACTTGATGTTACCTGCAAAATTAAAAGAAATTAGAATTTGAACAAATAATTAAAAGCAAAATTATTTAATGTTCATCATTAAAAGCAATGGCCGGAATCAGTTTACCATTTTTTGCAAATCACGGGATTTCTCCCGGTTCACAAAAAAGAGAGGAATTTTTATAAATGAATGCACAAATTCACTTTTGTCAAAGAAATTGCATCTTTCAAATTAATTGCATTTTTTAAAATCCAATGCATTTTTTCAAAATATGCACAGCATACAAAGTCCCTGCATAATCTCAACAGCATATGCAAGCAAACAAAATTCCAACGTAAACCCACTGTGCCATGCAGTAAGCAAGTCAAATATGCAGTTTAACCAATATGCAAGCAATGTAACATTCCTTTTTTCATCATATTCCAGCCTTTTGCAATTTCAGAAAATAGTACAGCATATCATTTTATTGTCAAAACTGTACTGAGAGAGAAAAAGAGAGGAGGAAGTGTGGTTTTACAGGTTTGGCTTAGGCAGGAAGAGATACAAGACAAACTGCAGTAATATAGCCAGTAGAAAGTAAAAACATAAAATAGGAATAGAAACAAATTAGATGTAACAGTATGGTGCAGAATGCCAGGAAGAGGGTGAAAATATTTCAAATCTCCAGCCTGTAAGGTAAACAAGGGAAGAGAAGACTGTTAAAACATAACAAAAAAAATCACATATCAGAATCCATCAATCTCCAAGCTTTGAAAAAAGACTTAGAAAAATTGTTGTCAACAAGAAAATATACAAAAACCAGCAGAACCTGCATAACCATTCCCACTGTCTAAACCATAAAAAAACCAATATGGCCTAAACCTCACAAACTGATTGAGCCCTCAAGCCAACATCACCATAAGCCTGTCAAAACCATATATCAAAAAACAATTTCACAACCTTAACCATTTTTCAAACTATTTCACAACATGGCCTAAACAAAGAACCATCCTTTCTACTGTCCAACCAACACAAAACCAGTCTAAACCATATAACCAATATGGCCTAACAAAAACCTATTCCCCTGTTTCCATCAACCTGCGTAAAACCAACATAACCAGGATACCCACAAACCTGCCAAACTTATTGCCCAAGCCATGAACATCATCAATTTCAAACCTGCTGAAGCTAAGCTAGGCCAAACCTGAAACGATCCAGCCAAAACCAACTTCGAAGGCAACATGAGCAAGGCCTCAGAGTTACCATCATTGGCCATTTAAATCATACAGCACCAAGGTGAGAAAGAGGAAGAGAGAAGCTGGTTAAAATAACATTTCAACGGTGGCATTCAAGCATTCAAAAGCATACAACACAAGGCCTCAAAAACATTATCATAGGCCAACGAATATCGTACAGAAGCACAGTTGAGAAGAAAGAAGCTAGTCAAAAGCATTTTTCAAACAGTAGCACTCAATCGTCCAAAACATCGAAGCATACAGTACCAAGGCAAAATAAGAAGAGAAAGATCAAAGCTAAGGTAACCAGCAAGAAGAAGAAGGAAACCATATAAAGTACCGGCCACCGAAGCAAGCTCGCGACGCGCCTCCTCTACTCGCCGCCTGGCCTCCTTCGCTCCCGACTGTCCCTCCTCCGTCTCCGCCTAGGTAACGATTCCCTTTCCCTTTTTTTTTACTTCCATAGTACCTCCAACAAATAATAAGAATCAAAATCAAAACAGGATCAGAATCAAACGTAATCAAAATCAATGCATGCAAGATATAACGAAACCTAACGAATAACGTATTTTACCGTAAATCCGTAGCCCTCCTTTTTTCGTTTGGCTAGAGGGAAGAAGACAGTGAGAGCGGGTGGCCATGGCAAGGAGTTAGAAAGCGAACTCAGGGAGTCAGAAGCAAAAGCATGGAGAAGAAGACGCGAAGACGAAGAAGAGAGATGGGCGCCGTTCTGCACCACACAGAACCCTAATCCCAATTATGCTAAAACAACAATTAACCCTAAAACGAATTGTAAAACTGATGGACCTTGCCACCCCTAAGCCCAACGTTTTTGTATGCAGCACCCCCCATTTTAGTTCTGCGTGGGCCACTGAATCCATAGCCCATATATATTTTACTTGTCCTTTTTTATTTGATACACCTTTTTCTTTTTTTATTTTATTTTACTTTCTCTAATCTTTTTAGAATTATTATGATGTTAGTTAATTAGTAAGTATAATAAAAAATAAGAGATATATCTAACTAGGTAATTTTTAATTAGTTTGACCTTTTTAGTTTAAACTTGGGATTTAATTTAGGAGTTTTAATTTTATTTCATTAGGGTAAATTAATAACTTTCAATTTAATTTAGAACCTCTTAATCTTTTAAATAAGTACTTTATTTTCATATACATAAAAAAATAGAATTTAAGAATGTAGGCACTTTATTTTTTCTAATTAATTCTCCTCTTACATCATTATTAAACAAAAACTCTAAAACATACAGAAATAGAAAACTTAAAAAATATTTTATTAATTCATTTTCTTGTTTTATTAATATTAATATCAAAATACATAAAATAAAACTTAAAACTAAAAAACATTATGTCTTCGTTAAATAATTCTCTTGCTTTTTATCCATATCAAAAAATGCGTAAAAAATTAAAAAAATACTTTCTTTTCGCTAATAATAAACAAAAAAATCATAAAAATGCATTATTCGCATCATTTAGTCTATCATTTAAATTATCGTTATTTAATCATTATCCGTATATTTTGTCTGTGTATTTATTCCATATTTATTTGTTTATTCTGTTTATGTTTAAATCCAAAGGAAAAACAGTAAATTTGTTGACTTCATGTCCTCAAGTCTAACTGCGTGAACTTTCGCATTTCATTAAAACTTAGGATAATTTTTCCTCAAGTATTCAACCTCTTCAAAATTTATGCCCTTTAAGCAAAAACTTCGACGTTAGGTCGTCGCATTCAAAAAACCCGTCTGCGTCCCTTTTTGGCCAAAATAATTTATTTTTAATCAAGCAATCGATTTTTAGATAAACAGATATTTCAAAAGGTTCCTATAGAGTACTATAGATACATTGGGTGCTAATACCTTCCCATTGTATAACCAACCCCCGAACCATAAGATATCTTTTCGAAAATGCTTTGTATTTTTATTATTATTTACATTGCATATTTAGGGTTTTATTTCGCTCTTTTCCCTTTTCCTTTGGAAACAATAAAGCGCGGTGGCGACTCTTGCTTTTGTGAGACGAATTAATCAATAATTCGATCTCCGATTTACCCCACTACATTTTTTATCGCTACAACCTTCAATTGGTATCAGAGCCCGATTATGTTATTGATGGATATTCAAACACCTAACAGTGTCAGATAAATATCCAGATGCTTTGTGAAGAAATACTCTAAGGTGATAGTTATTCAATTTTAAATTACTGTCAAAATCCAAAAAATTGAAGAACAAGCTAACATGAAAAGATTCATCAGATAAGAAGTTATATTTGTGGGATGCTTTTGATTAAGTTCCATTGAGAAGTATGAGATGTTTTCAAGAAATAGATTAGTCCACCCTTGACTTTCTCATAGGATCTCATTAGGAATCTTTTTAAAAGAAGAAAGACAGTTATCTTATGATATTAAAGAACCCCGTGATAAAACCATATATTTAAGAAGACATAAGATCTTATGCAGAAGATCTAATCATTGGTTCTGTCTAAAGAGACTGTGTAGAAGAGTAGACATTGATGAGGAAAGAACGCTCATTGATGAATCAGAAGTATGGTCAAAGACTAACTCTAAGTAAGTTAGTTCAACATTGCAAGAACAAGATTGTTAATCAGAAATGTCAAAGTTTTGATTATAATAGATTTTGTAATTCGTTCAAGGAAACAAAAACTTTAGAAGACGTTAGGCAGTGCTAGTTAACTCTCTCTATCACATAGCTTCTCAAAAGTTCATGACATATTGACCTCCTGAAAATAAGCTTATGTTCAAAGGAAGTCTGACAAACAAATGTGCATTATGATAATAAAAGATCAGAATATATTTGCTTTGAGGACTCTCTCAAAGGTTAGAGTGATGATTCTAAATAGAAGAACGAATAGACCATCTAAAGAGAAGACTAATTCCACTTCTCAAATTAGAAATTATATTTCAGAAGAAGGTTATTCTTCTCAAATCAGAAAAATGAGAATACTCAAAGAAATAAGAGGAATCAATTTGAAGATAATTCAGAACCTCTGAAAGGCCGTTCTGAAGAAAGGATAAGAAGAAAGAAGTAAATAAGAAGATGTATTTAAGAGAAAAGCTTAAGTTAAAGAAAAAGTTAAAGACATATGGAAAATATTCAAAGACATGACAGGATCTATCAAGGACAAGCTAAAGTCAAAACCAGAATGGAGAGCACTCAGATAAAAGAATCATTGTAAAGATTTCAGAATCTCAAAGGTATGTTTTATTTTATATATAACTTATTAGAAATTATGATAAAAATATTTCTACAAGTTAGAAGATGTTTTTAAACAGATGCATTCCAAATGTTAATGCAACTAAAAGTTGTGAATTGTTTGATTGAAACAACCAGATGAAAATCATCAGACAATAAAGTCGCTATTGAACGTCTTTTATCCCACATGAAGGGAAAAGTTAACATCGAGAAAACCTGAGATGGTAGAAGTCACAGTCTTGCGACTGAGAGATCAGGTAAGGGAGTCTGTTATGCATGGGAAAGGTATTAGCACCCCATACGCCCGTAGTACTCTACGGTATCCATTCTTGTTATCTATCTTATGGGTGTGTTTAATCTATGCTTATTGTACTATTGAGGAAGAATGCATGCAAAAGGAAAGAGATAATAATGTAGGGAAAATAAATTTGTGCTCGCTTTGGCCCTACCCAAATGCCTACGGATCCTTTTTGAGGTATCATAGTTATCGTAGTTCGGCTCACATATTTTGTTTGTTTTGTGTTTTTTATGAACAATGTTAATTCTGCCTTCTTCCGTAGCTTGACCTTTGGAGACTCACGCGTTGGCACAAAAGTAAATTAACATGTCCTTACCTTAAAATGTTTTTGAGTTACGCCCTCAAGGAAAGATGCCATATTTTATTGGTTTGTGTTTTGTTACCTTGAAAAAGGGTTTAAGTTGTTAGCATGTTTTATGATTTGAAAAGAAAAATAAAGTTTTAGTTTTAAATGCATATGCAAAAAGGGAAGAAAAAAAGTCTACGGGAGACTAGACTATTTCTAATCCTAATGTTATCATACAATGGTCCCCCTAAAGTTTGGATTAAAAAAGGGAAATGTATACCTAATGTTAGCATGCATGGTTTGCAAACTAAGTTCTAACTTGCATCTGAAAGGAACAAGCATATCCTAAGGGAACATGGTATAGAAAGCAAGTGAGCAAACAAGCTCAAAAGAGCACACACATAAAATGGTAAAGAAAAGAAGCGAAATGCTTTAGTCAAGAGAAGCGTATCACCCGAGAGAAACAAGCGGGAGTGAGATGGAAAAACAAAAATGTGATGTCCAAAGCGACTGAACAACTAACCAGGATATATAAGATCGAGATAGGCGACAGAAGGCAATATGAACAATTACAGAGTGTCAGCATCAGCCAATGTGAAACCCTGACAAAGTGTGGGGGTTTGATTGTGAAACCCTTTTCCACTTGACAACTCGATAACAAGAGTAGGCACAACTCTGAAGTATCATGGTGCGTCACGAGCTAAGGATGACACAGACGAAATTGTGGGGTTTGATTGCTAATCCCTTCCCGCTCGCCTCCTTTTGAGGATTTCAATAAGGGATGGGGGAATAATGTGAGCACAAATGTAAACACACCTGTAAAATACCTACACAAAGGTAGGGTTTTAAACAAACCACACACAAGTAGCACACAATAGAAAACAATACGGAATTTCCCTAAATAGGTCTTTAGATAAACCAGAGGGGTTCCTGACATGATCAGCAACGGAGACCCCCGTCATATATCTCTATTCCTACTTCTCATGGCATCAAAAAGCAGGAAAGTTCCTACTTCTCATGATATCTAGAAAGCGGTAAAGAGATTCGATAAAGTGGTGGAAAATGTAAAATCAACAGTGACAATTACCAAAAGCAAGTGGGTCGTCGAAAGCGGACAAAAGCAATGGAGAAGTAGGGAGTACGCGTCGAGCAAGCTTCACCAAGAAACAAATAAATTTAGAAATGATATCCAACTAGGATAAAAGCAAACACATGTTATGAATGCAACGCGTAATCAGAAGTTCCTGCATAAAGCGTCATAAAATATCACATGCATCTGGACAACATATAATATGATATGAATTTCTCAGGATAATGAGAAATAAGGCATGTCGCATCAGTCACGAACATAAGTAATATGCTTGAATCATATAACAACTTGTTATGTTACATGATCGAAAGCACAAAAAATATACCTTGTACAATGAACCAACGCGTAAAAAATAACGAGGCACGACGGTATGAAAATATGAATGAAAACAAAAACAAAAAGTATTTTTTTATTGTTTTTTTATGTGAGGAAAAAATTCCATCAAAAACTAAAGAAATTCTAGAAAAAAAACTCCATCATATTCTATCATTTTTATTGTTTCTATTATTCCAATTATCTCCTAAAACTCACTTATTCTTATTCTTATTAGGAAAAATCAATAAAATAAATATAGAAAATCTAATGATTATGGTCAGAGGGTGCAAGCAACAAGCAAGAAGTGTGCTGCCAGCATAGATGTTAAGCCCATCAAACAAGAGTCCAGGAGGATTTTTATTCAAACTAGCTAACTTCTAACCATACTAAAAAAAAGTTGGGCTTATAGGAGTGCACATGTAGCAAGTCCATCGAATTCCAATCAGTCCAATATTCCATCTCAATCAATTTAATTTCAACTACATTATTTTTATTATTTGTTTAAAAGAGAGATAACAACAAATAAAAAAATAGAAACGCAACGTTTGAAGAGGAGATAGGGTTTCTTGTTGTGACTGTTAAGATTCTTCACAATATTCTCCTTCTTTTATCACAACCACCGCGGCGGCGGATCAACCTTGATCATTCTTTCCCTTCTCCGCCGAAAGCGACACAACACCACCATTCCTCTTCCACTTCGACGATGCTCAACCATCTCGCCTCATCTCTGATCTCGATTCGTTCTCACCTCCGTCTCATCTCAATGATCCAATTTGTCCCTCAATCTATTGTGTTTCCTTAACTACACATATAAATCGAAGCTACTTGAAGAACAATGAAGTTTCAAAGCTTTCTGAATCCAGTTACAGATTGCACATATTCAAGCAAGTTACTCATATGAACGGTGCGAGAAAAGTAGAAGTCGAAACTTACTGGTCGGAGTTCATCCGGCGCGTCTTCGACGATGGTGATTAGAAGCACAAAACCATAGAAGTCTCGCTCCAGGTACGACTACGTTTGAATTCCATCTTCTTCTTCGTTAATTTATCCTTCTTCTACATTTCGATTTCTAGCATTTTCTGCGTTTGAGATGTTATCATGTGCATGCAGTGAACGACTGAACTATGATGACAACGTGAGGCGTGTGATTCAAAAGATGGTGAATAGTTAGTTACATCAGAACTATTGCTGGCCATTAGATCTGGTTTTCTGTTAGAAGAATGAACGGTGCAAATGAGAGGTTAGAGTGTAAGTTTTAGTCACTTTGAACTCGGTTATTTTTTGTTATGTATTTGTGATAGCATGTTATGATTAGAGGGTTGTTGAAATTTTGTTAGAATCAGTTAGGATGTTAGTTATGAAATTCTATTATAGGTAGTTTAGATTCGGTTAGGGTTCTGTTTTGAAAGTTGGTTAGAGGTTCTCTTATAGGTAGTTGGAAAACAATTATAGGTGAACTGTCAGTTATATGGAAACTGTTAATTAGTTTTTTTCTGTTAATTTTCCTTTCCGATTTATAGAATTCTGATTTTATTTATTATCATACTAATTTTTCCTTTTGAATCACTTGGCTGCAAGAATCAATATACGGGGCTGTATTGGTTGCCTGGTTTTTTTGTGAATGCAGATTTGTTGATATGCAGCAGGGCTGCAATGGTTTAGCAATAGCTCTTGAGCATGAAGATAAAGAATGAAACAGGGGAAGAGATAAGAAGAGATAAGGCATAAAAATTAATCCTTGGAGTTTGAATAATTATAGTTAGGACAAGGCATTGTGCAACCTTAGTAGGTTAACACCTTAGGAATTTTGTATAGTTGTTTCTTTGGAATGTAATATGAATTTGTCATGGTTGCAAATGTAAATGAATTTGGCTTTTATAGTGTCTTATAATGGAATCTAAAATGTATGTAATTTTACTTGGATGGACTTTGTAAGAACCTTGAATGGATTTAAATGTATATGGATGGTTCTTGATTTTTTGCAACTTGAGTGAATATTTGTAGTGAACATGAACTTGAATGAAGTTGAATAGCTTTTGTAATGAAATGACTAAGTGTTAAACATGATGAATAAGGTGAAGATGATTATGATGAATGAATGTCTCTTTGTAACTTTGGTGTATCGATTTGAATTTGTAATGAACAAAACTCCTTGAATTAATGGCCTTGTTATTTTAAGGTCCTTGGAAGAAGTTTGGACGAAGTATCGTAACTTGAATCCCTACTTGAAATTGATTTGAACTCAATGGTACTTGCAATGAGTACCTAAAATCCATCTTACATATCAATCAATAAATTGGAATCTTTCAACTTGTTTTCCAAGAAATTTAGGTGAATGAACCCTGAATCATGTTAAAGACTTCCATATAATTTCAAACTCATCGAATGAATATTAAATGGAAACTTGACTTGTAAGATTTCCTCCTTTAAGCTCTTATGAATCAATTAAACTTGTACGTCACGCTTGATGCTTGAGAATGTCATAAGATATATTCACAAAGAATCGGATCCAGATTAATTCAAGACCATGTTTGACCCCAAAGTGAAGCCTTTATTCAAGTTTGAACTTCAAATCCAGTAATTCCTTATAGCTCATGCAACAAATGCGCCTTGAATTGTTGAAAGATAGATACCCGATAGATATTAATAGATAAACCAAAATCTTGACCAAAAGATGAACACCACTTGATTATAATGATAAGGACACATTTGATGAAAACTAAACGAAGCCCAATAACAAAGGATTATAAACCCCGAATCCTTTAATCTTGATAATCATTGCTGGAGGATAGCCTTGTATCTTGATGAAGAAAAGATCCACCATAATCATGATACAAAACCCTGGCTTTAAACCATGACTGTTGAATACCTGTTGATTCGACTTCACATGAAGATGGGAGCCTAAAAGCACAGATAAGCCCTAATACCTCAATTTCCTTGATCCCATGCTAAGCCTTGTTGTTAATGAATGCATGGCGTTGTTAAATGACCTAATGAAGGGTATGTACATGAGAAAAGTGTGAGATGCATAAGTCAGATAAAAGTGAAAGGGTAGAACAAATTTGGGGTATTACAGTTGCCCCTATTTAATCGTCTTAAACCTGAAAGTACAATTGGCACGTGCCTTTCGGACGTTCGAGGTAGAAGATGATTAAATACTGTGATACAGTGGCAAAACCGACTATTTTTACTGGTTTGCGTTTTGCATTTTTTGTTCGCAAAATGTCGCGGTAAGAAAGAGCCGCCACCGACTTTTATTTCATCCAATCATGGAAAAGGAAAAAGAACAGAAAAAACCTTTTTTCGAGATATTCTGAGTACAGGGGGGTAGATTATAGAAAGGAAAGGTGTTAGCACCCTTTCTATCCATGGTTTTTCATGGGCTCTTAGGTACTTGCTCATTTTTTTCAAATTTCTTGTGTGTGTGTGTGTTTGTCTTGAAAATATTTTACTTCGTGATAACCCTTGTATCAGTCCTCAAGGGTGTCACGAAGTTGTTTTGAAAATTTGTTTTGAAAGGTGTTTGTGTGAAAAGTTTTCATTGAGCAAGTACTTAAGATTCTACCTACTCGGAAAAAGATTGATCATTATATTTCCTTTAGACAGTGCTATCCTACTATTAAGAAGTAGGTAGTACCGTCGTTGGAGTTGTAAGGGATATTCGAAAGGGACAAGCACAATCACTAAAGCAATGGTTAGAAAACTTTAGTAGTAACCCTAGAGTCTTAAGATCTTTCCGAGGCAACATTTCTGAGACAACATTTCCGAGGCAACATTCGAATGGGACATTTTGATCTTTTTAGACTAGAGGGCCACCACTAAAATCTCTTTTGCTTAATGATTGTTTACCGAAGGCAACCGAAGTGAGGTAAACCCTAGGAGTGAAATATGTGCATATCATTTGTTTCAGTTATTTAATCTTTGCACATTAGGTGATCTACCATTTTAAATTTCTAGACACTCTTTCCATACAATCCTATTAGCATACATCTAGACAGTTAAATATTTGCAGGAATTAAAAATGCGAAAAATAAAACCTAGCTATTACAAGGCTTCGGGGAGGGGGATTAATTACATAACCAGAAGTGGGGGAAAAGAGATAAATAAAAACCCTAATTTAAAGCTATTACAAACCCTTAGCAGTTACATAATAATGGCAAAATAATTAACAAGCGCGCGGCGAATTAAATATGAGGACGGTTGAAAAAATAACCTAAAACTCTAAGTGAGGGAAAGTATTTTTTTTGGATTTTTATTTGAGAACACAATTAAATTACAAATTAATTAAACCTAATTTCTAATTGTTTTTAAATTATGAAAGAAACTAATTAACCTAATTTACTAATTAAATTAAAAAGAAGTATTTTATGAGAAAAATGATTTCGGTGTATTTTTTGGGAAAAATTAATTAAATATTTATTATTAAAAAAAATCTTTTTTGTGATTTTTTTGTGATTTTTGTGATTTGTTAACTTTGTGATTAAATAAATAAAAAATTGTGTTAATAAAAAAAGGAAAATAAAGAAATTAAAAAAGATAAAAAATAATAACTTGGGCTTGTGATGGATTGCTGAAGGGGGTGCAAAGCTGAATTTCCAGGCCCAACCAAGCTGAGCCCAGGTTGACCACTTTGGATCTTGTGTGGAATTGACTTGAGGTGTATCATAGTCCTTCATGCTGGAATGCGTTGGATCTGTGTAGCAGTACATCCTGTGGTTGGACGTTGAGGCGCATGGTAGGCATACGAGAGAGATTTGCACTGGATCTGTAGAAGGAAAAGAAAATAAAGAAAATTGTCTGGACCTGGGATCGAACCCAGGTTCTTATGCCTTCTGCCAATTCCATGTTGCCAACTGCGCTACAATGGTTATTTGTTAACATAATGAAAACAAAATGCAATATATAAAACAAGATAGTTGGATCAGAAAACACGCGAGATTCAAACGCTCCAATGGTTGGCTGCCACTTAATCATCTTCTCCAGGGCTCCGTCGTATTAGGTGATGACCTTTTACCTACGGACAATGTTCGTAACCATAGCCCTGTCACATTCAAAAATCCACAAAACGCCAGATAAATGAAATCTAACTATACAGATCAACTTGTTTTGATCTTGTGAACACCATGGTATCCTTCTTTTTGCCTAATTTAACTTGTACCAGGAATCCCCAAATCGTGACCTTAAACCCTAACAATGGTAAGTATTGATTCTTGCACTGTTAATACAATTAAAGGATATAGAAAGCTTACAAACACGATTATGAATAAGAATATATGAATAGAATGGATTTATAATGTGTAAAACATAGAAATCGAATTTGAGTTTGGGATGCTAACCGTGATACTTCTATGCGGGGATTCTTGATGTTTTGAAGCCTGCAAATGGTTGGGAATGCTTCCTGAGATGCCAAGGAATTAATTTATGGCTTTGAATCGTCTTGAATAGCCCTCTATCCCAGAATTTGAACCTCACTTTTTGTCAAAAATTTTGAGTTTGCTTTGGCCTTTTCACGACTACAACCCTTGTTCTTTTGATTTGGAATTGTTCAATACTTATAAGAGAACGAATTAGGTCAATAAAATTGCATCATATCTTTAGAAATAATGAAAAGTGATTTGAGTTGCTCTTTGTACGATATCTTCCCAAAATAAGCTTCAATCCAATCTTTTCCAATCCAAATGAATCTTGCACGAATTGTTCATCATGCTAGCTGTACATGGACTCAAAAGATGCACAAAAAATCCATGATTTGATTTGATTTCATTATTTTACTATTTAATTTGATTTATTTTGATTTAAATGAATAAAAAATCAAAATAAATGATAAAAGTAATAAAATAATAGGTGGAAAAGCTCAGGGGTCGTGGGTCCTATTAGAAACATGTTTCAATCAAGAAAACATGGGCCCCTTTGGAAAAATTGCCAATTTGATCAATGTTGACTTTTGACAATTTTCCAAAAATTGCCAACTTTGACAATGCACAACTCTCTCAATTTTGACCCTAGAGAGGTGTTCTTGGACTTTTTAGAAATCTTAGGATGTCCCCTAACCAACCTTTTTTGTTTCATCTCAATTGGATCTTCCATGTTCATGTATGATGCTTTGACCCAAAAGGTATTTTTGTTGACTTTTCAAAAGGACCCATAATGCAAAAATTCATATCTTTTTATGACTGCATATTTTAAACTTGTGGGATGAAGATTAGTTATAGGTAATTGCATCCTATTAAAAATGAGCTTTGGATGGAAAATTTATGATAAAGCATGTGGAAGTTATGCTTGGTCAAAGTTGGGTTGACTTTTACTAAGAAACCCTAATTTAGCAACTTTTGGGTTTTGAAGAATTTGGAGCATTCCTTGAAGAATCAGGATCAACCCTTGATCAAATGATGAAAGTCACTTCAAAATATGGATGTTAACCAAAAATATTGAAGTTTGACTGTATGTGGATCACAATTGACTTTTGACCTAATATAGTCGATTCTCAAGCATCTGAGCAGTTGACTGAGCAAACTTCTTGTGCAAGGCATGAAACTTGACATGTAGGGTCTTGAGAACATATTAAGACCATGGAGAGAATATGAGGCCTTTGTGGTTCACCCATCTTGATGAAAATGGAAACCCTATTTTGAGGTACACTGCCATAGGAGAGAGAGTTTGTCTGGTCCACTGTTGGGCAATCTTGAACAAATTGAGGATCTCAATGGACATGTATTGAGTAAAATGAGAGGGAAAATTTTGGGGTACAACAAATACCAATGCCGAAAATTTGTTCCAAGAGAAAGTATAAGTATTTGCTTATTTTTGTGTTATCTGTTGGGGAAATAATTTTTCTATTTTTCCTAGTGAGAAGGGTTTATGGGTGATGATTGCTCATGGTGTGGTAATGGTGCCAATACAAAGTTTCCAAAAAGGGACATTTGTTATGAGAAATGGAAATTGACAAGGTTAATACAAAAAAGATGATAGATAAGATCTATGGACGACCTACGATCCTACAAAAAGAGACATACAGGCGATCTATAAGAGGAGATTTAGATCTATGGAGGACGACCTACAATCCTAAAGTGAGACCTACAGACGATCTGCTAGGGGAGATCTACGGCCGATCTATGAGAGGAGAGATAGATCTACGGGCGACCTACAATCCTAAAGCGAGGCCTATGGTGAATCTTCTAGGGGAGACCTATGATCGATCTATGAGAGGATAGCTAGATCTACGGGTGACCTATATTCCTAAAGCGAGACCTACGGGAAATCTACCAAAAACTAGGTCTACGGGCGACCTACAAGGAAATCTAGATCTACGGGCGACCTAAAATCCTAAGGTAAGACCTACGGGCGATCTACCAAAAACTAGGCCTACGGGAGACCGACAAGGATATCTAGATCTACGGGCGACCTAAAATCCTAAGTTAAGACCTACGAGAGATCTACCAAAAACTAGGCCTATGGGCGACCTATAAGGAAATCTAGATCTACGCGCGACCTAAAATCCTAATGTAAGACCTATGGGAGATCTACCAAAAACTAGGCCTACGGGCGACCTACAAGGAAATCTAGATCTATGGGCGACCTAAAATCCTAAGGTAAGACCTACGGGCAATCTACCAAAATTTAGGCCTACGGGCAACCTACAAGGAAATCTAGATCTTCGAGCAACCTAAAATCCTAAGGTAAAATCTACGTGCAATCTATAAAAAACTAGGCCTAAGGGCGAACTACAAGGAAGTCTAGATCTACGATCGATCTAAGATCCTAAGCTAAGACCTACAGGCGATCTACCGGAAAACTAGGCCTACGGGAGACCTACAATTCTAAGAAGGTGGGAATATTGGCCACAACATGATGATTGAAGATGCAGGAATGACCAAGTGTAATGTATTTGTTAGGATTTGAACGACAAATAGACACAGAGGAGCGTTTGGAATACTGACACGGACGAGCATTTAGAGAAAAGACACAGATGAGTGTTTAGGAAACTGACACAGACGAGTGTTTAGAAAACTGACACGGACGATTGTTTAGGAAACTATCACAAACGAGTGTTTAGAAAAATGACACGAACGAGTGTTTGGAAAACTGACACAGAAGAGTGTTTAGGAAACTGACACAGACGAGTGTTTGGAAAATGAACACAGATGAGTGTTTGGAAAACTGACATAAACGAGTATTTGGAGAACTGGCACAGACGATTGTTTAGAAAACTGACATAGACGAGTGTTTGGAAAATTGACACATACGAGTGTTTAGAAATCTGACACGGACGAGTGTTTGGAATTAAAATGTAGTGGCACCGCTAGCTGAATATTATGATGTAATGAAGGACGTCAACTGAAGGTTTGGGAGCGATATCCTCTTGTGGGGATGCATTGTTGTCTTTGAATGATTCAGGTATTTCGTGTAAGGTACCCGATTTGGCTTATGCTTCGAATGCATGTTTAAATTTCTTTTGAAGCAAAGATCCATTCTGATGGATCGGCTACGCGCTTTTGAAGATGCAATGTTATGCAGTGATAAATATATGCAATACAAAGAAAGAAACTTCATGGGGATAAGAGAAGGCTCATTAGGAAATATTGCTCATCATCGGGGATGCCAATTTATATCGGCGCTAGAAACCTGTAGTACCAAGGGTCACTGGGGATACTAGTAAGAATTTTTATAGGGGAGCTCACGATACCAAAGATCATTGATGACTCTGCTGAAGATTAGATTGTTGACGAAGTGAGTTTTCAAGTACGCCATTGAACTCTGAATTGTACTGTCAGGGAAGAGATAATCTGACATGACTTCCCTATATCCTGAACCATTGAGAGGATAGTAAGACTTAATATGTTGATGAACGAATACTGAACACCATGTGAATCTCTTCGAATGCATGCCCTAAGTTTACGCCACACTGTGGAACTACCTCTAAAATTACTTAGGGATAAAAAGATGGGCATGGACACCTGCTAATGCCCCAGTTTAATCCACTGGGGATGCCCTGATTAATCTCTACGAATGATCCAATTTACTCCACTGGGGATGTGTTGTACCCAAGTTTTCCCCCCTAAGATCCCTTCATCCTACCATGTTGATTCAATCATAACAAGATCACATTAGGGCTTTTGTTTCTCCTCCCTATCTTTAGCTTTGCTCTTTGAGGAATCACCAAGCACCTTGACTTGTTTTATTTTGTGATCATAAATTTTTTGTCTTGATTTTCTTTTAATTAATAAAATGCAATATTGGTTTGTCTTACCTATTAATAATGTAGGTAAAGGCAATGTGGCTTAGCAGGTTGATCCATGGGTTCATGTGTTTATTTCCATGCCATAGTCAATAAAGCTTGAGAAGTTCAAACCTCATCATTGAAGTTATGTTGGAATAATTGGCATGGCAAGGTTTATTTTGGTTCACCACATTTCCAAGTCATCAAGATTGATTCAAAAGTACAAGGGGTTGATTGAAGAAGTTGTCATGGTTGGACAAGGTCTTGTTCCCATTGATCACAAGTGCATATTTCTCTCAATTCTCAATATATGGAAGTAGTTTTGGTGGCTATGAGTTCTCATTTTCATCCTCAATAACTTCTATTTACAAAGCAAGAGTGTTGGTACAAGAAGGTGATTCAAATTTATCAAGGTTCCTCAAAGCATTTTCATGATCTATGAGCTAGAGTTTTGAACTTCAAAGAAGTATATTTGGCTCATCTTTTGGTATTTTTGAGTGATTCCAAATAAATCCTTCTATTTAAAGGGTTATTAACAAATCAATTCAAAATTTTCAAGGAGTTTTCATGTGGAAGAAACTTGATGATGAAGAAAGATTACAAGTCCTCCAGATGAACCCCCATTTTCTCATGCGTGACTTCAAATGACCATAACTTGGTTAATTTTTATCAACTTGATCCCACTCTTTTTCCATAATTATCTTGAGAATGTGAACTTTATTCCTTCTTTTATATGCAAAGTGAGAAAATGGATGGGAGATGCCCTAAGGATACAAAATATTACAGGTCATTTCATGATTTTTAGCCAACTTCAACAATTCATAAGTCTCTCACTTTTTGGAGATTTTGAATGGTTTAAGTTTTAAAATGTCATTCAAGAGGTCTATTTCATGCCATCTTTTTTGGTCAAGAACAAATTCCAAGTGGAAGGCCATGTTTGGATGCAAAACATTATAGGTCACTTTTGAAGAAAAACTTGAAATAATTCTAAGTGTGGAAAGTCAACCCTTTTCTTCCAACTTTGACTCAACATAACTTCTTGCTCAAATATCCAATTGATCTCACTCCTTTAAAATTGTAAATCTTGTGACTTCATCTTTCAAATGCTTCAAAAATCACATCATATGGTGCCCTACATTGTTGGAGCCATGGTTATGAAAGTAGCATCATAAAATAGAAATTCCAAGTTCAGTCAGATTTGAAAATTGGTTTAAATCCAATTACAAGCTTGTTTAAAGATCAATTTCGTGTCTAATCATGTTTAGGAACTTGCCATAACAAGAAACGACCCTTAAACCATTCATTTTGCTACGTTTTGAGCCATGTGAAGTCACACTTTTCACACTTAGCAGGTCCAAACGATTTCATTGATTTTTCCTCCAATTCACACGCTTGAGCCTTACATCATGATCATCTATAAATAAGGATCATCCCTCACTCATTTGGGCAAGATTTTGATAGCCAATTGATCTATGTTAAGATCTCACACGAACTCTAAATTTGAAATTCTGATTTCTTACATTCTTACCTTCAAACACCAAAAGCTCAATTCAGTTAGCTTCATTGAACATCTCTGAAGCTAACCATACAGTTACTTTCAAGAATTGTGACCTATATTGATCTGTAGAAGTCCAGTTTCAGAGTAACTTCTCACTACCTTTTTCAGGTAGATTTCTTGGCCAAATTGATTCAAATGAAAGACTAATCCACACCTTGTGTTCTTCTGATCCTCGTGCTCTTTATAGTTTGTATTTTCATTGAGAATTGAGTGAGATATCCCATATTTTCGTGCTTGCTATTTTTTCTGGTTTTCTTCAAACACAGCCTTGCACAATTTATATAAATTTGGCGCGATGGTACCATTAGAATCGTCTTGAAGAGACAAATCTAATGGTATCGGTCTGGTTTGCTAATTTTACAGTTTAAAGGATTCAATTTTGGGATGGCTAGAGGTTGAAGATGATGACATGTCCGTCTTCAACCAATGATATGAGGCCACGTTAATTTTTTGAAATGGATACAATATGCTTGCCTTACCATGCGCGTGCCCCAGGAGTCCTTGGATCTGATTACTTTTGTGAGTCAGACTCCATCCAACGCGCCACATTTTAAGATGTTTTATTTTAAAAGTGTTGGATCCAGTGTGATATTTAGTAATGACCATGATATGCACAGTGCGCCAGATCCCTTGGATTTGATTACTAACGCGTTTTGACTCTCATCCAATGGTCCATATATTTTGGACTTTATTTTTCTTTTTTGATTTTTATATTTAATTGTTTTAAATTTCAAAAATTCATAGAAAATTCATTTTTAATCAAACAAATCTGAAAAATTATGAAAAATATTTTTGAGTTTTCTCTTTCTGATTTTTATTTTTTCACAATTTTATTTTGTGTTTTGATATTTTTTATAAATTTTTACTTTAGTTGAATTGTTTAAATGTTTAAAAATACTTTTATGCATTTTTTAATTCTGAAAAAAATATGGAATGATCCAATGATATTGTGACAAATATTGGTGACCTCATTTATCTTTTATTTTTGACTTTGCTATTTTTTTATCATTTTTTGGTCTATTTTACTCATTTCTTTTAATTTTAAAAATAGTTTCTGACTTTAAAAAATTATCAAAAATTTTATAAATATATTTGAGTCCATTTCTGATTTTTCTATGGTCTTACTTATTTTTTTCTTGATAAATTTGAACATAGTTTCATTTTTTTCTCTATTATTATTTTTTTAATCATTTTTAAACCCTGCTCTTTTATTTTAAAATACAATTTAATTTTTTGTATATTTTCTGGCTAATCTTGGGTTGAATTTTGATCATGAACTTTGTTAACATCATTGGATCCATGGTGTGATACGGTGGGAGAACTGACTTGGGTGTTTTGCGTTTGATCGCAAATGTTGCGATTAGCAAGAGTCGCCACCGACTTTTCTTTTATCCAAAAGGAAAGGTGAAAAAGCACAGGAAAGACCTTTGAGATTGTTTCTTGGTTTCGGGTGGTAGATTATGAAAAGGGAAGGTATTAGCACCCTTTTCATCCATTGTTTTCCATGGACTCTTAGTTACTTGCTAGATCACTTGCTTTTGTTTGAAAATGTGCTTTGTGTGGTTTTTGAAAGTATTTTGTAAAGATGTCATCGTTTAGGAAAACTTTGTAATGATTCTTGTTCGTAATAATGTATACAAAGTGTTTGATCTTTTGAAAATATTTTCAAGTTTGTAAGATGTTTTGAAAGTGTAGGTGTTTGTTTTGAAAATAGCAAGGATGTTTTTGTTTTGAATTTGAGCAAGTAACTAGGAATATTCTACCTACTCAAAATTCTTTCATGTTCATTTCCTTTTTCTTTTGACATTGTTATCTTACCATCGGTTTGGTAAGTAACCCTATCTTTAGATGTAAAAGGGACGGGTGTGGGTCATCGTATAACCATGATTAGCAATGTTACAAAATATCTTAGCATTTTTCTTTAGGGACTAAGATCATTTTGGAAGGCAGCATAGATAGTGTCATCGAGGGACTATGATATTGTATTTTGCTTGTTTTTGCTAAGATACCTCACATGCATAATATGGTCATTCTTGTAAGGAAACAAAGTGGGTTTACCCTAGGGGTGTTTGTGTGCAAGTGTATTGATTTACATGCGTTGTTTTTGTCTTGATTAGAGTTTGCTATTTGTTGGTTTTAGTATTTCCATACAAAACCCAAATTACTAGCATTTGTATATAAAGCATTTAAATTGCGAAAAACAAAAATACTAAGCTATTACATCTTTTAGGGGAAGGGATATACAAATTACAAATAGGGAATATTGCAAGAAAATAAATCTAAATAATTATTAGAACCATATTGAATTTGAATAAATGTACAAAATTGAATAAATAAAGATGCAAGAATGTAAATGCAAAAATAAATGATTTTGTTTTTTTTATGAAAAGGGTTTTTTATCCTAATTAATTAAAATGAAATAATTAACTAAAAATAAGAAAATTAAGATTAAGTTAGTAAAATAAATTAATTTAAGGAAAATAAGTTTTTTAGGGTTTTTGTGAACTTAATTAAATTAGTTAATAAAAGTAATTAAATAAAATTCCTAAATTCTAAATTGATTTTAATTTATAAGAAAATAAACAATATAATACAATAATTAAAATTATCTAAGTGTTAAAAAAAAAAGAAATTAATTTGTTAAAGAAATGTTTTTTTGTTCTTTTAGTTTTATGAAGAAAACATAAACTAAATAAAAATAAATAATAAAAATATAAATATTTTTGGATTTTTATTAATGAAAATAATAATAATAATAATAATAATAATAATAATAATAATAATAATAATAATAGAGAAAATGTAAACTGAAAATAAAATAAAAAAATAAAGAAAATAAAATAACAAAGGATAAGAAATGGGTCAGGGGTGTAAACAGCAAGGCAGGAGGGTCAGAAAATAGCAAAAAAAATAAAGCCCAAACATTTGGAAGCCCAGGCGCTGCAAGGATAAAAAAAAGTAAGAAAAATGTAAAAAATAAGCAAAAGGTCACACTGGGGCTTGAACCCAGGACTTAAGGGTGACAGGCGCGCGCTTTAACCACTAGGGTGGTGATACATCCGTTAACTTATGTCAAACCATAAATATATATTAGAAACTGCTTCCTGAAAACAACTTCATGTTCAACTTCTAGTCGGACCACCTGCATCTTGTTCATTTCTCATCCATTTTAAAAAATATAAACATGAAACTTGTGGCAAATTTCAACACGATTCCAGAAATGTACATAACTTAAACTAATTCTCAAAAATGAGCATGAATTTCTAATGGTACCAAATCCTGACCTAAATATTTCCAGAGGTTCAGATTCAAAATTCTAACTACTCAAGCAATATAAATTAAATCTAAAGACATGGTTAGCTTCAGGACAATGATATCTACATTTTTTATTCACAAATAAACCATTAATGATGCTTGTATGAAGAGTTCAAAAGTCAGAAAAATCACCTTGCAACAGGGTATCTTTTTGGAGTTTGAGAAGCTTTTGATGAGTTCCAGTGATTGGGTTAGCTTCCTCAAGTTCCCAGGAAGCTAATGTGATGCTTGGCCTGAGCTGAAAGTGGCTGTAGAGTTCTGGAGAAGTCCAAGTGCAAAACTCTGTTTTTGAAAATGGAAGATGGTGTTAATGGTGTTACAGTCTTGTAACAGGGTGTGGGATGAGTTCTAAGTGATGTTTAGAAGCTTTAGAAACCAAAAGGATTGAAAACACACGAGGGAGATGTGAGTTTCAAGTTTTTGGTCAAGTTATGCAAGAATGGAGGTATATGATACAGTTCTGAGTTCTTGTGTGTTTGAGGGCTTAAGCATGCGTACCTTTTGAAGCCAAGGACTTGTACATAAGTAATGAGAAGGTTTGAGTACTTGAGAGGGTCAGAAGTACAAGCTCTAGATTGATTTCTATGTTACTTGATTTTTAAGAAAAGTGAAAGTATGGTTCCAAGATAAAGTACAAGCATGGGCTGAGTGATTGTGAGGCTTGAGACAAACTTATTTTGAGTTATAGGTCGTGTATGATCAGAAGAAAACCATTGCAAGGCTCAAGAACAAATTTTGTGTATAAAGCTACTTTTTCAAAATGGCATTATGCACTTTCTTCCTAAAATGGACATAAAGCACGGGAAATGCACTGAATGCTTGAGTTGAAGCCTCTAACAGATGTGCAAGCATTTAATTATGGAGTTCCTAAAAATTTTGAGGCCTTTAAAGCAAAGATTATGCAGCATAGGTTTGAGATTTGAATTTTGTTCATCACAAAATTTGCCTTGTAAAACAATTGAAACCCCAACTTTTGGCTTTCGATTCTTCTTGCTCACAAATGATCTCAAGGAGTTCTTGGACTTTTTATAAATCTTTAAATGTTCTCTACAACTCCTCTTTGAATCACTTTTCAAAATACAAATGGAACTATGTGAAACTTGGGTCATAAGTTAGGTCAAAATCCTGACCTAAAATGCTCAATATTTTACTAAGTGTTTAGTTTCAAGACCATGACTTCATGGATTAATAACTTGAGATCCAAGAATTTCTATGAGAAGTTGTGTAAAGAAATGGTGTAGATCTCATGGAGATCTACAACTTTCATTTTGAAAGTTTCTTTTGAATCATCTTTCATTATGGTAAAAAATTGGCTTAAAGTTGTGAAAAAATATGAAGTTTTCAACACTTAGAAAATTTTCTAAGTTTGAAAACTTTGACTTTTCAAAATGAAATCTTGTCTTTTTGATTTCTTGATGAACAAGTTTCATATTTTGACAAGTTTTGATGAATTGTGATCTTTGACACTTGGTTTTGACCAAAAAGTCAAATTTTGACTTTTCAGTATACAATTGACTTTTGATCAGTTGACTGAAAATCAACTATCAATCAAATGACCTTGAGCAATGTTTTGAGTAATGCCATTAGGTTAAAATGATGCAATTTAAATCTTGAGATCATGCCTCAAACCAATTAACCATTTGCTAGGTCAAAAATCAGAAATTGCCCTTTCTCAGTCAAAACCCTAATTTTGACAATTTTGCCCTTTTGATGATTTGATCAAATTTCTTGAGGAATTATGGTCCAAACTTGATAAAATAATACATATGAGTTTGTAATGTTGATGTGGATCAAAAATTATGAAGTTTGACTGTAAATTGCCACAGTTGACTTTTTCCCCAATACAACTGATTTTTAAGTCAACTGCTCAATTGACTGAACAAAAATGTGATCCAAGGCTTGAAACTTGACATGAGTAATATTGGGGGTCTATAATGATCCATGAAATTCATATGAGGCATTGAAAGTTCAATTATCCTTGTGCAATCTCAAACCCTAATTTCAGTCATCAGTGCTTAAGGAGGTGTCTTGAGTTTATCAACCCTAGTGCAGTCTTGAACCAAGAGAGATCTTTGTCAGAAAATATTTGATAAGTGAGAGGGAAAATTTTAGGGTACAACACATGGTGTTGAGTCTAACTCCACAAAAATGAATGAATGATGTTAATAATAGTTTGATTAAATTTTAATTCAAATGTGGTTTGTATATTCTTCCCCGCCCCTCTTCATCTTATCCCTTTCTTTTTTTATTGTGCTACATGTTAAGGGATGATGATCTCTATATCATTTATCCAAAAATAAATTACATAGATTTCTATTGACCATCCTCAAAATAGGTGCGAATTCTACATAAGTCCACTTACGATTGCTTAACATAGCGCTAAATTTTGTTCTGATTCGAATAAATGATCATTCGTGGCCCAGACCTATGTTTGCAAGCCCAAGTATGTTAATTTGATCTCTTTGATCCAATAACCTTGAGATTCATTGTGTGGAGGCTTTGGTTCTACCAATCCTCTAATGGATCTATAACACTTTTGGTCAATGCAGATCACTTAAACATCGTTGATCATTAAATGGTACTTTTGAGGATTCCAAATGGATGATATACTTGACAAAAAAGCAAATGCAACTTGTTGTATGGAGGGTTTGGTTCTACCAATCCTCTAATTAGTTCCAAATGCAAGTTTCAAGATGGTCATCCAACTAACCACTAATTATTAAATTGTTTTTACTTTATGCCCTTTTATTTTTTATGCTTTATGTACCATTTACTTTAAGCATTATATTTCATGTCATTTTTATTTTGCTCACTTGAGCCTTTTCTTTTCTCTTCTAAGACACCTAATAATCAACATAAACCATAAAAACCTTTAAAATACTTGGACTATTTGGTTACTATCCTTGGCATTATGGAGTATTAGACTTCTTGGACTTAGGATTAGAAACCTTGGCCTATGTTGGAGACCTTGTGACCTTAATTGATATTTTGTCTGGAGTTCTTGAGGTTTACCTTAAGACATTGGGTTGTTTGTTTTTTTTTTGTGCAGGTTATTGTGGTTACATACTTTGTTTGTAATCTGGAATTCACCCGTATACAGCCGTTACTCTGCCAAATTTTTGTGAAGACCTAATACATTTGAAGTTTGGTTCCCTCAAGATGTCTAGTATCTTTGCTTTCTTGGTTTCAACCCAAAGAATGGGAATTCTATCTTGACTCATAATGTCAAGTATTGGCTTCTTGTTGGTTAGATGGTTCTTCTCCCTAGCTTTTACCTCATGCTTTATGATAGTCTCTTCTTCTCCTCCCATCTTCTTTAATTTCAAAAATCTTCTTCCTCCTTTTGAAAACTCTTCTTGTTTTGAAACTTGAACTACTTTCATAATAAACTTGGACTTAGGTCTGTGCATTTTCAAAAAACCTTTTCATAAATAAACTTCAATCAATTTAATAATACCTTGACATTTTTTTTGTGAGAAGACTAAAAGTCAATCAATCTCATTTCAAATCATTTTTGGCACATTGGCTTTTACTTTAAAAAATTTTCTCAAAAGGTTAGACTCTTGCCGATCCTTGTAGTGATGCAAATAACTATACTTCTACAATATGTAGTGAAGTGATATATTTTCCACTTGGGTGTTGAGTGAGGCATTGTTGATTTTAAAATCCAAGCCATATCCTCCACTTTGAGATGATGCAAATTCTCCTTCCTCATAATTGTGGGTAGTAAGTATGTTTTCCACACGGACAATGACAATGATGTCTTATCTCATAAAATCAACCAACACACTTGTGTTTTAAAATTTTAAAAGAGGAACTACGTGTACGCTGATCCCCTATTGCACGAAAGGTAGTACGTAGGCACTAAAGGTTCACAACCGTGGCGGGTGAAAAAATCATAAAAAACATATTTCTTCTCTCACCTCCACCATCTATTTTACATACAACATTTTATAACCAAAAAATGCAGATTTTACAGATAGGTTCCAGTGGAATACCGTTGTTGTTTAGGATTCTAATACCTTCCCTTTGCATAACCAACCCCCTTACCTTGAACCTTTTCCCCTCTTTTTGGGGAACTCTCTCTTTTCCCATTCCTTTGGAAACAATAAAGCGCGGTGACAATTTTTATTTTTAATCTGTATAAGTCTAGTCAATCCAATGGCTTAGTATTAAACATTTCTACCACTAAAGGATACCCCGGTTCAGCTCTGCGAATGCCCCGATTTAGCTCTACGAATGTCCCGTTTTAGCTCTCGGGGGGTGTGCACTTGTGCGTGCCAAGTCAAATGGCGACTCCGAACTTTCTGAATTCACTTGGGGAATCATGTTTGAAATTGTATATAGCAGGTGAAGGAGGATTCACGCACTGGCCAGGTCATGGTGACCATTATGATGCTTTTATCTTGATTGTAATCGTCTCGTACAACATAATTGGCTTGAGCAGCTTTGCGAGTACATATGAGGAATGCCCCTGTTTGGAGGATCTCTGAGAGGATCTGTGCTGAATAGAAGACCGGAATATTCGTGGCACAATACGATATGAGGTGGCTTGCCCCAATCTCGTGAGTCACGAAATAAATTTCTCTGATTACAGATTCCTTGGTGAGATTTATCGTATCTCGACGTAACTGCCCCAGTTTGTACGAATTCTTAATAGATTTCTCGTTGTAATAGCCCTTGATAGATGACAACTTGAAGAGATTTATCGACGTGATAGCCTCTGATTCATATTAGCTTAAAGAGATTTATCAACGTGATAGCTTCTGATTTAGTATAGCTCGAAGAGATTTATCTACGTGGTAGCCTCTGATTGATAGATTTGAGGGAATGCCCCAGATTTGGATGAACTTGGAGAGATCAAATCTCAACTTGATTGCCCCAGATTGGAGAAATCTACTAACTTCATCCCTAAAGGGTACTCAGATTGTAAATCCCCAAGATGATTTCTCTTAACAGAATCTATGGGCAATGTTCCTCTGGATAAGTCACTTCTCTTGTGACAACTGACTTTTGCTTCGACAAAGTATTTAAGCTTCTCTTCTCTGACAAGTTTGAGCTCTTTACTGATGTTCATTGTGTAAACTTACTTGATGTCAATCAGTTGTTTTGTATGTAGAAGAATGTTTATTATGAGAATGATAATTCTAATGCAACACATATGTAAGTCTTGAAGTTTGAAAGAACTTTGAATGAAATGGTGTCACAACTCTTGTGAACGAATCACTAGCTAGAGAGCAACATTTGCAAATTATTTTTCATGAAAGATAATGCAAGCATATGATGCCAACACAAATATTCAAACATACCTCTTAGGAGTCAGTTAAACGCTATCTCATTATGGAACACTTTCGAATTAACCCGTGCTTCAGTTAGGACTTTTAGGGGTTGTAACGTGGCCTGGTTCACGGTTTTAGAAAAAAGGATTTAAGGCTCAAAATTATTTGGTTCCCACCCATTCTCCATTATGTTCTCCAGTCCTAAGTTCAGTTAACCCGATACAAGAATTTATTTCTCAAAAGACGTGTTTGCGATGGTTAAGGAACCAAAAGGGTTCCTTGTACACGACAATCACTTCACCTTTTGCTTTTGGTGTCTGATCACATGATCTTGTTCTTTTGATGAGGATTTTTACTAGTAATCCTTTTCTTGCCTTTTAGGCTTTTCAATTTATTTCTTTATGTTCCTAACTTTTGCCTGGACAAATTATTTTGAATTTCGATTTGGAAGTCCATCGAGATACCCTAACTTTTGCCTAAGTGACTTTTTTTCAAGTTTTGACTTAGTGGGGCTTTTTGTTTCTTTATTATTCATACTTTCCCTTTTGAACAAGCTATTGATCTTTTTTTCATCTTTGATTTATTGGAAGTGATTATGACTGTCTGATTCTTTGATAGATTAGGGATAGCCATTGTTGTATCGTCATTTGACCTTGACTTCTTGATGTGCGAGAGATATCCACTAGGACATCATTAATTGACACACACTCCTATTAAGTGAAAGTCAGCCATCGTGGTTTTGACTTTCCTCAACCTTTTGATGGATAATCATTGTTGTATCCTTAGATGCGCGCTCTTGATGAGTTTTGTACGCTTGATAAAATTAATTGAACACTACCCGCCCCAGGGTTAAAATGAGGGTTTTTCTAAACAAAAAAGAAAATCCTACCTAGAAGGATCCGAGGGGTTAATGAGGGTCTATCTCCCTTATATCCCCAGTGTTTAGGGATTGAAACAAGGCTTGTACATCGTTAGCAGGGTATTATTCAAAAGAATACCAACCAGAGATTTTTTGCATTTTTAGATTATCGCCATCCTCCCTCAAATCTTTTCCTAAGCATAAAACATAGAAACTTGGCATCAATATGCAAGTAAAAAATTTAAAGAGTGATAATAATGGATGAATAAAAAAGAAAGGAACACTTTAAGACAAGCATACTTAATGCATTAATATTTCCATTCAAAAATAGAAAATTTCTACATGCAAGCAATGTTTAAACAAACAAGAAAGAATACAAATGAAAATGAAGTAAAGAAGCCAATGATTGCCATAGTTCAGGAGACTTGACTCCGTATGGACGTTCTTGATTCTGACGACTTTCTGCAGTCTTGAAGCTTCGATGGACGAGAGAATTCTCCTTCTAATCTGATGTGATCATAACAGTCTCTGAATTGATCCCGTCTTGGACCTTGTCTCTAGATGACATACCTTCTTCAATCGAATGGTCAGGTGCCCCAGAACAATATGCATAGAAGATTCTTTCAGTAGAACGAATGAATGATTTGCCAAACAAATTGGTATAAGCTGCATCGCCAAGCGTCTTATGCCACAAAGAAACAATATAATTCATCTTCTATCATAATAGAAGAGACATCTAACTGGTGAGAAAGAGTCTGGCAGTTGGCCAAATAGGAATTAAACTTTTTAAAGAGATGCCATATAGGTATTGGACTTTATACTTCAACCTCTTTACAGTTTTCAATATCACAACCGGGTAACCAAATCACAAGAGATGTTTGTTGGAGGAAGACCCCAAGAGTTTTACCAATTGAACTTCCACCAGGAGAGGAAATAACTGGATGTAATGCACTAGGATCGCATCAACATGCTCATCCGACTTCTTCTATCTTTTCTTAAAAGCTTTTTTCCATAAATTCACTACTGGAACAAAGAATGGTTGTTGTCGAGCAGATCAGGGAACGCAAAGCTATGGAGATTTCCCCTGATTGAATAGTCGGATACCCCAGCGTGCTAACCACATCTCACATTTGTATCATGATCTAAAAGGCAATTTATAAATGGTACCTAAGTACGGGGTGTAACCCATTGAAACTCAAATAAGTGCGGAAACCAATGATAATGAAGCACTGATATAAGATTAACTCTTCTTCAGGCATGTTCTAATGCCACTAGTAAAACAAGTTTATTCAATTCACTTGGTAAATGGGAAACATCTGCTAATAAGATGTTCCAAGAACCCAAGATTGTGTAGCATTCCATGGTTGAAAGAAATTCAATGACCCAGATCACCTGAGGCTTCAATCGATTATATTCCTTCTTAAAATTCCCGACCACGAGCCAAAGCTTGCATGTATACCATAATCAAACCCATTGAGATCTTCGTATCAGTTAATCCCCCATGAAGTTATTCCATAACTGATCTCTGAACACATACAGTAAGAAATTAAGTCTGAACCTTTGAGGAGGACACCGGGTCTGAATAAGAATCCCCAATCTTCGAGTACCTATTATGCATGCATGAATGTGCATGGGGTGCATGAATGGATGCCATGTCATGTTCTGTCATTTCCAAAGAATTTACACGCTTTAATTTTGATTTTACACAGGTAAGGGATGGAAAAGTTCAACACAAGACTTACAAATATGATTACCTGGAAATAACAGAACATGTATGTTAAGCATGTGGATAACCATGTTATGTATACAAAGACATGAAATCAAAGTTCCATCACTTCTGAATATGACAACTACATTGTTTATGAACCATATGAATATTACAAGATCAGAGGTCTGGCATAACTTCCGCACATACAAGAACCAAGTACCATGTAAATCATAAATTGTATATGATCAAGGCTTCTGGACCACGCGATAATGCTAAGTCTTTTCTGAACATGATTGGAATACCAAGATTGAAGGCCCGAAGAAACCTCCAAATAAGCAAGTCAAGAACTTAGAAAATAAATCCAAGAACCCTATGGTCACCAATAAGATATACGGTCACCATATGAACATAGTCACCAATGGTACCTGTAAAGATTATCCTCTCCCCACTCATGGGTAAAGACTAGGTCAGGGTAAGGCAAAGGTGACGTAGAATCACGGGTCCACCTGAAAGTACTACCAACTTACCCATAACCAAGTGCATACCACATGAATATGCTAGTAAGGACTTGCATCCAATATCCATCATGCTCCACTCTATTCCTAGTGTCCTAGTGAACTATGGCATGGATATTGGGCCTTTTACCTTAATAGTAACACCCACCCAATTAAGATGCAGATCTAGTACAACAGTAGTATATGGAAAACAGTAAAGTGCGATTTATACATATGTTCAGATAATCATGTACAAATGAATAAACAAAAAGCATAAAAATAAACACCCAAGGAAAAGAAAATAGAGCTAGGAACGACTCCGGGATGGGCCAGCAATTAGCCGATCTATCCCCAGTAAAGTCGGCAGCTGAAACAACTAGTTGAAAATCATCAGACAATGAAGTCGCCATCGAGCGTCTTTTATCCCACATGAAAGGGAAGGTGAACATCGAGAAAACCTGATAAGGGAGAAGTAACGGTCTTGCGACCGAGAGATCGGGTAAAGGAATCTATTACGCGAGAGGAAGGTATTAGCACCCCACACGCCTGTAGTACTCTACGGTATCCACTCTTGTTATCTATCTTATGGGTGTCTTTAATTTATGCTTACTGTACTACCGAGGAAAAATGCATGCAAAAGGAAAGAGAAAATAAAGTAGGGAAAATAAAGTTTTGCTTGCTTGAGACCTGCCCTAATGCCTACGTATCCTTTTTGAGAAATCAGAGTTACCGTAGTATGAATCACATATTTTGTTTGTTTTTTGTTTTTTAAGAACAATGTTAATTCCTCCTTCTGCCACAGTTCGACCTTTGGAGACTTGCGTGTTGACACAGAAGTAAATTAACATGTCCTTACCTAAAAATGGTTTTGAGTTACGCCCTCAAGGCAAGATGCCACATTTGATTGGTTTGTGTTTTGTTACCTTGAAAAAGGGTTTAAGTTGTTAACATGTTTTATGATTTGCTGAGAAAAACAAATTTTTAGTTTTAAATGCATATGCAAAAAGGGAAGAAAAAAAGTCTACAGGAGACTAGACTATTTCTAATCCTAATGTTATCATACATTGGTACCACTAAAGCTTGGATTAACAAAAGGGAAATATCTACCTAATGTTAGCATGCATGGTTTGCAACCTAAGGTCTAACTTGCATATGAAAGGAATAAGCATATCCTAATGGAACATGGTATAGAAAGCAAGTGCGCAAACAAGCTCGAAAGAGCACATGCATAAAATGGTAAATAATAGAAGCAAAATTCTTTAGTCAAGGGGAGTGTATCACCTGAGACAAATAAGCAGGAGTGAGATGGAAAAACAAAAATGTGATGTCCAAAGCGATTGAACACCTAACCAAGATATAGAATATCGAGGTAGGCGACAGAAGGCAATATGAACAATCACAGAGTGTCAACATCGGCCAATGCAAACTCTTGACAAAGTGTGGGGGTTTGATTGCGAAATCATTTTCCACTTGATGACTCGATAACAAGAGTCAGCACAACTCTGAAGCATCATGGCGCGTCATGAGTTAAGGATGACATGAACGAAATTGTGGGGATTGATTTCTAACCCCTTCCTACTCGCCTCCTTTTGAAAACTTCAATAAGGGATGGGGGAATAATGCGAGCACAAATGTAAACACATATGCAAAATACCTACACAAAAGGTAGGGGTTTCAAACAAACCACACACAAGTACCACACAATGGCAAACAATGCGGAATCTCCCTAAACGGGTCTTTAAGTAAACCAGAGGGGTTCATGACATGATCAATAACGGAGACCCCCATCATACATCTCTATTCCTACTTCTCATGGCATCCGAAAGCAGTAAAGTTCCTACTTCTCGTGATAACTAGAAAGCGGTAAAGAGATGCGATAAAGTGCGGGAAAATGTAAAATCAGCAGCGGTGACTACCAAAAGAAAGAGAGTCGTCGAAAGCAGACGAAAGTAGTGGAGAAACTGGGAGCACACATCAAGCAAGCTTCACCAAGAAACAACAAAGTTAGAAAAAATATCCAACTAGGATAAAAGCAAACGCGTGTTGTGGATGTAACGCATAATCAGAAGTTCCTGCACAAAGTGTCATAAAATATCACATGCATCTGGACAACATACAATATGATATAAATTTCTCAGGATGATGAGAAGTAAGGCATGTTGCATTGGACGCGATCATAAGCCATATGCTTCGATCACATAACAACTTGTTATGTTACATGACCAAAAGCATCAAAAATATACCTTGCACAATGAACAAACGCGTCAAAAATAATGAGGTATGACGATATGAAAATATGAATGAAAACTAAAAGAAAAAGTATTTTTTATTAGTTTTTTTATGTGAGGAAAAAATTCCATCAAAAACTAAAGAAATTCTAGAAAAAAAACTCCATCATATTCTATCATTTTTATTGTTTCTATTATTCCGATTATCGCCTAAAACTCATTAATTCTTATTAGAAAAAATCAATGAAATAAAATATAGAAAAATCAAAAATTTATGGTCAGGGGGTGCAAGCAGCAGGCTAGAAGTGTGCTGCCAGCATAGATGTTAAGCCCATCAAGCATGAGTCTAGGAGGATTTTTGTTTAAACTAGCTAACTTCTAAACATACTAAAAAAAGTTGGGCTTAGAGGAGTGCACATGTAGCAAGTCCATCAAATTCCAATCAGTCCAATAATCCATCTCAATCCAATTTAATTACAAAAAAAATATTATTATTATTATTATTATTATTATTATTATTATTATTATTATTATTATTTTAAAAGAGAGACTAACAACAAATAAAAAAATGGAAACACAATGTTTGAAGAGGAGATAGCGTTTCTTGTTGTGATTGTTAAGCTTCTTCACAACATTCTCCTTCTTCTATCACAACCACCGCGACTGCGGATCAACCTTGATCGTTCTTCCCCCTCTTCGTCGAAAGCGACATACCACCACCATCCCTCTTCCACTTCAATGAAGCTCAACCATCTTGCCAAATCTCTGATCTCGATTCGTTCTCACCTTCGTCTCATCTCAATGATCCAATTTTTTCCTCGATCTATTGTGTTTCCTTTACTACACATCTAAGTCGAAGCTACGCGAAGAACAATAAAGCTTCAAAGCTTTCTTAATCCAGATGATTGCAGAAGGTTGAAGAAGATGAAGAATGTGAATGAAGCAGAAGATTGAAGTGGGAAAGAGAGAGTCTGAGAGATAGACTCAAAATTGAAAGGTGAATTTTCTTGTTTTTTATGTGATTTGTAAAATGGATCGTAGAATCCTCAAGATTGCGAAAGCATTAACTTTATGTAGTTGGAGGAAGGTTGAATAGTTAGTTACAACAGAACTATCCCTGGCCATTAGATCTGGTTTTCTATTAGAAGAATGAACTGTGCAGATGAGAGGTTGGAGAGTTAGTTTTTGTCACTTTTAACTCGGTTATTTTCTGTTATGTATTTATGATAGCTTGTTAGGATTAGAGGGTTGTTGAAATTCTGTTAGAAACAGTTAGGATGTTCGTTATGAAATTTTGTTATAGGTAGTTTAGATTCGGTTAGGGTTCAATTTTGGAAGTTGGTTAGAGGTTCTGTTATAGGTAGTTGGAAAACAGTTATAGGTGAACTGGAAGTTAGATGGAAACGGTTAGTTAGTTTTTTTCTGTTAATTTTTCCTTTCCGATTTACAGAATTCTGATTTTATTTATTATCATACTAATTTTTCCTTTTGAATTGCTTGGCTGCAAGAATCGATATACGGGGTTGTATTAGTTGACTGTTTTTTTTTGTGAATGCAGATTTGTTTTTAACTAATTGTTTGAGAACTTTGTGAATTTAGCGTATCGGAATACATTTTGATTCACAACTTTTGCGTTTGGAAAATTGTAAGTTGATTCCTATTCATCACACTTTTGGCATAAATACATAAACTCATGAATTGGAGTTAATTTGCAATTTGTTTATTAAATTTTGATACATTAAATGCATGTGGTTTTAAGACTGTAATTCTCGTTTTTAGATCAATCTTGAGGTCACATATTCATGTGCAAGTTCTGGATAACCATCTCCTAGTAATATTCAAGATTAATGCACTAAAACTTTGATTTTCAAATCGATTCATGATGAATTTCAAAATGCGCGTAATGTTGTCTGAAACTTGTATTTCGCATGTTAATTGAGTTTAGGTTTGTGAATAATGCATTGTTGTACTTATTTGAGCATTTCTTCAATATCGATAGCAAGTTTGGATGTTTCTAAACCGGTTTTTGCACCTATTTTCATGAGTACGAGGTTGTTGTCCGGAATGCTATGTTATGCTCCATTGACTTGCTTGCTTTGTCTTGTACATATTCATACTTCATTTTTGTACATATTGCTAATTTTCAGTATCGCATTTGATTTGTTGTTATCTACTAATAAATTTTGTTAGATGTGCATAATTTGAGAAGCAATTTGGATACCATTCACTTTGGTGACGAATACACTTTGCTTGCATATGTTATTCACGCTTCTGACCCTATTTGTTGTTGATGCTAGTTTGTGGCGCCCTCCGAGCTTTCACCACACATTGATTTGCTTTTTGAGGATTTTTATTATCCGTTTAGTATGGTTTCAGGCCATTTGTTGTAATATTACATTTACCGCTTTCTAGAGATCATGTATAGTAGGGGCATTTATAACTTTCTAGAAATCATGTGAAGTAGGAAGCAGGAAATAAAGAGTGTGCGCTCGAAGTCGCTGTTTAAAGACCTGTAGCAGGCATTCCGCACTTTATTTGCTATATGTGTTGTACTTGTGCTTGTTTCCTTGGTTTTTGATCGATGAGTCACTCAATTTAAAAATTGAGATCACGACTTCACTCTCAGTGCATGCTCCCTATAGGATTTTATCACTTTCCTTGATTTCTTGTTGATAGATGAGTCACTCAATTTAGAAATTGAGATCACGACTTTGATCTCAATGCATGCTCCCTGTAGGATTTTATCGCTTTCCTTGATTTCTTATTGATAGATGGGTCACTCAATTTAGAAATTGAGATCACGACTTCTCTCTCATTGCATGTTCCCCATATGATAGTTTTTTTAGACTTTCTTTGGTATGCTAACCTAGATAGGATCTCTCTAGGTATGCTGTCTTGAGCTTATTAGCTTGCTTGCTGGATTTCGTCTTTGTGTGCATGTTTTTAGATGATATACCCTCGGCATGTTCCCTTAGGAGCTCTCGATTCAACTATAGATGATGATTCGAGATAGACATAGTTTTAGGTGATAGACCCTTGCTATGCTCCTTTAGGACTTCTTGATTCATCTATAGATGATGAGTTGAGATAGACATTAGGATTTTTATCCAAGCATGTCAACATAGGATTGTTTTCTTTTCCTTTGCATCCTTATATTTAAAACAAAAACTTTCTTTTTTTTAGCAAATGCACAAAACATCTAACAATTTTCAAATCCTTTTTTAAGGTAAAAAATATCAACCAATGCAAACTCTTTTGTGCCTTCTGGCTTTTCTTTCAAACCTTTTTCAAAAGAACATGTTAATTCACTTATGTGCTGACGCGTAAATTTCCAAAGGTCGAGTTGCGACAGAAGGCGAAATTAATATTGTTCATTAAAAAATACAAACCAACAAAAACTTTTGAAGCCGAACTACGGCTGCTCTAATTCCTTAAAAGGGATACGTAGGCATTGCGGTAGGGCCCGAGCGAGCACAACTTTTATTTTCCCTTCATTCTTTTCTCCCTTCTTTTGCATGCATTCTCTGTATAGTTTAGATATAGATTTGAAACACAACCTTTGTTTAGAACAACATGAGTGGATACCGTAGAGTACTACGTGCATGTGGGGTGTTAATACCTTCCCCTTGCATAACAGACTCCCTTACCCAATCTCTCGACCGCAAGACCCTGATTTCACCCTTCTCAGGTTTTCTCGATGTTTACGTTTCCCTTTCGGTGGGATAAAAGACGTTTGGTGGCGACTTCATTGATTTTATTATCAGTTGATTGTTCAGCCAGTTATTTCACAAGTCCCAGATTGTTGATGTTCAATGTTAAAAAGAAAATCTATCTATTGTACCCCAAAATTTTCCCTCTCATTTATCAAGAATTTGCTCACAAGATCTCCTTGGACTCAAGTCTGCACTAGGGTTTGATCAGCTCAAGACACCTCCTTAAACACTGATGACCAAAATTAGGGTTTGAGATTGCACAAGGATATTTGAACTGCCAATACCCCATATGTCTTTCATGGATCATTATGGACCCCCAAGATTACTCATGTCAAGTGCCAAGCCTTGGATCACACTTTTGCTCAGTCAATTGAGAAGTTAACCTAAAAATCAACTATATTGGGGAAAAGGTCAACTATGGCCAATTTACAGTCAAACTTCATAATTTTTGTTCCACATCAACATTTTAAACCAATATGTATCATTTGATCAAGTTTGGACCATAATTCCTCAAGAAGTTTGATCAAATCTCTAAAAGGGCAAAATGGTCAAAATTAGGGTTTTGATTGGGAAAAGGGCAATTTCTGATTTTTGACCTAAAAAATGATCAATTGGTTTAAGACATGATCTCAAGAGTCCAATTTCATCATTTTGACCTAATGATATGGTTCAAAACATTGCAAGTCCATTGGATTGGCAGATGAATTTTGCAGTCAACTAATCAAAAGTCAATTGTATACTGAAAAGGAAAACTTTGACTTTTTGATCAAATTCAAGTGCCAAAGATCATAATTCATCAAAACATGTTAAAATATGAAACTTATTCATCGAGAAATCAAAAAGTCAAGATTTCATTTTGAAAAGTCAAAATTTCTAAACTTAGAAATTTTTCCAAGTGTTGGAAATTTCATATTTTTTCATAACTTTGAGCAAGCTTTTCACCATGATGCAAGATGATTCAAGAGAAACTTCCAACATGAAAGTTGTATATCTCCATGAAATTTACAAATTTTCTTTACACAACTCCTTCCAAAAATTCTTGGATCTCAAGTTATAATTTTATGAACAAGTGGTCATGAAACTAAACACTTAGTGAAATTTTGCCCTAATTTGGTCAGGATTTTGACCCAACTTCATGGAACTTTTTCATATAGTTCCAAGGGGAATCTCCAAAATCAATTCAAATATGGGTTGTAGAGCACACTGCAAGCTTTCCAAAATGTCCAAGAACACCTTGAGATCATTCTTGAGTAGGGAGAATCTCAGAGATGAAGTTAGAGTTTTATCACTTTAATTACAAGTCATTTTAGTGATGAACAAAATTCAAATTGAAACTATGCTGCATAAACACTACTTTACAGGCCTCAAACTTGTTAGGTACTCCATAATTAATGGTTTACATAGCTGTTAGAGGCCTCACTTCAAGCATTCAATGCATGGACATGCTTTATATCCATTTTGGAAGAAAGGTTATATTGTCATTTTGATAAAGTGACTTTTTGTATAAAACTTGTTCTTGAGCATTGCACTTGTTCTCTTCTGATCAAACAAGTCCTATAACTCATGAGAAATGTTTCAAACACTTACAATCACCCATCCCATGCTTGTACCTCTTCTTGAAACTTGTTTCCCTCTTTTCTTCAAAATCAAGTAACTTAGACAAAAGCTAGAAACTTGTACTTCTGATTGTCCAAAGCTCTCAAACACTTTTGTTTATACATACACAAACCATTTGACACAAACACACAAATGCTTGACCACTAAAAAGAGCTAGAACTCAGAAACACATTTCATACTTCCATTTTCACACAAACTAACCAAAAACTTGAAACTCATAATTTACTCGTGCGTTTCTTGACCTTTTGGTTTCTAAATCTTCTAAATATCATATAGAAGTGATCTCACACCCTGTTACAGAACTGTAACACCATCCTCCATTTTCAAAAACAGAGCTCTGCACATTGACTTCTCCAGACCATTTCAGCCATCCATTGCTCAAGCTAATCATTGCATTAGCTTCCTGGGACCTCAAGGAAGCTAACCTAATCATCGCCATCACTTGAAACAAGCTCAAACTCAAAACAGATTTCCAGTTTTGAGGTAAATTTTCTTAACTTTAAACTCTTCATACAGGCGTCACCAATGATTTATTTATGAACAAAACATGTAGATATCATTGCCCTAAAGCTAACCATGTCCATAGCTTCCATTAATTTTGCTTGAGCTTATAGAATTTTGAAACTGAAATTTCTGAGATTTTTAGGATTCAGATTAGGGCCACTAAAATTCATGCTTATCTTTGATATATATAGTTTTAATGTTTTACATTTCTGAAACCATGAGAAAATTTTCTACAAGTTTCATGTTTACAGTTTTCATTTTTGATGAGAAATGAGCAAGTTACAGTTGGTCTGGCTGGAGGTTGAAGAGTAAGTCATCAGGGCGCGTTTTGCCTTATATATTTATTGATTTGCCTATGCTAACAGATGTATAGTCACCCCAGTGGTAGAAGCGCGCGCCTGTAACCTTTGGGACCTGGGTTGGAGCCACAATGGTACCCTTTTAATTTTTTCACATTTTGCTTTCTGATTTTTGTCTTTTTGGCAGGCGCTGGGCCTCTTTGGGCCTGGCTTGTTTTTATTTTTGCTAGCTAACCCCCTACAGGCTGTTTCGCCCCCTGGCCCAAGTTTATTTATTTTTCTATTTTCATTTTTATTTATTTCATTTTTATTTTCTTAAATATTTTTCCTAATGTTAAAAAATCACAAAGAATTAGATTTTCATTATTACTTAGTTTATTTTATTTTTCTCACAAAAAAATATTTTATTTAACTATACTTTATTTTTATTAACTAGTCTTGTAAATTTAATTAAAACTAGGTTAGTATTTATTTTTCTTTTACACCTATCAAAATATATTTATTTATATATAAAAAAGGCTAAAAATATTTTATAAAGCTATAAATATTTTCAAGACAAAAATACCAAAAAATACTTTTCTTAAACTCATTTTCTTTTGATTAATTAATAGAACTAGGGTTTTATTTAAAATCTTTTCTTAATAAATTTAAGTTTAATTAATTATTTTCTTTAATTAATTAGGTTAAGACAATTTCCCCTTCTCTTATGAAAACCAAACAAAGATCCATTTTCTTTATATTTTGCATTTTTGTACATTTATTCATTTTGTACTTTGTATTTACTTATTTATTTGCACATTGATACCAATTCAATATGGTTGTAATAGACTAATTAGGTTTACATTCTTGCAATCCTCATTCAATTTGTACACCCCCTCCCACAAATGTTGTAATAGCGTAGTAACTTTAAATTATGCAATTTATCGCTTTTATATACAAATGCTAGTAATTAGGGTTTGTATGGAAAGACTAAAACCAATACTTAAAAAATCCTAATTTCAAGACAAAATCAAGCATGAAAATAATACACTTGTACACAAGCACCCCTAGGGTAAATCCACTTGGTTGCCTTTACAAAATGGTCATATTACGCATGTGAGGTATCCTAGCAAAAACAAGCAAATATAAGATCATAGTCCCTCGATAACGCTATCTAAGTTGTCTTTCAAATGATCTTAGTCCCTAAAAGAGAATGCTAAGATACCTTGCAACATTACTAATCATTGTTATACGATGACCCACACCCGTCCCGTTTACATCTAAAGATAAGGTTACTTACCAAATCAATGGTAAGATAACAATGTCAAAGGAAAAAGAAAATGAAAAAGAAAGACTTTTGAGTAGGTAGAATGCTCCTAATTACTTGCTCCATTTCAAAACAAAACATCCTTGATATTTTCAAAACAAACACCTACACTTTCAAACATCTTGCAAACTTGAAAACATTTTCAAAAGATCAAACTTCTTTGTATACATTCTTACAAACAAGAATCATTACAAAGATTGCCTAAACAATGACCTCTTTACAAAATACTTTCAAAAAACCACACAAAGCATAATTTCAAACAAAAGCAAGTGATCTAGCAAGTAACTAAGATCCCATGAAAAACCATGGATGAAAAGGGTGCTAATATCTTCCCTTTTCATAATCTACCCCCCGAACTCAAGAAATAAACTCAAAGGTCTTTTCTGTACTTTTCACCTTTCCTTTTGGATAAAAGAAAAGTCGATGGCGACTCTTGCTAACCGCAACATTTGCGATAAAACGCAAAACCTTCAAGTCAGTTCTCCCACCGTATCACAGAACTGGCGACTCTACTTGGGAAAATTTTAAAATTGGGGTTACCTTAGGTTTAGATCATATTTACCTGCTTTCATTGTTTGACTTGTATGCTTTACATTATGGTCCTTTGTTTTGGTTTTAATCCTCTACCCGGATTTAGGATACATTATAGGTAAGTAGCAATACATTATGGAAACTGTGTGGGGTATACCAACATGGTCTAAGCAATAGCTACGTTAGTGCGACATATTTGTGGATACTAATAGCTCTTGAGTTAATCAAGGATAATACGGGGCCGCTGAGTGATGTCATCAATTACTAATGAACTTTTAGAACCATTACTTGACCAACTTGGCCTTTAGGACGTAGTGAGATGACCGGCTTTGGTGCAGTCCGAAGTTGGTAGATACTCGATACTACACTCATTGAGGTTTGGTTTCTTGGGATATTTCGGTCTCCACTAAAGAGGCTTGTGCTGAAACAATGACCAAGGAAACAAACCAGTGATATTGAGCTCCTTAGAACCCGGTTACTATTACTAGGACAGGTTGAGCCAACTAAACTTCAAGAGGGTACTTACCTATGAGACTCCATGCAAGCCTAAACCTAAGGACTTTTTTGCTTTGTTTGTATATACATACTTGTACATAACATCATGAACATCATAACATCATACACATTCACTAAGCATTTCAAGGATCTTAGGATTTATCTTTGTTCTGTTTTGTAGGATATGGATTCTCTTCGCAGGAAAACTATTCAAGTCAACCTTGTAAGGATCCCTCCACAACTTAAGGAGCTAGATTCAAGTATTCCTGAAAACTCTCCATTCACCGAGAGACATGGTTTCCTACTCAAATTGGTCACCTCTATCAAAGATGAGGACATGATGAAGGTGCTCTTTCAGTTCTTTGATCCTTTAGACCATTGCTTCACATTCCCCGATTATCAACTTGTACCTACTTTGGAAGAATTCTCCCGACTCTTGAGGATTCCCATTCTCAATCAACTACCTTTCAACGGTACAGAAAGAGACCCAAAGCCAGAAGATATTGCTCAAGCTTTACACTTGAACTCATTTGATGTCACAACTCATTGGGAAACAAGGAGTGGTGTTAAAGGTTTCCTAGCAAAGTTCTTGTTCGAGAAAGCCAAAAACAGTTGGAACTCCTTGGATTTTCAAGCCTTTGAGGAAATTGTGGCTCTCCTTATTTATGGGATGGTTTTGTTTCCAAATCCTGACCAACTCATAGATGTGAACGCCAACAAAATCTTCATATCCCGCAACCCAGTGCCTACATTGCTAGGGGACATCCTACATTCTTTTCACACTCGCACTATGAGGAAAAGAGGTGTCCTTATGTGTTTTACTCCTCTCTTGGCAAGATGGTTTATTTCGCATCTTCCCCAATCTGTATTAAAGAACGAGCAAGGTTCAAGGTGGTCAAAAAGATTGATGATGCTCAAACATTCAGACATTCATTGGTGCTCCCAATCCATAGAGAATGTTACTATTGTCGACCGTTGTGGAGAATTTCATAATGTCTCTTTACTTGGCATTAGGGGAGGTATCACCTATAACCCCTGCTTAGCCTTAAGACCGTTTGGTTATGCCCGAGGGGATGGCCTGCACGAGATGTTGATTTAAGGTTTGGTATTTGACTACAAGAGCAACGATCAAGGTCTTCTCTAGAGATTTATCTGAGCTTGGAGAATGTTGAACAAGGTAGATAGCAAGACATTGGGGGCATAATAATTTCATCCCTCTTGAGCCTTACCTCAAATGGGTACAAACTCGTGCTCAGAGTCTTATGATGCCTTATCCCTCCATTCTCCTGGTAATCATTGAGCCTGTCATGGAAGGATATGTTCCATACACTATCCTACATCCTGACATGCCCACCTCCCTTGAATACCTACAAAGGGATTGGATACAACTCAAGGGGGGGCAAGATACTTTTGAAGCCCAATTCTACGCAAGCGAGAAGAAGGTTTTGGAACTCACTAAGCAACTTCATGAGGAGAGGAACTTGAATGCCTACATCGCACCAAAAAGGATGTGTACTACCTTTTTATATTAGAGTTTTTGTATTATTTTTCCCAAGAAGGCATTGATGTACTCAAAGCTTTAATTTATTAATATAACGTGTGTTTCCTTTTTGTCTAAAACGAATTTGAATCTTTAAGATCCTTGAAATCATTGCATACGCATTTACCATTCATCATAACATAAGCAGGTTTCTTGCAACAAGTCTCCCCATCTCTCTATTGTTTATTTCAGTAAGATGGATCTCAAGCAAACGGTAAAGGACCTCCAAGCTCAGAATGCACAATTTCAACAGATGTTCTTAACTCTAGCCATATGACAAGAAGAGTTGAAGACTTTGCTGGTGGAAGAGAAAAAGAAGAAAAAGAAAATAATCGGAGTTCTAAACATGGGAAGAATATTCCAAGGGAAAACAAGAAGAGCCTTAGACTTCGCAACGACATCCGGTGAGAAAGACAATCAAGATGGGAAAGGAAAAGAAACAGTTGTCCAGTCAGAGTTAAAAGAGAAAGAAGAAGACTATTCTGAAGAACAATATCCTCCAGCCGATGACAAGTATAAGTATCTAGAAGAGCGGTTAAGTGCAATGGAAATCTAAAAAGTTCCTGGATTGGACTTTGAGGAGTTGGGATTAGTATCGGGGATTGTCATTCCTCCAAAATGAAAAGTGTGATACGGTGGCCAGAACCGGGATCGTGGTTTCCCTATTTGTTAAGGAATTTGCTGGTTTGAGTTTTGCATTTGTGTTTGCAAAATGTCGCGGTAAGCAAGAGTCGCCACCGACTTTTATTTTATCCAACAAGGAAAGGAAAAAAGCACAGAAAAATTCCTTTTTAGAGATATTTCTGAGTACGGGGGTAGATTATAGAAAGGGAAGGTATTAGCACCCTTTCTATCCGTAGTTATCTACGGGCTCTTAGGTACTTGCTCATCATTTTCAAAATTGTTTTCTTTGTGTTTGTGTGCTTTGAAAAGTTTTTGTTTTGACTTCGATTTAACTCTTGCTTCTATCTTCAAGAGTGTAATGAAGTGTTTTTGAAAACTTTGTTTGTAAAGGAGTGTAAGTGTGAAAATTTTGTTTGGAATGAGCAAGTACTTAAGAGCTAATCTACCTACTCGAAAAAAGAATCGTTCTATGTTTGTTTCCTTTAGACAATGCTATCCCACTATTAGTGAGTAGGTAGCACCGTCGTTGGAGTTTTGAGGGTCAATTCGAAAAGGGACGTACGGTCACTAAAGCAATGTTAGGACGTCTTAGTAATAACCCTAATGCCTTAGATCAATTATTCGAGGCAACAATTTCGGGGCAACCATTCCGAGGCAACTTTTTCGATTCGGGACTTTGATCTTTGTTTAGACACAAGGACGACCACTAAAGCATCCTATAGTCAATGACCGTTTACCGAAGGCAACCAAGTGGGAGTGTACCCTAGGAGTGCACATGTGCGAGTGATTCAATTTCAGATTATTTTATCTTTGCATATTTAGGGTGACCTAACTGTTTTAAATTTAGTCATACATTCTTGTCATGCATCCTATTATCATACATCTAACAGTTAATTGTTTGCGGAATTTTAAAGTGCGGAAATTAAACTACGCTATTACAAGGCTTCAGGTATTTACATAGCCAAAAACAAACCCTTTAAAAATAAAGCGATAATGAAAAGTAAAAGTCCTAATTAAAACTAATACAAACTGTGAGCAGATACAATAATTGGATAAAAAATAGAATAAAGCGCGCGATGACAAATTAGATCGAATGCGAACTAGGGTTTTGACCCTTCTATCCTAATGAAAAGAGAAAAAAAAATTTGGTGATTTTTTTTATAAAAGAAAATAAGTTTTCTAAATTAAATATGCAAATTAATTAGTTAATTAAATTAATTAATAAAAATAATTACATGACCTATTTTTGTGTTTTTGATTATCTTTAAGAAAAGAAAGAAAAATTAAATGTGGAATAAAAACCTAATTATTCTAATCATTTTTAATTATGTACAAAATAATTAAAGTTGTCTAAATTAATAACCTAATTAAATAAATTAATTTTTTACTAAAAATAAATATCCTAAATTTAATTGGATGAAAAATAATATTTTTGGTGATTTTTTTTTTATAAAAGAAAATAATTTAATTTGTTAGTAAAAATAAATAAAATAATTAGATGAAATAATTAAATAAAATGTAAAAAAGAAAAAGAGTAGGAAATGGGCCTGAAAAGCATTTTTTTGGGGGGTGCAAACAGCCAGATCTGGGCCCATTTGAATGAGGTCCGCGTTGACCTTTGAGATCCAATGTGATGCGTTTGACTTGACTCATGATGTACCTTCAGATGATGGCCATCAGATTTGGCCATCTGACATTTGGCATGATTGATGATGAGGATGTATGGTGGACCCCTGGTTTCTATAGGCATGAGATTACCTGAAATAAATCAAGAAAAATCACAAATGTTGGAGGAAGGGGTCGAACCCCTGACCTCAAGCACTCTCACGCCTTAAGCGCATGCCTGGCTACCATTGTACCATTTGTTTTTGTTGTACATAATATACATAATAATAATAATATATGAAACAAGTGAAGCAATGGAATTTTTGCGCAAAAATTCAAATGGCCAAATCAGATGAAGCCACGTCTTCGTCTCCTTCCTCTCTCTGTGGCTAAAGGTTTGGGAACCTATACCTACGGACAACGTCCGTCGCTACAGCCCTGCCATTTCTCAAAATCTCATACACGTGATATAAATGACCACCAAGGCCATGAATGGACTCGTCTAGTTTTGCTGAGCACAGTGGTGGCCCTTTCATGGCCCAATTTTGCTTGTACGCCAAGATCCCAATTCAAGCTTGCAAACCCTAATAATGGTGAAACTCCATACAAGCCATGAAAATGCAATTAAACCATACAGAAAGTTTACAAATGTGATTGTGATCAAGAATGTATAATTATTTTATGCTATAAGTGCAAGAACAATGTTATTCGATTTCAAAAAGAGAGTTATGTCGTGGATGACTTACAGTGCGATTTGGGGCTTGAAAACCCTTGGTTTTGATTGCTTTGGCTTGCTGAGAGTCCCAGGAAGCAAATGGAATGGTCAAGAAGTCTTGAATTGGCCTGGAACAATGAAATCAATCTTGCACTTTTTCTTGATTTTTTCAAATGTTGCTCTGCTTGCTGCGCCTGTTTCTAACCTAGTTTTTGATCTGCATTGCTTCTATTTGTACCAAGGAGTGAATTAGGTTTGAAAGAATGCATCCAATCTTCCTCCATCAATGAATTTAATTGTGATTTAATCCTCCTTTAAATCTTTCCAAAATTGGCCTAAAACCAATCTTTTTGTCCACCCTAATGCCTTGCACGAGTTTGAATACTTGCTAGCTATAATTGAAACCTGAAACAAGCACAAAATCTCTTTCTTTCAATATTTTGGATTTTATATGATTTGTTTTGATTTAAATTGAATTAATTCAAACACAAATCAAAATAAATAATAAAAATAATATATGGACAAGTGGAAAAGGTTAGAGCTCGTGGACTATGTTGCCAACTCAAAACAAGTGAAAAAGATTGGGCCCATTTGGCAAAAATTGAAGTTTTGGGCATAGTTGACTTTTGGCAATTTTGCAAAAAAGATCAACTTCAGCAATGCATAACTTCCTCAATTATAACTCTTTGGAGGTGTTCTTTGACTTTTTAGAAAGCTTGAGATGTCCTCTAATCAACCCTTTTTGCATCATCTCAATTTTATATTCCATGCTCATGTATGAAGCTTTGACAAAAAAGGTGTTTTTGTTGACTTTTCCAAATGACCTATAATTTCCAAATTCATAACTTCTTGTGAGTGCATATTTTGAACTTGAGAGATGATAATGGATTGTAGGGGATTTCATCCTATTAAAAATGAGCTTTGGATGGGTAATTTCTCATAAAGTATGAGAAAGTTATGCTTGGTCAAAGTTGAGTTGACTTTTCCTACAAAACCCTAATTTAGCAACTTTTGAGTCTTGATGAATTATGAGCAATCCTTGATGAATCATGATCAAACCTTGATAAAATGATAAAATATACTTCAAAATGAGTATGTTGACCAAAAATCTTGAAGTTTGACTATATGTGGGCCACAGTTGACTTTTGCCCTAGCACAGTCGATTTTCAGGCCTTTGAGCAATTGACTGAGCAAATTTTCTTTGTAGGGCTTGAAACTTGACATGGATGATCTTGAGAACATATTAGGATATTGGTGAGAATTTGGAATCCCTTGGACTCAAGCATCTTGATGCAACATGAAACCCTAATTTGAGGTAGACTGCCTTAGGAGAGAGCTTGTTTGGCCAACACGTGGACTACCTTGAGCAACTTGAGGATCTTTCTTGAAATTTATTGAGAAATATGGGAGGGAAAATTTTGGGGTACAACATCTGACACTATTCAATCTTATTAAACCTGAGGATGTAGAAAGGCTTTTGTGCCTTTCGTGATCCGAATGTGGAAGATGATTGAACACTAGAGTTCCCAGATATTTGCACTCGCATGAAGTAGTGCCCGTCTTGCGATGTCGGGAATGGGCTTAAAGATGGCATCCGAAGGAGTGTCGATCTCATAAGAGATTCCTTAGCGAGAGCTTTTATACCTGTCATTGAGGAAGATTCCGCTGGGGAAGGTTGATCTCTGTCTTGGGAGAAATAGAATTTTAGGAACTTCAGTCGTCCATTATTCTACTGGGGAATCATCTTTGTTGAATTTTAGGAACTTCGGTCATCCGTTATTCTACTGAGGAACTGTCTCTTAGTCGAGGAGATGAAAATGAACTGTTATCTGGTCATGGTCCAGGCTTCATAGTAATAGGACCGATTGTTATCTGGTCGTAATCCAAACTTTACAGACTTACTGTGGATATGAGATTAAACTTGTTATCTGGTTGTAATCCAGGCTTTGCAATTTCTCAATTCTTATCTGGTCGTAATCCAGTCTTCAGAAGGAATTCAAATGTTATCCCGTCGCATCCGGGCTTTAACTTGAATTTATGGCACACTAATATCCGGTCGACTCCAGGCTTCTTAGTATCTGTTCAGGCAAACTGCTATTCGGTCAAAATCCAAACTTTGCAGGGTCCTATACTGCTATCTGGTCGCAATCCGGGCTTCAGTCCTTTTACCGTTATCCGGTCGTAATCCAGGCTTCATGGTGTTTCGTACTGCTGTCTGGTCGTAATCCAGGCTTCATAATACTTTACTTCTTATCTGGTTGTAATCCAGTCTTCAGAACACTTTACTTCTTATCTGGCCATAATCCAGTCTTCATAACACTTTACTTCTTATATGGTCGTAATCCAGTCTTCAGAAGAGATCAAATGGCTATTCGGTCGTAATCCGGGCTTTCCTTTGGCTTTGGGCCAACTAACATCTGGTCGTAATCCGAGCTTCATAGTATCTGGACGGGTGAACTGCTATTTGGTCGTAATCCAAGTTGCACAGTATTCCTTACTATTATCTGGTTGAAATCCAAACTTCACAGTGTCTTTAACCGCTATCTGGTCGTAATCCAAGTTTCACAGGAGCTTGTATTACTGTCTGGTTGTAATCCAGGCTTCACAATAACTTGTTGAGCTGTTATCCGGTCGTAATCCGGGTTTCACGGCTTGTTTTGAGAGATACCACTATCTGGTCGTAATCCAGGCCTTGCGGTAGTCTGATACTGTTATCCGGTCGTGATCTGGGCTTCGCTATATGCTGTAGGAATCAAGATATTATCCGGTCGTACCCGGGCTTTATAGCTTTAACTTTTGTGAGAATTTGATTGTATCTCTCCTGAAAGGTAAAGGTTAGCTGCATGTAATGCATGATATGTATCAGGCAATGATGTTCTTAAAATAAATGAGATTGTGTTGTATGATGCGTATATGCATGTGTCATGATGTATGGAAATGTGATGTTTTTAGCTAGGGAAAATAAATCACGGATTTCTACTGGAGAAAAGAGTTGAATTCTTCATTTCCGCTGGGGATAGTGAATGAAGATGATTGTGAGAATAAACCCGCAGGAGAGGATAACTCCGTCGGGGAATAAACTGACGAAGAAATGACTCTGTGGGGAGGTCATGCTCTGCTGGGGATTCCGCTGATAAATTCAGCTGGGGATGAATTACCGTTGCTGGTGGTAGTGAACCCTGTTGGGAATTGATTTTATGTTTGTGAAAAGAATGAACTCCGTTGGGGATGATCTTTTAGTTGCAACTTCATTGGGAATAATCTTTTTGACTGTATTGGGACAGTCTTCCAGAGTCTACTGGGGATGATTCTCCAAACTCCACTGGGGAAGATTTTCCAGACTCCATTGGGGATAATTGTCTAGTGCTAATGATGGATAAACTCTTCTTGGGGAGAATATTTCCGAATCATTCGCGGTTGTGAGCCTCTGCTGGGGAGAGTTAACATTACTGTATTTTTCTTACTCTGCAGGGAGTGAATGTTCCTATAACCGTTTTCTCCAACTAGGTCTATCCCGATACCTGGTGAATAAAGCAATTGTAAGGTTTGGACATTTCTTGTTTTCCCCTATTTCTGATATTACGAGTAATCGTCTTTTGTTTCGCATGTAAATATTCATGAGCAGCAATTAATGTCAAATGCATATATCAAAAATGAACATTGGATGTTCTTGCAAAACAAAACAGAAAAAGGAAAATAGTTCGAAATTTCTTTGTGAAAAGGAATTGTATTATCTTTGAAGTTTGGCCTGTAAATAGGCGTCTTTTGTACAAGAGGCTGGCGTCCTAGTAAGAGAACGCCGTCGAATAATAGAGTTTATACAATTTGTGAAAAACAAAGAAAAACAGCTATGTGAATAATCCCACTGGGTTCTAACTCTGCTATCACCTTTATGTCCTCGAGCATCTCATCACTTTGCTACTTGGTTGAAGGTAGATCAGATTGATTAGTGTCGTCCGAGCTTGATAGTCGATACTAGAGTCTGGTTGTAAGGTGATCCAATGAGACATAGTGTTATGCTTTATTCCCTAATTTTTTCCTGGACCGCCCTTTCAGGTTTTCAGTCCACCGGGATACCCTTTTTTGCCCAAGCCGCCTTTTCAGGTTTTTGACTTGCCGGGTGTACAAATTTTTTCATTTTCATCCCTTATTTTTTCCCGAACCCTTTTGGTTCACCGGGAAGCCCTTATTTTTTCCTAGGCCAGTCAACCTAGAGGGTCTTTGATTATGCGTAGTATTTTTTCACTATGTCTGCATTGATGGGGTGAGGGAGGTCGTCACCATCCATGGTGGTTAGAATCATAGCTCCTCCTGAGAAAATGTTCTTAACCACAAATGGCCCTTCGTAAGTAGGGGTCCATTTGCCCCTGGGATCACCTTGTGGCAGTATTATGTGCTTGATTACCAGATCCCCAACTTGATACTCTTTTCGTCTAACTTTCTTGTTAAATACCTTGATCATCCGCTTTTGATACGTCTGACCATGACAAATAGCAGTAAGTCTCTTTTCGTCGATTAAATTCAGCTGATCAAGTCGGGGGTCTGGATCCAGTCGTCCTCGCTCAAACCTGCATCCTTCATAATCTAAAGAGAGGGTATTTGAACTTCAATGGGCAAGACTGCCTCCATGATATATACCAAGGAATAGGGGGTTGTCCCTGTTGACGTCCATGCTGAGGTACGGTACCCATGAAGAGCAAACGGTAACATCTCATGCTAATCTTTGTATGTCACTGTCATCTTCTGCACAATCTTCTTGATGTTCTTATTAGCCGCCTCAACATCCCCATTCATCTTCGGCCGGTAAGGAGAAGAGTTGTGATGCTGTATCTTAAACTGCTTGTAGAGCTCGGTGATCATTGTATTGTTGAGATTTGTACTATTGTCCGTAATGATCCTCTCTGGTACACCATATTGACAGATCAGATTGTGCCGAATAAATCGTGCCACGAAGTTCTTGGTTACTGTAGCAAAAAAAGCTGCTTCAACCCATTTGGTAAAGTAATCAATAGCTACCAGGATGAAACGATGCCCGTTAGATGTTGTAGGTCTGATCTCGCTGATCATATTGATGCCCCACATTGCAAAAGGCCAAGGAGTTTTCAAGACGTTCAGAGGAACTGGAGGTATGTGCACCTTATCAGCATAGACTTGGCACTTATGACAGGTCCGAGAATGCTGATAACAGTCGGCTTCCATGGTAGACCAATAATATCCTGCCCGAAGGATTTTCTTCGCCATGGTATGTCATTGGAATGAGTCCCGAAAGTACCTTCATGTAACTCTACCATAATCCTTTCTACTTCGTTCTTATCCACACATCGCAGCGAGGTTCAATCATGATTAAGTTTATAAAGGATGCCATTACTGATGAAGAACTTCTCCGCGAACCATCTCAGAAACTTCTTGTCATTAACAGATGCACCCTCAGGGTACTCTTGAGCCTAAAGATACTTTTTTACCTCGTGAAACCAGGGTTTATCTGTTACTTCTTCAATCTCGATATCACAGCAATGTGCGAGTTCGTCCATCCTCTCGATGGTAATCTGGGGAGCCTCATTGTCCCGCTTGACCTTGAACATAGAAGACATCGTAGCTAGGGCATCCGCCAACTGATTCTCCTCTCTGGGGAAGTGTTCAAAGGTTATCTCCTCGAAGTGTGGAAGCAACGTCAGTATATACTCCTTGTAAGGAATAAGATTTAGGTGTTTCATATCCCACTCGCCTTTGATCTGACTAATCACGAGAGCGGAGTCTCCGAGTACACTTAAGAACTTAATCCTTAGGTCAATAGCTGCTCGAAGACCCATAATGCATGCTACATACTGCACCATGTTGTTGGTGTAGTTAAAACATAGTCGGGCGGTGAACGGAGTATGAGAGCCTTCAGGAGATATGATCACGGCGCCAATGCCATTACCCAAAGAGTTTGAAGCTCCATCAAAGTACATAGACCATTGGGATCACTCCTCAGGTCCTTCATCCAGTCCAGGTGTTTCACAATCAGTCACCAACATGATGTTCTCATCCAGAAACTCGAAGTTCATAGATTGGTAATCATCCACTGCCTGATGCGCCAAATGATATGCCAACACACTTCCCTTGATTGCTTTCTGGGTCGTGTATTGAATGTCATACTCAGTCAAGATCATCTGCCATCTTGTTATTCTTCCGGACAAGGCAGGCTTTTCGAAGATATACTTGATAGGATTTGTGATCGGTGGAAATAGAACTGACTGTTTTTTAAGCTGGTTCGCGAAATGTCGCGATAAGTAAGAGTCGCCACCGTCTTTTATGTTCTCCAACATGGAAAGGACAAAAGCACAACAAAATTCCTTTTTCGAGATGTCTCTCGGTTCAGGAGGTAGATTTATAGAAAGGGAAGGTGTTAGCACCCTTTCTATCTGTGGTTATCCACGGGCTCTTAGGTACTTGCTCACTATGTTTTCAAATGTTTTGCTTTTCTTGTGTTTGTGGGTTTTGAAAAAGTTTTATTTTGAAAACTTCGATTTGACTCTTGTATCTGTCCTCAAGAGTGTATGAAGTGTTTGTTCGAAAACTTTGTTTGAAAAGTGTAGGTGCGAAAAGTATTTTTGTTTTTTGAAAGAGCAAGTACCCAGGAGAAATCTACCTACTCTAAGGAATTAAGCTGTGTAAGAGTCCTTTAGACAGTACTATCCCACTATTGAGAAGTAGGTAGCATCGTTGTTGGAGTTATTTGGGTCAATTCGATTATTAGGGACATGTGTGGTCACCAAAGCAATGGTAGGACGCCTTAGCGGTAACCCTAATGTCCTAGATCCTTTTTATCCGAGGCAACCGTTTCGAGGCAACTGGATCTTTAGACAGCAGGGCGACCTCTAAAACACCCTATACTTGATGACCACCTCGAGGCAACCAAGTGAGGCGTACCCTAGGAGTGGCATGTGCACGTGTGTCCAATTCAGTTAAGATTATCTTGTACATGTTATTTGTGAGCTACGAATTGATTTTATTTGTCAAGCAAATCTTGTCATGCATAATTAACAGTTAAGAGTGAGGAAAATAAAGTGCGGAAAGGTAAATCTATGCTATTACAAGGCGCGGGTCTATACATCGCCAAAAACATAACCCGTTTGGAAAATAAGTGCGAGAAAGTAAAAGAAAGCGGTAAAAGACCTAATTAACTATTACATCCTCGGAAACAGTTACATCAATATGATTTAAAGCGTGAAAGAAATTAAATCGGGAACGTCTTAGGGTTTTGACCCTTTTTTGAGAAAAGAAAGTAATTTGTCCTTTTTTGCAATTAATTAAATATTAAACCTAAACCTAATTAATTAAATAATTAAAAGAAAAAGTATTTTTTGTTTTTTATGTTTTAATGAAAATAAAATAAAAGAAGTTAAAATTATCAAAACCCTAATTCTAAGCTAATTTTATTTATTGTGAAAAAGAGATTAAAGTTAACCTAATTTAACTAAAGTAATTTATTAGAGTTTATTTACAAAAATAACTATTAATAGTGAAAATAATAAATAATGAAAATAAACAATATTTTAAGTTTCTGATTTTATTATGAAAAATAATTTATGAATTAATTAAATAATAGTAATAATAATTATTAAAAGAAAATAAAAAGAAAGAAAAAAGAAATAAATATTTAACCAGGGGGGTGTTGGACCCATAGGAGGTGGAAGTTGCAAGTCTGGCCCATTAAGCACAAAGCCACGTTTGACTTCTGGAATCAGCTACGCGTATGGTTGACTGAGGATCATGATGTTCCTTCCCTTGTAGCTCTTAGATCTGTGCATAAGGCCACATGGCGCCTGGGATGTGGGAGTCTATGGTGAGACGTTGCTTAAAGGCCTGCATATGATTATGTTGAAAAAATAGAAACAAATATGGGGTGGACCTGGGAATCGAACCCAGGTCCCAATGGTTCACGTCCACCTCACTTTCCACTGAGCCACGCGCTTGTATCTGTTATTATAATTATCAATAAAATTAATATATGAAAACAACAATTATTCTGGACAAAACAAAAATTACGCGCTATATTTGAACTATCCATTCATGGGCTTACACGTCCTTCGTCTCCTTCCTTATGCCTTCAAAAAACAAATTAGTTAGCGGGGGTTTTTAACCCCCACAAAACAGGACGACAGAAAATAGCGATTAGGCGCACACGAAATAGAAATTGTTCGCGAGTATGGCTTTGTGTTCGTCTTGATCAGCCGATTTCAACCATGTGCGTGAGATGGTCTAATTTTTCTTGTGCTGGAAATCCCCAAATCTCAAGCTTAGGAACCCTAGATTTCTTCAATGGTGATTCTTGATTCCGTGCATCATAATCTAATTAACCTGCATCATTAGCTTCCTATGGACTCAAACAATGCAAAACAAACAATAAATTGTGTTAATGATGCATGAAATAAGCAACTCGATTCCAGAAGAAAAAAAAACACAAACCCTTAAACTGTTCTTGGTGATTCTGATAGCTTTAAGGCTTAGTTTTGATTGTAAATCGTTTCTCACACCTCCAGCAATGTATTGGAATTAAGAAAAGGCTTTGAATTGGCGTGGAAATTAGAATTCAGTTTTCAAGTTTCTTTGATATTTTTTGGAATGTTGTTATGGCCTCCTTGCAGCAATCTCACATGAATGCCATTAGGGTTGGCTTGCTTGCATATATGGGAATAGAATTAGGTTAGCAGCTGGGCCTTAATCCATGTATATGAGAGAATTAGGTTTACACTTTCCTCCATTGACAAACTTTCAATATTTGAAGCAAATCCAAGATTTCATGCACAAAATAGCCCTAGCATGAATTTTTTAGCTGGCACATGATGTATGAAAGCTATTCAAATCACAAAGATGTTATTCCATTAATTTTTAGATTTTATTTGAATTATTATGGATTTAAAATGAATTAAATCAATAAACATTAAATAAAAATGGAAAAATAAATGTTTGATCTTGAAATTAAACATGGGACACGTGTGTGGCATGACAAGGCTGAATCAAGTGGAAGAAAGTGGGCCCTTTTGTCAAAAATTGAAGTTTTAAGGATAGTTGACTTTTGCAAATTCATGAAAATTTCCCAACTTCTCCAATGCATATCTTGCTCAATTTTGATCATATGAACATGTTCTTGGACATTTTGGAAAGGTCTTGAAGTCCTCTAACCAATGCCTTTGGTCCCATGTCATTTGGATTCACCAATCTCAAGTTATGGTCTTTGACTTAAAGTGCATTTTTGTTGACTTTTGAAATTGACCTATAATGTAGAAATTGATAACTTTTTGTGAGAGCATTTCTTGGATTTGGAATGTGAAGATGAGTTGTAGGAAATGTCATCCCCTTCAAAATGAGAATTGGATGGGATTTTTCTGATGAACCATGAAAAAGTTATGCCTTGGTCAAGTTACAGTTGACTTTTCAGTTGTCCAAAAATAGCAACTTTTGCATCTTTGATGATTTTTGAGCCATTCTTGTGGAATCATGATAAAGACTTGATAAAATGATGATTGTGTGCTCAAAATAAGATGTTGACCAAAAATTCTGACTTTTGACTGTAAAATGACCATTTTGCCCCTGCAGTTGACTGTGAACCAAATAGGGCTTTTGACTGTGCAATTTGCCTCTGTGAGTCTTGAGACTTGACATGTAGATGCTTGACAATGTGTATAGGCCTATGGTACTTTATTGAGCCATTGAAAACCTCAAATTCTTTGTAAGAACCAAAACCCTAATTTTGACTGGCTTAAGAGGCATTTGGACTGTGCAACCCTTGAGTAGTCTTGAGCCATTTGAAGATGATTCTTGATAAACTTTGAAGAATATGGGAGGGAAAATTTTGGGGTACAACAGGATCCATCTTCGATATCAATAGAGTAGTGTGGGTATGCATATACTGTCTCAGCCGGCGAGCAGCCCATGCCAAAGCGCAGCAAGTTTTCTCAAGCAGTGAGTATCGGGTCTCACAGTCGGTAAACTTTTTGCTAAGGTAATAAATAGCGTACTCTTTTCGGCCAGACTCGTCATGCTGCCCCAGCACACACCCCATCGAATTATCGAGTACCGTTAAGTATAAGATCAAAGGCCTTCCTTCAACTGGAGGCATCAGAATAGGAGGCTCTTGGAGATATTCTTTGATCCTTTCGAAAGCGGCCTAACATTCATCGTTCCATCTTACCACTTGATCTTTCTTCAGTAACTTAAAGATTGGCTCACAAGTAGCAGTCAGGTGTGAGATGAACCGGGCAATGTAGTTCAGACGTCCTAGAAAGCCTCTGACTTCTTTTTCTGTTCGGGGGGCTGGCATTTCCTGTATATCCTTCACCTTTGCAGGATCCACTTGAATACCTTTATCACTAACGACGAAACCCAACAGCTTACCAGACCTCACTCCGAAGGTGCACTTGTTCGGATTTAACCTCAGTTTATCCAACTTTAACCTGTCAAACAACTTCTGGAGATGGTCAAGATGTTCCTCTTCAGTTTGGAATCTTGCAATCATGTCATCAACGTATACCTAAATCTCATGATGAATCATGTCGTGGAACAAAGTGACCATGGCGCGCTGATACGTTGCCCCAACATTCTTCAATCCGAAAGGCATGACTTTGTAGCAAAAGGTACCCCACTGCGTGACGAAAGTTGTCTTCTCCATGTCTTCGGGAGCCATCTTAATCTGATTATAACCGGAGAAACCATCCATAAAGGAGAAGACCTTATGTTGTGCAGTGTTGTCAACCAGAACGTTGATATGAGGTAGAGGGAAATCATCCTTGGGGCTTGCCCTGTTCAGATCCCTATAGTCAACACACATTTGAACCTTGCCATCTTTCTTCGGCACCGGAACCACGTTGGAGACCCACTGCGGGTAAGAAGTAACTGCTAGAAAATCATAATCAAACGGTTTCATAACTTCAGCCTTGATTTTCTCAGACATTTCTGGGCGCATTCGGCGAACTTTCTGTTTTGCTAGAGGACAATCTTCCTTGGTGGGCAGGCGGTGAACCACAATATCGGTATCCAACCCAGGTATATCATCATAAGACCAGGCAAAGATCTCAACATAGTCACGCAGCATCTATATCAACCATTACTTAACACTAAGCTCCAGATTTGCACCGATCTTGACCTCTTTCTTGTCTACCTTTGTACCTAGATTTACTGTTTCCACTGGCTCTTCATGCGGCTGTATGGCCCTCTCTTCCTGAAGTAACAGTCTAGCAAGTTCACCAGGCACTTCGCAATCATCCTCACCTTCGTCCTTGGCTTGGTTAATCGGACTTTCGAAGTCATAACTGGCAATAGCAGAGTCGTTATCAGTGGGATCCAGAGTGGATGTAGACCTGTATATGTGAATGAGTGTAAGACAAATAGTTGTTTTTCAAGATAGAAAAGGAAAACAAGGAGCGCAAAATTTGTAATGCAAGAAAATGTCCAATGCTTTTATTGATGATATATGGAAATGACACAGAATAAGCCCTCACAAACAAAACCACGGTGTCTCAGCAAGGCACCGGGCCATAAAAGTTTCAAATTGTCTGTTACAAACTCAAAGCAAAAGTCTTATTACTGTGTAATAAAAGAAATGGGCACGAAGTCCTTTACCGTCCAATTTCTTAATCCATCATCGATAGTCGGGTAAATCCAGCTGTCAAACTCAGACTCTTCATCATCACCTTCAATCGCATTCACTTCCGGATTACTGATACACAGGGGAGGTCTTCCAATCCGCGCACGCCGAACAACCCTTTGAGCTTCTGCAGTAAAACCCAAACCAAACTTGTCAGTCTTGTGTGCAAATTCAGGGAGTTGGCCCCAATTCGCACACCCACCTTTTTCAATAACAGCTCGGGCATCCTTGAGGGAAGCCATCTTCCTTGGAGGATTTTCAGCAACAGTTTCAGTCGACGCCCGAGTCTGGGGGACTTCTTTAAAGTTTTGACACAGGGTTTCAATGAACTCCCCATCCATCTCCACATACCTAAAAGAGTTGAGGTGGCTCACCATGTACTCCTCTTCTCCTCGTACTGTAACAATTTTCCCCTCCATTGGGTATTTCAACATCAGGTGGAGCATAGAAGTTATTGCCCCAGCTTTGTGGATCCACGGGCGACCCAGCAAACAAGAATAAGATGGTTGAATTTCCATCACATAGAAATTAGATGCGAAAGTCTGAGAACCGACCTTAACAGGAACATCCACCTCTCCATGTACCATCCTTTTGGACCCGTCAAAGGCCCTAACCACGATATTACTCGGCTTCAGCACCAACCCTTCACAGTTTAACCGGTCTAACACTTTCTTGGGTAAAACATTCAACGAGGACCCAGTGTCCACCAGCACGTGAGCTAGAGTAGTGCCCTTGCACTCGATTGAAACATGCAGAGCATCATTGTGATTCTTTCCTTTGGCAGTCAAATCTGCGTCGGAGAAATCCAACCCATTTTCAGCGGTCAAAATAGCCACACAGTCTTTGAACTGGTCAACAGATGTTTCTTGAGGCACGTGTGCAGTTTTCAAGAAAGCAATCAGAGCCTTAGCATGGGCTTCTAAGCATAGCAATAAAGACAACATAGAGATCTTTGATGGGGTTTTCCCTAGCTGTTCGGCTACGTTATAGTCGCTTTTCTTGATGATCTTTAAAATTTCCTCTATCTCCTTTCTAGAGGCTTCAACAGTAATCTTCTTTGGCGCCTCCGTCTGGGCAGGCCCACCGGTGATCCCTTTGCCCCGAGTGTCAGATGACTCGGCGACAGGGGTAATGATTGGGACATGAACAGGGACAATAGCAGATGTACTAGCAGATGAAATAGCAACAGGCTTCCGAACGGTTGGTGGGGAGATCTCAGGAGAGAAGAGTCTTCCATTTCGGGTGACTTTGCTAGACCCAACAATATTGCTGATGTCAGTATCAGCCTCTTCAACCTTCAAGTCTTGTTTGATCCCATGATAATACACATCGGCCCCATAGTGCCACAGGACAGCCTTATTCGACGTGTAAGGGATAGGTCCAAGAATAGTAATGATCAAAGGAGCAACTCTTGGAACAGATGTAATTCTAACGGGATTTCTCGAGGAAGCCTTGGAAGAATTGGCGGAAATGGTGATTATTGAAACATCTTCAACAGGAATCAATGGAACCAAAGTTTTCTCGAACAAGATTTCTTTGTTATCCATCAGGCGTTGGACACCTGACTTCAATAGATGATAACCAGTAGGCAGGATGGAGCACAGGTGGCAACCTTTTCCATAGCCCAGAAATAAATCGGCCAATAATAAGTTCTTCTTCACTGTCATCAACGGAGTAGAAATGTCTTCCACAGAGGTTACAAACGAATCATCATCCACAACATTCACTCCATGTTTGGGCATAGGAGCAGTCACGACATTAGGCTTTTCCGGCGCTTCAAATTCAATCTCTTTAGCTTCAATCAAATCTTGTACCTTATTCTTCAAGGCCCAGCAGTTATTCGTATCATGCCTCGGGCTATCGGAGTGAAATGCACAGCGAGCGTTCGGGTTATACAACGGTGATGTAGTAATGGGATTCTTCGAAGCTTCCCTTAGAGTCACCAAATTGGTCTTCAACAACTGCAGCAGAATTTGAGATAGAGTCATACTGAGCCGAGTAAACTGTCTCTGAGGCCTCTCTTCTCTTTGCTAAGTGTTGCGTTGTGGGGCAATAGTTGGTCTTGATATTACTACCGCATTAACCGCTTGGCGGCGTTCAGGTCGGTTTTAGCTCCTCGAGCTGTAAACTGCACTAGATTCCTTCTTGAAAGGCTTCTTCTCTGTACTTGACGAAGCACCTTTCTGTATCTTGCCACTTTTAATACCGGCTTCAACTCTCTCCCCATTCATAATCAATTCAGTAAACCCGGACGATGAACTACCAATCAAATGATTGAAGTATGGACCAGACAAAGTCCCAGGAAACATATCCACCAACTCCCTATCAGCCAGAGGGGGTTGTACTCTTCCAGCAAGATCTCTCCACTTCTGAGCGTAGTCCTTGAAACCTTCGCTCGCACCCATAGACATACCCTGAAGTTGGGTACGCGTGGGAGCAAGGTCGGCATTATACTGGTATTGCTTATAAAAAGCAGCAGTAAGGTCCTCCCAGTTACGGACGTTAGCTCCTTCCAATTGATAGAACCATTCAAGTTGAGTCCCTAACAGACTATCTTGAAAGAAATGAACCCATAGGTTCCTATCAGCAGTATATGGTTGAATCTTTCTGACATACGAATGGAGGTGTAGCTTTGGACAAGATATCCCATCGTATTTAGCAAAGACAGGAGCTTTGACTTGTGTGGTATCACCACCCCAGATTCCAGACCCAAATCTATGAAGTCCAACCCATGTATCTTCTGGATCTCCATTGCACTTAGCCGGTCTTCGAGTTTCTTATACCTATCCTCAGCAGGAGGATATTAGTCTTCATCAAAGTCAGTGTCATTGTCAGAAACCACAGGGCTAGGACCCTTCCTTTCCTCTTGATTCTCTCCTCCTCCAGATGAGTGAGACAAATCAACTTCCTCTCACAACCTATTCCCAAATCTGTGACCCATATTCAGGAGGACCGTCTTCTTCTTCTTCTTCTTCTTCTTCTTCTTCTTGTCCTTCAGGATAAGAGTCTTCAAATCTTTCTTCCCCTTGGCCAGGTTCAAGAACATTTCCTGGAACTGAGCATTCTGAGCTTGAAGAGCCTTGATGGCTTGATCAGTAGATGTTTCAGAAGACATGTTGTGCTGAAATAAACAGCGAAGAAGATGAGAAACCTGTAAGGGCACCTGTAATGAGGTGCATGGGAATGGAATGCGTATGAAATGATTTCAAAGACTTAGGGAGATTCAAATTTGTAAACCAAAACAAAACACACTTTTATTAGATTAAAACTTGAAACAATGTTTAACAAATGCCTTTGAGGCGTTACAAAAGAAATACTGAAAAGCAAATCTAAACTAGAAATAGCAAAAGACATCAGCGCTCCCATGGTCGTTTTCCTTTTGTGCTGACATAATCGTTGATTGTCCTCTCAGTCTCCAACTGCCTTGTAAGCTTTAGGATCTTCCGCTCCTGCTCATGATACTTCTCTCTGTAAGTATCCCTTTCTTCCCTTAACTGGATCCAAGACCTCTTTAATGCCCTAATATTAGTAGGCATGTACGGATGGATGACCGTATAAGGAACCCCTTCTTCATCAGCACGCTCCATAATCACCGACAAAACAGCTTCGTATGGCATCCCCGGCTTTTAAGCACGGGCTCGAACCCACTGGAGATACGGTTGCATCGGGAGAAAAGTCTTCATTCTTAGCTCATGTGGATCAGACCTGTTCATCTTGTCCCAAACTCGTATAAATCTGCGGAGATGTCCCTCAACATCCCCCTGGAAGTCAAAGACAATGTCTGGAAGCAACAACTCATGAGGACCGTCCCTTCGAGCTCGTCCAAACTGTCGTAAGGCCAAACAAGGATTATAGGTTATCCCTCCTCTAATTCCCAGCAATGGAACATTGGGGTATTCCCCACACCGTTCAATGACATCTACTTCTTCCATATCTTTAGTGCTCCATAGGATTTCCGTATGAGCAAGAGACATGATTCTGTAAGCCCAACCCATACCTTCCTCATTCTTCAATACAGATTTGAGGAGGTGAGAAATAAACCACCTCGCCAGCAGCGGTGCACAACACATAAGGGTTCCCTTTCTCCTAACAGTACGGGCATAAAGAGCATGTAGAATATCACCTAAGAGAGTAGGCACTGGGTTACGGGACATGAAAATCTTGACTGTGTTCACATCGACAAAAGAATCTGAATTAGGGAACAGAACCAAGCCATAGATGAGGAGTTCCAGGATGTCTTCAAATGCTTGAAAGTCCAAACTATCCCAAAACAGTTGAGCTTGATCGATCAAGAACTTAGCCAAGAAACCTTTAACGCCACTCCAAATCTCCCAGTTAGACATTACATCAACCTTTGTCCGATGTAGGGCTGTAGCAATATCCTCTGGCCTAGGAGCTATCTCCAAACCTGTAAAGGGTGTATGCTCTAGAATAAATATGCCAAGTAAATCAAAAAACTCCTCCAAAGTAGGGACCAACTGATAGTCCGGGAAGGTGAAATAGTGATGTAACGGGTCAAAGAACTGGAACAGGACACTCATCATTTGCTCATCCAACTTGGAAGTTACCAGGCTGAGGAGATGACCATGTCTTCTGACAAAGGAAGAAGTACCAGGAACCTTTGAAACCAACTCCCTAAGCTGAGCAGGTATCCGCACGAAGCTGATCTGAATGGTATTTCTGTGCATAGATGCCATGATCTGTAAAACAGAACAAAGATGAATCCCCTCGGTCTTTGAAATGGTTAGTCTGATGAAAATATGCATGCAATGTCATGATGCATGATGTCATGATAAAAACACACCACAGGTATCACAGATAGCAAACATGGTAAGGGCAAACAAGTCACACAATAGCCCTTAAATTTCAGGCTGGCATGGAGTTAAGGTATTACCCTCTTTCAGTTTAGTTGGTTCAACCTGTCCTAGTAATAGTAATCGGGTGCTAGAGGATCTCAATATCACTGACCATCCTCGATTGGTCATAATTCCAGTTTAGCAACCTTTTCTTGCGGCCGGAATCATCGCGAGAGTATGGTCTCAATGAGTGTAGCATATTGCTACTTTTCTATGGCCAAGTTGGTCAATTATAGGTTCTAAGGTCAGTTGATGCTTAATGACCCATTAGCAGTCCCATACTCTCCTTGTTCCTCCACAAGGTATATCGGTACCAACTAATGTGTCACACCAATATAGCTACTGCTTCAACCGTATCGGTCTATGCTGTACAGTTCCCTCACAGTCTATTGCAACTTACCTAAAAGGTGTCCCCAGATCCGGGATAGGATCTATAGTAACTCCGATACAAAGCCCACAAAATAAAGCAATCAAATCAAGCAATTGAAAACAGTATGATGAACTATTCCAAAGGTACACCACACTCATTATACTCCCCAGAAGAGTCGCCAATTCTGTGATATGGTGGCTAGAACTGAGATCGTGGTTTCCCTATTTGTTAAGGAATTTGCTGGTTTGCATTTTGCATTTGTGTTTGCAAAATGTCGCGGTAAGCAAGAGTCGCCACCGACTTTTATTTTATCCAACAAGGAAAGGAAAAAAGCACAGAAAAATTCCTTTTTTGAGATATTTCTGAGTACGGGGGGTAGATTATAGAAAGGGAAGGTATTATCACCCTTTTTATCCGTAGTTATCTACGGGCTCTTAGGTACTTGTTCATCATTTTCAAAATTGTTTTCTTTGTGTTTGTGTGCTTTGAAAAGTTTTTGTTTTGACTTCGATTTAACTCTTGCTTTTGTCTTCAAGAGTGTAATGAAGTGTTTTTGAAAATTTTGTTTGTAAAGGAGTGTAAGTGTGAAAATTTTGTTTGGAATGAGCAAGTACTTAAGAGCTAATCTACCTACTCGAAAAAAGAACCGTTATATGTTTGTTTCCTTTAGACAATGCTATCCCACTATTAGTGAGTAGGTAGCACCGTCATTGGAGTTTTGAGGGTCAATTCGAAAAGGGACGTACGGTCACTAAAGCAATGTTAGGACGTCTTAGTAATAACCCTAATGCCTTAGATCAATTATTCGAGGCAACAATTTCGGGGCAACCATTCCGAGGCAACTTTTCCGATTCGGGACTTTGGTCTTTGTTTAGACGCAAGGACGACCGCTAAAGCATCCTATACTCAATGACTGTTTATCGAAGGCAACCAAGTGGGAGTGTACCCTAGGAGTGCGCATGTGCGAGTGATTCAATTTCAGATTATTTTATCTTTCCACATTTAGGGTGATCTAGCTGTTTTAAATTTAGTCATGCATTTTTGCAATGCATCCTATTATCATACATCTAACAGTTAATAGTTTGCGGAATTTTAAAGTGCGGAAATTAAACTACGCTATTACAAGGCTTCGGGTATTTACATAGCCAAAAACAAACCCTTTAAAAATAAAGCGATAATGAAAAGTAAAAGTCCTAATTAAAACTATTACAAATTGTGAGCAGATACAATAATTGGATAAAAATAGAATAAAGCGCGCGATGACAAATTAGATCAAATGTGAACTAGGGTTTTGACCCTTCTATCCTAATGAAAAGAGAAAAAGTTTTTGGTGATTTTTTTGATAAAAGAAAATAAGTTTTCTAAATTAAATATGCAAATTAATTAGTTAATTAAATTAATTAATAAAAATAATTACATGACCTATTTTTGTGTTTTTGATTATCTTTAAGAAAAGAAAGAATAATTAAATGTGGAATAAAAACCTAATTATTCTAATCATTTTTAATTATGTACAAAATAATTAAAGTTGTCTAAAATTAATAACCTAATTAAATAAATTAATTTTTTACTAAAAATAAATATCCTAAATTTAACTGGATGAAAAATAATATTTTTGGTGATTTTTTTTATAAAAGAAAATAATTTAATTTGTTAGTAAAAATAAATAAAATAATTAGATGAAATAATTAAATAAAATGTAAAAAAGAAAAGGAGTAGGAAATGGGCCTGAAAAGCATTTTTTTGGGGGTGCAAACAGCCAGATCTGGGCCCATTTGAATGAGGTCCACGTTGACCTTTGAGATCTAGTGCGATGCGTTTGACTTGGCTCATGATGTACCTTCAGATGATGGCCATCTGATTTGGACATCTGACATTTGGCATGATTGATGATGAGGATGTATGGTGGACCCCTGGTTTTTATAGGCATGAGATTACTTGAAATAAATCAAGAAAAATCACAAATGTTGGAGGCAGGGGTCGAACCCCTGACCTCAAGCACCCCCACGCCTTAAGCTCTTGCCTGGCTACCACTGCACCATTTGTTTTTGTTGTACATAATATATATAATAATAATATATGAAACAAGTGAAGCAATGAAATTTTTGCGCGAAAATTCAAATGGCCAAATCAGATGAGGCCACGTCTTCGTCTCCTTCCTCTCTCTGTGGCTAAAGGTTTGGGAACCTATACCTACGGACAACATCCATCGCTACAGCCCTGCCATTTCTCAAAATCTCATACACGTGATATAAATGACCACCAAGGCCATGAATGGACTTGTCTGGTTTTGCTGAGCACAGTGGTGGCCCTTTCATGGCCCAATTTTACCTGTACGCCAAGATCCCAATTCAAGCTTGCAAACCCTAATATGGTGAAACTCCATACAAGCCATGAAAATGCAATTAAACCATACAGAAAGTTTACAAATGTGATTGTGATCAAGAATGTATAATTATTTTATGCTATAAGTGCAAGAACAATGCTATTCGATTTCAAAAAGAGAGTTATGTCGTGGATGACTTACAACGCGATTTGGGGCTTGAAAACACTTGGTTTTGATTGCTTTGGCTTGCTGCGAGTCCCAGGAAGCAAATGGAATGGTCAAGAAGTATTGAATTGGCCTAGAACAATGAAATTGATCTTGCACTTTTTCTTGATTTTTTTAAATGTTTCTCTGCTTGCTGCGCCTGTTTCTAACCTAGTTTTTGATTTGCATTGCTCCTATTTGTACCAAGGAGTGAATTAGGTTTGAAAGAATGCATCCAATCTTCCTCCATCAATGAATTTGATTGTGATTTGATCCTCCTTTAAATCTTTCCAAAATTGGCCTAAAACCAATCTTTTTGTCCACCCTAATGCCTTGCACGAGTTTGAATACTTGCTAGCTGTAATTGAAACCTGAAACAAGCACAAAATCTCTTTCTTTCAATATTTTGAATTTTATATGATTTGTTTTGATTTAAATTGAATTAATTCAAATAAAAATCAAAATAAATAATAAAAATAAGATATGGACAAGTGGAAAAGGATAGAGCTCGTGGACTATGTTGCCAAATCAAAACAAGTGAAAAATGTTGGGCCCATTTGGCAAAATTTGAAGTTTTGGGCATAGTTGACTTTTGGCAATTTTGCAAAAAAGGTCAACTTCACCAATGCATAACTTCCTCAATTCTAACTCTTTTGAGGTTTTCTTGGACCTTTTGGAAAGCTTGAGATGCCCTCTAATCAACCCTTTTGTTATCATCTAAATTTGATATTCCATGCTTATGTATGAAGCTTTGACAAAAAAGGTATTTTTGTTGACTTTTCAAAATGACCTATAATGTCCAAATTCATAACTTCTTGTGAGTGCATATTTTGAACTTGATAGATGAAGATGGATTGTAAGGGATTACATCCTCTTAAAAATGATCTTTGTATGGGTCATTTCTCATATAGTATGAGAAAGTTATGCTTGGTCAAAGTTGAGTTGACTTTTCCTATAAAACCCTAATTTAGCAACTTTTGAGTCTTGATGAATTATGAGTAATCCTTGATGAATCATGATCAACCCTTGATCAAATGATAAAATATACTTAAAAATGAGGATGTTGACCAAAAATCTTGAAGTTTGACTGTATGTGGGCCACAGTTGACTTTTGCCCTAGCACAGTCGATTTTCAGGCCTTTGAGCAATTGACTGAGCAAATTTTCTCTGTAGGGCTTGAAACTTGACATGGATGATCTTGAGAACATATTAGGATATTGGTGAGAATTTGGAATCCCTTGGACTCAAGCATCTTGATGCTACATGAAACCCTAATTTGAGGTAGACTGCCTTAGGAGAGAGCAACCCTTGGACTACCTTGAGCAACTTGAGGATCTTTCTTGAAATGTATTGAGAAATATGGGAGGGAAAATTTTGGGGTACAACACAAAGCACCTATTTTCGCCAAATACGACGGAGTCTCATGCCCCAAAATGCATCTCTGGTCGTATGTGAGGAGAATTCAGCTTCGTACCACTGACAAGGATTTATGGGTACACTTCTTCCAAGATAGTCTGTCTGGAACTCAACTTGATTGGTTTTATAAGTTAGAAAGAGCCAATGTTCATAACTGGGAAGATATTGCTGCCTCCTTTTACAAACAATACCAATACAATGTTGATCTTGCAGCCACCCGTACTCAACTCCAGAGTATGGCCATGGTTTCAAGTGAAGGCTTCAAGGACTATGCGCAAAAATGCAGGGACTTGGCCGGAAGAGTTTAACCTCCCCTATCTGAAAGAGAGTTGGTAGACATGTTTTTGGGCACCTTGTCTGGTCGCTTCTTCAATCACTTAATTGGGAGTTCATCGGCAGGTTTTACTGAATTAATATTGACCAGAGAAAGGGTAGAAACTTAGATAAAGAATGGAAAGATTCAAAAAGATGCATCCTCTGCTGGTGTAAGGAAGCCATTCATCGGAAAGAAAGAAGTGGTTGTTGTATATCCTTAGAGAAATCAAGATAGGGCTGAACTCCGTCCAATGGTGGGGGCTGTTTTGATTCCTAAACCTGCGCCTGACCAACAAAGAAATAACCAACCGAGAATGGAAAGACCAGTCAGACAATTCACCCGAATTAACATGACACTCTCCCAAGTATTACCACATTTGTTAAGATCCAATCTAGTGACTTTGATAGAAGCTCCAAAGAACCCTAACACAACCTCTCCTCACTATCATCCTAATGCCTGCTGTGCATACCACTTTGAGAGTCCCGGCCATGACACTAACAACTGTTGGGCTCTAAAGAACAAAGTACAAGACCTTCTTGAAGCCAAAGAGATTGAATTCGATGCGCCAGAAAAGCCCAATGTCATTTCTGCCCCTATGCCCAAGCACGACCATAATACCAAAGCCATTGAAAAAGATATGTTTGTTACTTCAATTGATGAACTTGTGACCCCACTCCTGACTATCAAAAAGAAATTGTTGATTTCCGGTGTATTCCCAGGCTGTAATGATAGCTGCCATTTCTGTTTGTCTTCACCAACCAACTATCCTTTATTGAAAGCAGGCGTTCAGTGCCTAATAGACAACAAGGAAACTTTGTTCGAAAAGACTTATGTTCCACCTGTTTCTTACAATGATGTTTCCATCATGATAATTTCCAACAATTCTTCCATGGTCTCCACCAAAAGACCTGTTAGAATTACATCAGTTCCAAAAGTAACGCCTTTGATAATTACAATGCCTGGACCAATCCCGTATTCGTCGGACAAAACCGTACCATGGAATTATGGAGGGGATGTCTACTAACACGGTATCAAGCAAGATTGGCCAGCTTCCGAAGATTCAAGTTCTGAGAAGGTTGACTCCAATATCACTAATATTGCAGGGACTATCAAGATTACCCGAAGAAGAAGGATATTCTCTCCAGAAATTGCTCCCCCAAAAGCAGTTTCTGGACCCGTAATCATTCATGTCGTTGTTTCTCCTCCAAAGGTTGTTCCAAGTCCTATAATCATTTCTGCTAATACTCCTACTGACAAAGCTGTTACAACCCCTATTATCACTCCTACTGACATTCATGTTGCCGAGTCAACCAAGACTCGAGGTAAAAGTATTCTGATTGAGCCTGTCCGGACGAAGGCACAATCATTGGCTATCCCTGAGACCTCCCAGAAGGAGATGGAGGAAATTCTAAAGATCATAAAAAGAAGTGACTACAATGTAGTTGAGCAACTGGGGCAAACTCCATCTAAAATTTCCATGCTGGCTTTATTACTATGTTCTGAGGCGCATGCAAAGGCCTTGGTAAAATTCCTGAAAACTGCCCATGTACCCCAAGAAACATTTGTCGATCAGTTCCAAGACTACGTAGCCATCTTGACTGCAGATAATGGTTTAGGTTTTTCGGATGCTGATTTAACGCTAAGAGGAAGGAAGCATAATGAGGCATTACATGTCTCAGTGGAATGCAGGGGCACAACCTTGGCTCATGTCTTGGTGGACACTGGCTCGTCTTTGAATGTATTTCCTAAAAAGGCTCTTGATAGGCTTGACTGTGAGGGATTGACATTGAAACCAAGCAACATAGTAGTGAGGGCCTTTGACGACTCAAAAAGGATGGTGCATGGGGAAGTGGATATCCCCATAAAGGTTGGAACCCAAACATTTGATTCAACTTTTTATGTAATGGATATTCTCCCTTCATATTCCTACTTGCTAGGCCGACCATGGATTCACAATGTCAGCGTTGTTACTTCTATGTTGCACCAAATGCTGAAATATCCAATTCAAGGGAAAATCATCATCGTTCATGGAGAAGAAGAGTATATGATTAACCATCTTAATTCCTTCAGATATGTGGAATTAGATGGTGAATTTATTGAAACTCCATTCTAGCACTTTGAAGAAGTCCTGCAAGATGTGGCAGTAACCAAGGTTGTGTCTGAAGTTCCCAAGATCACAAGGCCTCCGCTCAGGATGTCGTCTTAGACAGATGCCAAGGCAGTGATAGAAGAAGGTGGGTGCACTATTTGGGGACAACTCCCAGATATCCCATACAAATCTGACAAGTTTGGTCTGGGTTTCACTTCAGGTGCCTAGAAGGTGTACGCCGCGCTCATGCCAGAGGACCACCCTTGAAGATCAGCAACCACCAAGTCAGCACCGTGGAGGATGATGAAGACAGCTACAACCTAGAGGATTGGATTTTCCCAACTGTCAGTGGAGCGTTCAGCAACTGGGAGGCTAGATATTTTGTCCTGGTCACTTTTATCCCATAATAATTTGTCTTTACATTTTGTTGGATCTGTAATATTAAAAAAATTCAGACTCTTAGAACCTTGTGTCTTACCCAAGGCACAATGGTCCATTTGTAAGGGTTATTATCTCATTTTCATATGACATCAATGAATCATGGACGTTTTTGCATACAAACTTTGTGCTCATTGTTTTTCTTTTTACATTTTCATTTCTTTCAAAGATATATATATATATACTCTTACACACACTCACACTCACAATGCAGGTCTACATCCATTCGGGATCCCATGGGTAACGGTTCTGCTATGGCCTTTTGTGACTCTGAAAATCTAATCTACAAAGCCGAAGACGAAGGTGAGGAAGATTGTGAAGTACCAGGGGAACTTGCCAGATTACTACAACAAGAAGAGAGAACCATTCAGCCCCACGAGGAACCAGTGGATACAATTAACTTAGGTACCGAAGAAGACAAAAGAGAAGTCAAGGTGGGTACCAATCTGGAACCCAGTGTTAAAGAGCGTCTGAATCGGTTGCTGCACGAGTATGTTGAGGTTTTTGCCTGGTCGTATGAAGACATGTCGGGACTTGATGCAGATATTATGGTACATCGTCTACCAACAAAAGAAGATTGTCCACTGATAAAATAGAAAGTATGTCGTATGCGACCAGATATGTCAGAGAAGATTAAAGCTGAAGTCATGAAACAATTCAATGTTGGATTCTTGTCACCTCCTATCCCCAATGGGTTGCCAATGTTTTTCCCATGCCCAAAAAGGACGGCAAAGTAAGAATGTGCGTGGACTACAGAGATTTGAATCCGGTGAGCCCTAAGGATGATTTCCCACTTCCCCACATTGATATTCTTGTTGACAATACGGTGCAGCACAAAGTGTTTTCCTTCATGGACGGTTTCTCAGGCTACAACCAAATCAAAATGGCGCCTGAGGACATGGAGAAAACAACCTTTGTCACATAATGGGGCACATTCTGCTACAAGGTTATGCCATTCAGGCTGAAGAATGCTGGGGCAACCTATCAACGTGCCATGGTAGCTCTATTTCACGACATGATACATCACGAAATAGAGGTCTATATGGACGACATGATAGCTAGATCTCAAACAGAAGAAGAGCATCTTGATCACTTACAAAAACTGTTTGAGAGGCTAAAGAAATACAAGCTGAGGTTGAACCCAAATAAATGCCCGTTTGTGGTAAGGTATGGTAAACTCCTAGGTTTTGTCGTCAGCAATAAGGGTATTGAAGTAGATCCTGCCAAGGTGAAAGCGATACAAGATATGCCTGCTCCTCATACTGAGAAGGAAGTCAGAGGATTCTTGGGATGGTTAAACTACATTGCCATATTCATTTCTCACCTGACAGCTACTTGTGAACCAATCTTCAAATTACTGAAGAAAGATCAAGTAGTCAAATGGAACGACGAGTGCCAAACTGCTTTCGACAAGATCAAAGAGTACCTACAAGAGCCTCTTATTTTGATGCCACAAGTTGAGGGAAGACTGTTGATTATGTATCTGACTATTTTGGAAAATTCAATGTGGTGTGTGCTGGGGCAGCATGACGAGTCTGGCCGAAAAGAGCATGACATTTATTACCTGACCAAAAAGTTTACCAACTGTGAAACAAGATATTCACTGCTCAAGAAAACTTGCTGCGCTCTGGCATGGGATACTCGCCAGCTAAGACAGTATATACTGACCCATACTACCTTGTTGATATCTAAAATGGATCCAATAAAATACATCTTCGAGAAACCTGCTCTCTCTGGGAGAATATCGAGATGGCAGATGATCCTGACAGAATATGACATACAGTATACTACCCAGAAAGCAATAAAGGGTAGTGTACTAGCTGATCACCTTGCTCACCAAGTTGTGGAAGACTACCAGTCCATGAAGTTCGAATTCCCAGATGAAGACATCATGATGGTAAACAATTGTGAAGAACTCATGCCATATGACGGACCTGAAGAAGGATCCCAATGGACCCTGGTTTTTGATGGGGCATCTAACGCACTCGGAAATAGTATTGGTGTTGTACTCATATCTCTTGAAGGGTGTCATACTCCATTTACTGCAAGACTCTACTTCAATTGTACAAACAACATGGCGGAATACGAAGCGTGCATCTTTGGTCTCAAAGCGGCCATAGACTTGGGGATCAAATTTTGAATGTATTCGGAGATTCGGCTTTGGTTATTAGCCAGATCAAAGGGGAATGGGACACCAAACACCCTAACCTTATCCCTTACAAAGAACATGTTTTGACGTTGCTCCCACATTTTGAGAAGATTACCTTCAAACACTTCCCGCGAGAAGAAAATCAGCTAGCAGACGCACTAGCCACAATGTCATCTATGTTTAAACTTAAATGGGATAAAGAGGCTCCCCAGATCACCATTGAACAAAGGGATGAACCAGCACACTATCACGAGATTAATATTGAAGAAGTAGTGGATCAACCTTGGTTTCACGAAGTCAAGAGGTATCTCGAAACCCAAGAATATCCAGAAGGAGCTTCAGTAAATGATAAGAAGTTCTTAAGGAGATTCTCTGCTAAATTCTTCCTTAGTAATGACATTCTTTACAAACGCAACCATGACTCTGTGTTACTTCAGTATGTAGACAAGGTTGAAGCTGAAAGGATCATGGCTGAGTTACATGAAGGCACTTTTGGCACCCATTCTAGTGGGCATACGATGGCAAAGAAAATCCTACGGGAAGGCTATTACTGGTCTACCATAGAAGCAGATTGCTATCAACACTCTCGAACCTGCCACAAGTGTCAAATTTATGCTAACAAGGTACACGTACCTCCGGTTCCTCTGAATTTCTTGACGGCTCCTTGGCCCTTTGCTATGTGGGGGATTGATATGATTGGGGAAATCAAGCCAACAACCTCCAATGGACACCGCTTCATCTTAGTGGCCATTGACTATTTTACAAAATGGGTGGAGGCAGCTTCTTTCGCTTCCGTTACCAAGAATGTTGTTGCCCGGTTCATCAAGCAGAATCTCATATGTCGTTACGGTATCCCGGAGAGGATCATTACAGACAATGGTACGAATCTAAATAATACTCTAATCACCGCCCTGTGCGAGCAACTCAAGATCCAGCATCACAATTTTTCCCCTTACCTGCCAAAGATGAATGGTGTTGTTGAAGCCGCGAATAAGAATATTAAAAAGATCATACAGAAAATGACAGTCACATACAAAGACTGGCATGAGATGCTACCATTCGCTCTCCACGGATATCGTACCACAGCTCGCACATCAACCGGGGCAACACCCTATTCTCTGGTATACGGTGTGGAGGTTGTCTTGCCTATTGAGGTCCAAATCCCCTCTATAAGAATTATGATGGATGCATGGTTGAATGAAGACGATTGCATCTAGACTCGACTTGATCAGCTAAACTTGATTGATGAGAAAAGACTTACTGCTGTCTGCCATTGTCAAATGTATCAAAAACGGATGATCAAGGCTTTCAACAAAAAGGTCAGACGCCAAGTGTATCAAGTCGGGGATTTGGTGATCAAACGTATCATACTGCCGCAAGGTGATCCCAGGGGCAAGTGGACTCCTACATACGAAGGACCATTTGTAATCAAATTTTTTTCTTCTGGTGGAGCAATGATTTTAACCACCATGGATGGTATCGACCTGCCGCACCCTACAAACGACGACATATTCAAAAGATACCACGCATAAGAGACCCCCTAGGTTGACACACCTAGGCAAAACAAGGGCATCCCAGCGAACCAAAAAGGTTCAGGCAAAAATTAGGGATAAAAAGAATTTTGTACATCCGGCAAGCTGAAAACTCGAAAGGGTGGATTGGGCAAAAAAGGGTATCCCGATGGAGTGAAAACCTGAGAGGGCGGTCCAGGCAAAAGTTAGGTAATTAAAGCGTATGACTTTGTCCCATTGGATCACTTTAAGGACAACCTTTGGCTACAACTGAAAAACTCAGAGGTTCTGATCAATTCAATCATCTTCAAACGAGGCAACAAATAGACAAGATGCTCAGAGACACGAAGGCTATAGCAGAATTGGACCCCCATGGTATTATTGCACATAGCTATCTTTTCTTTGTATCAAAATTTTCATTTTTTACAACGGCATTCTCTCACTAGAATGTTTGTCTCATTGTACAAAAATACTTACTCAAAGTCAATACAAAGATATCCCTTTGAAAGTGAAAAACTATCTGTTTTTCTTTACTCTTGTGTTTTGTTTGCAAAAAAACGTCTAATGATTCATTTTTGAACATATGCATTTGAACATAATTACTATTTACAAATAATCAAAATAAAAGACAATCACTGATGGCTTTAAGAGATAGGTAAATCTCTCTAAGTTTATCTCCATAAAATTCTCTACAGTGTGCAGTTTAATCCCCAGCAGAACAAAGCTTCCAGTTATCAATCAGTAGAAGTCGTTCAATTTCTCAGGATTCCCCAATAGGATTTTTACAAGCGGTACACGACATTTCCCTTAAAACAGAGTTTATTTCTCTAAGCAGAAATCCATCAACATTTCAACTTCACAACATGAAGATTTACATATCCTCAGCAGCAGTCAGGGATTTATTTTCCCCAATCCAACAACAGTGTAACAGATTATCTCACATATGCATACATTGCATCCATATATCATAAACATTGATAACACGAATGCATTATACCATGCATTTAATACAACATGACTTTGCATTTTAGCTAACATTTTACCCTCTTCAGTATAAGGTTAACAGCTACCATTAACAATGTTCAAAGTTTTGAGATACAGTTCAGATATACTCCAGACACAGATGTTATTCTGATACTCATTCAGACTCAACTTTCAAAAATAGTTCAGATACGCTCCAGACACGGATGCCATTATGATACTCATTCAGAGTCAACTCTCAGATACAGTTCAAATATGCTCCAGACACGGATGTCGTTCTGATACTCATTCAGATTTAATCTTCAGATATAGTTCAGATACGCTCTAGACACGGATGCCATTCTAATACTCATTTAGAGTCAACTCTCAGATACAGTTCAGATACGCTCCAGACACGGATGCCATTCTGATACTCATTCAGATTCAACCTTCATATATAGTTCAGATACGCTCCAGACACGGACGCTATTTTGATACTCATTCAATTTCAGCTTATGGTTCACAATCATTTCTAGATGGAATCTACAAGAACATCTCCAAACAACTTTCTATCATCTCTCCAAATGGCATCTTTAAGCCCATTACCTATACCATCACATCACCAAGTGCAAATTTTAGAGCACTCTAGTGTCCAATCATCTTCCACCTTCGAGTCACGAACGACAAAACTCGCCAATCTAACTCTTCAGGCTTAAGAATATTGAAGAGGGGTAGATGTTGTACCCTAAAATTTTCCCTCTCATTTATCAATAATTTGCTCACAAGATCTCCTTGGACTCAAATGTGCACTAGGGTTTGATCAGCTCAAGACACCTCCTTAAACACTGATGACCAAACTTAGGATTTGAGATTGCACAAGGATATTTGAACTTCAAATACCCCATATGACTTTCATGGATCATTATGGACTCCCAAGATTACTCATGTCAAGTTTCAAGCCTTGGATCACACTTTTGCTCAGTCAATTGAGCAGTTGACCTAAAAATCAGCTGTATTGGGGAAAAGGTCAACTATGGCCAATTTATAGTCAAACTTCATAATTTTTGATCCACATCAACATTTTAAACCCATATGTATCATTTGATCAAGTTTGGACCACAATTCCTCAAGAAGTTTGATTAAATCTCCAAAAGGGCAAAATGGTCAAAATTAGGGTTTTGATTGGGAAAGGGCAATTTTTGATTTTTGACCTAGAAAATGATCAATTGGTTTAAGGCATGATCTCAAGAGTTCAATTGCATCATTTTGACCTAATGACATCGTTCAAAACATTACAAGTCCATTGGATTGGCAGATGAATTTTGCAGTCAACTGATCAAAAGTCAACAGTATACTAAAAAGTCAAACTTTGACTTTTTGGTCAAATTCTAGTGCCAAAGATCATAATTCATCAAAACATGTCAAAATATGAAACTTATTCATCAAGTAATCAAAAAGTCAAGATTTCATTTTGAAAAGTCAAAATTTCTAAACTTAGAAATTTTTCTAAGTGTTGGAAATTTCATGTTTTTTCATAACTTTGAGCACAATTTTCACCATGATGCAAGATGATTCAAGAGAAACTTCCAACATGAAAGTTGTAGATCTCTATGAAATATACAACTTTTATTTACACAAATCCTTCCAAAAATGCTTGGATCTCAAGTTATAATTTTATGAACATGTGATCATGAAACTAAACACTTAGTGAAATTTTGCCTTATTTTGGTCAGGATTTTGACCCAACTTCATGGCACTTTTTCATACAGTTCCCAGGGGAATCTCCAAAAACAATTCAAATATGGTTTTTAGATAACATTTAAAGCTTTCCAAAATGTTCAAGAACTCCTTGATATCATTCTTGAGTAGGGAGATTCGAAGAGATGAAGTTAGGGTTTTATCACTTTAATTACAGGTCATTTTAATGATGAACAAAATTCAAATTCAAACTATGCTGCATAAAAACTACTTTGCAGGCCTCAAACTTGTTAGGAACTCTATAATTAATGGTTTACACAGCTATTAGAGGCCTCACTTCAAGCATTCAATGCATGGACATGCTTTATATCCATTTTTGGAAGAAAGGTAACATTGCCATTTTGATAAAGTGACTTTTTGTACAAGACTTGTTCTTGAGCCTTGCACTTGTTCTCTTCTGATCAAACGAGTCCTATAACTCACGTGAAATGTTTCAAACACTTACAATCACCCATCCCATGCTTGTACCTCTTCTTGAAACTTGTTTCCCTCTTTTCTTCAAAATCAAGTAACCTAGACAAAAGCTAGAAACTTGTACTTCTGATTGTCCAAAGCTCTCAAACACTTTTGTTTATACGTACACAAACCATTTGACACAAACACACAAATGCTTGACCAATGAAAAGAGCTAGAACTCAGAAACACATTTCATACTTCCATTTTCATACAAACTAACCAAAAACTTGAAACTCATAATCTACTCGTGCGTTTCTTGGCCTTTTGGTTTCTAAAGCTTCTAAATATCAGATAGAAGTGATCCCACACCCTGTTACAGAACTGTAACACCATTAACACCATCCTCCATTTTCAAAAACAGAGCTCTTCACATTGACTTCTCTAGACCATTTCAGCCATCCATTGCTCAAGCTAATCATTGCATTAGCTTCCTAGGACCTCAAGGAAGCTAACCTGATCATCACCATCACTTGAAACAAACTCAAACTCAAAACACGATTTCCAGTTTTGAGGTAAATTTTCTTAACTTTGAACTCTTCATACAGGCATCATCAATGATTTATTTGTGAACAAAACATGTAGATATCATTTCCCTAAAGCTAACCATGTCCATAGTTTCCATTAATTTTGCTTGAGCTTAGAGAATTTTGAAACTGGAATTTTTGAGATTTTTAGGGTTCAGATTAGGGCCATTAAAATTCATGCTTATCTCTGATCTATAGTTTTAATGCTTTATATTTCTGAAACTGTGAGAAAATTTGCTACAAGTTTCATGTTTACAGTTTTCATTTTTGATGAGAAATGAGCAAGTTACAATTGGTCTGACTGGAGATTGAAGATGAAGTCATCAGGGCGCGTTTTGCCCTATATATTTATTGAGTTGCCTATGTTAACGGATGTATAGCCACCCCAGCGGTAGAAGCGCAGGCCTGTAATATTTGGTACCTGGGTTTGAGCCTCAGTGGTACCCTTTTAATTTTTTCACATTTTGCTTTTTGATTTTTGTCTTTTTGGCAGGCGCTGGGCCTCTTTGGGCCTGGCTTGTTTTTATTTTTACTAGCTAACCCCCTGCAGGCTGTTTGCGCCCCCTGGACCAAGTTTATTTATTTTTCTATTTTCATTTTTATTTATTTCATTTTTATTTTCTTAAATATTTTTCCTAATATTAAAAAATCTCAAAAAAAATAGATTTTCATTTTTACTTAGTTTATTTAATACTTTATTTTTATTAACTAGTCTTGTAAATTTAATTAAAACTAGGTTAGTATTTATTTTTCTTTTCCACCTATTAAAATATATTTATTTATATATAAAAAAGGCTAAAAATATTTTATAAAGCTATAAATATTTTCGAGACAAAAATACCAAAAAATACTTTTCTTAAACTTATTTTCTTTTGATTAATTAATAGAACTAGAGTTTTGTTTAAAATCTTTTCTTAATAAATTTAAGTTTAATTAATTATTTTCTTTAATTAATTAGGTTAAGACAATTTCCCTTTCTCTTATGAAAACAAAACAAAGATCCATTTTCTTTACATTTTACATTTTTGTACATTTATTTATTTTGTACTTTGTATTTACTTATTTCTTTGTACATTGATACCAATTCAATATGGTTGTAATAGACTAATTAGGTTTACATTCTTGCAACCCCATTCAATTTGTACACCCTCTCCCACAAATGTTGTAATAGCATAGTAACTTTAAATTCCGCAATTTATCGATTTTATATACAAATGCTAGTAATTAGGGTTTGTATGGAAAGACTAAAATCAATACTTAGAAAACCCTAATTTCAAGACAAAATCAAGCATGAAAACAACACACTTGTACACAAGCACCCCTAGGGTAAATCCACTTGGTTGCCTTTACAAAATGGTCATATTACGCATGTGAGGTATCCTAGCAAAAATAAGCAAATATAAGATCATAGTCCCTCGATGACGCTATCTAAGTTGTCTTTCAAATGATCTTAGTCCCTAAAAGAGAATGCTAATATACCTTGCAACATTGCTAATCATGGTTATACGATGACCCATGCCCGTCCATTTACATCCAAAGATAAGGTTACTTATCAAATCAATGATAAGATAACAATGTCAAAGGAAAAGGAAAATGAACAAGAAAGACTTTTGAGTAGGTAGAATGCTCCTAATTACTTGCTCCATTTCAAAACAAAACATCCTTGCTATTTTCAAAACAAACACCTACACTTTCAAACATCTTGAAAACTTGAAAACATTTTCAAAAGATCAAACATCTTTGTATACATTCTTACAAACAAGAATCATTACAAAGATTTCCTAAACAATGGCCTCTTTACAAAATACTTTCAAAAAACCACACAAAGCACAATTTCAAACAAAAGCAAGTGATCTAACAAGTAACTAAGATCCCATGGAAAAACATGAATGAAAAGGGTGCTAATACCTTCCCTTTTCATAATCTACCCCCCGAACTCAAGAAATAATCTCAAAGGTCTTTCATGTGCTTTTTCACCTTTCCTTTTGGATAAAAGAATAGTCGGTGGCGACTCTTGCTAACCGCAACATTTGCAATAAAACACAAAACCTTCAAGTCAGTTCTCCCACCGTATCACACTATCATTATTAGAACATAACCAAAAAGCTAACATCCACTATAACAATATGAAGAATTCTACAAGATGTTATACAATCTACCAATCATATACATCTTGGAAGAGTCATGAAAAAGCAAGGAGTTGTTGCTCGTATCTTGCTTAATGAAGAAAGAAGATAAAGATGAAGAATTATTCAAGATGTCATTCAAATCATTAATCATATACATCTTAACTGAATTATGAAGAAGCAAGGAGTTATTGCTCATTGATTGCCTAACAAAGAAGATGAAGACAAGAAGACTACAAGATGCTGCACTTAACTTACATTATATTCATCTTTGTAGAAATATTTAAAACACAAGAGTTGTTGCTCAGATTGTGTTATTTCTTAAAATCTTCATGTAAATTGTTTGTACACAAGATTTGTTGCTCAGAATTGTGTTAAACAATATGTACTTAAATTAGGAGTAATCTGCTTGATAAGAAGCACTAATGTAATTTCCAGAAAAACAATTCTATTTAGAATTGGTTGGATCCTCAAGTGATCGAGTGAAGATCAGAAGACTTGATAAGACTTTGGATGCGACCATCGTAGATGAAATCTTGGTAGTGGATTTTTATGGGTCAATGGTAGTTATATCTCAAAGAGGACTGAGTAAAGGTCAGACTTCTAAGATCACTGATGGATATCATTGGAAGGAAATTGATAGCAGATTCTAGAAAATCAGATTATGTTGTGTCAATGAATGTTATATCCAATTTTGATCCCTGAACGCTTCATTGGATGTTAGTCACTGGTAGTTTCTCGTGCGATTTTAATCAGATTGATTATAGTGAATTAAGTCCTTGAGTTTAATGTGAAATCACCTCGGAAGGGTGGATTGGACTAGCTTAGGGGTTTCTCAAGTGAACCAGGATATATCGCGTGTACTTTACTTTTGCTTATGCCTTATAGTTTATGTTTTCTGAACTTAGTTAGAAGCATTACTTAGAAGTAACAATCATAAGCATTGTTCAATGAATAATGCTTAGAAGTGAAAGTTATACAGGAAAGAAAAACCCTATTCAAACTCCCCTTTCTTGCGTTTTCTTCACACCTTCACAACTCAACTCTATTGGGGTAAATTCCAATAAGGAGAAATAGATAAATGTCGACTAACAAATGACGGTGAACTACCAAATCAGGTATGAAGGAAGAAAAAAACATAGAACAATAACAAGTTTCCCAAAATTCTAGAGTTCCACCTAAAACAGGTCTCAACTTCTTCTTTGATCAAGATACCACTTGAAAAGGGTAAGAACTGTTGTAAGAATATTTCAGTCAACTATCTTTATCATCAAAGCAAAGCCAACCTCAAAAATGAACTATCTCCTATAATTAAGAGACTACCATCCATCAGAGTAAATCAAACCTCAACAACGAACTATATCCCATAACAAAGAGACTACCATCCATTGGAATAAATCAAACCTCAACAACGAACTATCTCTCGTAAAAAAGAAACTACCATCCATCAAAGTAAATCAAACCTCAACAATGAACTATATCCTGTAACAAAGAGCCTACCATCCATTAGAGTACATCAAACCTAAATAACAAACTATCTCCTGTAACAAAGAGACTACCATCCATCGGAGTACATCAAACCTCAACAACGAACTATCTCCCGTATCAAAGAGACTACCATCCATCAGAGTAAATAAAACCTCAAAAATGAACTATCTCCCATAACAAAGAGACTACCATCCAACGAAGTAAATTAAACCTCAACAACAAACTAACTCCCGTAACGAAGAGACTACCATCCATCAAAGTAAATTAAACCTCAACAATGAACCATCTCCTGTAACAGAGATACTACCATCCATCAGAGTAATATCTCAACAAATAACTATCTCCCACAATGTAGAGACTACCATCCATCGTAGTACATCAAATAATATTGCTCAAATAAGGAGACTGTCACTTGCTATTATGAGAAGGAATTGCAATAACATTGTTGGGAAATGAATATCTGGTTTCATGGGGAAATACCAACACATTCCTGCTGAGGGGATAAAGTATTCACGTGAAAAATAAATGCACATTCTTAATCCAGAGCTCACAACCTAGAGAGGATCAAAATAATATTATAGTCGAGACCAAAAATACAAACCTGGCACAAACCATAGTGAAACAGTGAACCAAAAAACCTTTCAATGAGGAATAAACTCAAAGGGGGACCAAGTTCCATCCAGATAATGAGTTGGGTAGGAAGTCTAAAGAAAAACTCTTCCACGAGGGATAACTCAGTACGGAAATTGAAAGGATATACTCTTTCTGCTTAAGGTTGACACTCTATTGGAGAGAGTACAACATAACTCTGCAAAGAGGATAATATGCCAACAAAAACATCAATGAATGCAAATGAGCAATGAGTTTTAATTCAGTTATGCATGATGTGTGTATGAATGAGTGAATATTGTGCTAAAAAAACAGACACACCGTACTGGGGATAACAAGACAAAACAAACTTGGGTAAGGACAACACTCGGCTAAATCACATCCAGGATGAAGATTTCATAAGAGAGTAAGAACCAAATGAGGAAACAAAGTCCTACTTGAAGGCTTAACTTCACTGGGAAGAAACATGGCTTGAAAAGTAATCAAAGAAAAATCCGATAGCAATACAATTGCAGTGATATAATAAACTCCTCCAGGCTTCATAGGGGAATAACATATTGACTTCACTAAGAAAGAGAATGACACATCGTCTAGACTTCAACTGGAGATATCGTTCTTACTTCACTAGGGAATATGAAACCATGCACGCCGAGGGGAGAACAAATACATTCTTCAATATCAAGAGGAATGGTTACGCAAACTTCTCTGGGGAGAAATTATGAAACTTCACGGGGATGAAAATTTTAAAGGGAAGCATCATCTTTTCTTTATCTGGGGAATTAAGAAGTTAGCATCACAGCAAGAAGTCAAAATTATGGGAATTTTAAATCAAACTCAACACTTGGAGAGAGAAAACCCAAAAAGTTGACAGCTGTCTCAACACCTCTTAGGAATTGATATTGCTTTTGTCCAGCTACTTAGGGAGCACACAACAACAAAAATGTCATAACTAGAGAAAGCAATGCTTTGCAAGAGATTATTATCAATTCTCAACATACAAAGGGAGAAATAACTTCCAGCAAATGAGCAAATACCTCATAAATTTACAATATTTGCTTGACCACAACCTAGCTGGAGAGAATCACACTTAACTCAAGAAATCTGCATCAAGACCTGACTAGGGAAAATGGGATCACAAAACCAACACTATATAACAACTTGAAGAAAATATGAACCAAGACTTAACTGGGGAAAATGGGATCTCAAACCCAACACCACACCATATATCAATGGGCATGAAATCTAACAAGCACAAGCGGATTATGTGCATATCAACAAGAGTATCCCAGGATACTTCTTGGGGAATCTTTTCAAAACTTCGGAGTTCATCCATCCTTGGAATCACCACTCTTGTCTCACTTGAATCATAGGGTTTAAAGTAAAAAGTAATTTGCAAATTGTTTTCAAAAACATGTTTTTATCATTAAGTCTTTTTGTTTAGAAAATTATTATCAATAATAAATGAAATTTTTGTAGACAGGATAAAATAAGAACTGCAAAGAATTGGATAAAAGCTCAAACTTTATTAATAGGATGGTAGTTCAGAAATGGCGTGACTCCATGGATGATTACAAAGTTTTGGAAAGTGGTAAATTCAATGGAAAAGGTACATTGAAATACAATGACCACTATTCTCCCTAACAACTTTGAACTCCTAAATAGAGGCTTTAGTTGAAGTGTGATGATAATTTAAGAATATTGTTGCTTAAATGATTAAGTCTTGGCTAACGCAATTGCTTGCAGAGAAATCCCTAACTTTTTCCTAGGTTGCCCTTGTGGGTTTTCAACCTACTGCAAAAATTGATTTTGTTTATGTATCTAACTTTTTCCTAGACCTTCCTTTCGAGTTTTCAGTCAACCGAGATGCTCTTTTTTTCCTAAGCCGCCCTTTCAAGTTTTCAACTTAAAGAGTTGTTCTTTTATTTCGTTAGGTGAAGTATTTCTTGACTGTGTCAGCAATCATAGGACGTGGGAACTCCTCACCATCCATAACTTCAAGAATCAAAGCACCGCTAGAGAAGGCTTTCTTGAAAACATATCGGCCTTCATAATTGGGAGTCCACTTGCCCCTAGAATCATCATTAAAAGACATGATCTTTCTGAGCATGAGGTTGCCTTAATTGAATTCACGAGGCTTTACCTTCTTATCAAAAGCTTTCTTCATTCTTTTCTGATATAACTGACCATGACACAAGGCCGTCATTCTCTTTTCCTCAATTAAATTCAACTGGTCAAACCTATTATGGACCCATTCAACCTATGACAACTTGGTTTCCATTATTACATGCATAAAGGGAATCTTAACCTCAATGGGGGAGCACTGCTTCCATACCATACACGATAGAGGACGGGGTTCCCCTTGTTGAAGTGCGGACAGATGTACGATACCCATGCAAAGCAAAAGGGATTATCTCATACAAATCTTTATAGGTAACAACAATCTTCTGGATGATCTTTTTAATATTTTTATTAGCAGCTTCAACAACCCCATTCATTTTAGGCCTGTTAGGAGACGCATTGTGATGGACAATCTTGAATTTTTCACAAAGTTTGGTCATCATCTTATTATTTAAATTTGAGTCATTATTAATGATAATCCTACTTGGTACACCATACCGACATATAAGATTGATCTTGATAAAGCGTACTACCACCTGCTTGGTGACATTAGCATAAGAAGTTGCTTCCACCCACTTGGTGAAGAAGTCAATTGCCACTAAGATGAAACGATGTTCATTCGATGCATTGGGTTCAATCATTCTGATCATATCAATACCCCACATAGAAAAAGAACATGGGGAAGAAATAAAATTGAGAAGCGTTGGAGGAACATGAATCTTGTCAGCATAAATTTGACACTTATGACACTTTTTCACAAATTTGTAAAAATCAGATTCCATTGTCAGCCAATAGTAACCTTCCCTAAGCACCATCTTTGCCATTGGATGTCCATTGGCATGGGTACCAAAGGAAACTTCATGGATCTTGTGCATTAACATGTCTACTTCGTGTCTATCCACACATCTGATCAAGACCATGTCATAATTTCTCTGGTATAATACAACTTCATTGAGGAAAAAACTACCTGCCAACATTCTCAATGTCTTTCTATCTTTGTTCGACGCACCAACCAGATATTCCGGAGTCTAGAGAATGTGCTTGATATTGTAATACCAAGGTTTTTCATCTGGAGTCTCCTCTAAAGCAAACACATAAGCTGGTCTATGAAGACATCAAATTGTAATATGAGGTACATCATTCCAAGCATTCACTTGATACATGAAAGTTAAAGTGGCCAAAGCATTTTCCATCTGATTCTCATCTCTTGGAATATGATGGAATTCAAATTTATTGAAGAAAGGTAATAATATTCTTGCATACTCTTTATAGGGAATTAAGCCAATGTGACGAGTCTCCAATTCTCATATGATCTGATTTATTACTAAAGTTGAATCATCATATACATCAAGAATTTTGATTCTAAGATCTATGGCCTCTTTAAGATCCATGATACAAGCTTCATACTCCGCCATGTTATTGGTAAAATCAAATGTCAACCTTGCAGTAAAAGGGATATCCTACTCATGGGGAGTAATAATCATAATACCAATTCCTTTTCCATAAGCATTTACAGCTCCATCAAACACCATACCCCACCGGGATTCAAGATCAGGACCTTCCTTAGGCAAAGGTTCATTACAATCTTTTAATTTTAAAAATATCACATCATCATTAGGGAAATCATACTTAACAAAATGATAATCGTCAACCGGTTGGTGAGAAAGGTACTCTTCCAACACATTGCCTTTAATAGCCTTCTGAGTATGGTATTGAATATCATATTCAAGTAATAACATCTGTCAGTGGGAAATTCTTCCAGTAAGAGAAGGATTTTCAAAAATATACTTAATTGGATCCATTTTGGAAATCAACCAAGTAGTATGATTCAACATATATTGTCGCAATTACTTTGATGCCCGGGACAAAGCACAACATGCTTTTTCTAGCATAGAATATTGTGACTCATAGCCAGTGAATTTGTGGCTGAGATAATAAATGGTATATTATTTTCTTCTTGTTTCATCTTGTTGTCCCAATTCTGAATTCTGACTCCAGGTGTCACAAAGTTCGGTATCTCTTGCTCTGAGTCATTTTCGAGAATAGTGTTGATTCTTTGAGTAGTTAGATGGAGATATCATGTATTGTGAAAGATGTCTTGATATTTACTCAAAGCGTACTTTGGCATCACAACTTCATTCTTCATGGATAAACTCAAACCAGTCTCATTCATGTACACATGTGGATTAATAACCTGCCCCCACACCTTGTTAGGGCCTTTCGTCACTACATGTTGCGCATCCTTAAATAAGGTGATAGAATCTTCATTCTTTTGTATATTATCGATAGGCAAAACTTGGAACTGAGTTCCAACAGCGGCTTCATCAGCTTCTACAATGCTAAAGGAAGACAAATGAGATATCAACTGAGCTTGCTCACCATTCATAATGACTACCTTTCCTTCACAGATGAATTTCAGCTTCTGATGCAAGGTTGAATTAACAGCTCTTGCTTCATGGATCCATGGTCGTCCCATTAAACATCTATAGGCTAGGACAATATCCAAAACCTGAAAGGTGATTTGGGATAAATGTGGACCTATATGAATAGGTAAATCCACCTCTCCAATGACAGATTTTCTCGAACTATCAAAAGCATTCACTATAATTCCACTAGGGCACATAAGAGTTCCTTGGTACTTAAGATTCATGAGAGTACTTCTCGATATGCCATTCAAATTAGATCCATTATCTATCAGCACATTGGAGAAAGAGTCATTCTTATAATTCATAGATATATGCAGCCAAGTAATTATTTCTCCCTTCATCAGGAAATTCATCATCACAAAAGCTCAGATTGCTACAAGATGTAATATTCCCCACAACACCATTGAACTGATCCAAAGACATATCCCTTTCAAGAAAAGCCTGACCCAGGACCCTCATCAAACATTCTCGATGAGCAGAGGATTTAACCAACAAGGTTAAAATGGAAATCTTAGATGGAGTTTGCAACAACTAATCCATAATCTTGTAATCACTCATCTTGATGATTTTTAACAAGTCGTCCACATCTTTTTCCAAGGCAGAGCTGCTAGATTCTGCTAACACTTTCTTAGGTTCAGTATTATCAATAACCTTCTTACCATAATTAACATCTCCTCAAAAGGTGGGGGCAAAGACATGACCACTGCGAGTTACTCGACTATGGACCATACAGACAAATAACTATGGGAGCAACATCAGGCTTGCTGCGATACGTAATCTTTATAGTAGCGGGAACACCAAAATACGACACAATGAAATTCACCCCTGCTTCTTCAGAATACTCAGGAATCGTAGAATTATTATCAGAAAACATACCTTCATCAGAAGAAAAGAACTCATCAGCAGAAACATATTCATCATCTGACATGGCCTCAACTGAGTAGTCTTCAATCACATTAACTCCATCATAATCATCTTTGTTGCATGTGACTCTAATAGTACCATTATCTAATAACAATTGAACACTTCTTCTTACGACCAAATAACCACGAGAATCCCTACAGCATGTCTGACAGGACCCATAATGATGTACCTTCTAGCCATCCATGTGACAAAATGTGGCGTGAAGCTGCACCAGATCATCATTCATGTAATTCACATAAAAAATATGGAATTCACCAGGATATCCATAAACCATATTCACATCTTCTTCATATTCATCCCTGGGTCTGATTATGTGGATAAGACATTCATCCATCATTTTTTGTAAATCCTCTCTCACTTTATCACATCCATGGATGTCTGAACTGCAAATACTACAACCCGCATGATCATGTGTATAATAGTTGAACTCACAGAGATCTGAATAAATCTTCATTAAATCACCTCTGACCAGATTGATATAAAAATTCCTGAAATCCCTAGGATAACCAGCAACCATATTTACAGCACTTCCACATCCATGTTTGGGTAGTGGATTATATTCACATTGGGACCAACATCTTTAAAAGACAGGATACTAGATCTTACCATCTTCCGCACTTCATACTTCAACGAATAACAATTTTCAATGTTGTGCCTAGAGGATCCTTGATGAAAAGCACAAGTCTGATCCACCATATAATACCATGGTGAAGGTATAGCAGGGGGAGGCCTAGTCTGCGCCAACTTTTTTTGAATCAAATTCGGAAACAATTTTTCATAACTCATCGGAATAGGATTAAAAGATTCTTTCTTCTGACCTTATCTTTGATTACCTTGTTGAGGATCTCTCTTATAGGCAACAATATTCGGATCCACATTGACAATCGGAGTTACAAAAGCAACATGCTGTTGATGGTGATGACATCTTCTCAGATGTCTAACTCTTCTTTCTTTAATAACGAGATTTGTCTTACTTTCTTTCTTCTTAGAAAACCCATATGATGATTTCCTTGTTCCACTAGAATCTTGATCTTTTGTCAATCGTCCTTCCCTAACAACTTCCTCTAGACAGACACCCATATTTACCATCTCAATGAAATCATTTAGTGCACTCGCAACCATCCTTTAATAGTAAAATGAACTAAGGGTTTTTAGGAAGACCTTAGTCATTTCTTGTTCTTACATTGGGGGTACCAGTTGGGCAGGAACTTTGTGCCAATGCTAGACATACTCCTTAAATGACTCCTTATCTTTCTGATCCATCACTCTCGTCTGGTCACGGTCATGTGCCATAAACATGTTGTACTTATACTGTTTCACGAAAGCTTCACCCAAGTCATTGAATGTATGAATGTTGCTACTGTCCAATCCCATGTACCATTTCAAGGCAACATCGGTTAAACAATCCTGGAAGAAATGAATAAGCAAGCGTTGGTCATCAGTATTAGTGGACATCCTTCAGATATACATCATCAGGTGGTCACGGGGACAAGAGTTGCCCTTATACTTCTCAAATTCTAGAACTTTAAACTTTGTTGGCACCATTACATTGGGAACTAAACAGAGATCACTGACATTCTGTCCGAATAACTCTTTCCCTTGGAGAGCCTTTACTTCTTTATACATTTCATTAAATTGATCCTGAAAGTCATCCATTCGGTCATAGAAGCCCAAACTTTCACTTGGTGGAGGATCATGATGATAAACTTCATCATTAAGGATATGCATAGAATTCACCGTAGGAGGTGAGGCATGATGAATCTCATTATTAGCAATAGGAGTAGTGTGTGCCACAGGAGGTGCAAAAATAACAACAGCTTGAACAAATGGAGCAACTTGAGCAGCATGATTGTAACCTTCTGGCATGAAATTCTCAGGCATTCCCCATGGGTAACCACGAGGTAAACGGTATTGAGTAGTAGTAATTGGGGTAACACAGATGGGAACCAACAAAGCCTCTGAAATAACGGTCGTCTACTATGGCTGAGTAGCCTGAGGAGACGGAGGAGGAGGTGGTGGTTGATTATGAGCAACCACAAACAATTCTACCATAGTAGTCAAGTTGACCATACCAGCTCTCAAAGCAGTAACTTATTCGCGCAACTCACGACTCTCTTGTTCAATATTTTCCATCTTCTTTCTAGAATTAGCCCGGGTATTTTAGTGATGAGATAACTTACTGACTGAACGAAGAAGAGAAACACGCAAGACACTTGTGAATGATAGGAATGAAAAAAATATGTGAAAAATGATGCATGATATGTAATGCATATGATTTATTGTGTTTATTCAAGGAACTCAAAGGATTATAAACAATTGCAAATATTAAAGTACTAATATATTTGGAAATACTGAAAAATCTCATTTTAATAATAACTTTGGAACGGATTACAACTTTTAGTATAAGTTTCAACAATCCTAAGTACAAGAGAATAAAGATAGAATTTAAAAAATCCTAAGGAGTCAAATTTGATGGAGACTCTCCACACACTGATGCTTTCTCATGAGTCTTGAAATCTGATCCCCCAACTGCTTGTTATTTTCTGTGTACTTGTCGGTGACTTCTTTCCATCCACCAGAATAAGAAAGTGGGTGACCGGGACCTGGCTAAAATCTAGAGGAAAATAAATCCTCTTTCTTCACCATCATCTCCATAAAATGACTCTCAATAATCTCTATCAAGTCATCTTTCTCTTTCAATTAGGTTTAGTAAGACACCTCTAAAGTCTGGTACTTGTTCTTCCATGCTTCTTTCTCTTGATGCATTCTAACCAGGGAAAGTTAAAGTTCTTCCACATAATCTAAGAAAGGAGGAGTAGTCCTCATAAATATATCAGATATAGGTTCTTCACGAGAATAAGGAATCTTCAACTGAACTGCCCTTGCTTGTACCCAATGAAGATGAGGCTCTAAGGAAACAACTCCTATTGGTCCCAAGTCTTTTCTACCCTTCCTATGAATATGGCGCCAAGCCTTTTCAATCCCTACCTTATCTTACTTTTGATCTTCTCCTTCTTTGAGAAATAAACCACTCAGATGAATGTTGTTTGACTTATCTCTCATCGGATGTCCAAGTTGACGACGCGCAAGAACGAGATTGTAGTTAATTCTTCCCTTTGTACCAAGAAGAGGCACGTTAGAGAAACTACCACAACTGTCAATAATATATATATCATAGTAAGCTTGATGATACCAATAAGTTTCAAAATGAGTGAGAGCCGTAATCTTCGGTGCCCACCATAGTTCCTTTTTTATATCCCAAAAAGCAACAGACCGAGGTAAGTGAGAAATAAACCACTGATATAACAACGGTGTGCAACAGATGACCATCCCTCCCCGATAGAAATTCCAAAGATGGATGGAATAATAAGTATCTCCTAACAATGTTGGGATTGGGTTCCCAATCAGAAAGATCCTAATGGCATTATTATCCACAAATTTGTCGATGTTGGGAAACAAGAATAACTCATAGGCAAGCAAAGCAAAGATAGCCTCAGAAGCAGTTGTACTCTTCATCTTGACGAAGTAAGTAGCTTTCTCCAATAGAAACTGAGCAGGTAAACCTCTGGTTCCTCCTTTTGTAGTCATGTTAGCCTCAATCTCAGACTTCTTCAAGTGAGTTATGGTGGCAATCTCATGAGACTTAGGCTCTCCTTCTAAGCAGGTGAAAGGAACACAATCAGCAATAGGTAAACCAAGTAAGAATACTCCTCCAATATAGACATCAGCTGATAATAAGGAAAAGTAAAACATCGGCACAACGGATCATAAAACTAGACCAACGTATAAAGAATACCCTCCTTCATATTGAGCTTTATAAGAGGCATGATGGCTTCATACTTCTTCCGGAAATCTGTAGAACTCTCGATCTCTAGAATCAAACTCATCAGTTCCACTATCTTAGAATCCTTGAAACTGTGCTTCTGAGTCTTTCTCCTTCAAAAATCCATGGTCAAAAAAGGACCTGATATATTTGCAAAATTCAACCTTAAATTCCTTGAATCAACTGTTTACAAAATGCTCATGTGTGCATGAATGCATGATGCAATAATCACACACAAGATCACAAACACGGGGGTTCATAGGTTCGACGTCACGAGCATGAAGTCAAAGGTACTACCCATAAGGTAACAACTAATGGTTTATCACCAGCCGAACAAGGTTCTAAAAAGTTCCCAGAATCTATATTCTTCCTTCAGATATTACCAACGTCCAGATTAACTCGGTAATTAGCAATATTCTCAGGAAAAACTCGTCTGAGTGTAGCATCACGTGATAACCACTTTCGAATTTCTCCGTCATAGTCTCTGCACTACACCTAAAAGGCCAAGATGTGTTAAGGGTTATACGGTCCTCATCTTCATAAGCTACCAGGTCGAAAGCAGCACGTCTTCCTGATTGCTCGGTAAACTAATACTACAAAAAGATCACAAGTGAGGTACTATAAGTAATAGGAAGACCAATGACAAGAGGACATACTATGAAAGCTAATGGAACCTTGGATCAAATGATGACCACTATCATAGAAGAAAGGCCTAACCTAGAAGTCATGGAGCCTAAACTAATCAATTTCATATATCCACATGGAGAGGACGTGGGCGCATGGGATGCTGCCTATTTGATTTGTTTTACTAAATTAAGTTATAATAAAGTATATGGGCATAACTTCGTTTAAATTAGGCCAAAGACTTAAGTTTATGTTCTTTTTTATCAATGTTTTTATTAGTGTGGAGCATGGGCTAGTCATTACCTATGTGCTACCCGTCCTAAGATTCACTTGTTTGGTGTATTTTTTTGTTGAAATAAAGTAGGTTAAATCATGCTTAATGAGGGTGCCCAAGGAAGCTTGATGATCTAGTTAGAGAAATTGTTGAAGAGAATTGAAGACAATACTCGACGAACAAGCATAATTCTTATGTATGAAAACAATATTGTTGATTAAATGCATTATGTTTTCTTCTCTTTTAAAGTCATAAAGACTGTTTACTTTTCTCTACATATGTAATGCTCAGTGCAATAAAAATAAATGAATATTTTGATAGAAATTACACTTTATTTATTTGTGAGATTATGTATCTTTTCGATTGTGGATTGAACCATTCCCTTTGATCTTATCAATAAAACAAGTTTTCTTGTAAATCCATTCCCCCAATGCTTATCATTTTATCTTCTCGCAAGAAGTTTGAGTGTGACGCCATTCCCCCTTTATTATTATCTATTTCATATTTCCATATTCTTTTTGTTACTGTCCTTTCATTATTTGTTCTTAGAATTATTTATATTTCTATTCCATTGTCAATTATATTCTAGTAAATTAATAACTCTTGTCCTAATCATGATTATTTTTAATTATGTGTTAGAATTGTCAATGATATAAACATAGAATGACAAACCAATCGATTGGGTAGTCACAAAAGCTATTTTAGAAAAAGGTTAGCACAAGAATTGAATGAAATGTGAATCCAAACTTGCTTCTTTTGCCTTTAACAACCCTTTGGTAGTTCCTTGGAGATTAAGCAACTATTGGAATAACTACATCCTTAGAATGACCAATCTATTATTTAAGTCATTGGTTTTTATTGTTATCACATTCTTTGTTTAAAAAGTATAATATAGGTTTAGATTATTTTTGTCCATTTCAATACAAAAAAGGTGTGCTTTTTCAGAGGTGCCCATTAAGGTTAAGGCTCGTTCAAAATTTGGGGGGGAGGTATATGTTTTTAGAACTTATTACTTCATATTTTGATCGGATAGGCCCATTAGAGTTTGCTAAAGGTCCGTTTTAAAATAAGAGAGGGGTGTATCTCATATGCCCATTTGTTTTTATTAAAGTTGACCATAGCCAACTCCTGATTCTGGTTATTTAATTATATTAATTATTACCTTATTTTATCATTATCAATATTATTATTATTATTATTTGTTTTTTTTAAGAAAAAACCAAATAATATTTTTTTGGGCGTGTTGACCAAGTCAACAAGGAGAAAAGAAACCCTAATTTTCACGATGATGTCCTAGTCATCTTCTTCAACCCTAATTCTATGCTAAGAAAGGCCTAATTCTTCGTCTTCATCGTTAAGCAACATCCAATAACCTAGAACACAAAAATTGAAATGAATTAAAATCTTACTACATCAAATCTTCAAAAATCCAATAGAATCAAATCATATTACAAAATCTAATCAATTACAAAACAAAATCATCTAAATTTTGAATCAATTACAATCAATTTTAGAAATCAACTCTAAATCTAAATTTGTATACAACAATTACACTAAAAATTCCTAATTGAGTATAACCTAAAATATATAAATACCTAATTTCTAAACCTAATCAAGGACCAAAAAAATTCTAAATAAGAAAAGAAGAAGAAGAAGAAGGTAGATCGTAAGCCCTTGTAGCTTGGATCTTCAACCGCGATCCCATGCCCAACATCACCGTTTAAAATTTGTGTTTCAAGACTGAAACCCTAGATTTACCAAACCCTTTGATGAGCCACTGCTTCCATTATCTATGCCGCACCTTATACCTGTGAATCAAAGAAAGAAGAAGAGATTAGAGGAGGGGATATGAAGATCAGAGAGATTGAAATCTCGGAAGTTCACGGTCGGCGATGTAAGTTACTTAGATTTTCGATTTGGATATATTTGTTGTTTGTGTTAGATTGATTAGGGTTTTTTGGAGGTTATTGTAGAATCTGGATTCTTGGGTTAATGATGTTTAAAGGTTTGGATTCTCTGGTTGATCTTCAACCGGAGATCGTGCTTCCACGGCGGTTTATGGTGATGTTTGGTGGTGGATGGAGAAGGCGGAAGCCGTTATAGGAAGAATGGAGAAGATGGAGGGCGTCTCGAAAAGAAAGAGGAGGGATGAAGAGAAACGAGAAGAGAGAGGAATGTTTGAGAAAAAAGAAACAAAATATGAGAAAAAAATAATTTTATATTCTCGCTCCATCCGTTGTTTAATGGCAACACATGGCCATCACCTGGCCACGTGATGGAATTACTACATAGTAGTTACATACACTCCCCTACGGTGTACCCTCACTCTCCGCTCTTCTGATCAAGATAAATGGCCCAAATCTTGCGCACCCATGATAGCTCCGTAGACCTTTTCGCATTGATCCCATTATTTTTTATTTACCTTCTTCAGTTGCAATTAACCCCCCCCCCCCACCACCACCACCACCACCACCACCATTTGGACTCCAAACTGAATTTGGGCTTAGCCCATTGCTGAATCCACACCCCTCTGGAATTACTACTAAGTTAAATATGTACCCCCTGCGCAAATCAATTATTTTCTATTGTTATTAATTAATTATTTTATTTTTTTATATTTATATCTTATTAATTCACTCATATCATTTTAACATCAATTTGAACACAATAATTTTGCATAATTATCAATAAATAATTATTAGATTTTAAAAAATATATTTAATATATTTTTAATAATTAGAAAATAATTTGTTGTTAATTAAATATTTTCTAATATATTTTTGCTGGTTACGGCAGATGGCGACTCTGTACGAGACCTAACCCTAGGGTTTGAAGCCTCTCCTTTCTGGGTTTAAGGTTTTTGTTAGGGTTTTTCTATTTTTGGTGCTTTTCTATATTTGCTTATTTTATTTATTTATTTGGTTTATTTATTTGGTTTATTATTATTTTTTATATTATTTTCATTATCATATTATTTGTTGTGGCGGGATTTTATCTTCAAATTTTTTTCAAACCCTTAGAAAGAAAGTTCATGTATTGGCCAAGGGGATATACCATCCATATGAGTTTTTGTGACGACTTTGCCTAGAGTCGGTGGAATTCTAAAAAAGGAATATGTCTCAAGAGCTAGACTCTTGAGAGATAGGACTTTGGAATGAAATCTAGGACTCTTTGTATAATCCTAAACAAAAATCTCATGGTGAGACCTTGTACAACTTTAGAGATGAAAGTTTTGGTCTACAATGAGGCTCCGCTTAAGGAGGCGTTGTTGCCATTCCCTCTAGTGTTATCCATGATACCCTTAAGGAAGCCACTTTATGAGGATGGTAGAATATTCGTAGGCCAAAATTAGGATCCTACCAACTAAGTATACCCTTCACAAAACCTCACCACCATGCATTCATGCATTTTGCATTTCAAATATTCATTTGTTTTTACATTTTTGTTGTCTTATTCACAGGATTCCTAAGAAAAAAATCAAAGGTTTTGGTGAGTATCTTGAAAATAGATACCAATAGGAAATAACCTTTCCGTGTTAGTGTCGTCAAGCCAGATATGACGAAAATAAAAATCATCAAGGGGAAACTATCTAACAGAGCCATGAAGATGTTTGTTCGCCGATATGGGGTCTACCTTTGAGTTGACAAAAGTTGATGTACAATTGGATACTATCACTACCTTGGTTTAGTTCTACCGTCCACCACTAAGATGTTTCACTTTTCAAAAAATTTAACTAGCGCAACTTTGGAGGAATTTGTTAGAACTTTAAATTTTTCTCAAAGCAAATTTTATGTGGGAATTGGACAAGCTGTCGATGTTAAATACTTAGCAAGAGGTTTAGGGACACCCTATATTGATTTATCACCTAATTACAAAAGAGATGGTGATATACAAGGGATCAAAAAATAATATTTTGAAGCTAAAGCTCTTACTTTTGCCAATAAAAAATAATGGGAATCTTATGTTGATTGTTTGGGACTGCTTGTCTTTAGTGAAATTCTATTTCCGTGGACTTTGGACTATATTGGCCCTGCAACTATTATTGTATTTCGGGTCGCAAAAGTGATAAATGTGGATCCAACTCATGCCTTACTTGCCGATGTTTATTAAGCTCTTCACACTCGTTACGAAAAAGGGAGGGGTGTGCTGAAATGTTGCATCCTTCTTTTATATTCTTGGCTCACCTCTCACCTCTATAAAGATGACTACATGTTTCCAAATCTGACAAGATACACATGGCCCTAAAATTTAAGGGCTCTAACCGCTGATTCTGGTCTATGGTATGCAAGAAAGCTAAAAATTGGAGATATTGTTTATAGTTGTAGAGATTTTCCAAATGTTCCTTTGATTGGTTCACGTGGTTACATTAACTATAACTCCACTTTGGCTTTACGCCAACTTGGATATCCTTTGGAGGACAACCCCTCTGACGAGCAACTTCAATAATTGATCATTCACAACATGGGTAAAGATGACTTTGATTTTCTCAACAAAATCATTCGAGCTTGGAGTAGAGTCAACAAAAGAAAGGCTGAAAGGAAGAATGATGTGGCAAGGGAACCCTATACTCATTGGGTTTTAGAAAGAGTTCGGTTTGTTAAGCTACCATTTGACATCGATCCTAAGTACAAGCCAGATGTTTCAGATCCTCTTCCTATGTCCGAAGAAGAGATAGACAACTTGAAGAAAGCCTTGGATCAAGCTCAAAAGGAGAAGGAGGGATTGGAACTTAGCCTTCATGACCTTACTAGGGAGAAAATAAATCTGCAATAAGAGCTTGAGTTAAAAGACCACACTACTACGAAAATGGGCTTTCACAGCGCTTTTTTTTGCCCTTTAAAAGCGCTTAAAAGCGCTGCCGTAGCCAGCGCTGCCGTAGGCTACGAAAGCGCTTTTTTCTGGCCAAAAGCGCTGTCGTAGGTGGACCTATCCCAGCGCTTTTTCCTTAAAAAGCGCTTTGATAGGGGGGTCTTTCCCAGCGCTTTTTGAAAAGCGCTTTGATAGGTGTGCTATTTAAATTTTTTTTTTATTTATCAGGCCTTTTACAGCGCTTTTTATGGAAAAAGCGCTTTGATAGGGGGGTCTTTCCCAGCGCTTTTTCCATAAAAAGCGCTTTGATAGGAGGTTTCTATTTAATTTTTTTTTTATTTATCATGGCTTTTACAGCGCTTTATGGAAAAAGCGCTTTGATAGGGGGGTCTTTCACAGCGCTTTTTCCATAAAAAGCGCTTTGATAGGGGGTTTCTATTTAAATTTTTTTTTTATTTATCCTGCCTACGAAAGCGCTTTTTAGCCAAAAGCGCTTTCGTAGCTCATACAAATTTTTTAAAGTGAAACCTATAATTTGAGGTTCCCTGTGCGGCCTGTAATTTTTTTTTGGTCCAATAATTTAACCTGTAATTCAATCCTTATCTATACATATATTTTAAGAAATCGGTATTATATTAACAGAAACCGGTATACCATATAATATTCAATCCTTATCTATATATATGTAACTAAATCATATATAACTAAATTTGTAACCATATATACATTTGTAACCATAACTAAATCACATACAAAGTATCGTGTTAATTTGTAACCATATATATATACATATGTAACTAAATCATATATAATTACATCGAAAATAATGCTCCACCGACACGGTCGTCATCCTGCAAAGTATGAATATGAACAACACGGTAAATTAAACAAACAATATTAAAGGCTCCAACACAATCAAACTAACACGTACAATAATATTTTATTCATACCCATCAGAATAATCTGTTTTCAACATAAAATTGACATATTTCCTCTTTGACTTCTTCCACTTGAACTTTCGTGTACGACATAGTATAGAGGTCATCAAAGTACTACATAAGAAATTATTACTTCAGTATATGCATGATGTTATTAAATGTAGAAATCATACAAAATTATTCTAAGTTATAAATCCATACCGTGCTTGGAATCTCTACTTGATTTTTATGAAGGATTTCTTTCATAAACCTCAAGCAAAAGTATCCGCAATCTACATCGTTATTCTGTAACGGACACTGCATAGAAAAACAGAATATATTTTATAGTTGTCGTGTAATTTTATCAAGTAACATAACTATTATTATAAGCAACTAATTTTGTACCTGCACTTTGATCCAAGTAATATTTGATGATTTACTCCGGGGTACCTGTGCGTCCCTTTGACTATGAAATATTTGTATTGATCTAAGAAAATAAAAACATATATTTAGATCAATCTCACAGAAATAATTAAATATATAAATATACACGAATAGTTAGAACGATCTCACTTACTGATCAACAGTTTCCTTCATAGCGGGATAGTTAGTCCATTCCCCGTCTACCGAATTCAGAAAGTACACAACTTCTTTAATCGGATCGATAGCCAACAACAACCAGTGTTTTCTAAAAATTTAAGCAACAGTTTAGAAGAAAAGTTTCTACGCAAAATAAACAAAGATATATTAGAATAAATGAAAAACTCACCCCACTGGAACAGTGTTATACGGCAAAATAAACAAGCTATCTGGGTTGCCGACGTAGGCCGTGTATCGATTCACTAAGTACTCCCTAACTGAACCCGGTTCCCTGACAATTGTCGCTCCGCTGACAATATGGGCAGACAAGAAATGGAAGCGTCTTGCCAATACAGTCTCGCGCATTTTTTTATCGTACAACAACCTTAAATAAAAACATATAAACATTAGACTATTTTCATTGAAATGTGTAAATAAATTGTTCAACTAATTAAATGATATATTTATCGGAATACCGGATGTATGCGTGAACATTGCCGATGCCTAATTCACCATGCGTCATAATCTCAGTCATTTCGTCCATTCCTATCGTTTCTTGGCAGTCAAGACCAAAGATATCTGCATCCATAAGGATTGTACGAATACCACCTGACTTCAAATCTGAGGTTTCCAAAAGTACTCCAAGTGTATTCCGATATCGAGGTACAAAAACGCCTCTTCCCCCGCCTCTTCCCCCCTTATGCATTGACTTTTTCGGGGGTGGTCTGCTACGAACAGGCTGGGTCACTTGTTGTGACACTTTCGCAGATACCTAACAATCATATAACTTAGGTAAATTATAAAATCGTTCAGTTTTAAATTCATATCATATAATAAACAATTTAAGTGTACCTCTGGAATTGATGCCATAGACTCGCCGCCTTGCTGCAAAATCTCCTTACCCTTATTAGCGGGTTTTGTAGGAGGCTAATATTAAAAAATAATTAACTTAACGGTTCAGAATTGACATTTGAAATCTAAATGATTCATATTAACGGTTTTAAACATACCTCATCATCAATGAAAATGAGGTCCAAGGGCCATGCAACAAACGACCCTACTGCATCTCGCACCGATCTTATATCCAAGGCCACATCAGGTACCGGTACCAACGCATCGGGATCAATAGGATAATCTACTGATACTCTCAGGTGTCCAGCCGGGATCGGTGTATTATGAATTAAATCTCCCAAAGTGTTGTACACTTTTCCCTTGCCAACAAGGTGATAATCTGATGCCATTACGTATAGTTGGCAAGATGAAATGCCCTAAACCAATATGCATACATATTACTTTTAATTCAATAATAGAAAGAGGTGGAATAAAAATGAGAAACTTGAACAATAGAGATTTATCAATATATTTATAATTACCTCAGGAAATTTATTCTGACGGTTGATACTAGCGTTGTCACTAGTTTCTTTCGCCATTGCCGCATTGCCCTTTTCCCTCATTAATACCTCTTTATCTCTTTCCAATGCATTGACTTTTGCTTGTAATTCCATAAGTACATTCATCACTTCTGCATTGGTAGGATTTTTTTTCCGATGATGCTGGTAGAAAGAGGTTGGAGTCACACCATGACCTTTACCCCTCACCCGACCGGAATACTCAGGAACATTCAGTGCTTTACTAAGTACGCTCCTCGTATCCTGGTCGTCACCGGTGGACTCCGTTTGTGACAATGTCTCCTGAAAATAATGGAGATAAAAAAATCAATTAAATAGTCATAAAAATTTGATTTAATTAAAGACACAATGTTATACTTACGCATTCATCATAAATTCTTAGAACACTTGGATCAACAGCTTGATTCTTGCCCACACGGGCTTCCTTCCACAGCAAATGTGCTGGAAGTGAGGTTTCATCACTTTTCGTCTCCTCTAACTATGCATAGAAACAAACGGTTAGATCGTCAAATACAACACATTTAGACAATTAATAAGAACATATCATTTCTATTTATTACTTACAATTTTTTCCTCTAAGCGCGCATATCCCAAACGCCCTTTTTTGTATGGATACGCGGGCTTTGATGCTCTCTCACTATTTTTGGCACTCTTTTGCCGGAATTCGTCATCTCTTTGTCTAATAAACTCAGTCCAATCTTCTTGTTTAATGAAAAGATTATACTTTTCTGGCCTTCCGGCCGGGAACTCTTCCAGCCACTTTCCTTTGTCATCCTTAAGATAGGTGTTCGTCAACAGATTTTTCCACCCTCTAAATCTTTTCCCGGCCAACCCAAGTACGAAGCCTTTACGCTCATCTGGAACGTTAAAAGACCGCTGCGTATAAACCATATAAACATATAAGTAATTTAAAAACCATATAAACCATATAAACATATAAGTAGTTTAAAAACCATATACACCATATAAACTTATAAACTTATAAACATATAACCATATAAACCATATAACATACATACCTTAACATCTTCCCAAAACATTTCTTTTCCTTGCTTCAATGCTTCACATTGTTTCGCATTCCATCTAGATATGGAGATTGGCACATGCATACGAACAAGTGTACCAACGTAGCTTGTGAATTTTGAAGCATTAACCCCAACTACTTGATTTGAATGATTCCAATCTACATTATATTTCACTCCCTTATCTCTAGCACGAATGATTTCGCGCATTATGGTGATGCCTCGTGCAACATCACTTGCTGAAGTATCATCCGCTGCATGATTTGTTTCTTGTGAGTTTTCATGATCTTGTTGGTTTCCTGGTGGGTTTTCTTGTTGGTTTCCTTGCGGGTTTTCTTCATTGCTAGCCATTAGACCTGTAACAAAAGTCAAACAAGCACATTAGTACACTACATGAAAATGGATAGTCGAAAAAGATATGAATAGCACTAAAGGAACTCAAAATTGAATAAAATGCTAAAAACCCAAACTTGCAAGAAATAAACCTCACCATCAGCTCCGGAAACATTGTTCTACTAAATAAACACTAGTCACATTCGCAAAAATTCAAAACGGTTCAAAAGATATGCCAAAAATTCAAAACATTATTCACATATTACTTACAATATTAGGCTATAATTATAATAATACCTTTTTCACTAACGTCTCTTTCTTTTCTTGGTAGCAATATATTTTACGCTTCTGTTAACAACTCGGATGGTTGGATTGATCCAAATACCCTCATTATGATCATCTCTAGTACAAGGTTCATTCTCATTTTGATCGTTTCTTGTACAAGATTCAATGCCAACGCCAATATCACCTTGATCTCCAATGTTTTCATCAATTACTTTGTTAGACAAAAGCACTATAGACCATTTCGTACTTGTCGGATCATTGACATAGAACACTTGTTTAGCCTGAGAGGCTAGAATAAAAGGTTCATCTTTGTACCCCACCCTATTGAGATCCACTTGCAAAAATCCTGACTTATCCATTCGTACGCCATTATTATTTTCAACCCACTTGCAATCAAATACAGGAATCTGAAACTTCCCGTAATCAAACAACAAAATGCGCTCGATAACCCCAAAATATGACAGATTTGCAAATTTCGGGTTTAAGTCATTCGCACTTGATATGTGCATCGCTTCAGCTACCAAGGTAACACCACTATTCTGCATAGTACTTTTATCATCCTGTTCTTTGGTATAAAATGTGTATCCATTAATTGTGTATGCGCTATAAGAAAACACAATCATACTTGGACCATATGCTAAACATCTCAACCTTTCTGTTACTGAAGCAGGATCCGAACGATACTTTGAATAAATTTGTTCCTTAAACCACGGTATGAAACTTCGATTGTGCTCTCGTACTATCCAATTCTCATTTCTATTCAGATTTAAACCTCGAAGAACACCCTTGTGCATTTCAGCATACGGCTCAACCTCAATCTCATTGTGCAGAACATACAAATGCACCTGATCCCGTTCGACCATTGACACTGTCACAACTTTATTTCCAATTAGTCCTTTTCCTTCTTTTTTCTCGACAATATGAGATTTGGGGAGTCCAATTGATTGAACATTTGACAGATATTCAGTGCAAAACTCAACCGCTTCTTCAACAATGTATCGTTCCGCAATACAACCCTCCGGTCGACTTCGGTTTTTCACGTACCCTTTTAAAATTTTCATATAACGTTCAGCAGGGTACATCCATCTCATATAAGCTGGTCCGCACAACTGTGTCTCTTTGACAAGATGAACGACTAGATGAACCATTATGTCAAAAAACGAGGGAGGAAAATACATTTCAAGCTCACATAAAGTAACAACCACCTCTTTTTGCAATGTTGGTAAGATCGCAGGATCGATCACCTTGCTGCAAATTGACTTGAAGAAAAAACACAACTTAGTTATTGCGCTCCTTACTTTTTCTGGCAGAATAGAACGTATACCTATTGGTAGAAAATGTTCCATTATAACATGGCAATCATGAGTCTTTAAACTCTTTAACTTTAGGTCTTTCATTGACACAAGTCTTCTAATATCTGATGAGTAGCCTTCTGGAACTTTAACTTCACTGAGGAACTTACACAATATTTTCTTCTCCTTTCTAGATAGAGTGTAAACAGCAGGTGGTAGATATGTGCGTCTTCCTTTCGTCACGGGTGCCAATTCAGTTCTAATTCCCATGTTTAACATGTCCTTCCTTATGTTAATGCCATCCTTAGACTTTCCTTGTATATTGAGTAACGTACCAATAACACTATCAAATACATTTTTTTCAATATGCATAACATCGAGGAAATGTCTTACGTACAACGACTTCCAATATGGAAGTTCAAAAAAAACCGACCTCTTCTTCCACCCACTCGTGACAAGTCTATGTGCAAAAGGCTTGCCAAACTCAGTACTCACATCTTTCACCTTTTCAAAAATCTGATCACCTGTCAACATATGTGGAGCTCTACCGTGTTCTGCCTCTCCATTGAATGCCTTTCTCCACCCACGATAGTGATGATTAGAATTTAAGAATCTACGATGACCGAGAAAAACATTCTTCTGACAAAAGTTCAATCGCATCGTATCGGTTTCATCTTCACAAACAGGACACGCTTTTTGACCCTTAATGCTGTACCCTGATAGATTTCCGTACGCCGGAAAATCATTAATTGTTCCAAACAACATCGCCCTCAAGTTGAAACTTTCTTTCCTATACCCATCGTAAACCTCCACACCGGTCTCCCACAAAAACTTCAAATCTTCGACTAAGGGTGCCAAGTACACGTCTATGTCATTCCCTGGTTGTTTGGGCCCAGAAATTAACATAGATAGCATCATGTACTTACGCTTCATACATAGCCACGGAGGTAGGTTATATATCATAAGAATCACAGGCCAGGTGCTATGCGAGATACTTTGAATACCATGCGGGTTCATTCCATCAGTAGACAACGACAAGCGAAGATTTCTTGCTTCTTTTCCAAATTCAGGATAATCAACATCAACTTTCATCCACTGTGGTGAGTCTGCCGGATGTCGCAACTTCCCATCAATAATTCTTTCATCTGCATGCCAAGTCAAGTGTCTTGAATCGGTCTCACTACGATACATGCGCCTAAATCTCGGAATTATAGGAAAATACCATAACACCTTTTCCGGAGACAACTTTTCCTTATATCGAGGGGCACCGCATTTAGGACACTCATTTAACAGTGCGTACTCGTTTCGAAATAAAACGCAATCTTTTGGACATGCATGTATCTTTTCATAGCTCATGCCAATAGAGGACAACATCTTTTTGGCCTCATACGTTCGATTGGGAAGAACATTATCCTCTGGTAGCATTTCTTTCACGAGGGATAATAACTGTGTGAAACTTTTATCCGACCATCCGTTGTCCGCCTTTAAGTTGTACAACTTTAACACCGCAGACAATCTTGTGAATTTTGTACAACCATCATACAACGGTTTCTCTGCATCGCTTACCAACCTCTCGAACATTTTGGGACAATCCTCAAGATCTTCTTCAAGCGCTTCTGCAATCTCTTCGACTCGATCATAATCGTATGCGTCTGCGAAATCCTCATTTGAAGCATACGTCGTATTATAACTCGATTCAACATTCCCGCTACTTTTCTCACCATGCAAATTCCAACATGCATAACTTCTATCAATTCCATGCATCAGTAAATGCGATTCCAACTGAACCGCGTCAACCCGTCTCCCATAACAGCATCTCAAGCAAGGACATATCATTCCATTGGGTTCTCTGGCGTGCGCAACGGCAAACTTAACGAATTCTGATACCCCATCCTCATACTCTTTCGACAATCGATTGGCAGTCATCCATTTTTTATCCATGGTTTGACTATAGCAACTAATTAGTCACGCAACTATAGCAAAATAATAATTAATTACCTGTAAAGAAATTCAACATATCAGGTAATCAAATTCATAGTTATTCTTGCCTCACCTTAAGCATGTGCTAAACAACTCATAACTAATTACTATAACAGTCTAAATATAAACAAAAACACAACCGCAGCTCATGAATTCCACTCAACTATAATCATTAGAAATTCACACTGAGCCGGAAAATAAAAGTAAAAACAATCAGTTATTCAAGTCAGTTCAAGAATAGGATAGAAACCTTTGAAAATGTTGAGAGCGTCCCGCGTACACTACGATCAAGGACAGTTCGAATTTCTTCAATCGGAGAAAGTTTCACAGCTTTTTCCTACCACAATAACACTTAAAATCAATCTCCCACAAAGGAGTCACACACAAATTTAAATTACAATAACTGGTGTAATTTTTATCTAAAAATCGATATTAAATCGTTGACGAATGGCAGCAACAACATCACCTTTATGCTCACGCAAGGTTCTTTCAGCCACCTTTTTGTCCAACTGTTGTATAAGAAAAGTATGTTAATTAATTGGAATGTAAGCTTACTAGATAGATTTCTGTACATGTTGAAGAAGTTACCTCTAGTTCGTTTGCAATTATATCAACATCTGCTGCATTTATCTTAACAGCAGCTAATTCTTTCTCCCTGTGATTCAATCAAAATTCATACTAAGGTTCAGATCCCCCACCTATGCCAGCGCTTTTAAAAAAGAAGAAATGGATGGTTCAATAGCTGAAAACAATGTGTCAGTCTTGGAGGCGCTTCAACCAAATAAAAATCTGAAGAGGCTCACTATTGAGAACTACAATGGCAATATTTTTCCAACTTGGCTAATAAGGGGTTGTGATTTACCCAAATTAACATCTCTTACACTCATTAATTGTTCTGAATGCGAGGAATGGATATTGTATCGAAGGGTTTCCTCTGCTAAAAGAGTTTTATATCAGAATCATGGGGGTAAACACTAGCAACTTATTCAGAGTTATATAGTTTAATCTTGGTTTCCTGTTAATGACTAGTAGGTCTTACGGACATGCATTATCATCTAATGAATAACTTTCATAACTATGGTGTCATTTCATGTTCTTGGTGGTAATTGAGGAAGTGGGGGTTTAACCATCCTGATAATATTTACTCTTTCAAGGAAAACTCCACAATGACATTTATATATATATATATATATATATATATATATATATATATCATAATTTTGAACATTCCACTATACATGTATGACACAATCTATTATTACAGTTACATTGCAATACAAGTTAGCTGGAGCCAGCTACAAGTATATCAATAATGTATTTCAAGAATATTTGATGACATTCCTGTTAGACCTCTAAATTAGAAACATAACATATGAGGAGAGGCCGAGACAAACACGTGTTGTTGTAGTATGTTCTATTTGATGCAGTTATATTTTATCTGTTGCAGTTTTTTTTTATTTGACAGTTACTGTGCAGTTATGCTTTGTTTGTTTTTCAGTGTGTATGTTTGTGATAAAAACCAATTGATACACAAAAGGAAATAGAAAAAAAAACCCTTTGAATTGCAAAATAATACCGCAGAACTTCATGGGTCTGCACCTCTCCTAATGACTAAAATGGCCTCTTTCCAATCAAATTCCAAGATATCCTCTATCTCTCATAGAACATACAACAGCAACAAACAATAACAACAACAACACTAATAATTCCCAAAACAAGCTTAATCACTTGTTGTAGTGAAGAAAACAAAAACAATTCTCAGGACAGTACAGCGAAACACCAGTGCAATATAGCTTCATAACATTCTCATTGCAAGAACACCCCCAGAATCAAAACCCCAATCCATAATCACTCATCACCAACCAAACCAACAACATAAAAACAACACAGTAGAATCAAACACTCTAGTCACGATGTACACCAAAAACAACAATTACAGAAGCACAGGCTTTAATGATAGGAACACTTACTTGGATTGAAAATTTGAATTAGTCGTGGGCCGAAGATTCGAAGGTGATGGTGCTAGGCGTTTGGAGTTACAACGGAGGAGGCTGCTGGTGTTGGTGATTGTGTCGTTGATGCGAGGCGGGGGGTAATGGTGAGAGGACGACGAAGGGATGAATAGTGGATGGGAAGGGTCGACGAAGGGATGAACAGTGGATGGGAAGGGTCGATGAAGGTTCAAAGGTTGTTATGAAAGTGAGGACGACGAAGGATGAAGAGAGCTTGAATAGGAGCAGACGAATGGAGAAGAAGATGAACAACTAGGTTTCGTTTTTTGTATCAGCTGGGTTTAGAAATCTGATTGTAAATTTAGGGGTTTAGAAATTATTTAACTAACCAAAGGCAGCGCTTTCAAAAAATCGCTTTCGTATCCCCCACCTATGCCAGCGCTTTTAAAAAAGCGCTTTCGTATCCCCCACCTATGCCAGCGCTTTTAAAAAAGCGCTTTCGTATCCCCCACCTATGCCAGCGCTTTTTAAAAAGCGCCTTCATATCCCCCACCTATGCCAGCGCTTTTAAAAAAGCGCTTTCGTATCCCCCACCTATGCCAGCGCTTTTAAAAAAGCGCCTTCGTAGGTTTCCCTTTTTTTTAATTTTGTTTTTTGTGAAGGCTATGGCAGCGCTTTTTCAATAAGCGCTTTAGTAGAGGCGCTGCAAAAAGCAGTTTTTGGCGTAGTGCCAATAGATTCAAAGAGGTCGTGAAGCATTTGAAAAGGAGAGCCTACAACGAAAGCATTCGACCGAAGGATTATTGAGTGCTACTTTCAACTTGGATTCCCACAATCAACGTTTGGGTGATGCAACGAGGGAAATTGGAAAATCAAATAGGTGGTATGAAAAAGTTTTACAAGAAAAAAAGGAGATGGAAGCAAATCCGAGAGCCCAAATCCAAGGGCTAGAACAAGGAGCTCTATATTTGGAAGATCAAATATAGTTCCTTACCACCAGTCTCCATGAAAGCCACAAATTAGAGGTGAGGGAACGCCTTAGAAAGATAGAAGTAGAGAATCTTCTCTCTCGAAAGATAGAAGAATATGAGAAAGTCTGTCACAAGTTAGAAGTCCTCTGAAAAAATTTCCTCATACAAAGAAGAATCTACACGGAGATGAGGGCTGAAAACTTATATTGGGAAGGACAATATGGGAAGATCTTTAAAGTCGTAGAAGATAATAATAAGATAGTTTCGAAACTCTACAAGGAATACTGGATCTACAAAGACAAGCACGCAAAACTTTCCTTCTTAGCCAACAATAAAAGTATTCTTATTTCCCTTGATGGTTTAAATTAATAATAAAAGTATTCTTATTTCCCTATTCAGATTGTGTATTTATTTTGAGATACTCACCAATAAGAAGAAAAACTGGGAAAAAGTATATATACAAAAAATATATATAATAAGGAAATCCGATGAGAATAAGACAACAATTTAAAATTTGTTGACATATTCATACACATTCATGCATTCACAAGCATTACATTTAGAAAATTCATACATAAAGCTCAAATTTTTCAAAAAAACATTCTCCCATTAAATCATTGGTAGAAAAGTGCAACCTCTCCGACCTCCATATCAAACAAGAGCCCATTAAAAGAAAGTGATGGAACAAATCAAAGAGAATCATGCCGCTTTCAGAGAAGATTTAGAGCAAGTAAAGGGTAACATCGAATCAATGAAAGGAGACATGATCTAAGTTCTTCTAGCCTTGAAGAACATCATTGAGAGACAAGATCAGATTCATAGGGTAACCTTTGAAGAAGTAGCCCAAACTATTGGTGCATCGAGTGGCCATAAACCAAGAAGAGAACTAGAGTCAGGACCTCTAAAGTCAACTGTGGCTCAACAAGAGGTTATGCAAGTTGATACTTAAGGATTTGTCCCACCTCCACCTAAGGCAGGGGCATCTCATACCTTGCAGATTCCAGTAAATAATCTATACAACTTGGATAATTATATAAACCTTTAGTATGGAGACCACGACTTAGAAGACGTCAACCAAGTACCTCAAAGGACAACCCATACCCATGTCACTGAAAATCCCATGGTGCTCAATCAGTTTAAATCTCTTAAAGAAAGGTTGAAGGTTGTGGAGGGCTACGATGCTTTCGACATGGATGCTCTCGAGTTGGATCTAGTTCTAGATGTAGTGATACCTCCAAAACTCAAAGTATATGACTTTGGAAAATATAAGGAACTCACGTGCCTGAGGAGCCATCTATGCATGTATTGCATAAAAATGCATGCATATATTCAAAATCAGAAGCTAATGATCCATTGTTTCCAAAACAGTTTAAGTGGGGCATCTCTAGATTGGTATATGGAATTGGAGCAAGTCCATATCCAGACATGGGTAGATCTTGCAAACGTTTTCTTAAAACAATATAAGTATAACTTGGACATGGCTCCTAATCGTATGCAACTCCAAAACTTATCTCAAAAGAAGGATGAGTCCTTCAAAGAGTATGCTCAACAATGGTGAGAAATGGAATCCCGTGTACAACCACCACTCTTGGTGAAAGAATTGGTCAATATGTTCATGGGTACTTTAAAAGGGTTGTACTATGATAAAATGGTAGGAAATGTCTCTTCCAGATTTTCTGATTTGGTGACTATTGGTGAAAGAATAGAAGCAGGTATAAAAAGTGGCAAGATACAAGGTGCATCATCCAATACTCCTTATAGTTCAAAGAAGCATGTTCCTAACTTCTCGAAGAAGAAGGAGGGAAAAATTAATGATGTTGCATCATATCTGAAAGCACAACAGCCATTGGTAATTCCACGAGAACAAAAATAAAAAAACAGGTTTGAAGGGCCTCCAAGAAGATTTGATCCTCTCCCCATGCCTCACAGTCAGTTACTGCAGCACTCACTCAAAGCATCTTTGGTGGAGTTGAAGCCACTAGCTCCTCCAATTGGGGCTCTCCCGCCAAAATATGATGCCAATGCAAGGTACGAGTATCATGCCAATTCTTTGGGGCATACCATAGAAAAATGTTGGGCTTTCAGACATAAGGTTCAATATTTGTTGGATTCCCAAGATATCACTTTTGACAAGCCTAATATCAAGACAAATCATATGCCTCCACATGGTGGTCCGACTGTGAATGCAATTAAAGTAGTTACTGGCCACGGAGAGATCAAAGAGCAGTTTCCTCTCATCTAGGAAACCTTCGTCAATAAAGGAGTAGAACATGGTGAACAAGTAGCAATGGTATCCTACCAAAGCAACATCAAATGAGCATCTAACTTCATCTGTGAATGTGCTCCAGGCGAAAGACTCAAGAATTGGACATGTGGAGGTTCTAGAGATATTTTTCTTTCGAAAGTAATTTTTATGTTTTTAGAAGAACTTATGTCAAGCTCGGGGCATAGGGGGAGCTTGTAAGGTCCCCCATTTGTTTCAAACAGTATTTTTAATTAAATAAGAGTTTTGTTTTGCATCCAGTTATGATTTTTGTCTTTCTCTTGCATTTATCCCTTTCCTTTTAAAAAATGGCAATACTTTTCTTTATATGCATTTTTTTCAAATTCACATTCTAAGCTTCACCAAAACATGATAAAATGTTCAAATCCACATCTAAAACAAGCGATAATGTTACTGCTGTTATCTGATATAACGTTGATGCACCGATTAACCAAACTGAAGAGTAAGATGAAGAAGATCTTGAACTCTTCGAAGAATTGGAGAGGGTGTTAGAGAAAAAAGATGACAATATATAACCATACCAATAATCTATTGATATCATCAACCTTGGCACAAAAAAGATTTGGAAGAGGTTAAGATATGGGCAAATTTGGAGGAAAGCATCAAAGAAAGGCTGATCAAACTTTTACGTGAGTATGTGGATATCCTGGTCTTACAGAGATATGCCAGGATTGGATACATATATTCTAGTGCATAGAATACCTCTCAAAGAAGGTTATTCTCCAGTTAGACAGAAGCTTCGAAGAACTCGTCCAGACATGTCTGACAAGATTCGAGAAGAGGTCCTTAAATAATTTGATACCGAGTTCCTAGCCGTGGTAGACTATCCACCTTGGATAACTAACATTGTTCTAGTTCCCAAGAAGGATGGTAGAGTGCATATGCATGTAGAATATTGATATCTGAACAAAGTAAGTCCCAAAGACGATTTCCCATTACCATATTTAGATATTTTGGTGGATAATACAACTCAAGCTTTGGTATTTTTGTTCATGGATGGCTTCTCAAGTTATAATCAGATCAAAATGCCACCCGAGGATATGGAAAAGACTACTTTCAGGACTCCTTGGGGCACCTTCTATTACAAAGTGATGCCTTTCGGTCTAAAGAACACAGGGGCAACTGCTTTCTCTTTTGTGTATGACATGGAGGTTGTACTCCCCATTGAAGTGGAGATTCCCTCACTACGAGTTCTAATGGAAACCAAGCTTGAAGAAACAGAGTGGGTTCAGGAACCACTTGATCAACTCAACCTCATTGAAGAAAAAGGCTTAACGACTCTGTGTCACAGTCAGTGGTACCAAAAGCGGATGAAGAAGGCATTTGACAAGAAGGTTCGTCCTTGAGTGTTCAAAGAAGGAGATTTGGTGCTCAAGAAGATTCTACTACATCTCCTTGATTCACGTGGTAAATGGACACCTAACTGCGAAGGTCCATATGTGGTTAAAATAACATTTTTGAGTGGTGGTATTATCCTCGCAATAATGGATGAGGAAGAATTACCGCGTCCGACAATCTCTGACGCATTCAGAAAATACTATGTATAAAAAACCCGCTAAGTCGAACCTTAATAGATGACTTAGGAAAAAGGGGCATCACGGTGGATTGAAAACCAGAAAGGGTGGTCCAAACAAAAATTAGGGACCTAAACAAAAAAAATTACCCCGGTGGATAGAAAACCCGAAAGGGCCGTCCATGCAAAAGTAAGGGATCTTACTCAAAATAAAGAACAAATAAATTGCGATTCGAAAATTCACCACCACGACCTTGAAGGAGAAGGGTTAATGTGAATCATCTGACTCAGAAGCGAAGGAGATTGGACTTATCAAAAGGACATTGGAGAAACAACAGTAGCGATTATCATTTTCATTGCCATTTTCAAAATTTTGTTAGAAACTTTCTGTAATTACCTCTTTCTAGCAATTGTATCTTGTACTCTCTCTTATTTTAAGGCATCTTTATCAATAAAACGAATTAATTTTCAATCTTTCAATTGTGTTTTTTCCTTTTTGGACTTGTTTGCAAAATACTACGATTATCTTTTGTAAATACAACATTGAGATCATCTAGGGGGTTCGACAAAACAAATAAGAACATTGGATAAAAACATCAAAAAGCATTTTAGTTAGAAAAACGTAGAAATAAAATCCACGCCTACGATTCTATTATCAATATCTTGTTGACAATGTTCACCATGATATATCAGAATTCAAATCAACTTGGAGATGCCACGGAGAAACAACAAGCAACGTTGGGGAGTTGGTGACTTAGAAAACCCAATGGTTTAAACAGAGGAAAATATAAAAAAAAGCATTCATAAAACACTTGGTGCATGTACATACGAAATATTTGGTGCATATACAAACAACTCATTCGGGTATCTATCAATTTAGGGTATTGTGTATATACATTATGTATGGCATTTTCAAATCTACTTAGGCCAGAAATAATGTGACATATCTTAGGGCCTATTATAAATTAGCTTATCTACGCAAGATAAATAAACACCTTAGTTGAGAATAGACACAACTGGTATATCTGTGATTTATATCTTTGGTTTAGTTATCTAAGATTTAGTATTAAAAATCAAAACACTTTTCAAACTTCAAATACACATTATTTAGGATGTGATAAATATGCAAATCTGCGACATAGCTTACTATGTTAGTCTCAATGCCTTAGTAAGTTATATTTTCAAACTCGTGTTAGCTACCCCCTAGGTTGTGGTAGGTACATAAAAATTTGTGATATAGTTCATTATGTTAGTCTCTAAGAGATAATGAATTATTAAGTATGTGTTATTTATCCTCTAGATCATGATAAATGCACAAGTCTGCGTCATACCTTACTATGTTAGTCTCTAAGCGTTAGTAAGATATTTTCAACTCGTATCATTTAATCCCTAGGTCGTAGTAGATATACAAGGTTTACGACATAACTCATTGCGTTAGTCTCAAAGCAGCAATAAGTTATCTGTTTTCTGTGATATAATTAATTGTGTTAGTCTTCATACGGTAATGGATTATAAACTTTGTTTTATTCATCCCCTAGGTTGCGATGATTATATGAAATCTGCGTTAAGCTTACTATGTTAGTCTCTAAGCGTTAGCAGGTCAACTTTCAAAATCAATGTTATTTACACTCTAGGTCGTGGTAAATACTATATAATTGTGATATAGCTTGTTGCATCAGTCTCAATAAAGCAATAAGTTATCAATATTCAAAATTGTATTATTTATCTCCTAGGTTACGGTGAATACACAAAATCTACGACTACTCTTTTCTAGGTGTTGACGAGTTATTTGCATCATCGTATCTAGGTCTACTATACTCTTTTACTCAGATATTGGTGGGATGGCCGCATCATCCTTGCCTATTTTTCGGTTCTCTTGGGTATACTTTAGAGTATATCCGTATTTTATAATCCTTTTGGTCAAATTTTGGGGTCCTCTGTTATTTAATAACCCTCCAATTCGAATATGCGAGATCTTCATATTCTTGCACACTTCAATCGAAGAGTAATTAAATAGGGGCAGTTGTCATACCCTAAATTTTCCCTACTGATTCCTAACCAATCTATTCTTTTAGTCATTGGTTTTTATTGTTATCATATTCTTTGTTTAAAAAGTAGAATATACGTTTAGATTATTTTTGTTCATTTCAATTTTTTTGTTTAGATACGATGAGGGTGTAAATATAAAAAGGGTGTGCTTTTTCAGAGAGGCTGATTAAAGTTAAGGTCCGTTCAAAAACAGGGGGGGTATTTTTAGAACTTATTACTTCATTTTTTAATCGAATAGGCCCATTAGAGTTTTCTAAAGGTCCTTTTTAAAATAATAAAGGGGTGTATCTCATAGGCCCATCCATTTTCATTAAAGTTGACCAGAGTCAACTCTTGATTCTGGTTATTTAATTATATTTATTATTATTAAACATTTAATTATTACATGTTCTATCATTATCAATATTATTATTATTATTAGTATTATTATTATTATATTATTATTATTATTATTATTATTATTATTTATTATTAGTTTTTTTAAGAAAAAAAACCAAATATTATTTTTTGGGACATGTTGACCAAGTCAACAGGGGGCAACAAAACCCTAATTTCCACGACGGTTGTCCTATTAATCTTCTTCAATCCTAATTCTACGCTAAGCAAGACCCAGTTCTTCGTCTGCGTCGTTAAGCAACGTCCAATAACCCATAACACAAAAATTGAAACGAATCAAATTCTTACTAAATCAAATCTTCAAAAATCCAATAGAATCAAATCATATTACAAAATCAACTCAATTATAGTAGAAAATCATCTAAAATTTGAATCAATTACAATCAATTTCAGAAATCAACTCTAAATCTAAAATTGTAACAACAATTACACTAAAAATTCCTAATTCGAATGTAACAAAATCTATAAATACCTGATTTCTAAACCTAATCAAGGACCGGAAAAAATTCTAAAGAAGAAAAGAAGAAGAAGAAGGCAGATCGTAAGCCCCTGTAGCTTGGATCTTCAACCGCGATCCCATGGCCAACATCACTGTTTGAAATATGGGTTTCAATACTGAAACCCTATATTTACCAACCCTTTGCTACGTCGTCGTTTCCATCATCTCTGTCGCTTCTTATTACTGCGAATCAAAGAAAAAAGAAGAGATTCGAGGAGGGGATACAAATATCAGAGAGATCGAAAGCTCGGGAGTTCACGCCCGACGAGGTAAGCTACTTAGATTTTCGATTTGGATATATTTGTTGTTTGTGTTAGATTGATTAGGTTTTTTTGGGTTATTGTGCAATCTGGATTTCTGGGTCTATGGTGTTTGAAGGCTTGGATTCTTTGGTTGATCTTCAACCAAAGATCGCCCGTCCACGGCGGTTTAAGTTGATGTTTGGTGGTGGATGGAGAAGGAAGAAGAAGTTATAGGAAGAATGGAGAAGACATAGGGCGTCTGGAAAAGAAAGAGGAGGGACGGAGAGAAACAAGAAGAGAGATGAATGTTTGAGAAAAATGAAACAAAATATGAGAAAAAATTATGTTATACTCTCCCTCCATCTGTTGTTTTGTGGCAACACGTGACCATCACCTGGCCATGGGATGAGATTACTGCACTGTAATTATGTGCACTCCCTTACGGTGTACCCTCACTCTCTGCCCTTCTGATCAAGATTAATGGCCCAAATCCTGCGCAACCGCGATAGCCCCGTAGAACTTATCGCATTGATCCCAAACAGACCATCTCCAATTTCTCTCTAGGCCTAAGCCCATACGCTATTCACCCGTCTTTATTTTTTATTTACTTTCTCCAGCTGCAATTAAACACCCCCCACCATCATTTGGACTCAAATTGAATTTGGGCTTAGTCCATTGCGGAATCCACCACTCTAAAATTACTATCAAGTTAAATATGCACCCCCTGCGCAAATCAATTATTTTCTGATGTTATTAATTAATTAATTTAATTTATTTGTTTTATATTTATATCTAATTTATTTTCTTATATCATTTTAACATTATTTTGCATTAAATAATTTGCATAATTATTAATAAATAATTATTGGATTTTTTTATTAAAAATATTTAATATATTTTTAATAATTAAAAATTAATAAGTTGTTAATTAATTATTTTTTAAAACACTAACTCTATTTTTATAATTACATTAAACTTCTATT